>JAUMJK010000745.1:0-600000 GCA_033558105.1 Coccyzus lansbergi | reverse complement strand
AGCAACTTCTCTGCTCGAGATAATCGCTTTTCCTTAAATACATTACTAGGCGCAGATAAAACACAAATCAAGAGAACACAGTAAGGAGCTCTGTTAATTCTGCTTTGTAGGTCGCAGTGAAAGCGCTTATAGAGTTAAAGCTCATGAAAGCCACAATCTGAGGATAGCAGCTTCTCTGCTCGAGATAATCGCTTTTCCTTAATTATTTTCCCAGCTGCAGTTAAAACACATATCAAGAGATCATAGTAAGGAGCTCTGTTCATTCTGCTTTGTAGGTTGCAGTGAAAGCGCTTACAGAGTTAAAGCTCATGAAAGCCACAATCTGAGGATAGCAGCTTCTCTGCTCGAGATAATCGCTTTAACTTAAATGCATTACTAGACGCAGATAAAACACATATCAAGAGAACACAGTAAGGAGCTCTGTTAATTCTGCTTTCTAGGTTGCACTAAAAGCTCTTATAGAGTTAAAGCCAATGAAAGCCACAATCTGATGACAGCAGCTTCTGTACTCTAGTTAATCGCTTTTCCTTAAATGCTTTAGTAAGCGCTGAAGGAACACACTTCAGGACACTCTAATAAAAAGCTAGTCAGCGCTGATTTCTAGGTAGCAGTTAAAGCGCTTGTAGAGATAAAGCTCATGAAAGCCATAATATGATGATAGCAGTTTCTCTGCTCGAGATAATCGCTTTTCCTTAAATACATTACTAGGCGCAGATAGAACACATATCAAGAGAACATTGTTAGGATGTCTGTTAATGCTGCTTTGTAGTTTGCAGTGAAATATCTCGTAGAGATAAGGCTATGGAAAACCACAATCTGATGATAGCAGCTTCTCTGCTCGGGATAATCGGTTTACATTAAAAGCATTACTGGGCGCAGATAGAAGACATAACAAGAGAGAATAATAAGGGGCTCTGTTAATGCTGCTTTCTAGGTTGCAGTGAAAGCGCTTATAGAGTTAAAGCTCATTAAAGACACAGTCTGATGACAGCAGCTTCTCTGCTAGAGATAATCACTTTTCCTTAAATGCTTATGTAAGCGCAGTTAGAACACATTTCAGGACACTCTAATAAAAAGCTAGTCAGCGCTGATTTCTAGGTAGCAGTTAATGCGCTTGTAGAGATAAAGCTCATGAAAGCCACAAGCTGATGATAGCAGCTTCTCTGCTCGAGATAATCGCTTTTCCTTAAATGCATTACTAGCAGCAGTTAAAACACATATCAAGAGAAAATAGTAAGGAGCTCTGTTCATTCTGCATTGTAGGTTGCAGTGAAAGCGCTTACAGAGTTAAAGCTCATGAAAGCCACAATCTGAGGATAGCAGCTTCTCTGCCCGAGATAATCGCTTTTCCTTAAATTCATTACTAGGCGCAGATAAAACACATATCAAGAAAACACAGTAAGGGGCTCTGTTAATGCTGCTTTTTAGTATGCAGAGAAAGCGCTTGTCGAGATAAAGCAAATGAAAGCCGCAATCTGATGACAGCAGCTTCTCTGCTCGAGATAATCACTTTTCCTTAAATGCATTACTAGGCTCAGATAAAACACATATCAAGAGAAAACAGTAAGGGGCTCTGTTAATGCTGCTTTTTAGTATGCAGAGAAAGCGCTTGAAGAGATAAAGCTGATGAAAGCCACAATCTAGTGACAGCAGTTTCTCTGCTCGAAATAATCACTTTTCCTTCAATGCTTATACAAGCGCAGTTAGAACACATTGAAGGATACTCGAATAAAAAGCTAGCCAAAGCTGCTTTGTAGGTTGCAGTGAAAGCGCTTGTAGAGATAAAGCTGTTGAAAGCCACAATCTGATGATAGCAGCTTCCCTGCTCGAGATAATCGCTTTTCCTTAAATGCTATAGTATGAGCAGATAGAACACATACCAAGAGAATATTGTTAGGATGGATGCTAATGCTGTTCTGTAGTTTGCAGTGAAATATCTTGTAGAGATAAGGCTATGGCAATACACAATCTGATGATAGCAGCTTCTCCGCTAGAGATAATCGCTTTTCCTTAAATGCATTACTAGGCGCAGATAAAACACATATCAAGAGAACACAGTAAGGGGCTCTGTTAATGCTGCTTTTTAGTATGCAGAGAAAGCGCTTGTCGAGATAAAGCAAATGAGAGACGCAATCTGATGACAGCAGTTTCTCTGCTCTAAATAATCACTTTTCCTTCAATGCTTATGCTAGCGCAGTAAAAACACATTTAAGGATACTCTAATAAAAAGCTAACCAAAGCTGCTTTGTAGGATGCAGTGAGAGCGCTTGTAGAAATAAAGCAGATGAAAGCCACAATCTGATGATAGCAGCTTCTCTACTCGAGATAATCGGTTTACCTTAAATGCATTACTAGGCGCAGATAGAAAACACAACAAGAGAGAATAATAAGGAGCTCTGTCAATGCTCCTTTGTAGTTTGCAGTGAAAGCGCTTGAAGAGATAAAGCTGATGAAAGCCACAATCTGAGGATAGCAGCTTCTCTGCCCGAGATAATCGCTTTTCCTTAAATGCATTACTAGGTGCAGATAGAACACATATCAAGAGAACATAGTAAGGGGCTCTGTTAATGCTGCTTTTTAGTATGCAGAGAAAGCGCTTGAAGAGATAAAGCTGATGAAAGCCACAATCTAGTGACAGCAGTTTCTCTGCTCGAAATAATCACTTTTCCTTCAATGCTTATGCAAGCGCAGTTAGAACACATTGAAGGATACTCGAATAAAAAGCTAGCCAAAGCTGCTTTGTAGTTTGCAGTGAAAGCGCTTGTAGAGATAAAGCTGATGAAAGCCACAATCTGATGATAGCAGCTTCTCTGCTCGAGATAATCGCTTTTTTCTTAAATGCTATAGTATGCGCAGATAGAACACATACCAAGAGAATATTGTTAGGATGGATGTTAATGCTGTTCTGTAGTTTGCAGTGAAATATCTTGTGGAGATAAGGGTATGGCAATACACAATCTGATGATAGCAGCTTCTCTGCTCGATATAATCGCTTTTCCTTAAATGCATTACTAGGCGCAGATAAAACACATATCAAGAGAACACAGTAAGGGGCTCTGTTAATGCTGCTTTTTAGTATGCAGAGAAAGCGCTTGTCGAGATAAAGCAAATGAAAGCCGCAATCTGATGACAGCAGTTTCTCTGCTCGAGATAATCGCTTTTCCTTAAATGCATTAGTAGGCGCAGATAAAACACATATCAAGAAAACACAGTAAGGGGCTCTGTTAATGCTGCTTTTTAGTATGCAGAGAAAGCGCTTGTCGAGATAAAGCAAATGAAAGCCGCAATCTGATGACAGCAGTTTCTCTGCTCGAGATAATCGCTTTTCCTTAAATGCATTACTAGGCGCAGATAAAACACATATCAAGAGAACACAGTAAGGCGGTCTGTTAATGCTGCTTTTTAGTATGCAGAGAAAGTGCTTGAAGAGATAAAGCTGATGAAAACCACAATCTAGTGACAGCAGTTTCTCTGCTCGAAATAATCACTTTTCCTTCAATGCTTATGCAAGCGCAGTTAGAACACATTGAAGGATACTCGAATAAAAAGCTAGCCAAAGCTGCTTTGTAGTTTGCAGTGAAAGCGCGTGTAGAGATAAAGCTGATGAAAGCCACAATCTGATGATAGCAGCTTCTCTGCTCGAGATAATCGCTTTTCCTTAAATGCTATAGTATGCGCAGATAGAACACATACCAAGAGAATATTGTTAGGATGGATGTTAATGCTGTTCTGTAGTTTGCAGTGAAATATCTTGTAGAGATAAGGCTATGGCAATACACAATCTGATGATAGCAGCTTCTCTGCTCGATATAATCGCTTTTCCTTAAATGCATTACTAGGCGCAGATAAAACACATATCAAGAGAACACAGTAAGGAGCTCTGTTAATGCTGCTTTTTAGAATGCAGAGAAAGCGCTTGTCGAGATAAAGCAAATGAAAGCCGCAATCTGATGACAGCAGTTTCTCTGCTCGAGATAATCGCTTTTCCTTAAATGCATTACTAGGCGCAGATGAAACACATATCAAGAAAACACAGTAAGGGGCTCTGTTAATGCTGCTTTTTAGTATGCAGACAAAGCGCTTGTCGAGATATAGCAAATGAAAGCCGCAATCTGATGACAGCAGTTTCTCTGCTCGAGATAATCACTTTTCCTTCAATGCTTATGCAATCGCAGTTAGAACACATTGAAGGAATCTCGAATAAAAAGCTAGCCAAAGCTGCTTTGTAGGTTGCAGTGAAAGCGCTTGTAGAGATAAAGCTCATGAAAGCCACAATCTGATGATAGCAGCTTCCCTGCTCGAGATAATCGCTTTTCCTTAAATGCTTTAGTATGCGCAGATAGAACACATACCATGGGAATATTGTTAGGATGGCTGTTAATGCTCTTCTGTAGTTTGCAGTGAAATATCTTGTAGAGATAAGGCTATGGCAATACACAATCTGATGATAGCAGCTTCTCTGCTCGAGATAATCGCTTTTCCTTAAATGCATTACTAGGCGCAGATAAAACACATATCAAGAAAACACAGTAAGGGGTTCTGTTAATGCTGCTTTTTAGTATGCAGAGAAAGCGCTTGTCGAGATAAAGCAAATGAAAGCCGCAATCTGATGACAGCAGTTTCTCTGCTCGAGATAATCGCATTTCCTTAAATGCGTTACTAGGCGCAGATAAAACACATATCAAGAGAACACAGGAAGGGGCTCTGTTAATGCTGCTTTTTAGTATGCAGAGAAAGTGCTTGAAGAGATAAAGCTAATGAAAGCCACAATCTAGTGACAGCAGTTTCTCTGCTCGAAATAATCACTTTTCCTTCAATGCTTATGCAAGCGCAGTTAGAACACATTAAAGGATACTCGAATAAAAAGCTAGCCAAAGCTGCTTTGTAGTTTGCAGTGAAAGCGCTTGTAGAGATAAAGCTGATGAAAGCCACAATCTGATTATAGCAGCTTCCCTGCTCGAGATAATCGCTTTTCTTAAATGCTTTAGTATGCGCAGATAGAACACATACCATGGGAATATTGTTAGGATGGCTGTTAATGCTGTTCTGAAGTTTGCAGTGAAATATCTTGTAGAGATAAGGCTATGGCAATACACAATCTGATGATAGCAGCTTCTCTGCTCGAGATAATCGCTTTTCCTTAAATGCATTACTAGGCGCAGATAAAACACATATCAAGAAAACACAGTAAGGGGCTCTGTTAATGCTGCTTTTTAGTATGCAGAGAAAGCGCTTGTCGAGATAAAGCAAATGAGAGCCGCAATCTGATGACAGCAGTTTCTCTGCTCTAAATAATCACTTTTCCGTCAATGCTTATGCTAGCGCAGTAAAAACACATTTAAGGATACTCGAATAAAAAGCTAGCCAAAGCTGCTTTGTAGGATGCAGTGATAGCGCTTGTAGAAATAAAGCAGATGAAAGCCACAATCTGATGATAGCAGCTTCTCTACTCGAGATAATCGGTTTACCTTAAATGCATTACTAGGCGCAGATAGAAAACACAACAAGAGAGAATAATAAGGAGCTCTGTCAATGCTCCTTTGTAGTTTGCAGAGAAAGCGCTTGAAGAGATAAAGCTGATGAAAGCCACAATCTGAGGATAGCAGCATCTCTGCCCGAGATAATCGCTTTTCCTTAAATGCATTACTAGGCGCAGATAGAACACATATCAAGAGAACATAGTAAGGGGCTCTGTTAATGCTGCTTTTTAGTATGCAGAGAAAGCGCTTGTCGAGATAAAGCAAATGAGAGAAGCAATCTGATGACAGCAGTTTCTCTGCTCGAGATAATCGCTTTTCCTTAAATGCATTACTAGGCGCAGATAAAACACATATCAAGAGAACACAGTAAGGGGCTCTGTTAATGCAGCTTTTTAGTATGCAGAGAAAGCGCTTAAAGAGATAAAGCTGATGAAAGCCACAATCTAGTGACAGCAGTTTCTCTGCTCGAAATAATCACTTTTCCTTCAATGCTTATGCAATCGCAGTTAGAACACATTGAAGGATACTCGAATAAAAAGCTAGCCAAAGCTGCTTTGTAGGTTGCAGTGAAAGCGCTTGTAGAGATAAAGCTGATGAAAGCCACAATTTGATGATAGCAGCTTCTCTGCTCGAGATAATCGCTTTTCCTTAAATGCTATAGTATGCGCAGATAGAACACATACCAAGAGAATATTGTTAGGATGGATGTTAATGCAGTTCTGAAGTTTGCAGTGAAATATCTTGTAGAGATAAGGCTATGGCAATACACAATCTGATGATAGCAGCTTCTCTGCCCGAGATAATCGCTTTTCCTTAAATGCATTACTAGGCGCAGATAAAACACATATCAAGAAAACACAGTAAGGGGCTCTGTTAATGCTGCTTTTTAGTATGCAGAGAAAGCGCTTGTCGAGATAAAGCAAATGAAAGCCGCAATCTGATGACAGCAGTTTCTCTGCTCGAGATAATCGCATTTCCTTAAATGCGTTACTAGGCGCAGATAAAACACATATCAAGAGAACACAGGAAGGGGCTCTGTTAATGCTGCTTTTTAGTATGCAGAGAAAGTGCTTGAAGAGATAAAGCTAATGAAAGCCACAATCTAGTGACAGCAGTTTCTCTGCTCGAAATAATCACTTTTCCTTCAATGCTTATGCAAGCGCAGTTAGAACACATTGAAGGATACTCGAATAAAAAGCTAGCCAAAGCTGCTTTGTAGTTTGCAGTGAAAGCGCTTGTAGAGATAAAGCTGATGAAAGCCACAATCTGATTATAGCAGCTTCCCTGCTCGAGATAATCGCTTTTCTTAAATGCTTTAGTATGCGCAGATAGAACACATACCATGGGAATATTGTTAGGATGGCTGTTAATGCTGTTCTGTAGTTTGCAGTGAAATATCTTGTAGAGATAAGGCTATGGCAATACACAATCTGATGATAGCAGCTTCTCTGCTCGAGATAATCGCTTTTCCTTAAATGCATTACTAGGCGCAGATAAAACACATATCAAGAAAACACAGTAAGGGGCTCTGTTAATGCTGCTTTTTAGTATGCAGAGAAAGCGCTTGTCGAGATAAAGCAAATGAGAGCCGCAATCTGATGACAGCAGTTTCTCTGCTCTAAATAATCACTTTTCCGTCAATGCTTATGCTAGCGCAGTAAAAACACATTTAAGGATACTCTAATAAAAAGCTAGCCAAAGCTGCTTTGTAGGATGCAGTGATAGCGCTTGTAGAAATAAAGCAGATGAAAGCCACAATCTGATGATAGCAGCTTCTCTACTCGAGATAATCGGTTTACCTTAAATGCATTACTAGGCGCAGATAGAAAACACAACAAGAGAGAATAATAAGGAGCTCTGTCAATGCTCCTTTGTAGTTTG
Source organism: Coccyzus lansbergi (assembly GCA_033558105.1). Lineage (NCBI taxonomy): Eukaryota > Metazoa > Chordata > Aves > Cuculiformes > Coccyzidae > Coccyzus > Coccyzus lansbergi. The sequence goes on along the minus strand of JAUMJK010000745.1, from coordinate 592,639 downwards.
CAGAGAAAGCGCTTGAAGAGATAAAGCTGATGAAAGCCACAATCTGAGGATAGCAGCATCTCTGCCCGAGATAATCGCTTTTCCTTAAATGCATTACTAGGCGCAGATAGAACACATATCAAGAGAACATAGTAAGGGGCTCTGTTAATGCTGCTTTTTAGTATGCAGAGAAAGCGCTTGTCGAGATAAAGCAAATGAAAGCCGCAATCTGATGACAGCAGTTTCTCTGCTCGAGATAATCGCTTTTCCTTAAATGCATTACTAGGCGCAGATAAAACACATATCAAGAGAACATAGTAAGGGGCTCTGTTAATGCTGCTTTTTAGTATGCAGAGAAAGCGCTTGAAGAGATAAAACTGATGAAAGCCACAATCTAGTGACAGCAGTTTCTCTGCTCGAGATAATCACTTTTCCTTCAATGCTTATGCAATCGCAGTTAGAACACATTGAAGGATACTCGAATAAAAAGCTAGCCAAAGCTGCTTTGTAAGTTGCAGTGAAAGCGCTTGTAGAGATAAAGCTGATGAAAGCCACAATCTGATGATAGCAGCTTCTCTGCTCGAGATAATCGCTTTTCCTTAAATGCTATAGTATGCGCAGATAGAACACATACCAAGAGAATATTGTTAGGATGGATGTTAATGCTGTTCTGTAGTTTGCAGTGAAATATCTTGTAGAGATAAGGCTATTGCAATACACAATCTGATGATAGCAGCTTCTCTGCCCGAGATAATCGCTTTTCCTTAAATGCATTACTAGGCGAAGATAAAACACATATCAAGAGAACACATTAAGGGGCTCTGTTAATGCTGCTTTTTAGTATGCAGAGAAAGCGCTTGTCGAGATAAAGCAAATGAGAGCCGCAATCTGATGACAGCAGTTTCTCTGCTCTAAATAATCACTTTTCCTTCAATGCTTATGCTAGCGCAGTAAAAACACATTTAAGGATACTCTAATAAAAAGCTAACCAAAGCTGCTTTGTAGGATGCAGTGATAGCGCTTGTAGAAATAAAGCAGATGAAAGCCACAATCTGATGATAGCAGCTTCTCTACTCGAGATAATCGGTTTACCTTAAATGCATTACTAGGCGCAGATAGAAAACACAACAAGAGAGAATAATAAGGAGCTCTGTTAATGCTCCTTTGTAGTTTGCAGTGAAAGCGCTTGAAGAGATAAAGCTGATGAAAGCCACAATCTAGTGACAGCAGTTTCTCTGCTCGAAATAATCACTTTTCCTTCAATGCTTATGCAAGCGCAGTTAGAACACATTGAAGGATACTCGAATAAAAAGCTAGCCAAAGCTGCTTTGTAGGTTGCAGTGAAAGCGCTTGTAGAGATAAAGCTGATGAAAGCCACAATCTGATGATAGCAGCTTCTCTGCTCGAGATAATCGCTTTTCCTTAAAAGCTATAGTTTGCGCAGATAGAACACATACCAAGAGAATATTGTTAGGATGGATGTTAATGCTGTTCTGTAGTTTGCAGTGAAATATCTTGTAGAGATAAGGTTATGGCAATACACAATCTGATGATAGCAGCTTCTCTGCTCGATATAATCGCTTTTCCTTAAATGCATTACTAGCCGCAGATAAAACACATATCAAGAGAACACAGTAAGGGGCTCTGTTAATGCTGCTTTTTAGTATGCAGAGAAAGCGCTTGTCGAGATAAAGCAAATGAAAGCCGCAATCTGATGACAGCAGTTTCTCTGATCGAGATAATCGCTTTTCCTTAAATGCATTACTAGGCGCAGATAAAACACATATCAAGAGAACACAGTAAGGGGCTCTGTTAATGCTGCTTTTTAGTATGCAGAGAAAGCGCTTGTCGAGATAAAGCAAATGAAAGCCGCAATCTGATGACAGCAGTTTCTCTGCTCGAGATAATCGCATTTCCTTAAATGCGTTACTAGGCGCAGATAAAACACATATCAAGAGAACACAGGAAGGGGCTCTGTTAATGCTGCTTTTTAGTATGCAGAGAAAGTGCTTGAAGAGATAAAGCTAATGAAAGCCACAATCTAGTGACAGCAGTTTCTCTGCTCGAAATAATCACTTTTCCTTCAATGCTTATGCAAGCGCAGTTAGAACACATTGAAGGATACTCGAATAAAAAGCTAGCCAAAGCTGCTTTGTAGTTTGCAGTGAAAGCGCTTGTAGAGATAAAGCTGATGAAAGCCACAATCTGATTATAGCAGCTTCCCTGCTCGAGATAATCGCTTTTCTTAAATGCTTTAGTATGCGCAGATAGAACACATACCATGGGAATATTGTTAGGATGGCTGTTAATGCTGTTCTGTAGTTTGCAGTGAAATATCTTGTAGAGATAAGGCTATGGCAATACACAATCTGATGATAGCAGCTTCTCTGCTCGAGATAATCGCTTTTCCTTAAATGCATTACTAGGCGCAGATAAAACACATATCAAGAAAACACAGTAAGGGGCTCTGTTAATGCTGCTTTTTAGTATGCAGAGAAAGCGCTTGTCGAGATAAAGCAAATGAGAGCCGCAATCTGATGACAGCAGTTTCTCTGCTCTAAATAATCACTTTTCCGTCAATGCTTATGCTAGCGCAGTAAAAACACATTTAAGGATACTCTAATAAAAAGCTAGCCAAAGCTGCTTTGTAGGATGCAGTGATAGCGCTTGTAGAAATAAAGCAGATGAAAGCCACAATCTGATGATAGCAGCTTCTCTACTCGAGATAATCGGTTTACCTTAAATGCATTACTAGGCGCAGATAGAAAACACAACAAGAGAGAATAATAAGGAGCTCTGTCAATGCTCCTTTGTAGTTTGCAGAGAAAGCGCTTGAAGAGATAAAGCTGATGAAAGCCACAATCTGAGGATAGCAGCTTCTCTGCCCGAGATAATCGCTTTTCCTTAAATGCATTACTAGGCGCAGATAAAACACATATCAAGAAAACACAGTAAGGGGCTCTGTTAATGCTGCTTTTTAGTATGCAGAGAAAGCGCTTGTCGAGATAAAGCAAATGAAAGCCGCAATCTGATGACAGCAGTTTCTCTGCTCGAGATAATCGCATTTCCTTAAATGCGTTACTAGGCGCAGATAAAACACATATCAAGAGAACACAGGAAGGGGCTCTGTTAATGCTGCTTTTTAGTATGCAGAGAAAGTGCTTGAAGAGATAAAGCTAATGAAAGCCACAATCTAGTGACAGCAGTTTCTCTGCTCGAAATAATCACTTTTCCTTCAATGCTTATGCAAGCGCAGTTAGAACACATTGAAGGATACTCGAATAAAAAGCTAGCCAAAGCTGCTTTGTAGTTTGCAGTGAAAGCGCTTGTAGAGATAAAGCTGATGAAAACCACAATCTGATTATAGCAGCTTCCCTGCTCGAGATAATCGCTTTTCTTAAATGCTTTAGTATGCGCAGATAGAACACATACCATGGGAATATTGTTAGGATGGCTGTTAATGCTGTTCTGTAGTTTGCAGTGAAATATCTTGTAGAGATAAGGCTATGGCAATACACAATCTGATGATAGCAGCTTCTCTGCTCGAGATAATCGCTTTTCCTTAAATGCATTACTAGGCGCAGATAAAACACATATCAAGAAAACACAGTAAGGGGCTCTGTTAATGCTGCTTTTTAGTATGCAGAGAAAGCGCTTGTCGAGATAAAGCAAATGAGAGCCGCAATCTGATGACAGCAGTTTCTCTGCTCTAAATAATCACTTTTCCGTCAATGCTTATGCTAGCGCAGTAAAAACACATTTAAGGATACTCTAATAAAAAGCTAGCCAAAGCTGCTTTGTAGGATGCAGTGATAGCGCTTGTAGAAATAAAGCAGATGAAAGCCACAATCTGATGATAGCAGCTTCTCTACTCGAGATAATCGGTTTACCTTAAATGCATTACTAGGCGCAGATAGAAAACACAACAAGAGAGAATAATAAGGAGCTCTGTCAATGCTCCTTTGTAGTTTGCAGAGAAAGCGCTTGAAGAGATAAAGCTGATGAAAGCCACAATCTGAGGATAGCAGCATCTCTGCCCGAGATAATCGCTTTTCCTTAAATGCATTACTAGGCGCAGATAGAACACATATCAAGAGAACATAGTAAGGGGCTCTGTTAATGCTGCTTTTTAGTATGCAGAGAAAGCGCTTGTCGAGATAAAGCAAATGAAAGCCGCAATCTGATGACAGCAGTTTCTCTGCTCGAGATAATCGCTTTTCCTTAAATGCATTACTAGGCGCAGATAAAACACATATCAAGAGAACATAGTAAGGGGCTCTGTTAATGCTGCTTTTTAGTATGCAGAGAAAGCGCTTGAAGAGATAAAACTGATGAAAGCCACAATCTAGTGACAGCAGTTTCTCTGCTCGAGATAATCACTTTTCCTTCAATGCTTATGCAATCGCAGTTAGAACACATTGAAGGATACTCGAATAAAAAGCTAGCCAAAGCTGCTTTGTAAGTTGCAGTGAAAGCGCTTGTAGAGATAAAGCTGATGAAAGCCACAATCTGATGATAGCAGCTTCTCTGCTCGAGATAATCGCTTTTCCTTAAATGCTATAGTATGCGCAGATAGAACACATACCAAGAGAATATTGTTAGGATGGATGTTAATGCTGTTCTGTAGTTTGCAGTGAAATATCTTGTAGAGATAAGGCTATTGCAATACACAATCTGATGATAGCAGCTTCTCTGCCCGAGATAATCGCTTTTCCTTAAATGCATTACTAGGCGAAGATAAAACACATATCAAGAGAACACATTAAGGGGCTCTGTTAATGCTGCTTTTTAGTATGCAGAGAAAGCGCTTGTCGAGATAAAGCAAATGAGAGCCGCAATCTGATGACAGCAGTTTCTCTGCTCTAAATAATCACTTTTCCTTCAATGCTTATGCTAGCGCAGTAAAAACACATTTAAGGATACTCTAATAAAAAGCTAACCAAAGCTGCTTTGTAGGATGCAGTGATAGCGCTTGTAGAAATAAAGCAGATGAAAGCCACAATCTGATGATAGCAGCTTCTCTACTCGAGATAATCGGTTTACCTTAAATGCATTACTAGGCGCAGATAGAAAACACAACAAGAGAGAATAATAAGGAGCTCTGTTAATGCTCCTTTGTAGTTTGCAGTGAAAGCGCTTGAAGAGATAAAGCTGATGAAAGCCACAATCTAGTGACAGCAGTTTCTCTGCTCGAAATAATCACTTTTCCTTCAATGCTTATGCAAGCGCAGTTAGAACACATTGAAGGATACTCGAATAAAAAGCTAGCCAAAGCTGCTTTGTAGGTTGCAGTGAAAGCGCTTGTAGAGATAAAGCTGATGAAAGCCACAATCTGATGATAGCAGCTTCTCTGCTCGAGATAATCGCTTTTCCTTAAAAGCTATAGTTTGCGCAGATAGAACACATACCAAGAGAATATTGTTAGGATGGATGTTAATGCTGTTCTGTAGTTTGCAGTGAAATATCTTGTAGAGATAAGGTTATGGCAATACACAATCTGATGATAGCAGCTTCTCTGCTCGATATAATCGCTTTTCCTTAAATGCATTAATAGCCGCAGATAAAACACATATCAAGAGAACACAGTAAGGGGCTCTGTTAATGCTGCTTTTTAGTATGCAGAGAAAGCGCTTGTCGAGATAAAGCAAATGAAAGCCGCAATCTGATGACAGCAGTTTCTCTGATCGAGATAATCGCTTTTCCTTAAATGCATTACTAGGCGCAGATAAAACACATATCAAGAGAACACAGTAAGGGGCTCTGTTAATGCTGCTTTTTAGTATGCAGAGAAAGCGCTTGTCGAGATAAAGCAAATGAAAGCCGCAATCTGATGACAGCAGTTTCTCTGCTCGAGATAATCGCTTTTCCTTAAATGCATTACTAGGCGCAGATAAAACACATATCAAGAAAACACAGTAAGGGGCTCTGTTAATGCTGCTTTTTAGTATGCAGAGAAAGCGCTTGTCGAGATAAAGCAAATGAAAGCCGCAATCTGATGACAGCAGTTTCTCTGCTCGAGATAATCGCTTTTCCTTAAATGCATTACTAGGCGCAGATAAAACACATATCAAGAGAACACAGTAAGGGGCTCTCTTAATGCTGCTTTTTAGTATGCAGAGAAAGCGCTTGTCGAGATAAAGCAAATGAGCGCCGAAATCTGATGACAGCAGTTTCTCTGCTCTAAATAATCACTTTTATTCAATGCTTATGCTAGCGCAGTAAAAACACATTTAAGGATACTCTAATAAAAAGCTAGCCAAAGCTGCTTTGTAGGATGCAGTGATAGCACTTGTAGAAATAAAGCAGATGAAAGCCACAATCTGATGATAGCAGCTTCTCTACTCGAGATAATCGGTTTACCTTAAATGCATTACTAGGCGCAGATAGAAAACACAACAAGAGAGAATAATAAGGAGCTCTGTCAATGCTCCTTTGTAGTTTGCAGTGAAAGCGCTTGAAGAGATAAAGCTGATGAAAGCCACAATCTGAGGATAGCAGCTTCTCTGCCCTTGATAATCGCTTTTCCTTAAATGCATTACTAGGCACAGATAAAACACATATCAATAAAACACAGTAAGGGGCTCTGATAATGCTGCTTTTAAGTATGCAGAGAAAGCGCTTGTCGAGATAAAGCAAATGAGCGCCGAAATCTGATGACAGCAGTTTCTCTGCTCTAAATAATCACTTTTATTCAATGCTTATGCTAGCGCAGTAAAAACACATTTAAGGATACTCTAATAAAAAGCTAGCCAAAGCTGCTTTGTAGGATGCAGTGATAGCACTTGTAGAAATAAAGCAGATGAATGCCACAATCTGATGATAGCAGCTTCTCTACTCGAGATAATCGGTTTACATTAAATGCATTTTTAGGCGCAGATAGAACACATATCATGAGAACATAGTAAGGGGCTCTGTTAATGCTGCTTTTTAGTATGCAGAGAAAGCGCTTGAAGAGATAAAGCTGATTAAAGCCACAATCTAGTGACAGCAGTTTCTCTGCTCGAGATAATCACTTTTCCTTCAATGCTTATGCAAGCGCAGTTAGAACACATTGAAGGATACTCGAATAAAAAGCTAGCCAAAGCTGCTTTGTAGGTTGCAGTGAAAGCGCTTGTAGAGATAAAGCTGATGAAAGCCACAATCTGATGATAGCAGCTTCCCTGCTCGAGATAATCGCTTTTCCTTAAATGCTTTAGTGTGCGCAGATAGAACACATACCATGGGAATATTGTTAGGATGGCTGTTAATGCTGTTCTGTAGTTTGCAGTGAAATATCTTGTAGAGATAAGGCTATGGCAATACACAATCTGATGATAACAGCTTCTCTGCTCGAGATAATCGCTTTTCCTTAAATGCATTACTAGGCGCAGATAAAACACATATCAAGAAAACACAGTAAGGGGTTCTGTTAATGCTGCTTTTTAGTATGCAGAGAAAGCGCTTGTCGAGATAAAGCAAATGAGAGACGCAATCTGATGACAGCAGTTTCTCTGCTGTCATCAATCGCTTTTCCTTAAATGCATTACTAGGCGCAGATAAAACACATATCAAGAGAACACAGTAAGGGGCTCTGTTAATGCAGCTTTTTAGTATGCAGAGAAAGCGCTTGAAGAGATAAAGCTGATGAAAGCCACAATCTGAGGATAGCAGCTTCTCTGCCCGAGATAATCGCTTTTCCTTAAATGCATTACTAGGCGCAGATAGAACACATATCAAGAGAACATAGTAAGGGGCTCTGTTAATGCTGCTTTTTAGTATGCAGAGAAAGCGCTTGTCGAGATAAAGCAAATGAAAGCCGCAATCTGATGACAGCAGTTTCTCTGCTCGAGATAATCGCTTTTCCTTAAATGCATTACTAGGCGCAGATAAAACACATATCAAGAGAACATAGTAAGGGGCTCTGTTAATGCTGCTTTTTAGTATGCAGAGAAAGCGCTTGAAGAGATAAAGCTGATGAAAGCCACAATCTAGTGACAGCAGTTTCTCTGCTCGAGATAATCACTTTTCCTTCAATGCTTATGCAATCGCAGTTAGAACACATTGAAGGATACTCGAATAAAAAGCTAGCCAAAGCTGCTTTGTAGGTTGCAGTGAAAGCGCTTGTAGAGATAAAGCTGATGAAAGCCACAATCTGATGATAGCAGCTTCTCTGCTCGAGATAATCGCTTTTCCTTAAATGCTATAGTATGCGCAGATAGAACACATACCAAGAGAATATTGTTAGGATGGATGTTAATGCAGTTCTGAAGTTTGCAGTGAAATATCTTGTAGAGATAAGGCTATGGCAATACACAATCTGATGATAGCAGCTTCTCTGCCCGAGATAATCGCTTTTCCTTAAATGCATTACTAGGCGCAGATAAAACACATATCAAGAAAACACAGTAAGGGGCTCTGTTAATGCTGCTTTTTAGTATGCAGAGAAAGTGCTTGTCGAGATAAAGCAAATGAAAGCCGCAATCTGATGACAGCAGTTTCTCTGCTCGAGATAATCGCATTTCCTTAAATGCGTTACTAGGCGCAGATAAAACACATATCAAGAGAACACAGGAAGGGGCTCTGTTAATGCTGCTTTTTAGTATGCAGAGAAAGTGCTTGAAGAGATAAAGCTAATGAAAGCCACAATCTAGTGACAGCAGTTTCTCTGCTCGAAATAATCACTTTTCCTTCAATGCTTATGCAAGCGCAGTTAGAACACATTGAAGGATACTCGAATAAAAAGCTAGCCAAAGCTGCTTTGTAGTTTGCAGTGAAAGCGCTTGTAGAGATAAAGCTGATGAAAGCCACAATCTGATTATAGCAGCTTCCCTGCTCGAGATAATCGCTTTTCTTAAATGCTTTAGTATGCGCAGATAGAACACATACCATGGGAATATTGTTAGGATGGCTGTTAATGCTGTTCTGTAGTTTGCAGTGAAATATCTTGTAGAGATAAGGCTATGGCAATACACAATCTGATGATAGCAGCTTCTCTGCTCGAGATAATCGCTTTTCCTTAAATGCATTACTAGGCGCAGATAAAACACATATCAAGAAAACACAGTAAGGGGCTCTGTTAATGCTGCTTTTTAGTATGCAGAGAAAGCGCTTGTCGAGATAAAGCAAATGAGAGCCGCAATCTGATGACAGCAGTTTCTCTGCTCTAAATAATCACTTTTCCGTCAATGCTTATGCTAGCGCAGTAAAAACACATTTAAGGATACTCTAATAAAAAGCTAGCCAAAGCTGCTTTGTAGGATGCAGTGATAGCGCTTGTAGAAATAAAGCAGATGAAAGCCACAATCTGATGATAGCAGCTTCTCTACTCGAGATAATCGGTTTACCTTAAATGCATTACTAGGCGCAGATAGAAAACACAACAAGAGAGAATAATAAGGAGCTCTGTCAATGCTCCTTTGTAGTTTGCAGAGAAAGCGCTTGAAGAGATAAAGCTGATGAAAGCCACAATCTGAGGATAGCAGCATCTCTGCCCGAGATAATCGCTTTTCCTTAAATGCATTACTAGGCGCAGATAGAACACATATCAAGAGAACATAGTAAGGGGCTCTGTTAATGCTGCTTTTTAGTATGCAGAGAAAGCGCTTGTCGAGATAAAGCAAATGAGAGACGCAATCTGATGACAGCAGTTTCTCTGCTCGAGATAATCGCTTTTCCTTAAATGCATTACTAGGCGCAGATAAAACACATATCAAGAGAACACAGTAAGGGGCTCTGTTAATGCAGCTTTTTAGTATGCAGAGAAAGCGCTTAAAGAGATAAAGCTGATGAAAGCCACAATCTAGTGACAGCAGTTTCTCTGCTCGAAATAATCACTTTTCCTTCAATGCTTATGCAATCGCAGTTAGAACACATTGAAGGATACTCGAATAAAAAGCTAGCCAAAGCTGCTTTGTAGGTTGCAGTGAAAGCGCTTGTAGAGATAAAGCTGATGAAAGCCACAATTTGATGATAGCAGCTTCTCTGCTCGAGATAATCGCTTTTCCTTAAATGCTATAGTATGCGCAGATAGAACACATACCAAGAGAATATTGTTAGGATGGATGTTAATGCAGTTCTGAAGTTTGCAGTGAAATATCTTGTAGAGATAAGGCTATGGCAATACACAATCTGATGATAGCAGCTTCTCTGCCCGAGATAATCGCTTTTCCTTAAATGCATTACTAGGCGCAGATAAAACACATATCAAGAAAACACAGTAAGGGGCTCTGTTAATGCTGCTTTTTAGTATGCAGAGAAAGCGCTTGTCGAGATAAAGCAAATGAAAGCCGCAATCTGATGACAGCAGTTTCTCTGCTCGAGATAATCGCATTTCCTTAAATGCGTTACTAGGCGCAGATAAAACACATATCAAGAGAACACAGGAAGGGGCTCTGTTAATGCTGCTTTTTAGTATGCAGAGAAAGTGCTTGAAGAGATAAAGCTAATGAAAGCCACAATCTAGTGACAGCAGTTTCTCTGCTCGAAATAATCACTTTTCCTTCAATGCTTATGCAAGCGCAGTTAGAACACATTGAAGGATACTCGAATAAAAAGCTAGCCAAAGCTGCTTTGTAGTTTGCAGTGAAAGCGCTTGTAGAGATAAAGCTGATGAAAACCACAATCTGATTATAGCAGCTTCCCTGCTCGAGATAATCGCTTTTCTTAAATGCTTTAGTATGCGCAGATAGAACACATACCATGGGAATATTGTTAGGATGGCTGTTAATGCTGTTCTGTAGTTTGCAGTGAAATATCTTGTAGAGATAAGGCTATGGCAATACACAATCTGATGATAGCAGCTTCTCTGCTCGAGATAATCGCTTTTCCTTAAATGCATTACTAGGCGCAGATAAAACACATATCAAGAAAACACAGTAAGGGGCTCTGTTAATGCTGCTTTTTAGTATGCAGAGAAAGCGCTTGTCGAGATAAAGCAAATGAGAGCCGCAATCTGATGACAGCAGTTTCTCTGCTCTAAATAATCACTTTTCCGTCAATGCTTATGCTAGCGCAGTAAAAACACATTTAAGGATACTCTAATAAAAAGCTAGCCAAAGCTGCTTTGTAGGATGCAGTGATAGCGCTTGTAGAAATAAAGCAGATGAAAGCCACAATCTGATGATAGCAGCTTCTCTACTCGAGATAATCGGTTTACCTTAAATGCATTACTAGGCGCAGATAGAAAACACAACAAGAGAGAATAATAAGGAGCTCTGTCAATGCTCCTTTGTAGTTTGCAGAGAAAGCGCTTGAAGAGATAAAGCTGATGAAAGCCACAATCTGAGGATAGCAGCATCTCTGCCCGAGATAATCGCTTTTCCTTAAATGCATTACTAGGCGCAGATAGAACACATATCAAGAGAACATAGTAAGGGGCTCTGTTAATGCTGCTTTTTAGTATGCAGAGAAAGCGCTTGTCGAGATAAAGCAAATGAAAGCCGCAATCTGATGACAGCAGTTTCTCTGCTCGAGATAATCGCTTTTCCTTAAATGCATTACTAGGCGCAGATAAAACACATATCAAGAGAACATAGTAAGGGGCTCTGTTAATGCTGCTTTTTAGTATGCAGAGAAAGCGCTTGAAGAGATAAAACTGATGAAAGCCACAATCTAGTGACAGCAGTTTCTCTGCTCGAGATAATCACTTTTCCTTCAATGCTTATGCAATCGCAGTTAGAACACATTGAAGGATACTCGAATAAAAAGCTAGCCAAAGCTGCTTTGTAAGTTGCAGTGAAAGCGCTTGTAGAGATAAAGCTGATGAAAGCCACAATCTGATGATAGCAGCTTCTCTGCTCGAGATAATCGCTTTTCCTTAAATGCTATAGTATGCGCAGATAGAACACATACCAAGAGAATATTGTTAGGATGGATGTTAATGCTGTTCTGTAGTTTGCAGTGAAATATCTTGTAGAGATAAGGCTATTGCAATACACAATCTGATGATAGCAGCTTCTCTGCCCGAGATAATCGCTTTTCCTTAAATGCATTACTAGGCGAAGATAAAACACATATCAAGAGAACACATTAAGGGGCTCTGTTAATGCTGCTTTTTAGTATGCAGAGAAAGCGCTTGTCGAGATAAAGCAAATGAGAGCCGCAATCTGATGACAGCAGTTTCTCTGCTCTAAATAATCACTTTTCCTTCAATGCTTATGCTAGCGCAGTAAAAACACATTTAAGGATACTCTAATAAAAAGCTAACCAAAGCTGCTTTGTAGGATGCAGTGATAGCGCTTGTAGAAATAAAGCAGATGAAAGCCACAATCTGATGATAGCAGCTTCTCTACTCGAGATAATCGGTTTACCTTAAATGCATTACTAGGCGCAGATAGAAAACACAACAAGAGAGAATAATAAGGAGCTCTGTTAATGCTCCTTTGTAGTTTGCAGTGAAAGCGCTTGAAGAGATAAAGCTGATGAAAGCCACAATCTAGTGACAGCAGTTTCTCTGCTCGAAATAATCACTTTTCCTTCAATGCTTATGCAAGCGCAGTTAGAACACATTGAAGGATACTCGAATAAAAAGCTAGCCAAAGCTGCTTTGTAGGTTGCAGTGAAAGCGCTTGTAGAGATAAAGCTGATGAAAGCCACAATCTGATGATAGCAGCTTCTCTGCTCGAGATAATCGCTTTTCCTTAAAAGCTATAGTTTGCGCAGATAGAACACATACCAAGAGAATATTGTTAGGATGGATGTTAATGCTGTTCTGTAGTTTGCAGTGAAATATCTTGTAGAGATAAGGTTATGGCAATACACAATCTGATGATAGCAGCTTCTCTGCTCGATATAATCGCTTTTCCTTAAATGCATTAATAGCCGCAGATAAAACACATATCAAGAGAACACAGTAAGGGGCTCTGTTAATGCTGCTTTTTAGTATGCAGAGAAAGCGCTTGTCGAGATAAAGCAAATGAAAGCCGCAATCTGATGACAGCAGTTTCTCTGATCGAGATAATCGCTTTTCCTTAAATGCATTACTAGGCGCAGATAAAACACATATCAAGAGAACACAGTAAGGGGCTCTGTTAATGCTGCTTTTTAGTATGCAGAGAAAGCGCTTGTCGAGATAAAGCAAATGAAAGCCGCAATCTGATGACAGCAGTTTCTCTGCTCGAGATAATCGCTTTTCCTTAAATGCATTACTAGGCGCAGATAAAACACATATCAAGAAAACACAGTAAGGGGCTCTGTTAATGCTGCTTTTTAGTATGCAGAGAAAGCGCTTGTCGAGATAAAGCAAATGAAAGCCGCAATCTGATGACAGCAGTTTCTCTGCTCGAGATAATCGCTTTTCCTTAAATGCATTACTAGGCGCAGATAAAACACATATCAAGAGAACACAGTAAGGGGCTCTCTTAATGCTGCTTTTTAGTATGCAGAGAAAGCGCTTGTCGAGATAAAGCAAATGAGCGCCGAAATCTGATGACAGCAGTTTCTCTGCTCTAAATAATCACTTTTATTCAATGCTTATGCTAGCGCAGTAAAAACACATTTAAGGATACTCTAATAAAAAGCTAGCCAAAGCTGCTTTGTAGGATGCAGTGATAGCACTTGTAGAAATAAAGCAGATGAAAGCCACAATCTGATGATAGCAGCTTCTCTACTCGAGATAATCGGTTTACCTTAAATGCATTACTAGGCGCAGATAGAAAACACAACAAGAGAGAATAATAAGGAGCTCTGTCAATGCTCCTTTGTAGTTTGCAGTGAAAGCGCTTGAAGAGATAAAGCTGATGAAAGCCACAATCTGAGGATAGCAGCTTCTCTGCCCTTGATAATCGCTTTTCCTTAAATGCATTACTAGGCACAGATAAAACACATATCAATAAAACACAGTAAGGGGCTCTGATAATGCTGCTTTTAAGTATGCAGAGAAAGCGCTTGTCGAGATAAAGCAAATGAGCGCCGAAATCTGATGACAGCAGTTTCTCTGCTCTAAATAATCACTTTTATTCAATGCTTATGCTAGCGCAGTAAAAACACATTTAAGGATACTCTAATAAAAAGCTAGCCAAAGCTGCTTTGTAGGATGCAGTGATAGCACTTGTAGAAATAAAGCAGATGAATGCCACAATCTGATGATAGCAGCTTCTCTACTCGAGATAATCGGTTTACATTAAATGCATTTTTAGGCGCAGATAGAACACATATCATGAGAACATAGTAAGGGGCTCTGTTAATGCTGCTTTTTAGTATGCAGAGAAAGCGCTTGAAGAGATAAAGCTGATTAAAGCCACAATCTAGTGACAGCAGTTTCTCTGCTCGAGATAATCACTTTTCCTTCAATGCTTATGCAAGCGCAGTTAGAACACATTGAAGGATACTCGAATAAAAAGCTAGCCAAAGCTGCTTTGTAGGTTGCAGTGAAAGCGCTTGTAGAGATAAAGCTGATGAAAGCCACAATCTGATGATAGCAGCTTCCCTGCTCGAGATAATCGCTTTTCCTTAAATGCTTTAGTGTGCGCAGATAGAACACATACCATGGGAATACTGTTAGGATGGCTGTTAATGCTGTTCTGTAGTTTGCAGTGAAATATCTTGTAGAGATAAGGCTATGGCAATACACAATCTGATGATAACAGCTTCTCTGCTCGAGATAATCGCTTTTCCTTAAATGCATTACTAGGCGCAGATAAAACACATATCAAGAAAACACAGTAAGGGGTTCTGTTAATGCTGCTTTTTAGTATGCAGAGAAAGCGCTTGTCGAGATAAAGCAAATGAGAGACGCAATCTGATGACAGCAGTTTCTCTGCTGTCATCAATCGCTTTTCCTTAAATGCATTACTAGGCGCAGATAAAACACATATCAAGAGAACACAGTAAGGGGCTCTGTTAATGCAGCTTTTTAGTATGCAGAGAAAGCGCTTGAAGAGATAAAGCTGATGAAAGCCACAATCTGAGGATAGCAGCTTCTCTGCCCGAGATAATCGCTTTTCCTTAAATGCATTACTAGGCGCAGATAGAACACATATCAAGAGAACATAGTAAGGGGCTCTGTTAATGCTGCTTTTTAGTATGCAGAGAAAGCGCTTGTCGAGATAAAGCAAATGAAAGCCGCAATCTGATGACAGCAGTTTCTCTGCTCGAGATAATCGCTTTTCCTTAAAAGCATTACTAGGCGCAGATAAAACACATATCAAGAGAACATAGTAAGGGGCTCTGTTAATGCTGCTTTTTAGTATGCAGAGAAAGCGCTTGAAGAGATAAAACTGATGAAAGCCACAATCTAGTGACAGCAGTTTCTCTGCTCGAGATAATCACTTTTCCTTCAATGCTTATGCAATCGCAGTTAGAACACATTGAAGGATACTCGAATAAAAAGCTAGCCAAAGCTGCTTTGTAGTTTGCAGTGAAAGCGCTTGTAGAGATAAAGCTGATGAAAGCCACAATCTGATTATAGCAGCTTCCCTGCTCGAGATAATCGCTTTTCTTAAATGCTTTAGTATGCGCAGATAGAACACATACCATGGGAATATTGTTAGGATGGCTGTTAATGCTGTTCTGTAGTTTGCAGTGAAATATCTTGTAGAGATAAGGCTATGGCAATACACAATCTGATGATAGCAGCTTCTCTGCTCGAGATAATCGCTTTTCCTTAAATGCATTACTAGGCGCAGATAAAACACATATCAAGAAAACACAGTAAGGGGCTCTGATAATGCTGCTTTTTAGTATGCAGAGAAAGCGCTTGTCGAGATAAAGCAAATGAGAGCCGCAATCTGATGACAGCAGTTTCTCTGCTCTAAATAATCACTTTTCCGTCAATGCTTATGCTAGCGCAGTAAAAACACATTTAAGGATACTCTAATAAAAAGCTAGCCAAAGCTGCTTTGTAGGATGCAGTGATAGCGTTTGTAGAAATAAAGCAGATGAAAGCCACAATCTGATGATAGCAGCTTCTCTACTCGAGATAATCGGTTTACCTTAAATGCATTACTAGGCGCAGATAGAAAACACAACAAGAGAGAATAATAAGGAGCTCTGTCAATGCTCCTTTGTAGTTTGCAGAGAAAGCGCTTGAAGAGATAAAGCTGATGAAAGCCACAATCTGAGGATAGCAGCTTCTCTGCCCGAGATAATCGCTTTTCCTTAAATGCATTACTAGGCGCAGATAGAACACATATCAAGAGAACATAGTAAGGGGCTCTGTTAATGCTGCTTTTTAGTATGCAGAGAAAGCGCTTGTCGAGATAAAGCAAATGAGAGCCGCAATCTGATGACAGCAGTTTCTCTGCTCTAAGTAATCACTTTTCCTTCAATGCTTATGCTAGCGCAGTAAAAACACATTTAAGGATACTCTAATAAAAAGCTAGCCAAAGCTGCTTTGTAGGATGCAGTGATAGCGCTTGTAGAAATAAAGCAGATGAAAGCCACAATCTGATGATAGCAGCTTCTCTACTCGAGATAATCGGTTTACCTTAAATGCATTACTAGGCGCAGATAAAACACATATCAAGAGAACACAGTAAGGGGCTCTGTTAATGCTGCTTTTTAGTATGCAGAGAAAGCGCTTGAAGAGATAAAGCTGATGAAAGCCACAATCTAGTGACAGCAGTTTCTCTGATCGAAATAATCACTTTTCCTTCAATGCTTATGCAAGCGCAGTTAGAACACATTGAAGGATACTCGAATAAAAAGCTAGCCAAAGCTGCTCTGTAGTTTGCAGTGAAAGCGCTTGTAGAGATAAAGCTGATGAAAGCCACAATCTGATGATAGCAGCTTCTCTGCTCGAGATAATCGCTTTTCTTAAATGCTTTAGTATGCGCAGATAGAACACATACCATGGGAATATTGTTAGGATTGCTGTTAATGCTGATCTGTAGTTTGCAGCGAAATATCTTGTAGAGATAAGGCTACGGCAATACACAATCTGATGATAGCAGCTTCTCTGCTCGAGATAATCGCTTTTCCTTAAGTACATTACTAGGCGCAGATAAAACACATATCAAGAAAACACAGTAAGGGGCTCTGTTAATGCTGCTTTTTAGTATGCAGAGAAAGCGCTTGTCGAGATAAAGCAAATGAGAGCCGCAATCTGATGACAGCAGCTTCTCTACTCGAGATAATCGGTTTACCTTAAATGCATTACTAGGCGCAGATAGAAAACACAACAAGATAGAATAATAAGGAGCTCTGTCAATGCTCCTTTGTAGTTTGCAGTGAAAGCGCTTGAAGAGATAAAGCTGATGAAAGCCACAATCTGAGGATAGCAGCTTCTCTGCCCGAGATAATCGCTTTTCCTTAAATGCTTTACTAGGCGCAGATAGAACACATATCAAGAGAACATAGTAAGGGGCTCTGTTAATGCTGCTTTTTAGTATGCAGAGAAAGCGCTTGTCGAGATAAAGCAAATGAGAGCCGCAATCTGATGACAGCAGTTTCTCTGCTCTAAATAATCACTTTTCCTTCAATGCTTATGCTAGCGCAGTAAAAACACACTTAAGGATACTCTAATAAAAAGCTAGCCAAAGCTGCTTTGTAGTTTGCAGTGAAAGCGCTTGTAGAGATAAAGCTGATGAAAGCCACAATCTGATGATAGCAGCTTCTCTGCTCGAGATAATCGCTTTTCCTTAAATACATTACTAGGCGCAGATAAAACACATATCAATAAAACACAGTAAGGGGCTCTGTTAATGCTGCTTTTTAGTATGCAGAGAAAGCGCTTGTCGAGATAAAGCAAATGAGAGCCGCAATCTGATGACAGCAGTTTCTCTGCTCTAAGTAATCACTTTTCCTTCAATGCTTATGCTAGCGCAGTAAAAACACATTTAAGGATACTCTAATAAAAAGCTAGCCAAAGCTGCTTTGTAGGATGCAGTGATAGCGCTTGTAGAAATAAAGCAGATGAAAGCCACAATCTGATGATAGCAGCTTCTCTACTCGAGATAATCGGTTTACCTTAAATGCATTACTAGGCGCAGATAGAAAACACAACAAGAGAGAATAATAAGGAGCTCTGTCAATACTCCTTTGTAGTTTGCAGTGAAAGCGCTTGAAGAGATAAAGTTGATGAAAGCCACAATCTGAGGATAGCAGCTTCTCTGCCCGAGATAATCGCTTTTCCTTAAATGCATTACTAGGCGCAGATAGAACACATATCAAGAAAACACAGTAAGGGGCTCTGTTAATGCTGCTTTTTAGTATGCAGAGAAAGCGCTTGTCGAGATAAAGCAAATGAGAGCCGCAATCTGATGACAGCAGTTTCTCTGCTCTAAGTAATCACTTTTCCTTCAATGCTTATGCTAGCGCAGTAAAAACACATTTAAGGATACTCTAATAAAAAGCTAGCCAAAGCTGCTTTGTAGGATGCAGTGATAGCGCTTGTAGAAATAAAGCAGATGAAAGCCACAATCTGATGATAGCAGCTTCTCTACTCGAGATAATCGGTTTACCTTAAATGCATTACTAGGCGCAGATAGAAAACACAACAAGAGAGAATAATAAGGAGCTCTGTCAATGCTCCTTTGTAGTTTGCAGTGAAAGTGCTTGAAGAGATAAAGTTGATGAAAGCCACAATCTGAGGATAGCAGCTTCTCTGCCCGAGATAATCGCTTTTCCTTAAATGCATTACTAGGCGCAGATAGAACACATATCAAGAAAACACAGTAAGGGGCTCTGTTAATGCTGCTTTTTAGTATGCAGAGAAAGCGCTTGTCGAGATAAAGCAAATGAGAGCCGCAATCTGATGACAGCAGTTTCTCTGCTCTAAGTAATCACTATTCCTTCAATGCTTATGCTAGCGCAGTAAAAACACATTTAAGGATACTCTAATAAAAAGCTAGCCAAAGCTGCTTTGTAGGATGCAGTGATAGCGCTTGTAGAAATAAAGCAGATGAAAGCCACAATCTGATGATAGCAGCTTCTCTACTCGAGATAATCGGTTTACCTTAAATGCATTACTAGGCGCAGATAGAAAACACAACAAGAGAGAATAATAAGGAGCTCTGTCAATGCTCCTTTGTAGTTTGCAGTGAAAGCGCTTGAAGAGATAAAGTTGATGAAAGCCACAATCTGAGGATAGCAGCTTCTCTGCCCGAGATAATCGCTTTTCCTTAAATGCTTTAGTATGCGCAGATAGAACACATACCATGGGAATATTGTTAGGATGGCTGTTAATGCAGTTCTGTAGTTTGCAGTTAAATATCTTGTAGAGATAAGGCTATGGCAATACACAATCTGATGATAGCAGCTTCTCTGCTCGAGATAATCGCTTTTCCTTAAATGCATTACTAGGCGCAGATAGAAAACACAACAAGAGAGAATAATAAGGAGCTCTGTCAATGCTCCTTTGTAGTTTGCAGTGAAAGCGCTTGAAGAGATAAAGCTGATGAAAGCCACAATCTGAGGATAGCAGCTTCTCTGCCCGAGATAATCGCTTTTCTTTAAATGCATTACTAGGCGCAGATAAAACACATATCAAGAGAACATAGTAAGGGGCTCTGTTAATGCTGCTTTTTAGTATGCAGAGAAAGCGCTTGTCGAGATAAAGCAAATGAAAGCCGCAATCTGATGACAGCAGTTTCTCTGCTCGAGATAATCGCTTTTCCTTAAATGCATTACTAGGTGCAGATAAAACACATATCAAGAAAACACAGTAAGGGGCTCTGTTAATGCTGCTTTTTAGTATGCAGAGAAAGCGCTTGTCGAGATAAAGCAAATGAGAGCCGCAATCTGATGACAGCAGTTTCTCTGCTCTAAATAATCACTTTTCCTTCAATGCTTATTCTAGCGCTGTAAAAACACATTTAAGGATACTCGAATAAAAAGCTAGCCAAAGCGGCTTTGTAGGATGCAGTGATAGCGCTTGTAGAAATAAAGCAGATGAAAGCCACAATCTGATGATAGCAGCTTCTCTACTCGAGATAATCGGTTTACCTTAAATGCATTACTAGGCGCAGATAGAAAACACAATAAGAGAGAATAATAAGGAGCTCTGTCAATGCTCCTTTGTAGTTTGCAGTGAAAGCGCTTGAAGAGATAAAGCTGATGAAAGCCACAATCTGAGGATAGCAGCTTCTCTGCCCGAGATAATCGCTTTTCCTTAAATGCTTTACTAGGCGCAGATAGAACACATATCAAGAGAACATAGTAAGGGGCTCTGTTAATGCTGCTTTTTAGTATGCAGAGAAAGCGCTTGTCGAGATAAAGCAAATGAAATCCGCAATCTGATGACAGCAGTTTCTCTGCTCGAGATAATCGCTTTTCCTTAAATGCATTACTAGGCGCAGATAAAACACATATCAAGAGAACATAGTAAGGGGCTCTGTTAATGCTGCTTTTTAGTATGCAGAGAAAGCGCTTGAAGAGATAAAACTGATGAAAGCCACAATCTAGTGACAGCAGTTTCTCTGCTCGAGATAATCACTTTTCCTTCAATGCTTATGCAAGCGCAGTTAGAACACATTGAAGGATACTCGAATAAAAAGCTAGCCAAAGCTGCTTTGTAGTTTGCAGTGAAAGCGCTTGTAGAGATAAAGCTGATGAAAGCCACAATCTGATTATAGCAGCTTCCCTGCTCGAGATAATCGCTTTTCTTAAATGCTTTAGTATGCGCAGATAGAACACATACCATGGGAATATTGTTAGGATGGCTGTTAATGCTGTTCTGTAGTTTGCAGTGAAATATCTTGTAGAGATAAGGCTATGGCAATACACAATCTGATGATAGCAGCTTCTCTGCTCGATATAATCGCTTTTCCTTAAATGCATTACTAGGCGCAGATAAAACACATATCAAGAGAACACAGTAAGGGGCTCTGTTAATGCTGCTTTTTAGTATGCAGAGAAAGCGCTTGTCGAGATAAAGCAAATGAAAGCCGCAATCTGATGACAGCAGTTTCTCTGCTCGAGATAATCGCTTTTCCTTAAATGCATTACTAGGCGCAGATAAAACACATATCAAGAAAACACAGTAAGGGGCTCTGTTAATGCTGCTTTTTAGTATGCAGAGAAAGCGCTTGTCGAGATAAAGCAAATGAAAGCCGCAATCTGATGACAGCAGTTTCTCTGCTCGAGATAATCGCATTTCCTTAAATGCGTTACTAGGCGCAGATAAAACACATATCAAGAGAACACAGGAAGGGGCTCTGTTAATGCTGCTTTTTAGTATGCAGAGAAAGTGCTTGAAGAGATAAAGCTGATGAAAGCCACAATCTAGTGACAGCAGTTTCTCTGCTCGAAATAATCACTTTTCCTTCAATGCTTATGCAAGCGCAGCTAGAACACATTGAAGGATACTCGAATAAAAAGCTAGCCAAAGCTGCTTTGTAGTTTGCAGTGAAAGCGCTTGTAGAGATAAAGCTGATGAAAGCCACAATCTGATTATAGCAGCTTCCCTGCTCGAGATAATCGCTTTTCTTAAATGCTTTAGTATGCGCAGATAGAACACATACCATGGGAATATTGTTAGGATGGCTGTTAATGCTGTTCTGTAGTTTGCAGTGAAATATCTTGTAGAGATAAGGCTATGGCAATACACAATCTGATGATAGCAGCTTCTCTGCTCGAGATAATCGCTTTTCCTTAAATGCATTACTAGGCGCAGATAAAACACATATCAAGAAAACACAGTAAGGGGCTCTGTTAATGCTCCTTTTTAGTATGCAGAGAAAGCGCTTGTCGAGATAAAGCAAATGAGAGCCGCAATCTGATGACAGCAGTTTCTCTGCTCTAAATAATCACTTTTCCGTCAATGCTTATGCTAGCGCAGTAAAAACACATTTAAGGATACTCTAATAAAAAGCTAGCCAAAGCTGCTTTGTAGGATGCAGTGATAGCGCTTGTAGAAATAAAGCAGATGAAAGCCACAATCTGATGATAGCAGCTTCTCTACTCGAGATAATCGGTTTACCTTAAATGCATTACTAGGCGCAGATAGAAAACACAACAAGAGAGAATAATAAGGAGCTCTGTCAAAGCTCCTTTGTAGTTTGCAGTGAAAGCGCTTGAAGAGATAAAGCTGATGAAAGCCACAATCTGAGGATAGCAGCTTCTCTGCCCGAGATAATCGCTTTTCTTTAAATGCATTACTAGGCGCAGATAAAACACATATCAAAAGAACATAGTAAGGGGCTCTGTTAATGCTGCTTTTTAGTATGCAGAGAAAGCGCTTGTCGAGATAAAGCAAATGAAAGCCGCAATCTGATGACAGCAGTTTCTCTGCTCGAGATAATCGCTTTTCCTTAAATGCATTACTAGGTGCAGATAAAACACATATCAAGAAAACACAGTAAGGGGCTCTGTTAATGCTGCTTTTTAGTATGCAGAGAAAGCGCTTGTCGAGATAAAGCAAATGAGAGCCGCAATCTGATGACAGCAGTTTCTCTGCTCTAAATAATCACTTTTCCTTCAATGCTTATTCTAGGGCTGTAAAAACACATTTAAGGATACTCGAATAAAAAGCTAGCCAAAGCTGCTTTGTAGGATGCAGTGATAGCGCTTGTAGAAATAAAGCAGATGAAAACCACAATCTGATGATAGCAGCTTCTCTACTCGAGATAATCGGTTTACCTTAAATGCATTACTAGGCGCAGATAGAAAACACAACAAGAGAGAATAATAAGGAGCTCTGTCAATGCTCCTTTGTAGTTTGCAGTGAAAGCGCTTGAAGAGATAAAGCTGATGAAAGCCACAATCTGAGGATAGCAGCTTCTCTGCCCGAGATAATCGCTTTTCCTTAAATGCATTACTAGGAGCAGATAGAACACATATCAAGAGAACATAGTAAGGGGCTCTGTTAATGCTGCTTTTTAGTATGCAGAGAAAGCGCTTGTCGAGATAAAGCAAATGAAAGCCGCAATCTGATGACAGCAGTTTCTCTGCTCGAGATAATCGCTTTTCCTTAAATGCATTACTAGGCGCAGATAAAACACATATCAAGAGAACATAGTAAGGGGCTCTGTTAATGCTGCTTTTTAGTATGCAGAGAAAGCGCTTGAAGAGATAAAACTGATGAGAGCCGCAATCTGATGACAGCAGTTTCTCTGCTCTAAATAATCACTTTTCCTTCAATGCTTATTCTAGCGCTGTAAAAACACATTTAAGGATACTCGAATAAAAAGCTAGCCAAAGCTGCTTTGTAGGATGCAGTGATAGCGCTTGTAGAAATAAAGCAGATGAAAGCCACAATCTGATGATAGCAGCTTCTCTACTCGAGATAATCGGTTTACCTTAAATGCATTACTAGGCGCAGATAGAAAACACAATAAGAGAGAATAATAAGGAGCTCTGTCAATGCTCCTTTGTAGTTTGCAGTGAAAGCGCTTGAAGAGATAAAGCTGATGAAAGCCACAATCTGAGGATAGCAGCTTCTCTGCCCGAGATAATCGCTTTTCCTTAAATGCATTACTGGGCGCAGATAGAACACATATCAAGAGAGCATAGTAAGGGGCTCTGTTAATGCTGCTTTTTAGTATGCAGAGAAAGCGCTTGTCGATATAAAGCAAATGAAAGCCGCAATCTGATGACAGCAGTTTCTCTGCTCGAGATAATCGCTTTTCCTTAAATGCATTACTAGGCGCAGATAAAACACATATCAAGAGAACATAGTAAGGGGCTCTGTTAATGCTGCTTTTTAGTATGCAGAGAAAGCGCTTGAAGAGATAAAACTGATGAAAGCCACAATCTAGTGACAGCAGTTTCTCTGCTCGAGATAATCACTTTTCCTTCAATGCTTATGCAATCGCAGTTAGAACACATTGAAGGATACTCGAATAAAAAGCTAGCCAAAGCTGCTTTGTAGTTTGCAGTGAAAGCGTTTGTAGAGATAAAGCTGATGAAAGCCACAATCTGATTATAGCAGCTTCCCTGCTCGAGATAATCGCTTTTCTTAAATGCTTTAGTATGCGCAGATAGAACACATACCATGGGAATATTGTTAGGATGGCTGTTAATGCTGTTCTGTAGTTTGCAGTGAAATATCTTGTAGAGATAAGGCTATGGCAATACACAATCTGATGATAGCAGCTTCTCTGCTCGAGATAATCGCTTTTCCTTAAATGCATTACTAGGCGCAGATAAAACACATATCAAGAAAACACAGTAAGGGGCTCTGTTAATGCTGCTTTTTAGTATGCAGAGAAAGCGCTTGTCGAGATAAAGCAAATGAGAGCCGCAATCTGATGACAACAGTTTCTCTGCTCTAAATAATCACTTTTCCGTCAATGCTTATGCTAGCGCAGTAAAAACACATTTAAGGATACTCTAATAAAAAGCTAGCCAAAGCTGCTTTGTAGGATGCAGTGATAGCGCTTGTAGAAATAAAGCAGATGAAAGCCACAATCTGATGATAGCAGCTTCTCTACTCGAGATAATCGGTTTACCTTAAATGCATTACTAGGCGCAGATAAAACACATATCAAGAGAACACAGTAAGGGGCTCTGTTAATGCTGCTTTTAAGTATGCAGAGAAAGCGCTTGAAGAGATAAAGCTGATGAAAGCCACAATCTAGTGACAGCAGTTTCTCTGATCGAAATAATCACTTTTCCTTCAATGCTTATGCAAGCGCAGTTAGAACACATTGAAGGATACTCGAATAAAAAGCTAGCCAAAGCTGCTTTGTAGTTTGCAGTGAAAGCGCTTGTAGAGATAAAGCTGATGAAAGCCACAATCTGATGATAGCAGCTTCTCTGCTCGAGATAATCGCTTTTCTTAAATGCTTTAGTATGCGCAGATAGAACACATACCATGGGAATATTGTTAGGATTGCTGTTAATGCTGTTCTGTAGTTTGCAGTGAAATATCTTGTAGAGATAAGGCTACGGCAATACACAATCTGATGATAGCAGCTTCTCTGCTCGAGATAATCGCTTTTCCTTAAATGCATTACTAGGCGCAGAAAAAACACATATCAAGAAAACACAGTAAGGGGCTCTGTTAATGCTGCTTTTTAGTATGCAGAGAAAGCGCTTGTCGAGATAAAGCAAATGAGAGCCGCAATCTGATGACAGCAGTTTCTCTGCTCTAAGTAATCACTTTTCCTTCAATGCTTATGCTAGCGCAGTAAAAACACATTTAAGGATACTCTAATAAAAAGCTAGCCAAAGCTGCTTTGTAGGATGCAGTGATAGCGCTTGTAGAAATAAAGCAGATGAAAGCCACAATCTGATGATAGCAGCTTCTCTACTCGAGATAATCGGTTTACCTTAAATGCATTACTAGGCGCAGATAGAAAACACAACAAGAGAGAATAATAAGGAGCTCTGTCAATGCTCCTTTGTAGTTTGCAGTGAAAGCGCTTGAAGAGATAAAGTTGATGAAAGCCACAATCTGAGGATAGCAGCTTCTCTGCCCGAGATAATCGCTTTTCCTTAAATGCATTACTAGGCGCAGATAGAACACATATCAAGAGAACATAGTAAGGGGCTCTGTTAATGCTGCTTTTTAGTATGCAGAGAAAGCGCTTGTCGAGATAAAGCAAATGAGAGCCGCAATCTGATGACAGCAGTTTCTCTGCTCTAAGTAATCACTTTTCCTTCAATGCTTATGCTAGCGCAGTAAAAACACATTTAAGGATACTCTAATAAAAAGCTAGCCAAAGCTGCTTTGTAGGATGCAGCGATAGCGCTTGTAGAAATAAAGCAGATGAAAGCCACAATCTGATGATAGCAGCTTCTCTACTCGAGATAATCGGTTTACCTTAAATGCATTACTAGGCGCAGATAAAACACATATCAAGAGAACACAGTAAGGGGCTCTGTTAATGCTGCTTTTTAGTATGCAGAGAAAGCGCTTGTCGAGATAAAGCTGATGAAAGCCACAATCTAGTGACAGCAGTTTCTCTGATCGAAATAATCACTTTTCCTTCAATGCTTATGCAAGCGCAGTTAGAACACATTGAAGGATACTCGAATAAAAAGCTAGCCAAAGCTGCTTTGTAGTTTGCAGTGAAAGCGCTTGTAGAGATAAAGCTGATGAAAGCCACAATCTGATGATAGCAGCTTCTCTGCTCGAGATAATCGCTTTTCTTAAATGCTTTAGTATGCGCAGATAGAACACATACCATGGGAATATTGTTAGGATTGCTGTTAATGCTGTTCTGTAGTTTGCAGTGAAATATCTTGTAGAGATAAGGCTACGGCAATACACAATCTGATGATAGCAGCTTCTCTGCTCGAGATAATCGCTTTTCCTTAAATACATTACTAGGCGCAGATAAAACACATATCAAGAAAACACAGTAAGGGGCTCTGTTAATGCTGCTTTTTAGTATGCAGAGAAAGCGCTTGTCGAGATAAAGCAAATGAGAGCCGCAATCTGATGACAGCAGCTTCTCTACTCGAGATAATCGGTTTACCTTAAATGCATTACTAGGCGCAGATAGAAAACACAACAAGATAGAATAATAAGGAGCTCTGTCAATGCTCCTTTGTAGTTTGCAGTGAAAGCGCTTGAAGAGATAAAGCTGATGAAAGCCACAATCTGAGGATAGCAGCTTCTCTGCCCGAGATAATCGCTTTTCCTTAAATGCTTTACTAGGCGCAGATAGAACACATATCAAGAGAACATAGTAAGGGGCTCTGTTAATGCTGCTTTTTAGTATGCAGAGAAAGCGCTTGTCGAGATAAAGCAAATGAGAGCCGCAATCTGATGACAGCAGTTTCTCTGCTCTAAATAATCACTTTTCCTTCAATGCTTATGCTAGCGCAGTAAAAACACATTTAAGGATACTCTAATAAAAAGCTAGCCAAAGCTGCTTTGTAGTTTGCAGTGAAAGCGCTTGTAGAGATAAAGCTGATGAAAGCCACAATCTGATGATAGCAGCTTCTCTGCTCGAGATAATCGCTTTTCTTAAATGCTTTAGTATGCGCAGATAGAACACATACCATGGGAATATTGTTAGGATTGCTGTTAATGCTGTTCTGTAGTTTGCAGTGAAATATCTTGTAGAGATAAGGCTATGGCAATACACAATCTGATGATAGCAGCTTCTCTGCTCGAGATAATCGCTTTTCCTTAAATACATTACTAGGCGCAGATAAAACACATATCAATAAAACACAGTAAGGGGCTCTGTTAATGCTGCTTTTTAGTATGCAGAGAAAGCGCTTGTCGAGATAAAGCAAATGAGAGCCGCAATCTGATGACAGCAGTTTCTCTGCTCTAAGTAATCACTTTTCCTTCAATGCTTATGCTAGCGCAGTAAAAACACATTTAAGGATACTCTAATAAAAAGCTAGCCAAAGCTGCTTTGTAGGATGCAGTGATAGCGCTTGTAGAAATAAAGCAGATGAAAGCCACAATCTGATGATAGCAGCTTCTCTACTCGAGATAATCGGTTTACCTTAAATGCATTACTAGGCGCAGATAGAAAACACAACAAGAGAGAATAATAAGGAGCTCTGTCAATGCTCCTTTGTAGTTTGCAGTGAAAGCGCTTGAAGTGATAAAGTTGATGAAAGCCACAATCTGAGGATAGCAGCTTCTCTGCCCGAGATAATCGCTTTTCCTTAAATGCATTACTAGGCGCAAATAGAACACATATCAAGAAAACACAGTAAGGGGCTCTGTTAATGCTGCTTTTTAGTATGCAGAGAAAGCGCTTGTCGAGATAAAGCAAATGAGAGCCGCAATCTGATGACAGCAGTTTCTCTGCTCTAAGTAATCACTTTTCCTTCAATGCTTATGCTAGCGCAGTAAAAACACATTTAAGGATACTCTAATAAAAAGCTAGGCAAAGCTGCTTTGTAGGATGCAGTGATAGCGCTTGTAGAAATAAAGCAGATGAAAGCCACAATCTGATGATAGCAGCTTCTCTACTCGAGATAATCGGTTTACCTTAAATGCATTACTAGGCGCAGATAGAAAACACAACAAGAGAGAATAATAAGGAGCTCTGTCAATGCTCCTTTGTAGTTTGCAGTGAAAGCGCTTGAAGAGATAAAGTTGATGAAAGCCACAATCTGAGGATAGCAGCTTCTCTGCCCGAGATAATCGCTTTTCCTTAAATGCATTACTAGGCGCAGATAGAACACATATCAAGAAAACACAGTAAGGGGCTCTGTTAATGCTGCTTTTTAGTATGCAGAGAAAGCGCTTGTCGAGATAAAGCAAATGAGAGCCGCAATCTGATGACAGCAGTTTCTCTGCTCTAAGTAATCACTATTCCTTCAATGTTTATGCTAGCGCAGTAAAAACACATTTAAGGATACTCTAATAAAAAGCTAGCCAAAGCTGCTTTGTAGGATGCAGTGATAGCGCTTGTAGAAATAAAGCAGATGAAAGCCACAATCTGATGATAGCAGCTTCTCTACTCGAGATAATCGGTTTACCTTAAATGCATTACTAGGCGCAGATAGAAAACACAACAAGAGAGAATAATAAGGAGCTCTGTCAATGCTCCTTTGTAGTTTGCAGAGAAAGCGCTTGAAGAGATAAAGCTGATGAAAGCCATAATCTGAGGATAGCAGCTTCTCTGCCCGAGATAATCGCTTTTCCTTAAATGCATTACTAGGCGCAGATAGAACACATATCAAGAGAACATAGTAAGGGGCTCTGTTAATGCTGCTTTTTAGTATGCAGAGAAAGCGCTTGTCGAGATAAAGCAAATGAAAGCCGCAATCTGATGACAGCAGTTTCTCTGCTCGAGATAATCGCTTTTCCTTAAATGCATTACTAGGCGCAGATAAAACACATATCAAGAGAACATAGTAAGGGGCTCTGTTAATGCTGCTTTTTAGTATGCAGAGAAAGCGCTTGAAGAGATAAAACTGATGAAAGCCACAATCTAGTGACAGCAGTTTCTCTGCTCGAGATAATCACTTTTCCTTCAATGCTTATGCAATCGCAGTTAGAACACATTGAAGGATACTCGAATAAAAAGCTAGCCAAAGCTGCTTTGTAGGTTGCAGTGAAAGCGCTTGTAGAGATAAAGCTGATGAAAGCCACAATCTGATGATAGCAGCTTCCCTGCTCGAGATAATCGCTTTTCCTTAAATGCTATAGTATGCGCAGATAGAACACATACCATGGGAATATTGTTAGGATGGCTGTTAATGCAGTTCTGTAGTTTGCAGTTAAATATCTTGTAGAGATAAGGCTATGGCAATACACAATCTGATGATAGCAGCTTCTCTGCTCGAGATAATCGCTTTTCCTTAAATGCATTACTAGGCGCAGATAGAAAACACAACAAGAGAGAATAATAAGGAGCTCTGTCAATGCTCCTTTGTAGTTTGCAGTGAAAGCGCTTGAAGAGATAAAGCTGATGAAAGCCACAATCTGAGGATAGCAGCTTCTCTGCCCGAGATAATCGCTTTTCCTTAAATGCATTACTAGGCGCAGATAGAACACATATCAAGAGAACATAGTAAGGGGCTCTGTTAATGCTGCTTTTTAGTATGCAGAGAAAGCGCTTGTCGACATAAAGCAAATGAAAGCCGCAATCTGATGACAGCAGTTTCTCTGCTCGAGATAATCGCTTTTCCTTAAATGCATTACTAGGCGCAGATAAAACACATATCAAGAGAACATAGTAAGGGGCTCTGTTAATGCTGCTTTTTAGTATGCAGAGAAAGCGCTTGAAGAGATAAAACTGATGAAAGCCACAATCTAGTGACAGCAGTTTCTCTGCTCGAGATAATCACTTTTCCTTCAATGCTTATGCAATCGCAGTTAGAACACATTGAAGGATACTCGAATAAAAAGCTAGCCAAAGCTGCTTTGTAGTTTGCAGTGAAAGCGCTTGTAGAGATAAAGCTGATGAAAGCCACAATCTGATTATAGCAGCTTCCCTGCTCGAGATAATCGCTTTTCTTAAATGCTTTAGTATGCGCAGATAGAACACATACCATGGGAATATTGTTAGGATGGCTGTTAATGCTGTTCTGTAGTTTGCAGTGAAATATCTTGTAGAGATAAGGCTATGGCAATACACAATCTGATGATAGCAGCTTCTCTGCTCGAGATAATCGCTTTTCCTTAAATGCATTACTAGGCGCAGATAAAACACATATCAAGAAAACACAGTAAGGGGCTCTGTTAATGCTGCTTTTTAGTATGCAGAGAAAGCGCTTGTCGAGATAAAGCAAATGAGAGCCGCAATCTGATGACAGCAGTTTCTCTGCTCTAAATAATCACTTTTCCGTCAATGCTTATGCTAGCGCAGTAAAAACACATTTAAGGATACTCTAATAAAAAGCTAGCCAAAGCTGCTTTGTAGGATGCAGTGATAGCGCTTGTAGAAATAAAGCAGATGAAAGCCACAATCTGATGATAGCAGCTTCTCTACTCGAGATAATCGGTTTACCTTAAATGCATTACTAGGCGCAGATAAAACACATATCAAGAGAACACAGTAAGGGGCTCTGTTAATGCTGCTTTTTAGTATGCAGAGAAAGCGCTTGAAGAGATAAAGCTGATGAAAGCCACAATCTAGTGACAGCAGTTTCTCTGATCGAAATAATCACTTTTCCTTCAATGCTTATGCAAGCGCAGTTAGAACACATTGAAGGATACTCGAATAAAGAGCTAGCCAAAGCTGCTTTGTAGTTTGCAGTGAAAGCGCTTGTAGAGATAAAGCTGATGAAAGCCACAATCTGATGATAGCAGCTTCTCTGCTCGAGATAATCGCTTTTCTTAAATGCTTTAGTATGCGCAGATAGAACACATACCATGGGAATATTGTTAGGATTGCTGTTAATGCTGTTCTGTAGTTTGCAGTGAAATATCTTGTAGAGATAAGGCTACGGCAATACACAATCTGATGATAGCAGCTTCTCTGCTCGAGATAATCGCTTTTCCTTAAATGCATTACTAGGCGCAGAAAAAACACATATCAAGAAAACACAGTAAGGGGCTCTGTTAATGCTGCTTTTTAGTATGCAGAGAAAGCGCTTGTCGAGATAAAGCAAATGAGAGCCGCAATCTGATGACAGCAGTTTCTCTGCTCTAAGTAATCACTTTTCCTTCAATGCTTATGCTAGCGCAGTAAAAACACATTTAAGGATACTCTAATAAAAAGCTAGCCAAAGCTGCTTTGTAGGATGCAGTGATAGCGCTTGTAGAAATAAAGCAGATGAAAGCCACAATCTGATGATAGCAGCTTCTCTACTCGAGATAATCGGTTTACCTTAAATGCATTACTAGGCGCAGATAGAAAACACAACAAGAGAGAATAATAAGGAGCTCTGTCAATGCTCCTTTGTAGTTTGCAGTGAAAGCGCTTGAAGAGATAAAGTTGATGAAAGCCACAATCTGAGGATAGCAGCTTCTCTGCCCGAGATAATCGCTTTTCCTTAAATGCATTACTAGGCGCAGATAGAACACATATCAAGAGAACATAGTAAGGGGCTCTGTTAATGCTGCTTTTTAGTATGCAGAGAAAGCGCTTGTCGAGATAAAGCAAATGAGAGCCGCAATCTGATGACAGCAGTTTCTCTGCTCTAAGTAATCACTTTTCCTTCAATGCTTATGCTAGCGCAGTAAAAACACATTTAAGGATACTCTAATAAAAAGCTAGCCAAAGCTGCTTTGTAGGATGCAGTGATAGCGCTTGTAGAAATAAAGCAGATGAAAGCCACAATCTGATGATAGCAGCTTCTCTACTCGAGATAATCGGTTTACCTTAAATGCATTACTAGGCGCAGATAGAAAACACAACAAGAGAGAATAATAAGGAGCTCTGTCAATGCTCCTTTGTAGTTTGCAGTGAAAGCGCTTGAAGAGATAAAGTTGATGAAAGCCACAATCTGAGAATAGCAGCTTCTCTTCCCGAGATAATCGCTTTTCCTTAAATGCATTACTAGGCGCAGATAGAACACATATCAAGAGAACATAGTAAGCGGCTCTGTTAATGCTGCTTTTTAGTATGCAGAGAAAGCGCTTGTCGAGATAAAGCAAATGAAAGCCGCAATCTGATGACAGCAGTTTCTCTACTCGAGATAATCGCTTTTCCTTAAATGCATTACTAGGCGCAGATAAAACACATATCAAGAGAACACAGTAAGGGGCTCTGTTAATGCTGCTTTTTAGTATGCAGAGAAAGCGCTTGAAGAGATAAAGCTGATGAAAGCCACAATCTAGTGACAGCAGTTTCTCTGCTCGAAATAATCACTTTTCCTTAAATGCTTATGCAAGCGCAGTTAGAACACATTGAAGGATACTCGAATAAAAAGCTAGCCAAAGCTACTTTGTAGTTTGCAGTGAAAGCGCTTGTAGAGATAAAGCTGATGAAAGCCACAATCTGATGATAGCAGCTTCTCTGCTCGAGATAATCGCTTTTCTTAAATGCTTTAGTATGCGCAGATCGAACACATACCATGGGAATATTGTTAGGATTGCTGTTAATGCTGTTCTGTACTTTGCAGTGAAATATCTTGTAGAGATAAGGCTATGGCAATACACAATCTGATGATAGCAGCTTCTCTGCTCGAGATAATCGCTTTTCCTTAAATGCATTACTAGGCGCAGAAAAAACATATATCAAGAAAACACAGTAAGGGGCTCTGTTAATGCTGCTTTTTAGTATGCAGAGAAAGCGCTTGTCGAGATAAAGCAAATGAGAGCCGCAATCTGATGACAGCAGCTTCTCTACTCGAGATAATCGGTTTACCTTAAATGCATTACTAGGCGCAGATAGAAAACACAACAAGATAGAATAATAAGGAGCTCTGTCAATGCTCCTTTGTAGTTTGCAGTGAAAGCGTTTGAAGAGATAAAGCTGATGAAAGCCACAATCTGAGGATAGCAGCTTCTCTGCCCGAGATAATCGCTTTTCCTTAAATGCTTTACTAGGCGCAGATAGAACACATATCAAGAGAACATAGTAAGGGGCTCTGTTAATGCTGCTTTTTAGTATGCAGAGAAAGCGCTTGTCGAGATAAAGCAAATGAAAGCCGCAATCTGATGACAGCAGTTTCTCTGCTCGAGATAATCGCTTTTCCTTAAATGCATTACTAGGCGCAGATAAAACACATATCAAGAGAACACAGTAAGGGGCTCTGTTAATGCTGCTTTTTAGTATGCAGAGAAAGCGCTTGAAGAGATAAAGCTGATTAAAGCCACAATCTAGTGACAGCAGTTTCTCTGCTCGAAATAATCACTTTTCCTTCAATGCTTATGCAAGCGCAGTTAGAATACATTGAAGGATACTCGAATAAAAAGCTAACCAAAGCTGCTTTGTAGGTTGCAGTGAAAGCGCTTGTAAGATAAAGCTGATGAAAGCCACAATCTGATGATAGCAGCTTCCCTGGTCGAGATAATCGCTTTTCCTTAAATGCTTTAGTATGCGCAAATAGAACACATACCATGGGAATATTGTTAGGATGGCTGTTAATGCAGTTCTGTAGTTTGCAGTTAAATATCTTGTAGAGATAAGGCTATGGCAATACACAATCTGATGATAGCAGCTTCTCTGCCCGAGATAATCGCTTTTCCTTAAATGCATTACTAGGCGCAGATAGAACACATATCAAGAGAACATAGTAAGGGGCTCTGTTAATGCTGCTTTTTAGTATGCAGAGAAAGCGCTTGTCGAGATAAAGCAAATGAAAGCCGCAATCTGATGACAGCAGTTTCTCTACTCGAGATAATCGCTTTTCCTTAAATGCATTACTAGGCGCAGATAAAACACATATCAAGATAACACAGTAAGGGGCTCTGTTAATGCTGCTTTTTAGTGTGCAGAGAAAGCGCTTGTCGAGATAAAGCTGATGAAAGCCACAATCTAGTGACAGCAGTTTCTCTGCTCGAAATAATCACTTTTCCTTCAATGCTTATGCAAGCGCAGTTAGAATACATTGAACGATACTCGAATAAAAAGCTAACCAAAGCTGCTTTGTAGGTTGCAGTGAAAGCGCTTGTAGAGATAAAGCTGATGAAAGCCACAATCTGAGGATAGCAGCTTCTCTGCCCGAGATAATCGCTTTTCCTTAAATGCATTACTAGGCGCAGAGAAAACACATATCAAGAAAACACAGTAAGGGGCTCTGTTAATGCTGCTTTTTAGTATGCAGAGAAAGCGCTTGTCGAGATAAAGCAAATGAGAGCCGCAATCTGATGACAGCAGTTTCTCTGCTCGAGATAATCGCTTTTCCTTAAATTCATTACTAGGCGCAGATAGAACACATATCAAGAGAACATTGTTAGGATGTCTGTTAATGCTGCTTTGTAGTTTGCAGTGAACTATCTTGTAGAGATAAGGCGATGGAAAACCACAATCTGATGATAGCAGCTTCTCTGCTCGGGATAATCGGTTTACATTAAAAGCATTACTGGGCGCAGATAGAACACATAACAAGAGAGAATAATAAGTGGCTCTGTTAATGCTCCTTTGTAGTTTACAGTGAAAGATCTAGTCGTGATAAATCTAATGAAAGCCACAATCTGATGATAGCACCTTCTCTGTTCGAGAAAATCGCTTTTCCATAAAAACATTACTAGGCGCAGATAAAACACATATCAAGAGAACACAGTAAGGAACTCTATTAATTCTGCTTTGTAGGTTGCAGTGAAAGCGCTTATAGAGTTAAAGCTCATGAAAGCCACAATCTGATGATAGCAGCTTCTCTGTTCGAAATAATCGCTTTAACTTAAATGCATTACTAGGCGCAGATAGAACACATATCAAGAGACCATAGTAAGGGGCTCTGTTAATGCTGCTTTCTAGGTTGCAGTGAAAGCGCTTATAGAGTTAAAGCTCATTAAAGACACAGTCTGATGATAGCAGCTTCTCTGCTAGAGATAATCACTTTTCCTTAACTGATTATGTAAGCGCAGTTAGAACACATTTCAGGACACTCTAATAAAAAGCTAGTAAGCGCTGATTTCTAGGTAGCAGTTAAAGCGCTTGTTGAGATAAAGCTCATGAAAGCCACAATCTGATGATAGCAGCTTCTCTGCTCGAGATAATCGCTTTTCCTTAAATGCTATAGTATGCGCAGATAGAACACATACCAAGAGAATATTGTTAGGATGGATGCTAATGCTGTTCTGTAGTTTGCAGTGAAATATCTTGTAGAGATAAGGCTATGGCAATACACAATCTGATGATAGCAGCTTCTCTGCCCGAGATAATCGCTTTTCCTTAAATGCATTACTAGGCGCAGATAAAACACATATCAAGAGAACACAGTAAGGGGCTCTGTTAATGCTGCTTTTTAGTATGCAGAGAAAGCGCTTGAAGAGATAAAGCTGATGAAAGCCACAATCTAGTGACAGCAGTTTCTCTGCTCGAAATAATCACTTTTCCTTCAATGCTTATGCAAGCGCAGTTAGAACACATTGAAGGATACTCGAATAAAAAGCTAGCCAAAGCTGCTTTGTAGTTTGCAGTGAAAGCGCTTGTAGAGATAAAGCTGATGAAAGCCACAATCTGATGATAGCAGCTTCTCTGCTCGAGATAATCGCTTTTCTTAAATGCTTTAGTATGCGCAGATAGAACACATACAATGGGAATATTGTTAGGATTGCTGTTAATGCTGTTCTGTAGTTTGCAGTGAAATATCTTGTAGAGATAAGGCTATGGCAATACACAATCTGATGATAGCATCTTCTCTACTCGAGATAATCGCTTTTCTTAAATGCTTTAGTATGCGCAGATTGAACACATACAATGGGAATATTGTTAGGATTGCTGTTAATGCTGTTCTGTAGTTTGCAGTGAAATATCTTGTAGAGATAAGGTTATGGCAATACACAATCTGATGATAGCAGCTTCTCTGCTCGAGATAATCGCTTTTCCTTAAATGCATTACTAGGCGCAGATAAAACACATATCAAGAAAACACAGTAAGGGGCTTTGTTAATGCTGCTTTTTAGTATGCAGAGAAAGCGCTTGTCGAGATAAAGCAAATGAGAGCCGAAATCTGATGACAGCAGCTTCTCTACTCGAGATAATCGGTTTACCTTAAATGCATTACTAGGCGCAGATAGAAAACACAACAAGATAGAATAATAAGGAGCTCTGTCAATGCTCCTTTGTAGTTTGCAGTGAAAGCGCTTGAAGAGATAAAGCTGATGAAAGCCACAATCTGAGGATAGCAGCTTCTCTGCCCGAGATAATCGCTTTTCCTTAAATGCATTACTAGGCGCAGAGAAAACACATATCAAGAAAACACAGTAAGGGGCTCTGTTAATGCTGCTTTTAAGTGTGCAGAGAAAGCGCTTGTCGAGATAAAGCAAATGAAAACCGCAATCTGATGACAGCAGTTTCTCTGCTCGAGATAATCGCTTTTCCTTAAATTCATTACTAGGCGCAGATAGAACACATATCAAGAGAACATTGTTAGGATGTCTGTTAATGCTGCTTTGTAGTTTGCAGTGAACTATCTTGTAGAGATAAGGCGATGGAAAACCACAATCTGATGATAGCAGCTTCTCTGCTCGGGATAATCGGTTTACATTAAAAGCATTACTGGGCGCAGATAGAACACATAACAAGAGAGAATAATAAGTGGCTCTGTTAATGCTCCTTTGTAGTTTACAGTGAAAAATCTAGTCGTGATAAATCTAATGAAAGCCACAATCTGATGATAGCACCTTCTCTGTTCGAGAAAATCGCTTTTCCTTAAAAACATTACTAGGCGCAGATAAAACACATATCAAGAGAACACAGTAAGGAACTCTATTAATTCTGCTTTGTAGGTTGCAGTGTAAGCGCTTATAGAGTTAAAGCTCATGAAAGCCACAATCTGATGATAGCAGCTTCTCTGTTCGAAATAATCGCTTTAACTTAAATGCATTACTAGGCGCAGATAGAACACATATCAAGAGACCATAGTAAGGGGCTCTGTTAATGCTGCTTTCTAGGTTGCAGTGAAAGCGCTTATAGAGTTAAAGCTCATTAAAGACACAGTCTGATGATAGCAGCTTCTCTGCTAGAGATAATCACTTTTCCTTAACTGATTATGTTAGCGCAGTTAGAACACATTTCAGGACACTCTAATAAAAAGCTAGTCAGCGCTGATTTCTAGGTAGCAGTTAAAGCGCTTGTTGAGATAAAGCTCATGAAAGCCACAAGCTGATGATAGCAACTTCTCTGCTCGAGATAATCGCTTTTCCTTAAATACATTACTAGGCGCAGATAAAACACAAATCAAGAGAACACAGTAAGGAGCTCTGTTAATTCTGCTTTGTAGGTCGCAGTGAAAGCGCTTATAGAGTTAAAGCTCATGAAAGCCACAATCTGAGGATAGCAGCTTCTCTGCTCGAGATAATCGCTTTTCCTTAATTATTTTCCTAGCTGCAGTTAAAACACATATCAAGAGAACATAGTAAGGAGCTCTGTTCATTCTGCTTTGTAGGTTGCAGTGAAAGCGCTTACAGAGTTAAAGCTCATGAAAGCCACAATCTGAGGATACCAGCTTCTCTGCTCGAGATAATCGCTTTAACTTAAATGCATTACTAGACGCAGATAAAACACATATCAAGAGAACACAGTAAGGAGCTCTGTTAATTCTGCTTTCTAGGTTGCACTAAAAGCTCTTATAGAGTTAAAGCCAATGAAAGCCACAATCTGATGACAGCAGCTTCTGTACTCTAGTTAATCGCTTTTCCTTAAATGCTTTAGTAAGCGCTGAAGGAACACACTTCAGGACACTCTAATAAAAAGCTAGTCAGCGCTGATTTCTAGGTAGCAGTTAAAGCGCTTGTAGAGATAAAGCTCATGAAAGCCACAATCTGATGATAGCAGCTTCTCTGCTCGAGATAATCGCTTTTCCTTAAATACATTACTAGGCGCAGATAGAACACATATCAAGAGAACATTGTTAGGATGTCTGTTAATGCTGTTTTGTAGTTTGCAGTGAAATATCTCGTAGAGATAAGGCTATGGAAAACCACAATCTGATGATAGCAGCTTCTCTGCTCGGGATAATCGGTTTACATTAAAAGCATTACTGGGCGCAGATAGAAGACATAACAAGAGAGAATAATAAGGGGCTCTGTTAATGCTGCTTTCTAGGTTGCAGTGAAAGCGCTTATAGAGTTAAAGCTCATTAAAGACACAGTCTGATGACAGCAGCTTCTCTGCTAGAGATAATCACTTTTCCTTAAATGCTTAAGTAAGCGCAGTTAGAACACATTTCAGGACACTCTAATAAAAAGCTAGTCAGCGCTGATTTCTAGGTAGCAGTTAATGCGCTTGTAGAGATAAAGCTCATGAAAGCCACAAGCTGATGATAGCAGCTTCTCTGCTCGAGATAATCGCTTTTCCTTAAATGCATTACTAGCAGCAGTTAAAACACATATCAAGAGAACATAGTAAGGAGCTCTGTTCATTCTGCTTTGTAGGTTGCAGTGAAAGCGCTTACAGAGTTAAAGCTCATGAAAGCCACAATCTGAGGATAGCAGCTTCTCTGCCCGAGATAATCGATTTTCCTTAAATTCATTACTAGGCGCAGATAAAACACATATCAAGAAAACACAGTAAGGGGCTCTGTTAATGCTGCTTTTTAGTATGCAGAGAAAGCGCTTGTCGAGATAAAGCAAATGAAAGCCGCAATCTGATGACAGCAGCTTCTCTGCTCGAGATAATAGCTTTTCCTTAAATGCATTACTAGGCTCAGATAAAACACATATCAAGAGAACACAGTAAGGGGCTCTGTTAATGCTGCTTTTTAGTATGCAGAGAACGCGCTTGAAGAGATAAAGCTGATGAAAGCCACAATCTAGTGACAGCAGTTTCTCTGCTCGAAATAATCACTTTTCCTTCAATGCTTATACAAGCGCAGTTAGAACACATTGAAGGATACTCGAATAAAAAGCTAGCTAAAGCTGCTTTGTAGGTTGCAGTGAAAGCGCTTGTAGAGATAAAGCTGATGAAAGCCACAATCTGATGATAGCAGCTTCTCTGCTCGAGATAATCGCTTTTTTCTTAAATGCTAAAGTATGCGCAGATAGAACACATACCAAGAGAATATTGTTAGGATGGATGTTAATGCTGTTCTGTAGTTTGCAGTGAAATATCTTGTAG
The DNA here is from genome assembly GCA_033558105.1 of Coccyzus lansbergi. NCBI lineage: Eukaryota > Metazoa > Chordata > Aves > Cuculiformes > Coccyzidae > Coccyzus > Coccyzus lansbergi. Next base: position 553,766 of record JAUMJK010000745.1, on the reverse strand, counting down.
AGATAAGGCTATGGCAATACACAATCTGATGATAGCAGCTTCTCTGCTCGATATAATCGCTTTTCCTTAAATGCATTACTAGGCGCAGATAAAACACATATCAAGAGAACACCGTAAGGGGCTCTGTTAATGCTGCTTTTTAGTATGCAGAGAAAGCGCTTGTCGAGATAAAGCAAATGAAAGCCGCAATCTGATGACAGCAGTTTCTCTGCTCGAGATAATCGCTTTTCCTTAAATGCATTACTAGGCGCAGATAAAACACATATCAAGAGAACACAGTAAGGCGCTCTGTTAATGCTGCTTTTTAGTATGCAGAGAAAGTGCTTGAAGAGATAAAGCTGATGAAAACCACAATCTAGTGACAGCAGTTTCTCTGCTCGAAATAATCACTTTTCCTTCAATGCTTATGCAAGCGCAGTTAGAACACGTTGAAGGATACTCGAATAAAAAGCTAGCCAAAGCTGCTTTGTAGTTTGCATTGAAAGCGCGTGTAGAGATAAAGCTCGAGATAATCGCTTTTCCTTAAGTGCTATAGTATGCGCAGAAAGAACACATACCAAGAGAATATTGTTAGGATGGATGTTAATGCTGCTCTGTAGTTTGCAGTGAAATATCTTGTAGAGATAAGGCTATGGCAATACACAATCTGATGATAGCAGCTTCTCTGCTCGATATAATCGCTTTTCCTTAAATGCATTACTAGGCGCAGATAAAACACATATCAAGAGAACACAGTAAGGGGCTCTGTTAATGCTGCTTTTTAGTATGCAGAGAAAGCGCTTGTCGAGATAAAGCAAATGAGAGCCGCAATCTGATGACAGCAGTTTCTCTGCTCTAAATAATCACTTTTCCTTCAATGCTTATGCTAGCGCAGTAAAAACACATTTAAGGATACTCTAATAAAAAGCTAACCAAAGCTGCTTTGTAGGATGCAGTGATAGCGCTTGTAGAAATAAAGCAGATGAAAGCCACAATCTGATGATAGCAGCTTCTCTACTCGAGATAATCGGTTTACCTTAAATGCATTACTAGGCGCAGATAGAAAACACAACAAGAGAGAATAATAAGGAGCTCTGTCAATGCTCCTTTGTAGTTTGCAGTGAAAGCGCTTGAAGAGATAAAGCTGATGAAAGCCACAATCTGAGGATAGCAGCTTCTCTGCCCGAGATAATCGCTTTTCCTTAAATGCATTACTAGGTGCAGATAGAACACATATCAAGAGAACATAGTAAGGGGCTCTGTTAATGCTGCTTTTTAGTATGCAGAGAAAGCGCTTGAAGAGATAAAGCTGATGAAAGCCACAATCTGATGATAGCAGCTTCTCTGCTCGAGATAATCGCTTTTCCTTAAATGCTATAGTATGCGCAGATAGAACACATACCAAGAGAATATTTTTAGGATGGATGTTAATGCTGTTCTGTAGTTTGCAGTTTAATATCTTGTAGAGATAAGGCTATGGCAATACACAATCTGATGATAGCAGCTTCTCTGCCCGAGATAATCGCTTTTCCAAAAATGCATTACTAGGCGCAGATAAAACACATATCAAGAGAACACAGTAAGGGGCTCTGTTAATGCTGCTTTTTAGTATGCAGAGAAAGCGCTTGTAGAGATAAACCAAATGAGAGCCGCAATCAGATGACAGCAGTTTCTCTGCTCGAGATAATCGCTTTTCCTTAAATGCATTACTAGGCGCAGATAAAACACATATCAAGAGAACACAGTAAGGGGCTCTGTTAATGCTGCTTTTTAGTATGCTGAGAAAGTGCTTGAAGAGATAAAGCTGATGAAAACCACAATCTAGTGACAGCAGTTTCTCTGCTCGAAATAATCACTTTTCCTTCAATGCTTATGCAAGCGCAGTTAGAACACATTGAAGGATACTCGAATAAAAAGCTAGCCAAAGCTGCTTTGTAGTTTGCATTGAAAGCGCGTGTAGAGATAAAGCTCGAGATAATCGCTTTTCCTTAAGTGCTATAGTATGCGCAGATAGAACACATATCAAGAGAATATTGTTAGGATGGATGTTAATGCTGCTCTGTAGTTTGCAGTGAAATATCTTGTAGAGATAAGGCTATGGCAATACACAATCTGATGATAGCAGCTTCTCTGCTCGATATAATCGCTTTTCCTTAAATGCATTACTAGGCGCAGATAAAACACATATCAAGAGAACACAGTAAGGGGCTCTGTTAATGCTGCTTTTTAGTATGCAGAGAAAGCGCTTGTCGAGATAAAGCTAATGAAAGCCGCAATCTGATGACAGCAGTTTCTCTGCTCGAGATAATCGCTTTTCCTTAAATGCATTACTAGGCGCAGATAAAACACATATCAAGAAAACACAGTAAGGGGCTCTGTTAATGCTGCTTTTTAGTATGCAGAGAAAGCGCTTGTCGAGATAAAGCAAATGAATGCCGCAATCTGATGACAGCAGTTTCTCTGCTCGAGATAATCGCTTTTCCTTAAATGCATTACTAGGCGCAGATAAAACACATATCAAGAGAACACAGTAAGGGGCTCTGTTAATGCAGCTTTTTAGTATGCAGAGAAAGCGCTTAAAGAGATAAAGCTGATGAAAGCCACAATCTAGTGACAGCAGTTTCTCTGCTCGAAATAATCACTTTTCCTTCAATGCTTATGCAAGCGCAGTTAGAACACATTGAAGGATACTCGAATAAAAAGCTAGCCAAAGCTGCTTTGTAGGTTGCAGTGAAAGCGCTTGTAGAGATAAAGCTGATGAAAGCCACAATCTGATGATAGCAGCTTCTCTGCTCGAGATAATCGCTTTTCCTTAAATGCTATAGTATGCGCAGAGAGAACACATACCAAGAGAATATTGTTAGGATGGATGTTAATGCTGTTCTGTAGTTTGCAGTGAAATATCTTGTAGAGATAAGGCTATGGCAATACACAATCTGATGATAGCAGCTTCTCTGCCCGAGATAATCGCTTTTCCTTAAATGCATTACTAGGCGAAGATAAAACACATATCAAGAGAACACAGTAAGGGGCTCTGTTAATGCTGCTTTTTAGTATGCAGAGAAAGCGCTTGTCGAGATAAAGCAAATGAGAGCCGCAATCTGATGACAGCAGTTTCTCTGCTCGAGATAATCGCTTTTCCTTAAATGCATTACTAGGCGCAGATAAAACACATATCAAGAGAACACAGTAAGGGGCTCTGTTAATGCTGCTTTTTAGTATGCTGAGAAAGTGCTTGAAGAGATAAAGCTGATGAAAGCCACAATCTAGTGACAGCAGTTTCTCTGCTCGAAATAATCACTTTTCCTTCAATGCTTATGCAAGCGCAGTTAGAACACATTGAAGGATACTCGAATAAAAAGCTAGCCAAAGCTGCTTTGTAGTTTGCAGTGAAAGCGCTTGTAGAGATAAAGCTGATGAAAGCCACAATCTGATTATAGCAGCTTCCCTGCTCTAGGTAATCGGTTTACCTTAAGTGCATTACTAGGCGCAGATAGAAAACACAACAAGAGAGAATAATAAGGAGCTCTGTCAATGCTCCTTTGTAGTTTGCAGTGAAAGCGCTTGAAGAGATAAAGCTGATGAAAGCCACAATCTGAGGATAGCAGCTTCTCTGCTCGAGATAATCGCTTTTCCTTAAATGCATTACTAGGCGCAGAGAGAACACATATCAAGAGAACATAGTAAGGGGCTCTGTTAATGCTGCTTTTTAGTATGCAGAGAAAGCGCTTGAAGAGATAAAACTGATGAAAGCCACAATCTAGTGACAGCAGTTTCTCTGCTCGAGATAATCACTTTTCCTTCAATGCTTATGCAATCGCAGTTAGAACACATTGAAGCATACTCGAATAAAAAGCTAGCCAAAGCTGCTTTGTAGGTTGCAGTGAAAGCGCTTGTAGAGATAAAGCTGATGAAAGCCACAATCTGATGATAGCAGCTTCCCTGCTCGAGATAATCGCTTTTCCTTAAATGCTTTAGTATGCGCAGATAGAACACATACCATGGGAATATTGTTAGGATGGCTGTTAATGCAGTTCTGTAGTTTGCAGTTAAATATCTTGTAGAGATAAGGCTATGGCAATACACAATCTGATGATAGCAGCTTCTCTGCTCGAGATAATCGCTTTTCCTTAAATGCATTACTAGGCGCAGATAAAACACATATCAATAAAACACAGTAAGGGGCTCTGATAATGCTGCTTTTTAGTATGCAGAGAAAGCGCTTGTCGAGATAAAGCAAATGAAAGCCGCAATCTGATGACAGCAGTTTCTCTGCTCGAGATAATCGCTTTTCCTTAAATGCATTACTAGGTGCAGATAAAACACATATCAAGAAAACACAGTAAGGGGCTCTGTTAATGCTGCTTTTTAGTATGCAGAGAAAGCGCTTGTCGAGATAAAGCAAATGAGAGCCGCAATCTGATGACAGCAGTTTCTCTGCTCTAAATAATCACTTTTCCTTCAATGCTTATTCTAGCGCTGTAAAAACACATTTAAGGATACTCGAATAAAAAGCTAGCCAAAGCGGCTTTGTAGGATGCAGTGATAGCGCTTGTAGAAATAAAGCAGATGAAAGCCACAATCTGATGATAGCAGCTTCTCTACTCGAGATAATCGGTTTACCTTAAATGCATTACTAGGCGCAGATAGAAAACACAATAAGAGAGAATAATAAGGAGCTCTGTTAATGCTCCTTTGTAGTTTGCAGTGAAAGCGCTTGAAGAGATAAAGCTGATGAAAGCCACAATCTGAGGATAGCAGCTTCTCTGCTCGAGATAATCGCTTTTCCTTAAATGCATTACTAGGCGCAGATAAAACACATATCAAGAAAACACAGTAAGGGGCTCTGTTAATGCTGCTTTTTAGTATGCAGAGAAAGCGCTTGTCGAGATAAAGCAAATGAAAGCCGCAATCTGATGACAGCAGTTTCTCTGCTCGAGATAATCGCTTTTCCTTAAATGCATTACTAGGCGCAGATAAAACACATATCAAGAGAACACAGTAAGGGGCTCTGTTAATGCAGCTTTTTAGTATGCAGAGAAAGCGCTTAAAGAGATAAAGCTGATGAAAGCCACAATCTAGTGACAGCAGTTTCTCTGCTCGAAATAATCACTTTTCCTTCAATGCTTATGCAAGCGCAATTAGAACACATTGAAGGATACTCGAATAAAAAGCTAGCCAAAGCTGCTTTGTAGTTTGCATTGAAAGCGCGTGTAGAGATAAAGCTCGAGATAATCGCTTTTCCTTAAGTGCTATAGTATGCGCAGATAGAACACATACCAAGAGAATATTGTTAGGATGGATGTTAATGCTGCTCTGTAGTTTGCAGTGAAATATCTTGTAGAGATAAGGCTATGGCAATACACAATCTGATGATAGCAGCTTCTCTGCTCGATATAATCGCTTTTCCTTAAATGCATTACTAGGCGCAGATAAAACACATATCAAGAGAACACAGTAAGGGGCTCTGTTAATGCTGCTTTTTAGTATGCAGAGAAAGCGCTTGTCGAGATAAAGCTAATGAAAGCCGCAATCTGATGACAGCAGTTTCTCTGCTCGAGATAATCGCTTTTCCTTAAATGCATTACTAGGCGCAGATAAAACACATATCAAGAAAACACAGTAAGGGGCTCTGTTAATGCAGCTTTTTAGTATGCAGAGAAAGCGCTTAAAGAGATAAAGCTGATGAAAGCCACAATCTAGTGACAGCAGTTTCTCTGCTCGAAATAATCACTTTTCCTTCAATGCTTATGCAAGCGCAGTTAGAACACATTGAAGGATACTCGAATAAAAAGCTAGCCAAAGCTGCTTTGTAGGTTGCAGTGAAAGCGCTTGTAGAGATAAAGCTGATGAAAGCCACAATCTGATGATAGCAGCTTCTCTGCTCGAGATAATCGCTTTTCCTTAAATGCTATAGTATGCGCAGAGATAACACATACCAAGAGAATATTGTTAGGATGGATGTTAATGCTGTTCTGTAGTTTGCAGTGAAATATCTTGTAGAGATAAGGCTATGGCAATACACAATCTGATGATAGCAGCTTCTCTGCCCGAGATAATCGCTTTTCCTTAAATGCATTACTAGGCGAAGATAAAACACATATCAAGAGAACACAGTAAGGGGCTCTGTTAATGCTGCTTTTTAGTATGCAGAGAAAGCGCTTGTCGAGATAAAGCAAATGAGAGCCGCAATCTGATGACAGCAGTTTCTCTGCTCTAAATAATCACTTTTCCTTCAATGCTTATGCTAGCGCAGTAAAAACACATTTAAGGATACTCTAATAAAAAGCTAACCAAAGCTGCTTTGTAGGATGCAGTGATAGCGCTTGTAGAAATAAAGCAGATGAAAGCCACAATCTGATGATAGCAGCTTCTCTACTCGAGATAATCGGTTTACCTTAAATGCATTACTAGGCGCAGATAGAAAACACAACAAGAGAGAATAATAAGGAGCTCTGTCAATGCTCCTTTGTAGTTTGCAGTGAAAGCGCTTGAAGAGATAAAGCTGATGAAAGCCACAATCTGAGGATAGCAGCTTCTCTGCCCGAGATAATCGCTTTTCCTTAAATGCATTACTAGGTGCAGATAGAACACATATCAAGAGAACATAGTAAGGGGCTCTGTTAATGCTGCTTTTTAGTATGCAGAGAAAGCGCTTGAAGAGATAAAGCTGATGAAAGCCACAATCTGATGATAGCAGCTTCTCTGCTCGAGATAATCGCTTTTCCTTAAATGCTATAGTATGCGCAGATAGAACACATACCAAGAGAATATTGTTAGGATGGATGTTAATGCTGTTCTGTAGTTTGCAGTGAAATATCTTGTAGAGATAAGGCTATGGCAATACACAATCTGATGATAGCAGCTTCTCTGCCCGAGATAATCGCTTTTCCTTAAATGCATTACTAGGCGCAGATAAAACACATATCAAGAGAACACAGTAAGGGGCTCTGTTAATGCTGCTTTTTAGTATGCAGAGAAAGCGCTTGTAGAGATAAAGCAAATGAGAGCCGCAATCAGATGACAGCAGTTTCTCTGCTCGAGATAATCGCTTTTCCTTAAATGCATTACTAGGCGCAGATAAAACACATATCAAGAGAACACAGTAAGGGGCTCTGTTAATGCTGCTTTTTAGTATGCTGAGAAAGTGCTTGAAGAGATAAAGCTGATGAAAGCCACAATCTAGTGACAGCAGTTTCTCTGCTCGAAATAATCACTTTTCCTTCAATGCTTATGCAAGCGCAGTTAGAACACATTGAAGGATACTCGAATAAAAAGCTAGCCAAAGCTGCTTTGTAGTTTGCAGTGAAAGCGCTTGTAGAGATAAAGCTGATGAAAGCCACAATCTGATTATAGCAGCTTCCCTGCTCTAGATAATCGGTTTACCTTAAGTGCATTACTAGGCGCAGATAGAAAACACAACAAGAGAGAATAATAAGGAGCTCTGTCAATGCTCCTTTGTAGTTTGCAGTGAAAGCGCTTGAAGAGATAAAGCTGATGAAAGCCACAATCTGAGGATAGCAGCTTCTCTGCTCGAGATAATCGCTTTTCCTTAAATGCATTACTAGGCGCAGATAGAACACATATCAAGAGAACATAGTAAGGGGCTCTGTTAATGCTGCTTTTTAGTATGCAGAGAAAGCGCTTGAAGAGATAAAACTGATGAAAGCCACAATCTAGTGACAGCAGTTTCTCTGCTCGAGATAATCACTTTTCCTTCAATGTTTATGCAATCGCAGTTAGAACACATTGAAGCATACTCGAATAAAAAGCTAGCCAAAGCTGCTTTGTAGGTTGCAGTGAAAGCGCTTGTAGAGATAAAGCTGATGAAAGCCACAATCTGATGATAGCAGCTTCCCTGCTCGAGATAATCGCTTTTCCTTAAATGCTTTAGTATGCGCAGATAGAACACATACCATGGGAATATTGTTAGGATGGCTGTTAATGCAGTTCTGTAGTTTGCAGTTAAATATCTTGTAGAGATAAGGCTATGGCAATACACAATCTGATGATAGCAGCTTCTCTGCTCGAGATAATCGCTTTTCCTTAAATGCATTACTAGGCGCAGATAAAACACATATCAATAAAACACAGTAAGGGGCTCTGATAATGCTGCTTTTTAGTATGCAGAGAAAGCGCTTGTCGAGATAAAGCAAATGAGCGCCGAAATCTGATGACAGCAGTTTCTCTGCTCTAAATAATCACTTTTATTCAATGCTTATGCTAGCGCAGTAAAAACACATTTAAGGATACTCTAATAAAAAGCTAGCCAAAGCTGCTTTGTAGGATGCAGTGATAGCACTTGTAGAAATAAAGCAGATGAAAGCCACAATCTGATGATAGCAGCTTCTCTACTCGAGATAATCGGTTTACATTAAATGCATTACTAGGCGCAGATAGAACACATATCAAGAGAACATAGTAAGGGGCTCTGTTAATGCTGCTTTTTAGTATGCAGAGAAAGCGCTTGAAGAGATAAAGCTGATTAAAGCCACAATCTAGTGACAGCAGTTTCTCTGCTCGAGATAATCACTTTTCCTTCAATGCTTATGCAATCGCAGTTAGAACACATTGAAGGAATCTCGAATAAAAAGCTAGCCAAAGCTGCTTTGTAGGTTGCAGTGAAAGCGCTTGTAGAGATAAAGCTCATGAAAGCCACAATCTGATGACAGCAGCTTCCCTGCTCGAGATAATCGCTTTTCCTTAAATGCTTTAGTATGCGCAGATAGAACACATACCATGGGAATATTGTTAGGATGGCTGTTAATGCTGTTCTGTAGTTTGCAGTGAAATATCTTGTAGAGATAAGGCTATGGCAATACACAATCTGATGATAACAGCTTCTCTGCTCGAGATAATCGCTTTTCCTTAAATGCATTACTAGGCGCAGATAAAACACATATCAAGAAAACACAGTAAGGGGTTCTGTTAATGCTGCTTTTTAGTATGCAGAGAAAGCGCTTGTCGAGATAAAGCAAATGAGAGACGCAATCTGATGACAGCAGTTTCTCTGCTCGAGATAATCGCTTTTCCTTAAATGCATTACTAGGCGCAGATAGAAAACACAACAAGAGAGAATAATAAGGAGCTCTGTCAATGCTCCTTTGTAGTTTGCAGTGAAAGCGCTTGAAGAGATAAAGCTGATGAAAGCCACAATCTGAGGATAGCAGCTTCTCTGCCCGAGATAATCGCTTTTCTTTAAATGCTTTACTAGGCGCAGATAAAACACATATCAAGAGAACATAGTAAGGGGCTCTGTTAATGCTGCTTTTTAGTATGCAGAGAAAGCGCTTGTCGAGAAAAAGCAAATGAAAGCCGCAATCTGATGACAGCAGTTTCTCTGCTCGAGATAATCGCTTTTCCTTAAATGCATTACTAGGTGCAGATAAAACACATATCAAGAAAACACAGTAAGGGGCTCTGTTAATGCTGCTTTTTAGTATGCAGAGAAAGCGCTTGTCGAGATAAAGCAAATGAGAGCCGCAATCTGATGACAGCAGTTTCTCTGCTCTAAATAATCACTTTTCCTTCAATGCTTATTCTAGCGCTGTAAAAACACATTTAAGGATACTCGAATAAAAAGCTAGCCAAAGCTGCTTTGTAGGATGCAGTGATAGCGCTTGTAGAAATAAAGCAGATGAAAGCCACAATCTGATGATAGCAGCTTCTCTACTCGAGATAATCGGTTTACCTTAAATGCATTACTAGGCGCAGATAGAAAACACAACAAGAGAGAATAATAAGGAGCTCTGTCAATGCTCCTTTGTAGTTTGCAGTGAAAGCGCTTGAAGAGATAAAGCTGATGAAAGCCACAATCTGAGGATAGCAGCTTCTCTGCCCGAGATAATCGCTTTTCCTTAAATGCATTACTAGGCGCAGATAGAACACATATCAAGAGAACATAGTAAGGGGCTCTGTTACTGCTGCTTTTTAGTATGCAGAGAAAGCGCTTGTCGAGATAAAGCAAATGAAAGCCGCAATCTGATGACAGCAGTTTCTCTGCTCGAGATAATCGCTTTTCCTTAAATGCATTACTAGGCGCAGATAAAACACATATCAAGAGAACATAGTAAGGGGCTCTGTTAATGCTGCTTTTTAGTATGCAGAGAAAGCGCTTGAAGAGATAAAACTGATGAAAGCCACAATCTAGTGGCAGCAGTTTCTCTGCTCGAGATAATCACTTTTCCTTCAATGCTTATGCAACCGCAGTTAGAACACATTGAAGGATACTCGAATAAAAAGCTAGCCAAAGCTGCTTTGTAGTTTGCAGTGAAAGCGCTTGTAGAGATAAAGCTGATGAAAGCCACAATCTGATTATAGCAGCTTCCCTGCTCGAGATAATCGCTTTTCTTAAATGCTTTAGTATGCGCAGATAGAACACATACCATGGGAATATTGTTAGGATGGCTGTTAATGCTGTTCTGTAGTTTGCAGTGAAATATCTTGTAGAGATAAGGCTATGGCAATACACAATCTGATGATAGCAGCTTCTCTGCTCGAGATAATCGCTTTTCCTTAAATGCATTACTAGGCGCAGATAAAACACATATCAAGAAAACACAGTAAGGGGCTCTGTTAATGCTGCTTTTTAGTATGCAGAGAAAGCGCTTGTCGAGATAAAGCAAATGAGAGCCGCAATCTGATGACAGCAGTTTCTCTGCTCTAAATAATCACTTTTCCGTCAATGCTTATGCTAGCGCAGTAAAAACACATTTAAGGATACTCTAATAAAAAGCTAGCCAAAGCTGCTTTGTAGGATGCAGTGATAGCGCTTGTAGAAATAAAGCAGATGAAAGCCACAATCTGATGATAGCAGCTTCTCTACTCGAGATAATCGGTTTACCTTAAATGCATTACTAGGCGCAGATAGAAAACACAACAAGAGAGAATAATAAGGAGCTCTGTCAATGCTCCTTTGTAGTTTGCAGAGAAAGCGCTTGAAGAGATAAAGCTGATGAAAGCCACAATCTGAGGATAGCAGCTTCTCTGCCCGAGATAATCGCTTTTCCTTAAATGCATTACTAGGCGCAGATAGAACACATATCAAGAGAACATAGTAAGGGGCTCTGTTAATGCTGCTTTTTAGTATGCAGAGAAAGCGCTTGTCGACATAAAGCAAATGAAAGCCGCAATCTGATGACAGCAGTTTCTCTGCTCGAGATAATCGCTTTTCCTTAAATGCATTACTAGGCGCAGATAAAACACATATCAAGACAACACAGTAAGGGGCCCTGTTAATGCTGCTTTTTAGTATGCAGAGAAAGTGCTTGAAGAGATAAAGCTGATGAAAGCCACAATCTAGTGACAGCAGTTTCTCTGCTCGAAATAATCACTTTTCCTTCAATGCTTATGCAAGCGCAGTTAGAACACATTGAAGGATACTCGAATAAAAAGCTAGCCAAAGCTGCTTTGTAGGTTGCAGTGAAAGCGCTTGTAGAGATAAAGCTGATGAAAGCCACAATCTGATGATAGCAGCTTCCCTGCTCGAGATAATCGCTTTTCCTTAAATGCTTTAGTATGCGCAGATAGAACACATACCATGGGAATATTGTTAGGATGGCTGTTAATGCAGTTCTGTAGTTTGCAGTTAAATATCTTGTAGAGATAAGGCTATGGCAATACACAATCTGATGATAGCAGCTTCTCTGCTCGAGATAATCGCTTTTCCTTAAATGCATTACTAGGCGCAGATAGAAAACACAACAAGAGAGAATAATAAGGAGCTCTGTCAATGCTCCTTTGTAGTTTGCAGTGAAAGCGCTTGAAGAGATAAAGCTGATGAAAGCCACAATCTGAGGATAGCAGCTTCTCTGCCCGAGATAATCGCTTTTCTTTAAATGCATTACTAGGCGCAGATAAAACACATATCAAGAGAACATAGTAAGGGGCTCTGTTAATGCTGCTTTTTAGTATGCAGAGAAAGCGCTTGTCGAGATAAAGCAAATGAAAGCCGCAATCTGATGACAGCAGTTTCTCTGCTCGAGATAATCGCTTTTCCTTAAATGCATTACTAGGTGCAGATAAAACACATATCAAGAAAACACAGTAAGGGGCTCTGTTAATGCTGCTTTTTAGTATGCAGAGAAAGCGCTTGTCGAGATAAAGCAAATGAGAGCCGCAATCTGATGACAGCAGTTTCTCTGCTCTAAATAATCACTTTTCCTTCAATGCTTATTCTAGCGCTGTAAAAACACATTTAAGGATACTCGAATAAAAAGCTAGCCAAAGCTGCTTTGTAGGATGCAGTGATAGCGCTTGTAGAAATAAAGCAGATGAAAGCCACAATCTGATGATAGCAGCTTCTCTACTCGAGATAATCGGTTTACCTTAAATGCATTACTAGGCGCAGATAGAAAACACAACAAGAGAGAATAATAAGGAGCTCTGTCAATGCTCCTTTGTAGTTTGCAGAGAAAGCGCTTGAAGAGATAAAGCGGATGAAAGCCACAATCTGAGGATAGCAGCTTCTCTGCCCGAGATAATCGCTTTTCCTTAAATGCATTACTAGGCGAAGATAGAACACATATCAAGAGAACATAGTAAGGGGCTCTGTTAATGCTGCTTTTTAGTATGCAGAGAAAGCGCTTGTCGAGATAAAGCAAATGAAAGCCGCAATCTGATGACAGCAGTTTCTCTGCTCGAGATAATCGCTTTTCCTTAAATGCATTACTAGGCGCAGATAAAACACATATCAAGAGAACATAGTAAGGGGCTCTGTTAATACTGCTTTTTAGTATGCAGAGAAAGCGCTTGAAGAGATAAAACTGATGAAAGCCACAATCTAGTGGCAGCAGTTTCTCTGCTCGAGATAATCACTTTTCCTTCAATGCTTATGCAAGCGCAGTTAGAACACATTGAAGGATACTCGAATAAAAAGCTAGCCAAAGCTGCTTTGTAGGTTGCAGTGAAAGCGCTTGTAGAGATAAAGCTGATGAAAGCCACAATCTGATGATAGCAGCTTCTCTGCTCGAGATAATCGCTTTTCCTTAAATGCTATAGTATGCGCAGATAGAACACATACCAAGAGAATATTGTTAGGATGGATGTTAATGCTGTTCTGTAGTTTGCAGTGAAATATCTTGTAGAGATAAGGCTATGGCAATACACAATCTGATGATAGCAGCTTCTCTGCCCGAGATAATCGCTTTTCCTTAAATGAATTACTAGGCGAACATAAAACACATTTCAAGAGAACACAGTAAGGGGCTCTGTTAATGCTGCTTTTTAGTATGCAGAGAAAGCGCTTGTCGAGATAAAGCAAATGAGAGCCGCAATCTGATGACAGCAGTTTCTCTGCTCTAAATAATCACTTTTCCTTCAATGCTTATGCTAGCGCAGTAAAAACACATTTAAGGATACTCTAATAAAAAGCTAACCAAAGCTGCTTTGTATGATGCAGTGATAGCGCTTGTAGAAATAAAGCAGATGAAAGCCACAATCTGATGATAGCAGCTTCTCTACTCGAGATAATCGGTTTACCTTAAATGCATTACTAGGCGCAGATAGAAAACACAACAAGAGAGAATAATAAGGAGCTCTGTCAATGCTCCTTTGTAGTTTGCAGTGAAAGCGCTTGAAGAGATAAAGCTGATGAAAGCCACAATCTGAGGATAGCAGCTCTTCTACCCGAGATAATCGCTTTTCCTTAAATGCATTACTAGGTGCAGATAGAACACATATCAAGAGAACATAGTAAGGGGCTCTGTTAATGCTGCTTTTTAGTATGCAGAGAAAGCGCTTGAAGAGATAAAGCTGATGAAAGCCACAATCTAGTGACAGCAGTTTCTCTGCTCGAAATAATCACTTTTCCTTCAATGCTTATGCAATCGCAGTTAGAACACATTGAAGGATACTTGAATAAAAAGCTAGCCAAAGCTGCTTTGTAGGTTGCAGTGAAAGCGCTTGTAGAGATAAAGCTGATGAAAGCCACAATCTGATGATAGCAGCTTCTCTGCTCGAGATAATCGCTTTTCCTTAAAAGCTATAGTTTGCGAAGATAGAACACATACCAAGAGAATATTGTTAGGATGGATGTTAATGCTGTTCTGTAGTTTGCAGTGAAATATCTTGTAGAGATAAGGTTATGGCAATACACAATCTGATGATAGCAGCTTCTCTGCTCGATATAATCGCTTTTCCTTAAATGCATTACTAGGCGCAGATAAAACACATATCAAGAGAACACAGTAAGGGGCTCTGTTAATGCTGCTTTTTAGTATGCAGAGAAAGCGCTTGTCGAGATAAAGCAAATGAAAGCCGCAATCTGATGACAGCAGTTTCTCTGCTCGAGATAATCGCTTTTCCTTAAATGCATTACTAGGCGCAGATAAAACACATATCAAGAAAACACAGTAAGGGGCTCTGTTAATGCTGCTTTTTAGTATGCAGAGAAAGCGCTTGTCGAGATAAAGCAAATGAAAGCCGCAATCTGATGACAGCAGTTTCTCTGCTCGAGATAATCGCTTTTCCTTAAATGCATTACTAGGCGCAGATAAAACACATATCAAGAAAACACAGTAAGGGGCTCTGTTAATGCTGCTTTTTAGTATGCAGAGAAAGCACTTGTCGAGATAAAGCAAATGAAAGCCGCAATCTGATGACAGCAGTTTCTCTGCTCGAGATAATCGCTTTTCCTTAAATGCATTACTAGGCGCAGATAAAACACATATCAAGAGAACACAGTAAGGGGCTCTGTTAATGCTGCTTTTTAGTATGCAGAGAAAGTGCTTGAAGAGATAAAGCTGATGAAAGCCACAATCTAGTGACAGCAGTTTCTCTGCTCGAAATAATCACTTTTCATTCAATGCTTATGCAATCGCAGTTAGAACACATTGAAGGATACTCGAATAAAAAGCTAGCCAAAGCTGCTTTGTAGTTTGCAGTGAAACCGCTTGTAGAGATAAAGCTGATGAAAGCCACAATCTGATTATAGCAGCTTCTCTGCTCGAGATAATCGCTTTTCCTTAAATGCATTACTAGGCGCAGATAAAACACATATCAATAAAACACAGTAAGGGGCTCTGTTAATGCTGCTTTTTAGTATGCAGAGAAAGCGCTTGTCGAGATAAAGCAAATGAGAGCCGCAATCTGATGACAGCAGTTTCTCTGCTCTAAATAATCACTTTTCCGTCAATGCTTATGCTAGCGCAGTAAAAACACATTTAAGGATACTCTAATAAAAAGCTAGCCAAAGCTGCTTTGTAGGATGCAGTGATAGCGCTTGTAGAAATAAAGCAGATGAAAGCCACAATCTGATGATAGCAACTTCTCTTCTCGAGATAATCGCTTTTCCTTAAATGCATTACTATGCGCAGATAGAACACATATCAAGAGAACATAGTAAGGGGCTCTGTTAATGCTGCTTTTTAGTATGCAGAGAAAGCGCTTGTCGACATAAAGCAAATGAAAGCCGCAATCTGATGACAGCAGTTTCTCTGCTCGAGATAATCGCTTTTCCTTAAATGCATTACTAGGCGAAGATAAAACACATATCAAGAAAACACAGTAAGGGGCTCTGTTAATGCTGCTTTTTAGTATGCAGAGAAAGCGCTTGTCGAGATAAAGCAAATGAGAGCCGCAATCTGATGACAGCAGTTTCTCTGCTCTAAATAATCACTTTTCCTTCAATGCTTATGCTAGCGCAGTAAAAACACATTTAAGGATACTCTAATAAAAAGCTAGCCAAAGATGCTTTGTAGGATGCAGTGATAGCACTTGTAGAAATAAAGCAGTTGAAAGCCACAATCTGATGATAGCAGCTTCTCTACTCGAGATAATCGGTTTACTTTAAATGCATTACTAGGCGCAGATAGAACACATATCAAGAGAACATAGTAAGGGGCTCTGTTAATGCTGCTTTTTAGTATGCAGAGAAAGCGCTTGAAGAGATAAAACTGATGAAAGCCACAATCTAGTGACAGCAGTTTCTCTGCTCGAGATAATCACTTTTCCTTCAATGCTTATGCAATCGCAGTTAGAACACATTGAAGGATACTCGAATAAAAAGCTAGCCAAAGCTGCTTTGTAGGTTGCAGTGAAAGCGCTTGTAGAGATAAAGCTGATGAAAGCCACAATCTGATGATAGCAGCTTCCCTGCTCGAGATAATCGCTTTTCCTTAAATGCTTTAGTATGCGCAGATAGAACACATACCATGGGAATATTGTTAGGATGGCTGTTAATGCAGTTCTGTAGCTTGCAGTTAAATATCTTGTAGAGATAAGGCTATGGCAATACACAATCTGATGATAGCAGCTTCTCTGCTCGAGATAATCGCTTTTCCTTAAATACATTACTACGCGCAAATAAAACACATATCAATAAAACACAGTAAGGGGCTCTGTTAATGCTGCTTTTTAGTATGCAGAGAAAGCGCTTGTCGAGATAAAGCAAATGAGAGCCGCAATCTGATGACAGCAGCTTCTCTGCTCTAAATAATCACTTTTCCTTCAATGCTTATGCTAGCGCAGTAAAAACACATTTAAGGATACTCTAATAAAAAGCTAGCCAAAGCTGCTTTGTAGGATGCAGTGAAAGCGCTTGTAGAAATAAAGCAGATGAAAGCCACAATCTGATGATAGCAGCTTCTCTACTCGAGATAATCGGTTTACCTTAAATGCATTACTGGGCGCAGATAGAAAACACAACAAGAGAGAATAATAAGGAGCTCTGTCAATGCTCCTTTGTAGTTTGCAGTGAAAGCGCTTGAAGAGATAAAGCTGATGAAAGCCACAATCTGAGGATAGCAGCTTCTCTGCCCGAGATAATCGCTTTTTTCTTAAATGCATTACTAGGCGCAGATAAAACACATATCAAGAGAACATAGTAAGGGGCTCTGTTAATGCTGCTTTTTAGTATGCAGAGAAAGCGCTTGTCGAGATAAAGCAAATGAGAGCCGCAATCTGATGACAGCAGTTTCTCTGCTCTAAATAATCACTTTTCCTTCAATGCTTATGCTAGCGCAGTAAAAACACATTTAAGGATACTCTAATAAAAAGCTAGCCAAAGCTGCTTTGTAGGATGCAGTGATAGCGCTTGTAGAAATAAAGCAGATGAAAGCCACAATCTGATGATAGCAGCTTCTCTACTCGAGATAATCGGTTTACCTTAAATGCATTACTAGGCGCAGATAGAAAACACAACAAGAGAGAATAATAAGGAGCTCTGTCAATGCTCCTTTGTAGTTTGCAGAGAAAGCGCTTGAAGAGATAAAGCTGATGAAAGCCACAATCTGAGGATAGCAGCTTCTCTGCCCGAGATAATCGCTTTTACTTAAATGCATTACTAGGCGCAGATAGAACACATATCAAGAGAACATAGTAAGGGGCTCTGTTAATGCTGCTTTTTAGTATGCAGAGAAAGCGCTTGTCGAGATAAAGCAAATGAAAGCCGCAATCTGATGACAGCAGTTTCTCTGCTCGAAATAATCACTTTTCCTTCAATGCTTATGCAAGCGCAGTTAGAACACATTGAAGGATACTCGAATAAAAAGCTAGCCAAAGCTGCTTTGTAGGTTGCAGTGAAAGCGCTTGTAGAGATAAAGCTGATGAAAGCCACAATCTGATGATAGCAGCTTCCCTGTTCGAGATAATCGCTTTTCCTTAAATGCTTTAGTATGCGCAGATAGAACACATACCATGGGAATATTGTTAGGATGGCTGTTAATGCAGTTCTGTAGTTTGCAGTTAAATATCTTGTAGAGATAAGGCTATGGCAATACACAATCTGATGATAGCAGCTTCTCTGCTCGAGATAATCGCTTTTCCTTAAATGCATTACTAGGCGCAGATAAAACACATATCAAGAAAACACAGTAAGGGGCTCTGTTAATGCTGCTTTTTAGTATGCAGAGAAAGCGCTTGTCGAGATAAAGCAAATGAGAGCCGAAATCTGATGACAGCAGTTTCTCTGCTCTAAATAATCACTTTTCTTCAATGCTTATGCAAGCGCAGTAAAAACACATTTAAGGATACTCTAATAAAAAGCTAGCCAAAGCTGCTTTGTAGGATTCAGTGATAGCACTTGTAGAAATAAAGCAGATGAAAGCCACAATCTGATGATAGCAGCTTCTCTACTCGAGATAATCGGTTTACATTAAATGCATTACTAGGCGCAGATAGAACACATATCAAGAGAACATAGTAAGGGGCTCTGTTAATGCTGCTTTTTAGTATGCAGAGAAAGCGCTTCAAGAGATAAAACTGATGAAAGCCACAATCTAGTGTCAGCAGTTTCTCTGCTCGAGATAATCACTTTTCCTTCAATGCTTATGCAATCGCAGCTAGAACACATTGAAGGATACTCGAATAAAAAGCTAGCCAAAGCTGCTTTGTAGGTTGCAGTGAAAGCGCTTGTAGAGATAAAGCTGATGAAAGCCACAATCTGATGATAGCAGCTTCCCTGCTCGAGATAATCGCTTTTCCTTAAATGCATTACTAGGTGCAGATAGAACACATATCAAGAGAACATAGTAAGGGGCTCTGTTAATGCTGCTTTTTAGTATGCAGAGAAAGCGCTTGAAGAGATAAAGCTGATGAAAGCCACAATCTAGTGACAGCAGTTTCTCTGCTCGAAATAATCACTTTTCCTTCAATGCTTATGCAAGCGCAGTTAGAACACATTGAAGGATACTCGAATAAAAAGCTAGCCAAAGCTGCTTTGTAGGTTGCAGGGAAAGCGCTTGTAGAGATAAAGCTGATGAAAGCCACAATCTGATGATAGCAGCTTCTCTGCTCGAGATAATCGCTTTTCCTTAAAAGCTATAGTTTGCGCAGATAGAACACATACCAAGAGAATATTGTTAGGATGGATGTTAATGCTGTTCTGTAGTTTGCAGTGAAATATCTTGTAGTGATAAGGTTATGGCAATACACAATCTGATGATAGCAGATTCTCTGCTCGATATAATCGCTTTTCCATAAATGCATTACTAGGCGCAGATAAAACACATATCAAGAGAACACAGTAAGGGGCTCTGTTAATGCTGCTTTTTAGTATGCAGAGAAAGCGCTTGTCGAGATAAAGCAAATGAAAGCCGCAATCTGATGACAGCAGTTTCTCTGCTCGAGATAATCGCATTTCCTTAAATGCGTTACTAGGCGCAGATAAAACACATATCAAGAGAACACAGTAAGGGGCTCTGTTAATGCTGCTTTTTAGTATGCAGAGAAAGCGCTTGAAGAGATAAAGCTGATGAAAGCCACAATCTAGTGACAGCAGTTTCTCTGATCGAAATAATCACTTTTCCTTCAATGCTTATGCAAGCGCAGTTAGAACACATTGAAGGATACTCGAATAAAGAGCTAGCCAAAGCTGCTTTGTAGTTTGCAGTGAAAGCGCTTGTAGAGATAAAGCTGATGAAAGCCACAATCTGATGATAGCAGCTTCTCTGCTCGAGATAATCGCTTTTCTTAAATGCTTTAGTATGCGCAGATAGAACACATACCATGGGAATATTGTTAGGATTGCTGTTAATGCTGTTCTGTAGTTTGCAGTGAAATATCTTGTAGAGATAAGGCTACGGCAATACACAATCTGATGATAGCAGCTTCTCTGCTCGAGATAATCGCTTTTCCTTAAATGCATTACTAGGCGCAGAAAAAACACATATCAAGAAAACACAGTAAGGGGCTCTGTTAATGCTGCTTTTTAGTATGCAGAGAAAGCGCTTGTCGAGATAAAGCAAATGAGAGCCGCAATCTGATGACAGCAGTTTCTCTGCTCTAAGTAATCACTTTTCCTTCAATGCTTATGCTAGCGCAGTAAAAACACATTTAAGGATACTCTAATAAAAAGCTAGCCAAAGCTGCTTTGTAGGATGCAGTGATAGCGCTTGTAGAAATAAAGCAGATGAAAGCCACAATCTGATGATAGCAGCTTCTCTACTCGAGATAATCGGTTTACCTTAAATGCATTACTAGGCGCAGATAGAAAACACAACAAGAGAGAATAATAAGGAGCTCTGTCAATGCTCCTTTGTAGTTTGCAGTGAAAGCGCTTGAAGAGATAAAGTTGATGAAAGCCACAATCTGAGGATAGCAGCTTCTCTGCCCGAGATAATCGCTTTTCCTTAAATGCATTACTAGGCGCAGATAGAACACATATCAAGAGAACATAGTAAGGGGCTCTGTTAATGCTGCTTTTTAGTATGCAGAGAAAGCGCTTGTCGAGATAAAGCAAATGAGAGCCGCAATCTGATGACAGCAGTTTCTCTGCTCTAAGTAATCACTTTTCCTTCAATGCTTATGCTAGCGCAGTAAAAACACATTTAAGGATACTCTAATAAAAAGCTAGCCAAAGCTGCTTTGTAGGATGCAGTGATAGCGCTTGTAGAAATAAAGCAGATGAAAGCCACAATCTGATGATAGCAGCTTCTCTACTCGAGATAATCGGTTTACCTTAAATGCATTACTAGGCGCAGATAGAAAACACAACAAGAGAGAATAATAAGGAGCTCTGTCAATGCTCCTTTGTAGTTTGCAGTGAAAGCGCTTGAAGAGATAAAGTTGATGAAAGCCACAATCTGAGAATAGCAGCTTCTCTTCCCGAGATAATCGCTTTTCCTTAAATGCATTACTAGGCGCAGATAGAACACATATCAAGAGAACATAGTAAGCGGCTCTGTTAATGCTGCTTTTTAGTATGCAGAGAAAGCGCTTGTCGAGATAAAGCAAATGAAAGCCGCAATCTGATGACAGCAGTTTCTCTACTCGAGATAATCGCTTTTCCTTAAATGCATTACTAGGCGCAGATAAAACACATATCAAGAGAACACAGTAAGGGGCTCTGTTAATGCTGCTTTTTAGTATGCAGAGAAAGCGCTTGAAGAGATAAAGCTGATGAAAGCCACAATCTAGTGACAGCAGTTTCTCTGCTCGAAATAATCACTTTTCCTTAAATGCTTATGCAAGCGCAGTTAGAACACATTGAAGGATACTCGAATAAAAAGCTAGCCAAAGCTGCTTTGTAGTTTGCAGTGAAAGCGCTTGTAGAGATAAAGCTGATGAAAGCCACAATCTGATGATAGCAGCTTCTCTGCTCGAGATAATCGCTTTTCTTAAATGCTTTAGTATGCGCAGATCGAACACATACCATGGGAATATTGTTAGGATTGCTGTTAATGCTGTTCTGTACTTTGCAGTGAAATATCTTGTAGAGATAAGGCTATGGCAATACACAATCTGATGATAGCAGCTTCTCTGCTCGAGATAATCGCTTTTCCTTAAATGCATTACTAGGCGCAGAAAAAACATATATCAAGAAAACACAGTAAGGGGCTCTGTTAATGCTGCTTTTTAGTATGCAGAGAAAGCGCTTGTCGAGATAAAGCAAATGAGAGCCGCAATCTGATGACAGCAGCTTCTCTACTCGAGATAATCGGTTTACCTTAAATGCATTACTAGGCGCAGATAGAAAACACAACAAGATAGAATAATAAGGAGCTCTGTCAATGCTCCTTTGTAGTTTGCAGTGAAAGCGTTTGAAGAGATAAAGCTGATGAAAGCCACAATCTGAGGATAGCAGCTTCTCTGCCCGAGATAATCGCTTTTCCTTAAATGCTTTACTAGGCGCAGATAGAACACATATCAAGAGAACATAGTAAGGGGCTCTGTTAATGCTGCTTTTTAGTATGCAGAGAAAGCGCTTGTCGAGATAAAGCAAATGAAAGCCGCAATCTGATGACAGCAGTTTCTCTGCTCGAGATAATCGCTTTTCCTTAAATGCATTACTAGGCGCAGATAAAACACATATCAAGAGAACACAGTAAGGGGCTCTGTTAATGCTGCTTTTTAGTATGCAGAGAAAGCGCTTGAAGAGATAAAGCTGATTAAAGCCACAATCTAGTGACAGCAGTTTCTCTGCTCGAAATAATCACTTTTCCTTCAATGCTTATGCAAGCGCAGTTAGAATACATTGAAGGATACTCGAATAAAAAGCTAACCAAAGCTGCTTTGTAGGTTGCAGTGAAAGCGCTTGTAAGATAAAGCTGATGAAAGCCACAATCTGATGATAGCAGCTTCCCTGGTCGAGATAATCGCTTTTCCTTAAATGCTTTAGTATGCGCAAATAGAACACATACCATGGGAATATTGTTAGGATGGCTGTTAATGCAGTTCTGTAGTTTGCAGTTAAATATCTTGTAGAGATAAGGCTATGGCAATACACAATCTGATGATAGCAGCTTCTCTGCCCGAGATAATCGCTTTTCCTTAAATGCATTACTAGGCGCAGATAGAACACATATCAAGAGAACATAGTAAGGGGCTCTGTTAATGCTGCTTTTTAGTATGCAGAGAAAGCGCTTGTCGAGATAAAGCAAATGAAAGCCGCAATCTGATGACAGCAGTTTCTCTACTCGAGATAATCGCTTTTCCTTAAATGCATTACTAGGCGCAGATAAAACACATATCAAGATAACACAGTAAGGGGCTCTGTTAATGCTGCTTTTTAGTGTGCAGAGAAAGCGCTTGTCGAGATAAAGCTGATGAAAGCCACAATCTAGTGACAGCAGTTTCTCTGCTCGAAATAATCACTTTTCCTTCAATGCTTATGCAAGCGCAGTTAGAATACATTGAACGATACTCGAATAAAAAGCTAACCAAAGCTGCTTTGTAGGTTGCAGTGAAAGCGCTTGTAGAGATAAAGCTGATGAAAGCCACAATCTGAGGATAGCAGCTTCTCTGCCCGAGATAATCGCTTTTCCTTAAATGCATTACTAGGCGCAGAGAAAACACATATCAAGAAAACACAGTAAGGGGCTCTGTTAATGCTGCTTTTTAGTATGCAGAGAAAGCGCTTGTCGAGATAAAGCAAATGAGAGCCGCAATCTGATGACAGCAGTTTCTCTGCTCGAGATAATCGCTTTTCCTTAAATTCATTACTAGGCGCAGATAGAACTCATATCAAGAGAACATTGTTAGGATGTCTGTTAATGCTGCTTTGTAGTTTGCAGTGAACTATCTTGTAGAGATAAGGCGATGGAAAACCACAATCTGATGATAGCAGCTTCTCTGCTCGGGATAATCGGTTTACATTAAAAGCATTACTGGGCGCAGATAGAACACATAACAAGAGAGAATAATAAGTGGCTCTGTTAATGCTCCTTTGTAGTTTACAGTGAAAGATCTAGTCGTGATAAATCTAATGAAAGCCACAATCTGATGATAGCACCTTCTCTGTTCGAGAAAATCGCTTTTCCATAAAAACATTACTAGGCGCAGATAAAACACATATCAAGAGAACACAGTAAGGAACTCTATTAATTCTGCTTTGTAGGTTGCAGTGAAAGCGCTTATAGAGTTAAAGCTCATGAAAGCCACAATCTGATGATAGCAGCTTCTCTGTTCGAAATAATCGCTTTAACTTAAATGCATTACTAGGCGCAGATAGAACACATATCAAGAGACCATAGTAAGGGGCTCTGTTAATGCTGCTTTCTAGGTTGCAGTGAAAGCGCTTATAGAGTTAAAGCTCATTAAAGACACAGTCTGATGATAGCAGCTTCTCTGCTAGAGATAATCACTTTTCCTTAACTGATTATGTAAGCGCAGTTAGAACACATTTCAGGACACTCTAATAAAAAGCTAGTAAGCGCTGATTTCTAGGTAGCAGTTAAAGCGCTTGTTGAGATAAAGCTCATGAAAGCCACAATCTGATGATAGCAGCTTCTCTGCTCGAGATAATCGCTTTTCCTTAAATGCTATAGTATGCGCAGATAGAACACATACCAAGAGAATATTGTTAGGATGGATGCTAATGCTGTTCTGTAGTTTGCAGTGAAATATCTTGTAGAGATAAGGCTATGGCAATACACAATCTGATGATAGCAGCTTCTCTGCCCGAGATAATCGCTTTTCCTTAAATGCATTACTAGGCGCAGATAAAACACATATCAAGAGAACACAGTAAGGGGCTCTGTTAATGCTGCTTTTTAGTATGCAGAGAAAGCGCTTGAAGAGATAAAGCTGATGAAAGCCACAATCTAGTGACAGCAGTTTCTCTGCTCGAAATAATCACTTTTCCTTCAATGCTTATGCAAGCGCAGTTAGAACACATTGAAGGATACTCGAATAAAAAGCTAGCCAAAGCTGCTTTGTAGTTTGCAGTGAAAGCGCTTGTAGAGATAAAGCTGATGAAAGCCACAATCTGATGATAGCAGCTTCTCTGCTCGAGATAATCGCTTTTCTTAAATGCTTTAGTATGCGCAGATAGAACACATACAATGGGAATATTGTTAGGATTGCTGTTAATGCTGTTCTGTAGTTTGCAGTGAAATATCTTGTAGAGATAAGGCTATGGCAATACACAATCTGATGATAGCATCTTCTCTACTCGAGATAATCGCTTTTCTTAAATGCTTTAGTATGCGCAGATTGAACACATACAATGGGAATATTGTTAGGATTGCTGTTAATGCTGTTCTGTAGTTTGCAGTGAAATATCTTGTAGAGATAAGGTTATGGCAATACACAATCTGATGATAGCAGCTTCTCTGCTCGAGATAATCGCTTTTCCTTAAATGCATTACTAGGCGCAGATAAAACACATATCAAGAAAACACAGTAAGGGGCTTTGTTAATGCTGCTTTTTAGTATGCAGAGAAAGCGCTTGTCGAGATAAAGCAAATGAGAGCCGAAATCTGATGACAGCAGCTTCTCTACTCGAGATAATCGGTTTACCTTAAATGCATTACTAGGCGCAGATAGAAAACACAACAAGATAGAATAATAAGGAGCTCTGTCAATGCTCCTTTGTAGTTTGCAGTGAAAGCGCTTGAAGAGATAAAGCTGATGAAAGCCACAATCTGAGGATAGCAGCTTCTCTGCCCGAGATAATCGCTTTTCCTTAAATGCATTACTAGGCGCAGAGAAAACACATATCAAGAAAACACAGTAAGGGGCTCTGTTAATGCTGCTTTTTAGTGTGCAGAGAAAGCGCTTGTCGAGATAAAGCAAATGAAAACCGCAATCTGATGACAGCAGTTTCTCTGCTCGAGATAATCGCTTTTCCTTAAATTCATTACTAGGCGCAGATAGAACACATATCAAGAGAACATTGTTAGGATGTCTGTTAATGCTGCTTTGTAGTTTGCAGTGAACTATCTTGTAGAGATAAGGCGATGGAAAACCACAATCTGATGATAGCAGCTTCTCTGCTCGGGATAATCGGTTTACATTAAAAGCATTACTGGGCGCAGATAGAACACATAACAAGAGAGAATAATAAGTGGCTCTGTTAATGCTCCTTTGTAGTTTACAGTGAAAAATCTAGTCGTGATAAATCTAATGAAAGCCACAATCTGATGATAGCACCTTCTCTGTTCGAGAAAATCGCTTTTCCTTAAAAACATTACTAGGCGCAGATAAAACACATATCAAGAGAACACAGTAAGGAACTCTATTAATTCTGCTTTGTAGGTTGCAGTGTAAGCGCTTATAGAGTTAAAGCTCATGAAAGCCACAATCTGATGATAGCAGCTTCTCTGTTCGAAATAATCGCTTTAACTTAAATGCATTACTAGGCGCAGATAGAACACATATCAAGAGACCATAGTAAGGGGCTCTGTTAATGCTGCTTTCTAGGTTGCAGTGAAAGCGCTTATAGAGTTAAAGCTCATTAAAGACACAGTCTGATGATAGCAGCTTCTCTGCTAGAGATAATCACTTTTCCTTAACTGATTATGTTAGCGCAGTTAGAACACATTTCAGGACACTCTAATAAAAAGCTAGTCAGCGCTGATTTCTAGGTAGCAGTTAAAGCGCTTGTTGAGATAAAGCTCATGAAAGCCACAAGCTGATGATAGCAACTTCTCTGCTCGAGATAATCGCTTTTCCTTAAATACATTACTAGGCGCAGATAAAACACAAATCAAGAGAACACAGTAAGGAGCTCTGTTAATTCTGCTTTGTAGGTCGCAGTGAAAGCGCTTATAGAGTTAAAGCTCATGAAAGCCACAATCTGAGGATAGCAGCTTCTCTGCTCGAGATAATCGCTTTTCCTTAATTATTTTCCTAGCTGCAGTTAAAACACATATCAAGAGAACATAGTAAGGAGCTCTGTTCATTCTGCTTTGTAGGTTGCAGTGAAAGCGCTTACAGAGTTAAAGCTCATGAAAGCCACAATCTGAGGATACCAGCTTCTCTGCTCGAGATAATCGCTTTAACTTAAATGCATTACTAGACGCAGATAAAACACATATCAAGAGAACACAGTAAGGAGCTCTGTTAATTCTGCTTTCTAGGTTGCACTAAAAGCTCTTATAGAGTTAAAGCCAATGAAAGCCACAATCTGATGACAGCAGCTTCTGTACTCTAGTTAATCGCTTTTCCTTAAATGCTTTAGTAAGCGCTGAAGGAACACACTTCAGGACACTCTAATAAAAAGCTAGTCAGCGCTGATTTCTAGGTAGCAGTTAAAGCGCTTGTAGAGATAAAGCTCATGAAAGCCACAATCTGATGATAGCAGCTTCTCTGCTCGAGATAATCGCTTTTCCTTAAATACATTACTAGGCGCAGATAGAACACATATCAAGAGAACATTGTTAGGATGTCTGTTAATGCTGTTTTGTAGTTTGCAGTGAAATATCTCGTAGAGATAAGGCTATGGAAAACCACAATCTGATGATAGCAGCTTCTCTGCTCGGGATAATCGGTTTACATTAAAAGCATTACTGGGCGCAGATAGAAGACATAACAAGAGAGAATAATAAGGGGCTCTGTTAATGCTGCTTTCTAGGTTGCAGTGAAAGCGCTTATAGAGTTAAAGCTCATTAAAGACACAGTCTGATGACAGCAGCTTCTCTGCTAGAGATAATCACTTTTCCTTAAATGCTTAAGTAAGCGCAGTTAGAACACATTTCAGGACACTCTAATAAAAAGCTAGTCAGCGCTGATTTCTAGGTAGCAGTTAATGCGCTTGTAGAGATAAAGCTCATGAAAGCCACAAGCTGATGATAGCAGCTTCTCTGCTCGAGATAATCGCTTTTCCTTAAATGCATTACTAGCAGCAGTTAAAACACATATCAAGAGAACATAGTAAGGAGCTCTGTTCATTCTGCTTTGTAGGTTGCAGTGAAAGCGCTTACAGAGTTAAAGCTCATGAAAGCCACAATCTGAGGATAGCAGCTTCTCTGCCCGAGATAATCGATTTTCCTTAAATTCATTACTAGGCGCAGATAAAACACATATCAAGAAAACACAGTAAGGGGCTCTGTTAATGCTGCTTTTTAGTATGCAGAGAAAGCGCTTGTCGAGATAAAGCAAATGAAAGCCGCAATCTGATGACAGCAGCTTCTCTGCTCGAGATAATAGCTTTTCCTTAAATGCATTACTAGGCTCAGATAAAACACATATCAAGAGAACACAGTAAGGGGCTCTGTTAATGCTGCTTTTTAGTATGCAGAGAACGCGCTTGAAGAGATAAAGCTGATGAAAGCCACAATCTAGTGACAGCAGTTTCTCTGCTCGAAATAATCACTTTTCCTTCAATGCTTATACAAGCGCAGTTAGAACACATTGAAGGATACTCGAATAAAAAGCTAGCTAAAGCTGCTTTGTAGGTTGCAGTGAAAGCGCTTGTAGAGATAAAGCTGATGAAAGCCACAATCTGATGATAGCAGCTTCTCTGCTCGAGATAATCGCTTTTTTCTTAAATGCTAAAGTATGCGCAGATAGAACACATACCAAGAGAATATTGTTAGGATGGATGTTAATGCTGTTCTGTAGTTTGCAGTGAAATATCTTGTAGAGATAAGGCTATGGCAATACACAATCTGATGATAGCAGCTTCTCTGCTCGATATAATCGCTTTTCCTTAAATGCATTACTAGGCGCAGATAAAACACATATCAAGAGAACACCGTAAGGGGCTCTGTTAATGCTGCTTTTTAGTATGCAGAGAAAGCGCTTGTCGAGATAAAGCAAATGAAAGCCGCAATCTGATGACAGCAGTTTCTCTGCTCGAGATAATCGCTTTTCCTTAAATGCATTACTAGGCGCAGATAAAACACATATCAAGAGAACACAGTAAGGCGCTCTGTTAATGCTGCTTTTTAGTATGCAGAGAAAGTGCTTGAAGAGATAAAGCTGATGAAAACCACAATCTAGTGACAGCAGTTTCTCTGCTCGAAATAATCACTTTTCCTTCAATGCTTATGCAAGCGCAGTTAGAACACGTTGAAGGATACTCGAATAAAAAGCTAGCCAAAGCTGCTTTGTAGTTTGCATTGAAAGCGCGTGTAGAGATAAAGCTCGAGATAATCGCTTTTCCTTAAGTGCTATAGTATGCGCAGAAAGAACACATACCAAGAGAATATTGTTAGGATGGATGTTAATGCTGCTCTGTAGTTTGCAGTGAAATATCTTGTAGAGATAAGGCTATGGCAATACACAATCTGATGATAGCAGCTTCTCTGCTCGATATAATCGCTTTTCCTTAAATGCATTACTAGGCGCAGATAAAACACATATCAAGAGAACACAGTAAGGGGCTCTGTTAATGCTGCTTTTTAGTATGCAGAGAAAGCGCTTGTCGAGATAAAGCAAATGAGAGCCGCAATCTGATGACAGCAGTTTCTCTGCTCTAAATAATCACTTTTCCTTCAATGCTTATGCTAGCGCAGTAAAAACACATTTAAGGATACTCTAATAAAAAGCTAACCAAAGCTGCTTTGTAGGATGCAGTGATAGCGCTTGTAGAAATAAAGCAGATGAAAGCCACAATCTGATGATAGCAGCTTCACTACTCGAGATAATAGGTTTACCTTAAATGCATTACTAGGCGCAGATAGAAAACACAACAAGAGAGAATAATAAGGAGCTCTGTCAATGCTCCTTTGTAGTTTGCAGTGAAAGCGCTTGAAGAGATAAAGCTGATGAAAGCCACAATCTGAGGATAGCAGCTTCTCTGCCCGAGATAATCGCTTTTCCTTAAATGCATTACTAGGTGCAGATAGAACACATATCAAGAGAACATAGTAAGGGGCTCTGTTAATGCTGCTTTTTAGTATGCAGAGAAAGCGCTTGAAGAGATAAAGCTGATGAAAGCCACAATCTGATGATAGCAGCTTCTCTGCTCGAGATAATCGCTTTTCCTTAAATGCTATAGTATGCGCAGATAGAACACATACCAAGAGAATATTTTTAGGATGGATGTTAATGCTGTTCTGTAGTTTGCAGTTTAATATCTTGTAGAGATAAGGCTATGGCAATACACAATCTGATGATAGCAGCTTCTCTGCCCGAGATAATCGCTTTTCCTTAAATGCATTACTAGGCGCAGATAAAACACATATCAAGAGAACACAGTAAGGGGCTCTGTTAATGCTGCTTTTTAGTATGCAGAGAAAGCGCTTGTAGAGATAAAGCAAATGAGAGCCGCAATCAGATGACAGCAGTTTCTCTGCTCGAGATAATCGCTTTTCCTTAAATGCATTACTAGGCGCAGATAAAACACATATCAAGAGAACACAGTAAGGGGCTCTGTTAATGCTGCTTTTTAGTATGCTGAGAAAGTGCTTGAAGAGATAAAGCTGATGAAAACCACAATCTAGTGACAGCAGTTTCTCTGCTCGAAATAATCACTTTTCCTTCAATGCTTATGCAAGCGCAGTTAGAACACATTGAAGGATACTCGAATAAAAAGCTAGCCAAAGCTGCTTTGTAGTTTGCATTGAAAGCGCGTGTAGAGATAAAGCTCGAGATAATCGCTTTTCCTTAAGTGCTATAGTATGCGCAGATAGAACACATACCAAGAGAATATTGTTAGGATGGATGTTAATGCTGCTCTGTAGTTTGCAGTGAAATATCTTGTAGAGATAAGGCTATGGCAATACACAATCTGATGATAGCAGCTTCTCTGCTCGATATAATCGCTTTTCCTTAAATGCATTACTAGGCGCAGATAAAACACATATCAAGAGAACACAGTAAGGGGCTCTGTTAATGCAGCTTTTTAGTATGCAGAGAAAGCGCTTAAAGAGATAAAGCTGATGAAAGCCACAATCTAGTGACAGCAGTTTCTCTGCTCGAAATAATCACTTTTCCTTCAATGCTTATGCAAGCGCAGTTAGAACACATTGAAGGATACTCGAATAAAAAGCTAGCCAAAGCTGCTTTGTAGGTTGCAGTGAAAGCGCTTGTAGAGATAAAGCTGATGAAAGCCACAATCTGATGATAGCAGCTTCTCTGCTCGAGATAATCGCTTTTCCTTAAATGCTATAGTATGCGCAGAGAGAACACATACCAAGAGAATATTGTTAGGATGGATGTTAATGCTGTTCTGTAGTTTGCAGTGAAATATCTTGTAGAGATAAGGCTATGGCAATACACAATCTGATGATAGCAGCTTCTCTGCCCGAGATAATCGCTTTTCCTTAAATGCATTACTAGGCGAAGATAAAACACATATCAAGAGAACACAGTAAGGGGCTCTGTTAATGCTGCTTTTTAGTATGCAGAGAAAGCGCTTGTCGAGATAAAGCAAATGAGAGCCGCAATCTGATGACAGCAGTTTCTCTGCTCGAGATAATCGCTTTTCCTTAAATGCATTACTAGGCGCAGATAAAACACATATCAAGAGAACACAGTAAGGGGCTCTGTTAATGCTGCTTTTTAGTATGCTGAGAAAGTGCTTGAAGAGATAAAGCTGATGAAAGCCACAATCTAGTGACAGCAGTTTCTCTGCTCGAAATAATCACTTTTCCTTCAATGCTTATGCAAGCGCAGTTAGAACACATTGAAGGATACTCGAATAAAAAGCTAGCCAAAGCTGCTTTGTAGTTTGCAGTGAAAGCGCTTGTAGAGATAAAGCTGATGAAAGCCACAATCTGATTATAGCAGCTTCCCTGCTCTAGGTAATCGGTTTACCTTAAGTGCATTACTAGGCGCAGATAGAAAACACAACAAGAGAGAATAATAAGGAGCTCTGTCAATGCTCCTTTGTAGTTTGCAGTGAAAGCGCTTGAAGAGATAAAGCTGATGAAAGCCACAATCTGAGGATAGCAGCTTCTCTGCTCGAGATAATCGCTTTTCCTTAAATGCATTACTAGGCGCAGATAGAACACATATCAAGAGAACATAGTAAGGGGCTCTGTTAATGCTGCTTTTTAGTATGCAGAGAAAGCGCTTGAAGAGATAAAACTGATGAAAGCCACAATCTAGTGACAGCAGTTTCTCTGCTCGAGATAATCACTTTTCCTTCAATGCTTATGCAATCGCAGTTAGAACACATTGAAGCATACTCGAATAAAAAGCTAGCCAAAGCTGCTTTGTAGGTTGCAGTGAAAGCGCTTGTAGAGATAAAGCTGATGAAAGCCACAATCTGATGATAGCAGCTTCCCTGCTCGAGATAATCGCTTTTCCTTAAATGCTTTAGTATGCGCAGATAGAACACATACCATGGGAATATTGTTAGGATGGCTGTTAATGCAGTTCTGTAGTTTGCAGTTAAATATCTTGTAGAGATAAGGCTATGGCAATACACAATCTGATGATAGCAGCTTCTCTGCTCGAGATAATCGCTTTTCCTTAAATGCATTACTAGGCGCAGATAAAACACATATCAATAAAACACAGTAAGGGGCTCTGATAATGCTGCTTTTTAGTATGCAGAGAAAGCGCTTGTCGAGATAAAGCAAATGAAAGCCGCAATCTGATGACAGCAGTTTCTCTGCTCGAGATAATCGCTTTTCCTTAAATGCATTACTAGGTGCAGATAAAACACATATCAAGAAAACACAGTAAGGGGCTCTGTTAATGCTGCTTTTTAGTATGCAGAGAAAGCGCTTGTCGAGATAAAGCAAATGAGAGCCGCAATCTGATGACAGCAGTTTCTCTGCTCTAAATAATCACTTTTCCTTCAATGCTTATTCTAGCGCTGTAAAAACACATTTAAGGATACTCGAATAAAAAGCTAGCCAAAGCGGCTTTGTAGGATGCAGTGATAGCGCTTGTAGAAATAAAGCAGATGAAAGCCACAATCTGATGATAGCAGCTTCTCTACTCGAGATAATCGGTTTACCTTAAATGCATTACTAGGCGCAGATAGAAAACACAATAAGAGAGAATAATAAGGAGCTCTGTTAATGCTCCTTTGTAGTTTGCAGTGAAAGCGCTTGAAGAGATAAAGCTGATGAAAGCCACAATCTGAGGATAGCAGCTTCTCTGCTCGAGATAATCGCTTTTCCTTAAATGCATTACTAGGCGCAGATAAAACACATATCAAGAAAACACAGTAAGGGGCTCTGTTAATGCTGCTTTTTAGTATGCAGAGAAAGCGCTTGTCGAGATAAAGCAAATGAAAGCCGCAATCTGATGACAGCAGTTTCTCTGCTCGAGATAATCGCTTTTCCTTAAATGCATTACTAGGCGCAGATAAAACACATATCAAGAGAACACAGTAAGGGGCTCTGTTAATGCAGCTTTTTAGTATGCAGAGAAAGCGCTTAAAGAGATAAAGCTGATGAAAGCCACAATCTAGTGACAGCAGTTTCTCTGCTCGAAATAATCACTTTTCCTTCAATGCTTATGCAAGCGCAATTAGAACACATTGAAGGATACTCGAATAAAAAGCTAGCCAAAGCTGCTTTGTAGTTTGCATTGAAAGCGCGTGTAGAGATAAAGCTCGAGATAATCGCTTTTCCTTAAGTGCTATAGTATGCGCAGATAGAACACATACCAAGAGAATATTGTTAGGATGGATGTTAATGCTGCTCTGTAGTTTGCAGTGAAATATCTTGTAGAGATAAGGCTATGGCAATACACAATCTGATGATAGCAGCTTCTCTGCTCGATATAATCGCTTTTCCTTAAATGCATTACTAGGCGCAGATAAAACACATATCAAGAGAACACAGTAAGGGGCTCTGTTAATGCTGCTTTTTAGTATGCAGAGAAAGCGCTTGTCGAGATAAAGCTAATGAAAGCCGCAATCTGATGACAGCAGTTTCTCTGCTCGAGATAATCGCTTTTCCTTAAATGCATTACTAGGCGCAGATAAAACACATATCAAGAAAACACAGTAAGGGGCTCTGTTAATGCAGCTTTTTAGTATGCAGAGAAAGCGCTTAAAGAGATAAAGCTGATGAAAGCCACAATCTAGTGACAGCAGTTTCTCTGCTCGAAATAATCACTTTTCCTTCAATGCTTATGCAAGCGCAGTTAGAACACATTGAAGGATACTCGAATAAAAAGCTAGCCAAAGCTGCTTTGTAGGTTGCAGTGAAAGCGCTTGTAGAGATAAAGCTGATGAAAGCCACAATCTGATGATAGCAGCTTCTCTGCTCGAGATAATCGCTTTTCCTTAAATGCTATAGTATGCGCAGAGATAACACATACCAAGAGAATATTGTTAGGATGGATGTTAATGCTGTTCTGTAGTTTGCAGTGAAATATCTTGTAGAGATAAGGCTATGGCAATACACAATCTGATGATAGCAGCTTCTCTGCCCGAGATAATCGCTTTTCCTTAAATGCATTACTAGGCGAAGATAAAACACATATCAAGAGAACACAGTAAGGGGCTCTGTTAATGCTGCTTTTTAGTATGCAGAGAAAGCGCTTGTCGAGATAAAGCAAATGAGAGCCGCAATCTGATGACAGCAGTTTCTCTGCTCTAAATAATCACTTTTCCTTCAATGCTTATGCTAGCGCAGTAAAAACACATTTAAGGATACTCTAATAAAAAGCTAACCAAAGCTGCTTTGTAGGATGCAGTGATAGCGCTTGTAGAAATAAAGCAGATGAAAGCCACAATCTGATGATAGCAGCTTCTCTACTCGAGATAATCGGTTTACCTTAAATGCATTACTAGGCGCAGATAGAAAACACAACAAGAGAGAATAATAAGGAGCTCTGTCAATGCTCCTTTGTAGTTTGCAGTGAAAGCGCTTGAAGAGATAAAGCTGATGAAAGCCACAATCTGAGGATAGCAGCTTCTCTGCCCGAGATAATCGCTTTTCCTTAAATGCATTACTAGGTGCAGATAGAACACATATCAAGAGAACATAGTAAGGGGCTCTGTTAATGCTGCTTTTTAGTATGCAGAGAAAGCGCTTGAAGAGATAAAGCTGATGAAAGCCACAATCTGATGATAGCAGCTTCTCTGCTCGAGATAATCGCTTTTCCTTAAATGCTATAGTATGCGCAGATAGAACACATACCAAGAGAATATTGTTAGGATGGATGTTAATGCTGTTCTGTAGTTTGCAGTGAAATATCTTGTAGAGATAAGGCTATGGCAATACACAATCTGATGATAGCAGCTTCTCTGCCCGAGATAATCGCTTTTCCTTAAATGCATTACTAGGCGCAGATAAAACACATATCAAGAGAACACAGTAAGGGGCTCTGTTAATGCTGCTTTTTAGTATGCAGAGAAAGCGCTTGTAGAGATAAAGCAAATGAGAGCCGCAATCAGATGACAGCAGTTTCTCTGCTCGAGATAATCGCTTTTCCTTAAATGCATTACTAGGCGCAGATAAAACACATATCAAGAGAACACAGTAAGGGGCTCTGTTAATGCTGCTTTTTAGTATGCTGAGAAAGTGCTTGAAGAGATAAAGCTGATGAAAGCCACAATCTAGTGACAGCAGTTTCTCTGCTCGAAATAATCACTTTTCCTTCAATGCTTATGCAAGCGCAGTTAGAACACATTGAAGGATACTCGAATAAAAAGCTAGCCAAAGCTGCTTTGTAGTTTGCAGTGAAAGCGCTTGTAGAGATAAAGCTGATGAAAGCCACAATCTGATTATAGCAGCTTCCCTGCTCTAGATAATCGGTTTACCTTAAGTGCATTACTAGGCGCAGATAGAAAACACAACAAGAGAGAATAATAAGGAGCTCTGTCAATGCTCCTTTGTAGTTTGCAGTGAAAGCGCTTGAAGAGATAAAGCTGATGAAAGCCACAATCTGAGGATAGCAGCTTCTCTGCTCGAGATAATCGCTTTTCCTTAAATGCATTACTAGGCGCAGATAGAACACATATCAAGAGAACATAGTAAGGGGCTCTGTTAATGCTGCTTTTTAGTATGCAGAGAAAGCGCTTGAAGAGATAAAACTGATGAAAGCCACAATCTAGTGACAGCAGTTTCTCTGCTCGAGATAATCACTTTTCCTTCAATGTTTATGCAATCGCAGTTAGAACACATTGAAGCATACTCGAATAAAAAGCTAGCCAAAGCTGCTTTGTAGGTTGCAGTGAAAGCGCTTGTAGAGATAAAGCTGATGAAAGCCACAATCTGATGATAGCAGCTTCCCTGCTCGAGATAATCGCTTTTCCTTAAATGCTTTAGTATGCGCAGATAGAACACATACCATGGGAATATTGTTAGGATGGCTGTTAATGCAGTTCTGTAGTTTGCAGTTAAATATCTTGTAGAGATAAGGCTATGGCAATACACAATCTGATGATAGCAGCTTCTCTGCTCGAGATAATCGCTTTTCCTTAAATGCATTACTAGGCGCAGATAAAACACATATCAATAAAACACAGTAAGGGGCTCTGATAATGCTGCTTTTTAGTATGCAGAGAAAGCGCTTGTCGAGATAAAGCAAATGAGCGCCGAAATCTGATGACAGCAGTTTCTCTGCTCTAAATAATCACTTTTATTCAATGCTTATGCTAGCGCAGTAAAAACACATTTAAGGATACTCTAATAAAAAGCTAGCCAAAGCTGCTTTGTAGGATGCAGTGATAGCACTTGTAGAAATAAAGCAGATGAAAGCCACAATCTGATGATAGCAGCTTCTCTACTCGAGATAATCGGTTTACATTAAATGCATTACTAGGCGCAGATAGAACACATATCAAGAGAACATAGTAAGGGGCTCTGTTAATGCTGCTTTTTAGTATGCAGAGAAAGCGCTTGAAGAGATAAAGCTGATTAAAGCCACAATCTAGTGACAGCAGTTTCTCTGCTCGAGATAATCACTTTTCCTTCAATGCTTATGCAATCGCAGTTAGAACACATTGAAGGAATCTCGAATAAAAAGCTAGCCAAAGCTGCTTTGTAGGTTGCAGTGAAAGCGCTTGTAGAGATAAAGCTCATGAAAGCCACAATCTGATGACAGCAGCTTCCCTGCTCGAGATAATCGCTTTTCCTTAAATGCTTTAGTATGCGCAGATAGAACACATACCATGGGAATATTGTTAGGATGGCTGTTAATGCTGTTCTGTAGTTTGCAGTGAAATATCTTGTAGAGATAAGGCTATGGCAATACACAATCTGATGATAACAGCTTCTCTGCTCGAGATAATCGCTTTTCCTTAAATGCATTACTAGGCGCAGATAAAACACATATCAAGAAAACACAGTAAGGGGTTCTGTTAATGCTGCTTTTTAGTATGCAGAGAAAGCGCTTGTCGAGATAAAGCAAATGAGAGACGCAATCTGATGACAGCAGTTTCTCTGCTCGAGATAATCGCTTTTCCTTAAATGCATTACTAGGCGCAGATAGAAAACACAACAAGAGAGAATAATAAGGAGCTCTGTCAATGCTCCTTTGTAGTTTGCAGTGAAAGCGCTTGAAGAGATAAAGCTGATGAAAGCCACAATCTGAGGATAGCAGCTTCTCTGCCCGAGATAATCGCTTTTCTTTAAATGCTTTACTAGGCGCAGATAAAACACATATCAAGAGAACATAGTAAGGGGCTCTGTTAATGCTGCTTTTTAGTATGCAGAGAAAGCGCTTGTCGAGAAAAAGCAAATGAAAGCCGCAATCTGATGACAGCAGTTTCTCTGCTCGAGATAATCGCTTTTCCTTAAATGCATTACTAGGTGCAGATAAAACACATATCAAGAAAACACAGTAAGGGGCTCTGTTAATGCTGCTTTTTAGTATGCAGAGAAAGCGCTTGTCGAGATAAAGCAAATGAGAGCCGCAATCTGATGACAGCAGTTTCTCTGCTCTAAATAATCACTTTTCCTTCAATGCTTATTCTAGCGCTGTAAAAACACATTTAAGGATACTCGAATAAAAAGCTAGCCAAAGCTGCTTTGTAGGATGCAGTGATAGCGCTTGTAGAAATAAAGCAGATGAAAGCCACAATCTGATGATAGCAGCTTCTCTACTCGAGATAATCGGTTTACCTTAAATGCATTACTAGGCGCAGATAGAAAACACAACAAGAGAGAATAATAAGGAGCTCTGTCAATGCTCCTTTGTAGTTTGCAGTGAAAGCGCTTGAAGAGATAAAGCTGATGAAAGCCACAATCTGAGGATAGCAGCTTCTCTGCCCGAGATAATCGCTTTTCCTTAAATGCATTACTAGGCGCAGATAGAACACATATCAAGAGAACATAGTAAGGGGCTCTGTTAATGCTGCTTTTTAGTATGCAGAGAAAGCGCTTGTCGAGATAAAGCAAATGAAAGCCGCAATCTGATGACAGCAGTTTCTCTGCTCGAGATAATCGCTTTTCCTTAAATGCATTACTAGGCGCAGATAAAACACATATCAAGAGAACATAGTAAGGGGCTCTGTTAATGCTGCTTTTTAGTATGCAGAGAAAGCGCTTGAAGAGATAAAACTGATGAAAGCCACAATCTAGTGGCAGCAGTTTCTCTGCTCGAGATAATCACTTTTCCTTCAATGCTTATGCAACCGCAGTTAGAACACATTGAAGGATACTCGAATAAAAAGCTAGCCAAAGCTGCTTTGTAGTTTGCAGTGAAAGCGCTTGTAGAGATAAAGCTGATGAAAGCCACAATCTGATTATAGCAGCTTCCCTGCTCGAGATAATCGCTTTTCTTAAATGCTTTAGTATGCGCAGATAGAACACATACCATGGGAATATTGTTAGGATGGCTGTTAATGCTGTTCTGTAGTTTGCAGTGAAATATCTTGTAGAGATAAGGCTATGGCAATACACAATCTGATGATAGCAGCTTCTCTGCTCGAGATAATCGCTTTTCCTTAAATGCATTACTAGGCGCAGATAAAACACATATCAAGAAAACACAGTAAGGGGCTCTGTTAATGCTGCTTTTTAGTATGCAGAGAAAGCGCTTGTCGAGATAAAGCAAATGAGAGCCGCAATCTGATGACAGCAGTTTCTCTGCTCTAAATAATCACTTTTCCGTCAATGCTTATGCTAGCGCAGTAAAAACACATTTAAGGATACTCTAATAAAAAGCTAGCCAAAGCTGCTTTGTAGGATGCAGTGATAGCGCTTGTAGAAATAAAGCAGATGAAAGCCACAATCTGATGATAGCAGCTTCTCTACTCGAGATAATCGGTTTACCTTAAATGCATTACTAGGCGCAGATAGAAAACACAACAAGAGAGAATAATAAGGAGCTCTGTCAATGCTCCTTTGTAGTTTGCAGAGAAAGCGCTTGAAGAGATAAAGCTGATGAAAGCCACAATCTGAGGATAGCAGCTTCTCTGCCCGAGATAATCGCTTTTCCTTAAATGCATTACTAGGCGCAGATAGAACACATATCAAGAGAACATAGTAAGGGGCTCTGTTAATGCTGCTTTTTAGTATGCAGAGAAAGCGCTTGTCGACATAAAGCAAATGAAAGCCGCAATCTGATGACAGCAGTTTCTCTGCTCGAGATAATCGCTTTTCCTTAAATGCATTACTAGGCGCAGATAAAACACATATCAAGACAACACAGTAAGGGGCCCTGTTAATGCTGCTTTTTAGTATGCAGAGAAAGTGCTTGAAGAGATAAAGCTGATGAAAGCCACAATCTAGTGACAGCAGTTTCTCTGCTCGAAATAATCACTTTTCCTTCAATGCTTATGCAAGCGCAGTTAGAACACATTGAAGGATACTCGAATAAAAAGCTAGCCAAAGCTGCTTTGTAGGTTGCAGTGAAAGCGCTTGTAGAGATAAAGCTGATGAAAGCCACAATCTGATGATAGCAGCTTCCCTGCTCGAGATAATCGCTTTTCCTTAAATGCTTTAGTATGCGCAGATAGAACACATACCATGGGAATATTGTTAGGATGGCTGTTAATGCAGTTCTGTAGTTTGCAGTTAAATATCTTGTAGAGATAAGGCTATGGCAATACACAATCTGATGATAGCAGCTTCTCTGCTCGAGATAATCGCTTTTCCTTAAATGCATTACTAGGCGCAGATAGAAAACACAACAAGAGAGAATAATAAGGAGCTCTGTCAATGCTCCTTTGTAGTTTGCAGTGAAAGCGCTTGAAGAGATAAAGCTGATGAAAGCCACAATCTGAGGATAGCAGCTTCTCTGCCCGAGATAATCGCTTTTCTTTAAATGCATTACTAGGCGCAGATAAAACACATATCAAGAGAACATAGTAAGGGGCTCTGTTAATGCTGCTTTTTAGTATGCAGAGAAAGCGCTTGTCGAGATAAAGCAAATGAAAGCCGCAATCTGATGACAGCAGTTTCTCTGCTCGAGATAATCGCTTTTCCTTAAATGCATTACTAGGTGCA
This sequence comes from Coccyzus lansbergi, assembly GCA_033558105.1. Lineage (NCBI taxonomy): Eukaryota > Metazoa > Chordata > Aves > Cuculiformes > Coccyzidae > Coccyzus > Coccyzus lansbergi. The sequence goes on along the minus strand of JAUMJK010000745.1, from coordinate 514,377 downwards.
GATAAAACACATATCAAGAAAACACAGTAAGGGGCTCTGTTAATGCTGCTTTTTAGTATGCAGAGAAAGCGCTTGTCGAGATAAAGCAAATGAGAGCCGCAATCTGATGACAGCAGTTTCTCTGCTCTAAATAATCACTTTTCCTTCAATGCTTATTCTAGCGCTGTAAAAACACATTTAAGGATACTCGAATAAAAAGCTAGCCAAAGCTGCTTTGTAGGATGCAGTGATAGCGCTTGTAGAAATAAAGCAGATGAAAGCCACAATCTGATGATAGCAGCTTCTCTACTCGAGATAATCGGTTTACCTTAAATGCATTACTAGGCGCAGATAGAAAACACAACAAGAGAGAATAATAAGGAGCTCTGTCAATGCTCCTTTGTAGTTTGCAGAGAAAGCGCTTGAAGAGATAAAGCGGATGAAAGCCACAATCTGAGGATAGCAGCTTCTCTGCCCGAGATAATCGCTTTTCCTTAAATGCATTACTAGGCGAAGATAGAACACATATCAAGAGAACATAGTAAGGGGCTCTGTTAATGCTGCTTTTTAGTATGCAGAGAAAGCGCTTGTCGAGATAAAGCAAATGAAAGCCGCAATCTGATGACAGCAGTTTCTCTGCTCGAGATAATCGCTTTTCCTTAAATGCATTACTAGGCGCAGATAAAACACATATCAAGAGAACATAGTAAGGGGCTCTGTTAATACTGCTTTTTAGTATGCAGAGAAAGCGCTTGAAGAGATAAAACTGATGAAAGCCACAATCTAGTGGCAGCAGTTTCTCTGCTCGAGATAATCACTTTTCCTTCAATGCTTATGCAAGCGCAGTTAGAACACATTGAAGGATACTCGAATAAAAAGCTAGCCAAAGCTGCTTTGTAGGTTGCAGTGAAAGCGCTTGTAGAGATAAAGCTGATGAAAGCCACAATCTGATGATAGCAGCTTCTCTGCTCGAGATAATCGCTTTTCCTTAAATGCTATAGTATGCGCAGATAGAACACATACCAAGAGAATATTGTTAGGATGGATGTTAATGCTGTTCTGTAGTTTGCAGTGAAATATCTTGTAGAGATAAGGCTATGGCAATACACAATCTGATGATAGCAGCTTCTCTGCCCGAGATAATCGCTTTTCCTTAAATGAATTACTAGGCGAACATAAAACACATTTCAAGAGAACACAGTAAGGGGCTCTGTTAATGCTGCTTTTTAGTATGCAGAGAAAGCGCTTGTCGAGATAAAGCAAATGAGAGCCGCAATCTGATGACAGCAGTTTCTCTGCTCTAAATAATCACTTTTCCTTCAATGCTTATGCTAGCGCAGTAAAAACACATTTAAGGATACTCTAATAAAAAGCTAACCAAAGCTGCTTTGTATGATGCAGTGATAGCGCTTGTAGAAATAAAGCAGATGAAAGCCACAATCTGATGATAGCAGCTTCTCTACTCGAGATAATCGGTTTACCTTAAATGCATTACTAGGCGCAGATAGAAAACACAACAAGAGAGAATAATAAGGAGCTCTGTCAATGCTCCTTTGTAGTTTGCAGTGAAAGCGCTTGAAGAGATAAAGCTGATGAAAGCCACAATCTGAGGATAGCAGCTCTTCTACCCGAGATAATCGCTTTTCCTTAAATGCATTACTAGGTGCAGATAGAACACATATCAAGAGAACATAGTAAGGGGCTCTGTTAATGCTGCTTTTTAGTATGCAGAGAAAGCGCTTGAAGAGATAAAGCTGATGAAAGCCACAATCTAGTGACAGCAGTTTCTCTGCTCGAAATAATCACTTTTCCTTCAATGCTTATGCAATCGCAGTTAGAACACATTGAAGGATACTTGAATAAAAAGCTAGCCAAAGCTGCTTTGTAGGTTGCAGTGAAAGCGCTTGTAGAGATAAAGCTGATGAAAGCCACAATCTGATGATAGCAGCTTCTCTGCTCGAGATAATCGCTTTTCCTTAAAAGCTATAGTTTGCGAAGATAGAACACATACCAAGAGAATATTGTTAGGATGGATGTTAATGCTGTTCTGTAGTTTGCAGTGAAATATCTTGTAGAGATAAGGTTATGGCAATACACAATCTGATGATAGCAGCTTCTCTGCTCGATATAATCGCTTTTCCTTAAATGCATTACTAGGCGCAGATAAAACACATATCAAGAGAACACAGTAAGGGGCTCTGTTAATGCTGCTTTTTAGTATGCAGAGAAAGCGCTTGTCGAGATAAAGCAAATGAAAGCCGCAATCTGATGACAGCAGTTTCTCTGCTCGAGATAATCGCTTTTCCTTAAATGCATTACTAGGCGCAGATAAAACACATATCAAGAAAACACAGTAAGGGGCTCTGTTAATGCTGCTTTTTAGTATGCAGAGAAAGCGCTTGTCGAGATAAAGCAAATGAAAGCCGCAATCTGATGACAGCAGTTTCTCTGCTCGAGATAATCGCTTTTCCTTAAATGCATTACTAGGCGCAGATAAAACACATATCAAGAAAACACAGTAAGGGGCTCTGTTAATGCTGCTTTTTAGTATGCAGAGAAAGCACTTGTCGAGATAAAGCAAATGAAAGCCGCAATCTGATGACAGCAGTTTCTCTGCTCGAGATAATCGCTTTTCCTTAAATGCATTACTAGGCGCAGATAAAACACATATCAAGAGAACACAGTAAGGGGCTCTGTTAATGCTGCTTTTTAGTATGCAGAGAAAGTGCTTGAAGAGATAAAGCTGATGAAAGCCACAATCTAGTGACAGCAGTTTCTCTGCTCGAAATAATCACTTTTCATTCAATGCTTATGCAATCGCAGTTAGAACACATTGAAGGATACTCGAATAAAAAGCTAGCCAAAGCTGCTTTGTAGTTTGCAGTGAAACCGCTTGTAGAGATAAAGCTGATGAAAGCCACAATCTGATTATAGCAGCTTCTCTGCTCGAGATAATCGCTTTTCCTTAAATGCATTACTAGGCGCAGATAAAACACATATCAATAAAACACAGTAAGGGGCTCTGTTAATGCTGCTTTTTAGTATGCAGAGAAAGCGCTTGTCGAGATAAAGCAAATGAGAGCCGCAATCTGATGACAGCAGTTTCTCTGCTCTAAATAATCACTTTTCCGTCAATGCTTATGCTAGCGCAGTAAAAACACATTTAAGGATACTCTAATAAAAAGCTAGCCAAAGCTGCTTTGTAGGATGCAGTGATAGCGCTTGTAGAAATAAAGCAGATGAAAGCCACAATCTGATGATAGCAACTTCTCTTCTCGAGATAATCGCTTTTCCTTAAATGCATTACTATGCGCAGATAGAACACATATCAAGAGAACATAGTAAGGGGCTCTGTTAATGCTGCTTTTTAGTATGCAGAGAAAGCGCTTGTCGACATAAAGCAAATGAAAGCCGCAATCTGATGACAGCAGTTTCTCTGCTCGAGATAATCGCTTTTCCTTAAATGCATTACTAGGCGAAGATAAAACACATATCAAGAAAACACAGTAAGGGGCTCTGTTAATGCTGCTTTTTAGTATGCAGAGAAAGCGCTTGTCGAGATAAAGCAAATGAGAGCCGCAATCTGATGACAGCAGTTTCTCTGCTCTAAATAATCACTTTTCCTTCAATGCTTATGCTAGCGCAGTAAAAACACATTTAAGGATACTCTAATAAAAAGCTAGCCAAAGATGCTTTGTAGGATGCAGTGATAGCACTTGTAGAAATAAAGCAGTTGAAAGCCACAATCTGATGATAGCAGCTTCTCTACTCGAGATAATCGGTTTACTTTAAATGCATTACTAGGCGCAGATAGAACACATATCAAGAGAACATAGTAAGGGGCTCTGTTAATGCTGCTTTTTAGTATGCAGAGAAAGCGCTTGAAGAGATAAAACTGATGAAAGCCACAATCTAGTGACAGCAGTTTCTCTGCTCGAGATAATCACTTTTCCTTCAATGCTTATGCAATCGCAGTTAGAACACATTGAAGGATACTCGAATAAAAAGCTAGCCAAAGCTGCTTTGTAGGTTGCAGTGAAAGCGCTTGTAGAGATAAAGCTGATGAAAGCCACAATCTGATGATAGCAGCTTCCCTGCTCGAGATAATCGCTTTTCCTTAAATGCTTTAGTATGCGCAGATAGAACACATACCATGGGAATATTGTTAGGATGGCTGTTAATGCAGTTCTGTAGCTTGCAGTTAAATATCTTGTAGAGATAAGGCTATGGCAATACACAATCTGATGATAGCAGCTTCTCTGCTCGAGATAATCGCTTTTCCTTAAATACATTACTACGCGCAAATAAAACACATATCAATAAAACACAGTAAGGGGCTCTGTTAATGCTGCTTTTTAGTATACAGAGAAAGCGCTTGTCGAGATAAAGCAAATGAGAGCCGCAATCTGATGACAGCAGCTTCTCTGCTCTAAATAATCACTTTTCCTTCAATGCTTATGCTAGCGCAGTAAAAACACATTTAAGGATACTCTAATAAAAAGCTAGCCAAAGCTGCTTTGTAGGATGCAGTGAAAGCGCTTGTAGAAATAAAGCAGATGAAAGCCACAATCTGATGATAGCAGCTTCTCTACTCGAGATAATCGGTTTACCTTAAATGCATTACTGGGCGCAGATAGAAAACACAACAAGAGAGAATAATAAGGAGCTCTGTCAATGCTCCTTTGTAGTTTGCAGTGAAAGCGCTTGAAGAGATAAAGCTGATGAAAGCCACAATCTGAGGATAGCAGCTTCTCTGCCCGAGATAATCGCTTTTTTCTTAAATGCATTACTAGGCGCAGATAAAACACATATCAAGAGAACATAGTAAGGGGCTCTGTTAATGCTGCTTTTTAGTATGCAGAGAAAGCGCTTGTCGAGATAAAGCAAATGAGAGCCGCAATCTGATGACAGCAGTTTCTCTGCTCTAAATAATCACTTTTCCTTCAATGCTTATGCTAGCGCAGTAAAAACACATTTAAGGATACTCTAATAAAAAGCTAGCCAAAGCTGCTTTGTAGGATGCAGTGATAGCGCTTGTAGAAATAAAGCAGATGAAAGCCACAATCTGATGATAGCAGCTTCTCTACTCGAGATAATCGGTTTACCTTAAATGCATTACTAGGCGCAGATAGAAAACACAACAAGAGAGAATAATAAGGAGCTCTGTCAATGCTCCTTTGTAGTTTGCAGAGAAAGCGCTTGAAGAGATAAAGCTGATGAAAGCCACAATCTGAGGATAGCAGCTTCTCTGCCCGAGATAATCGCTTTTACTTAAATGCATTACTAGGCGCAGATAGAACACATATCAAGAGAACATAGTAAGGGGCTCTGTTAATGCTGCTTTTTAGTATGCAGAGAAAGCGCTTGTCGAGATAAAGCAAATGAAAGCCGCAATCTGATGACAGCAGTTTCTCTGCTCGAAATAATCACTTTTCCTTCAATGCTTATGCAAGCGCAGTTAGAACACATTGAAGGATACTCGAATAAAAAGCTAGCCAAAGCTGCTTTGTAGGTTGCAGTGAAAGCGCTTGTAGAGATAAAGCTGATGAAAGCCACAATCTGATGATAGCAGCTTCCCTGTTCGAGATAATCGCTTTTCCTTAAATGCTTTAGTATGCGCAGATAGAACACATACCATGGGAATATTGTTAGGATGGCTGTTAATGCAGTTCTGTAGTTTGCAGTTAAATATCTTGTAGAGATAAGGCTATGGCAATACACAATCTGATGATAGCAGCTTCTCTGCTCGAGATAATCGCTTTTCCTTAAATGCATTACTAGGCGCAGATAAAACACATATCAAGAAAACACAGTAAGGGGCTCTGTTAATGCTGCTTTTTAGTATGCAGAGAAAGCGCTTGTCGAGATAAAGCAAATGAGAGCCGAAATCTGATGACAGCAGTTTCTCTGCTCTAAATAATCACTTTTCTTCAATGCTTATGCAAGCGCAGTAAAAACACATTTAAGGATACTCTAATAAAAAGCTAGCCAAAGCTGCTTTGTAGGATTCAGTGATAGCACTTGTAGAAATAAAGCAGATGAAAGCCACAATCTGATGATAGCAGCTTCTCTACTCGAGATAATCGGTTTACATTAAATGCATTACTAGGCGCAGATAGAACACATATCAAGAGAACATAGTAAGGGGCTCTGTTAATGCTGCTTTTTAGTATGCAGAGAAAGCGCTTCAAGAGATAAAACTGATGAAAGCCACAATCTAGTGTCAGCAGTTTCTCTGCTCGAGATAATCACTTTTCCTTCAATGCTTATGCAATCGCAGCTAGAACACATTGAAGGATACTCGAATAAAAAGCTAGCCAAAGCTGCTTTGTAGGTTGCAGTGAAAGCGCTTGTAGAGATAAAGCTGATGAAAGCCACAATCTGATGATAGCAGCTTCCCTGCTCGAGATAATCGCTTTTCCTTAAATGCATTACTAGGTGCAGATAGAACACATATCAAGAGAACATAGTAAGGGGCTCTGTTAATGCTGCTTTTTAGTATGCAGAGAAAGCGCTTGAAGAGATAAAGCTGATGAAAGCCACAATCTAGTGACAGCAGTTTCTCTGCTCGAAATAATCACTTTTCCTTCAATGCTTATGCAAGCGCAGTTAGAACACATTGAAGGATACTCGAATAAAAAGCTAGCCAAAGCTGCTTTGTAGGTTGCAGGGAAAGCGCTTGTAGAGATAAAGCTGATGAAAGCCACAATCTGATGATAGCAGCTTCTCTGCTCGAGATAATCGCTTTTCCTTAAAAGCTATAGTTTGCGCAGATAGAACACATACCAAGAGAATATTGTTAGGATGGATGTTAATGCTGTTCTGTAGTTTGCAGTGAAATATCTTGTAGTGATAAGGTTATGGCAATACACAATCTGATGATAGCAGATTCTCTGCTCGATATAATCGCTTTTCCATAAATGCATTACTAGGCGCAGATAAAACACATATCAAGAGAACACAGTAAGGGGCTCTGTTAATGCTGCTTTTTAGTATGCAGAGAAAGCGCTTGTCGAGATAAAGCAAATGAAAGCCGCAATCTGATGACAGCAGTTTCTCTGCTCGAGATAATCGCATTTCCTTAAATGCGTTACTAGGCGCAGATAAAACACATATCAAGAGAACACAGTAAGGGGCTCTGTTAATGCTGCTTTTTAGTATGCAGAGAAAGCGCTTGAAGAGATAAAACTGATGAAAGCCACAATCTAGTGACAGCAGTTTCTCTGCTCGAAATAATCACTTTTCCTTCAATGCTTATGCAAGCGCAGCTAGAACACATTGAAGGATACTCGAATAAAAAGCTAGCTAAAGCTGCTTTGTAGTTTGCAGTGAAACCGCTTGTAGAGATAAAGCTGATGAAAGCCACAATCTGATTATAGCAGCTTCCCTGCTCGAGATAATCGCTTTTCTTAAATGCTTTAGTATGCGCAGATAGAACACATACCATGGGAATATTGTTAGGATGGCTGTTAATGCTGTTCTGTAGTTTGCAGTGAAATATCTTGTAGAGATAAGGCTATGGCAATACACAATCTGATGATAGCAGCTTCTCTGCTCGAGATAATCGCTTTTCCTTAAATGCATTACTAGGCGCAGATAAAACACATATCAAGAAAACACAGTAAGGGGCTCTGTTAATGCTGCTTTTTAGTATGCAGAGAAAGCGCTTGTCGAGATAAAGCAAATGAGAGCCGCAATCTGAGGACAGCAGTTTCTCTGCTCTAAATAATCACTTTTCCGTCAATGCTTATGCTAGCGCAGTAAAAACACATTTAAGGATACTCTAATAAAAAGCTAGCCAAAGCTGCTTTGTAGGATGCAGTGATAGCGCTTGTAGAAATAAAGCAGATGAAAGCCACAATCTGATGATAGCAGCTTCTCTACTCGAGATAATCGGTTTACCTTAAATGCATTACTAGGCGCAGATAGAAAACACAACAAGAGAGAATAATAAGGAGCTCTGTCAATGCTCCTTTGTAGTTTGCAGAGAAAGCGCTTGAAGAGATAAAGCTGATGAAAGCCACAATCTGAGGATAGCAGCTTCTCTGCCCGAGATAATCGCTTTTCCTTAAATGCATTACTAGGCGCAGATAGAACACATATCAAGAGAACATAGTAAGGGGCTCTGTTAATGCTGCTTTTTAGTATGCAGAGAAAGCGCTTGTCGACATAAAGCAAATGAAAGCCGCAATCTGATGACAGCAGTTTCTCTGCTCGAGATAATCGCTTTTCCTTAAATGCATTACTAGGCGCAGATAAAACACATATCAAGACAACACAGTAAGGGGCCCTGTTAATGCTGCTTTTTAGTATGCAGAGAAAGCGCTTGTCGAGATAAAGCTGATGAAAGCCACAATCTAGTGACAGCAGTTTCTCTGCTCGAAATAATCACTTTTCCTTCAATGCTTATGCAAGCGCAGTTAGAACACATTGAAGGATACTCGAATAAAAAGCTAGCCAAAGCTGCTTTGTAGGTTGCAGTGAAAGCGCTTGTAGAAATAAAGCTGATGAAAGCCACAATCTGATGATAGCAGCTTCCCTGCTCGAGATAATCGCTTTTCCTTAAATGCTTTAGTATGCGCAGATAGAACACATACCATGGGAATATTGTTAGGATGGCTGTTAATGCAGTTCTGTAGTTTGCAGTTAAATATCTTGTAGAGATAAGGCTATGGCAATACACAATCTGATGATAGCAGCTTCTCTGCTCGAGATAATCGCTTTTCCTTAAATGCATTACTAGGCGCAGATAGAAAACACAACAAGAGAGAATAATAAGGAGCTCTGTCAATGCTCCTTTGTAGTTTGCAGTGAAAGCGCTTGAAGAGATAAAGCTGATGAAAGCCACAATCTGAGGATAGCAGCTTCTCTGCCCGAGATAATCGCTTTTCTTTAAATGCATTACTAGGCGAAGATAAAACACATATCAAGAGAACACAGTAAGGGGCTCTGTTAATGCTGCTTTTTAGTATGCAGAGAAAGCGCTTGTCGAGATAAAGCAAATGAGAGCCGCAATCTGATGACAGCAGTTTCTCTGCTCTAAATAATCACTTTTCCTTCAATGCTTATGCTAGCGCAGTAAAAACACATATAAGGATACTCTAATAAAAAGCTAACCAAAGCTGCTTTGTAGGATGCAGTGATAGCGCTTGTAGAAATAAAGCAGATGAAAGCCACAATCTGATGGTAGCAGCTTCTCTACTCGAGATAATCGGTTTACCTTAAATGCATTACTAGGCGCAGATAGAAAACACAACAAGAGAGAATAATAAGGAGCTCTGTCAATGCTCCTTTGTAGTTTGCAGTGAAAGCGCTTGAAGAGATAAAGCTGATGAAAGCCACAATCTGAGGATAGCAGCTCTTCTGCCCGAGATAATCGCTTTTCCTTAAATGCATTACTAGGTGCAGATAGAACACATATCAAGAGAACATAGTAAGGGGCTCTGTTAATGCTGCTTTTTAGTATGCAGAGAAAGCGCTTGAAGAGATAAAGCTGATGAAAGCCACAATCTAGTGACAGCAGTTTCTCTGCTCGAAATAATCACTTTTCCTTCAATGCTTATGCAAGCGCAGTTAGAACACATTGAAGGATACTCGAATAAAAAGCTAGCCAAAGCTGCTTTGTAGGTTGCAGTGAAAGCGCTTGTAGAGATAAAGCTGATGAAAGCCACAATCTGATGATAGCAGCTTCTCTGCTCGAGATAATCGCTTTTCCTTAAAAGCTATAGTTTGCGAAGATAGAACACATACCAAGAGAATATTGTTAGGATGGATGTTAATGCTGTTCTGTAGTTTGCAGTGAAATATCTTGTAGAGATAAGGTTATGGCAATACACAATCTGATGATAGCAGTTTCTCTGCTCGAGATAATCGCTTTTCCTTAAATGCATTACTAGGCGCAGATAAAACACATATCAAGAAAACACAGTAAGGGGCTCTGTTAATGCTGCTTTTTAGTATGCAGAGAAAGCGCTTGTCGAGATAAAGCAAATGAGAGCCGCAATCTGATGACAGCAGTTTCTCTGCTCTAAATAATCACTTTTCCGTCAATGCTTATGCTAGCGCAGTAAAAACACATTTAAGGATACTCTAATAAAAAGCTAGCCAAAGCTGCTTTGTAGGATGCAGTGATAGCGCTTGTAGAAATAAAGCAGATGAAAGCCACAATCTGATGATAGCAACTTCTCTTCTCGAGATAATCGCTTTTCCTTAAATGCATTACTATGCGCAGATAGAACACATATCAAGAGAACATAGCAAGGGGCTCTGTTAATGCTGCTTTTCAGTATGCAGAGAAAGCGCTTGTCGACATAAAGCAAATGAAAGCCGCAATCTGATGACAGCAGTTTCTCTGCTCGAGATAATCGCTTTTCCTTAAATGCATTACTAGGCGCAGATAAAACACATATCAAGAAAACACAGTAAGGGGCTCTGTTAATGCTGCTTTTTAGAATGCAGAGAAAGCGCTTGTCGAGATAAAGCAAATGAGAGCCGAAATCTGATGACAGCAGTTTCTCTGCTCTAAATAATCACTTTTATTCAATGCTTATGCGAGCGCAGTAAAAACACATTTAAGGATACTCTAATAAAAAGCTAGCCAAAGCTGCTTTGTAGGATGCAGTGATAGCACTTGTAGAAATAAAGCAGTTGAAAGCCACAATCTGATGATAGCAGCTTCTCTACTCGAGATAATCGGTTTACTTTAAATGCATTACTAGGCGCAGATAGAACACATATCAAGAGAACATAGTAAGGGGCTCTGTTAATGCTGCTTTTTAGTATGCAGAGAAAGCGCTTGAAGAGATAAAACTGATGAAAGCCACAATCTAGTGACAGCAGTTTCTCTGCTCGAGATAATCACTTTTCCTTCAATGCTTATGCAATCGCAGTTAGAACACATTGAAGGATACTCGAATAAAAAGCTAGCCAAAGCTGCTTTGTAGGATGCAGTGATAGCGCTTGTAGAAATAAAGCAGATGAAAGCCACAATCTGATGATAGCAGCTTCTCTACTCGAGATAATCGGTTTACCTTAAATGCATTACTAGGCGCAGATAGAAAACACAACAAGAGAGAATAATAAGGAGCTCTGTCAATGCTCCTTTGTAGTTTGCAGTGAAAGCGCTTGAAGAGATAAAGTTGATGAAAGCCACAATCTGAGGATAGCAGCTTCTCTGCCCGAGATAATCGCTTTTCCTTAAATGCATTACTAGGCGCAGATAGAACACATATCAAGAGAACATAGTAAGGGGCTCTGTTAATGCTGCTTTTTAGTATGCAGAGAAAGCGCTTGTCGAGATAAAGCAAATGAGAGCCGCAATCTGATGACAGCAGTTTCTCTGCTCTAAGTAATCACTTTTCCTTCAATGCTTATGCTAGCGCAGTAAAAACACATTTAAGGATACTCTAATAAAAAGCTAGCCAAAGCTGCTTTGTAGGATGCAGTGATAGCGCTTGTAGAAATAAAGCAGATGAAAGCCACAATCTGATGATAGCAGCTTCTCTACTCGAGATAATCGGTTTACCTTAAATGCATTACTAGGCGCAGATAGAAAACACAACAAGAGAGAATAATAAGGAGCTCTGTCAATGCTCCTTTGTAGTTTGCAGTGAAAGCGCTTGAAGAGATAAAGTTGATGAAAGCCACAATCTGAGAATAGCAGCTTCTCTTCCCGAGATAATCGCTTTTCCTTAAATGCATTACTAGGCGCAGATAGAACACATATCAAGAGAACATAGTAAGCGGCTCTGTTAATGCTGCTTTTTAGTATGCAGAGAAAGCGCTTGTCGAGATAAAGCAAATGAAAGCCGCAATCTGATGACAGCAGTTTCTCTACTCGAGATAATCGCTTTTCCTTAAATGCATTACTAGGCGCAGATAAAACACATATCAAGAGAACACAGTAAGGGGCTCTGTTAATGCTGCTTTTTAGTATGCAGAGAAAGCGCTTGAAGAGATAAAGCTGATGAAAGCCACAATCTAGTGACAGCAGTTTCTCTGCTCGAAATAATCACTTTTCCTTAAATGCTTATGCAAGCGCAGTTAGAACACATTGAAGGATACTCGAATAAAAAGCTAGCCAAAGCTGCTTTGTAGTTTGCAGTGAAAGCGCTTGTAGAGATAAAGCTGATGAAAGCCACAATCTGATGATAGCAGCTTCTCTGCTCGAGATAATCGCTTTTCTTAAATGCTTTAGTATGCGCAGATCGAACACATACCATGGGAATATTGTTAGGATTGCTGTTAATGCTGTTCTGTACTTTGCAGTGAAATATCTTGTAGAGATAAGGCTATGGCAATACACAATCTGATGATAGCAGCTTCTCTGCTCGAGATAATCGCTTTTCCTTAAATGCATTACTAGGCGCAGAAAAAACATATATCAAGAAAACACAGTAAGGGGCTCTGTTAATGCTGCTTTTTAGTATGCAGAGAAAGCGCTTGTCGAGATAAAGCAAATGAGAGCCGCAATCTGATGACAGCAGCTTCTCTACTCGAGATAATCGGTTTACCTTAAATGCATTACTAGGCGCAGATAGAAAACACAACAAGATAGAATAATAAGGAGCTCTGTCAATGCTCCTTTGTAGTTTGCAGTGAAAGCGTTTGAAGAGATAAATCTGATGAAAGCCACAATCTGAGGATAGCAGCTTCTCTGCCAGAGATAATCGCTTTTCCTTAAATGCTTTACTAGGCGCAGATAGAACACATATCAAGAGAACATAGTAAGGGGCTCTGTTAATGCTGCTTTTTAGTATGCAGAGAAAGCGCTTGTCGAGATAAAGCAAATGAAAGCCGCAATCTGATGACAGCAGTTTCTCTGCTCGAGATAATCGCTTTTCCTTAAATGCATTACTAGGCGCAGATAAAACACATATCAAGAGAACACAGTAAGGGGCTCTGTTAATGCTGCTTTTTAGTATGCAGAGAAAGCGCTTGAAGAGATAAAGCTGATTAAAGCCACAATCTAGTGACAGCAGTTTCTCTGCTCGAAATAATCACTTTTCCTTCAATGCTTATGCAAGCGCAGTTAGAATACATTGAAGGATACTCGAATAAAAAGTTAACCAAAGCTGCTTTGTAGGTTGCAGTGAAAGCGCTTGTAAGATAAAGCTGATGAAAGCCACAATCTGATGATAGCAGCTTCCCTGGTCGAGATAATCGCTTTTCCTTAAATGCTTTAGTATGCGCAAATAGAACACATACCATGGGAATATTGTTAGGATGGCTGTTAATGCAGTTCTGTAGTTTGCAGTTAAATATCTTGTAGAGATAAGGCTATGGCAATACACAATCTGATGATAGCAGCTTCTCTGCCCGAGATAATCGCTTTTCCTTAAATGCATTACTAGGCGCAGATAGAACACATATCAAGAGAACATAGTAAGGGGCTCTGTTAATGCTGCTTTTTAGTATGCAGAGAAAGCGCTTGTCGAGATAAAGCAAATGAAAGCCGCAATCTGATGACAGCAGTTTCTCTACTCGAGATAATCGCTTTTCCTTAAATGCATTACTAGGCGCAGATAAAACACATATCAAGATAACACAGTAAGGGGCTCTGTTAATGCTGCTTTTTAGTGTGCAGAGAAAGCGCTTGTCGAGATAAAGCTGATGAAAGCCACAATCTAGTGACAGCAGTTTCTCTGCTCGAAATAATCACTTTTCCTTCAATGCTTATGCAAGCGCAGTTAGAATACATTGAACGATACTCGAATAAAAATCTAACCAAAGCTGCTTTGTAGGTTGCAGTGAAAGCGCTTGTAGAGATAAAGCTGATGAAAGCCACAATCTGAGGATAGCAGCTTCTCTGCCCGAGATAATCGCTTTTCCTTAAATGCATTACTAGGCGCAGAGAAAACACATATCAAGAAAACACAGTAAGGGGCTCTGTTAATGCTGCTTTTTAGTATGCAGAGAAAGCGCTTGTCGAGATAAAGCAAATGAGAGCCGCAATCTGATGACAGCAGTTTCTCTGCTCGAGATAATCGCTTTTCCTTAAATTCATTACTAGGCGCAGATAGAACACATATCAAGAGAACATTGTTAGGATGTCTGTTAATGCTGCTTTGTAGTTTGCAGTGAACTATCTTGTAGAGATAAGGCGATGGAAAACCACAATCTGATGATAGCAGCTTCTCTGCTCGGGATAATCGGTTTACATTAAAAGCATTACTGGGCGCAGATAGAACACATAACAAGAGAGAATAATAAGTGGCTCTGTTAATGCTCCTTTGTAGTTTACAGTGAAAGATCTAGTCGTGATAAATCTAATGAAAGCCACAATCTGATGATAGCACCTTCTCTGTTCGAGAAAATCGCTTTTCCTTAAAAACATTACTAGGCGCAGATAAAACACATATCAAGAGAACACAGTAAGGAACTCTATTAATTCTGCTTTGTAGGTTGCAGTGAAAGCGCTTATAGAGTTAAAGCTCATGAAAGCCACAATCTGATGATAGCAGCTTCTCTGTTCGAAATAATCGCTTTAACTTAAATGCATTACTAGGCGCAGATAGAACACATATCAAGAGACCATAGTAAGGGGCTCTGTTAATGCTGCTTTCTAGGTTGCAGTGAAAGCGCTTATAGAGTTAAAGCTCATTAAAGACACAGTCTGATGATAGCAGCTTCTCTGCTAGAGATAATCACTTTTCCTTAACTGATTATGTAAGCGCAGTTAGAACACATTTCAGGACACTCTAATAAAAAGCTAGTAAGCGCTGATTTCTAGGTAGCAGTTAAAGCGCTTGTTGAGATAAAGCTCATGAAAGCCACAATCTGATGATAGCAGCTTCTCTGCTCGAGATAATCGCTTTTCCTTAAATGCTATAGTATGCGCAGATAGAACACATACCAAGAGAATATTGTTAGGATGGATGCTAATGCTGTTCTGTAGTTTGCAGTGAAATATCTTGTAGAGATAAGGCTATGGCAATACACAATCTGATGATAGCAGCTTCTCTGCCCGAGATAATCGCTTTTCCTTAAATGCATTACTAGGCGCAGATAAAACACATATCAAGAGAACACAGTAAGGGGCTCTGTTAATGCTGCTCTTTAGTATGCAGAGAAAGCGCTTGAAGAGATAAAGCTGATGAAAGCCACAATCTAGTGACAGCAGTTTCTCTGCTCGAAATAATCACTTTTCCTTCAATGCTTATGCAAGCGCAGTTAGAACACATTGAAGGATACTCGAATAAAAAGCTAGCCAAAGCTGCTTTGTAGTTTGCAGTGAAAGCGCTTGTAGAGATAAAGCTGATGAAAGCCACAATCTGATGATAGCAGCTTCTCTGCTCGAGATAATCGCTTTTCTTAAATGCTTTAGTATGCGCAGATAGAACACATACAATGGGAATATTGTTAGGATTGCTGTTAATGCTGTTCTGTAGTTTGCAGTGAAATATCTTGTAGAGATAAGGCTATGGCAATACACAATCTGATGATAGCAGCTTCTCTGCTCGAGATAATCGCTTTTCCTTAAATGCATTACTAGGCGCAGATAAAACACATATCAAGAAAACACAGTAAGGGGCTTTGTTAATGCTGCTTTTTAGTATGCAGAGAAAGCGCTTGTCGAGATAAAGCAAATGAGAGCCGAAATCTGATGACAGCAGCTTCTCTACTCGAGATAATCGGTTTACCTTAAATGCATTACTAGGCGCAGATAGAAAACACAACAAGATAGAATAATAAGGAGCTCTGTCAATGCTCCTTTGTAGTTTGCAGTGAAAGCGCTTGAAGAGATAAAGCTGATGAAAGCCACAATCTGAGGATAGCAGCTTCTCTGCCCGAGATAATCGCTTTTCCTTAAATGCATTACTAGGCGCAGAGAAAACACATATCACGAAAACACAGTAAGGGGCTCTGTTAATGCTGCTTTTTAGTATGCAGAGAAAGCGCTTGTCGAGATAAAGCAAATGAAAACCGCAATCTGATGACAGCAGTTTCTCTGCTCGAGATAATCGCTTTTCCTTAAATTCATTACTACGCGCAGATAGAACACATATCAAGAGAACATTGTTAGGATGTCTGTTAATGCTGCTTTGTAGTTTGCAGTGAACTATCTTGTAGAGATAAGGCGATGGAAAACCACAATCTGATGATAGCAGCTTCTCTGCTCGGGATAATCGGTTTACATTAAAAGCATTACTGGGCGCAGATAGAACACATAACAAGAGAGAATAATAAGTGGCTCTGTTAATGCTCCTTTGTAGTTTACAGTGAAAGATCTAGTCGTGATAAATCTAATGAAAGCCACAATCTGATGATAGCACCTTCTCTGTTCGAGAAAATCGCTTTTCCTTAAAAACATTACTAGGCGCAGATAAAACACATATCAAGAGAACACAGTAAGGAACTCTATTAATTCTGCTTTGTAGGTTGCAGTGTAAGCGCTTATAGAGTTAAAGCTCATGAAAGCCACAATCTGATGATAGCAGCTTCTCTGTTCGAAATAATCGCTTTAACTTAAATGCATTACTAGGCGCAGATAGAACACATATCAAGAGACCATAGTAAGGGGCTCTGTTAATGCTGCTTTCTAGGTTGCAGTGAAAGCGCTTATAGAGTTAAAGCTCATTAAAGACACAGTCTGATGATAGCAGCTTCTCTGCTAGAGATAATCACTTTTCCTTAACTGATTATGTTAGCGCAGTTAGAACACATTTCAGGACACTCTAATAAAAAGCTAGTCAGCGCTGATTTCTAGGTAGCAGTTAAAGCGCTTGTTGAGATAAAGCTCATGAAAGCCACAAGCTGATGATAGCAACTTCTCTGCTCGAGATAATCGCTTTTCCTTAAATACATTACTAGGCGCAGATAAAACACAAATCAAGAGAACACAGTAAGGAGCTCTGTTAATTCTGCTTTGTAGGTCGCAGTGAAAGCGCTTATAGAGTTAAAGCTCATGAAAGCCACAATCTGAGGATAGCAGCTTCTCTGCTCGAGATAATCGCTTTTCCTTAATTATTTTCCTAGCTGCAGTTAAAACACATATCAAGAGAACATAGTAAGGAGCTCTGTTCATTCTGCTTTGTAGGTTGCAGTGAAAGCGCTTACAGAGTTAAAGCTCATGAAAGCCACAATCTGAGGATACCAGCTTCTCTGCTCGAGATAATCGCTTTAACTTAAATGCATTACTAGACGCAGATAAAACACATATCAAGAGAACACAGTAAGGAGCTCTGTTAATTCTGCTTTCTAGGTTGCACTAAAAGCTCTTATAGAGTTAAAGCCAATGAAAGCCACAATCTGATGACAGCAGCTTCTGTACTCTAGTTAATCGCTTTTCCTTAAATGCTTTAGTAAGCGCTGAAGGAACACACTTCAGGACACTCTAATAAAAAGCTAGTCAGCGCTGATTTCTAGGTAGCAGTTAAAGCGCTTGTAGAGATAAAGCTCATGAAAGCCACAATCTGATGATAGCAGCTTCTCTGCTCGAGATAATCGCTTTTCCTTAAATACATTACTAGGCGCAGATAGAACACATATCAAGAGAACATTGTTAGGATGTCTGTTAATGCTGTTTTGTAGTTTGCAGTGAAATATCTCGTAGAGATAAGGCTATGGAAAACCACAATCTGATGATAGCAGCTTCTCTGCTCGGGATAATCGGTTTACATTAAAAGCATTACTGGGCGCAGATAGAAGACATAACAAGAGAGAATAATAAGGGGCTCTGTTAATGCTGCTTTCTAGGTTGCAGTGAAAGCGCTTATAGAGTTAAAGCTCATTAAAGACACAGTCTGATGACAGCAGCTTCTCTGCTAGAGATAATCACTTTTCCTTAAATGCTTAAGTAAGCGCAGTTAGAACACATTTCAGGACACTCTAATAAAAAGCTAGTCAGCGCTGATTTCTAGGTAGCAGTTAATGCGCTTGTAGAGATAAAGCTCATGAAAGCCACAAGCTGATGATAGCAGCTTCTCTGCTCGAGATAATCGCTTTTCCTTAAATGCATTACTAGCAGCAGTTAAAACACATATCAAGAGAACATAGTAAGGAGCTCTGTTCATTCTGCTTTGTAGGTTGCAGTGAAAGCGCTTACAGAGTTAAAGCTCATGAAAGCCACAATCTGAGGATAGCAGCTTCTCTGCCCGAGATAATCGCTTTTCCTTAAATTCATTACTAGGCGCAGATAAAACACATATCAAGAAAACACAGTAAGGGGCTCTGTTAATGCTGCTTTTTAGTATGCAGAGAAAGCGCTTGTCGAGATAAAGCAAATGAAAGCCGCAATCTGATGACAGCAGCTTCTCTGCTCGAGATAATCGCTTTTCCTTAAATGCATTACTAGGCTCAGATAAAACACATATCAAGAGAACACAGTAAGGGGCTCTGTTAATGCTGCTTTTTAGTATGCAGAGAAAGCGCTTGAAGAGATAAAGCTGATGAAAGCCACAATCTAGTGACAGCAGTTTCTCTGCTCGAAATAATCACTTTTCCTTCAATGCTTATACAAGCGCAGTTAGAACACATTGAAGGATACTCAAATAAAAAGCTAGCCAAAGCTGCTTTGTAGGTTGCAGTGAAAGCGCTTGTAGAGATAAAGCTGATGAAAGCCACAATCTGATGATAGCAGCTTCTCTGCTCGAGATAATCGCTTTTTTCTTAAATGCTATAGTATGCGCAGATAGAACACATACCAAGAGAATATTGTTAGGATGGATGTTAATGCTGTTCTGTAGTTTGCAGTGAAATATCTTGTAGAGATAAGGCTATGGCAATACACAATCTGATGATAGCAGCTTCTCTGCTCGATATAATCGCTTTTCCTTAAATGCATTACTAGGCGCAGATAAAACACATATCAAGAGAACACAGTAAGGGGCTCTGTTAATGCAGCTTTTTAGTATGCAGAGAAAGCGCTTGTCGAGATAAAGCAAATGAAAGCCGCAATCTGATGACAGCAGTTTCTCTGCTCGAGATAATCGCTTTTCCTTAAATGCATTACTAGGCGCAGATAAAACACATATCAAGAGAACACAGTAAGGGGCTCTGTTAATGCTGCTTTTTAGTATGCAGAGAAAGTGCTTGAAGAGATAAAGCTGATGAAAACCACAATCTAGTGACAGCAGTTTCTCTGCTCGAAATAATCACTTTTCCTTCAATGCTTATGCAAGCGCAGTTAGAACACATTGAAGGATACTCGAATAAAAAGCTAGCCAAAGCTGCTTTGTAGTTTGCATTGAAAGCGCGTGTAGAGATAAAGCTCGAGATAATCGCTTTTCCTTAAGTGCTATAGTATGCGCAGATAGAACACATACCAAGAGAATATTGTTAGGATGGATGTTAATGCTGCTCTGTAGTTTGCAGTGAAATATCTTGTAGAGATAAGGCTATGGCAATACACAATCTGATGATAGCAGCTTCTCTGCCCGAGATAATCGCTTTTCCTTAAATGCATTACTAGGCGAAGATAAAACACATATCAAGAGAACACAGTAAGGGGCTCTGTTAATGCTGCTTTTTAGTATGCAGAGAAAGCGCTTGTCGAGATAAAGCAAATGAGAGCCGCAATCTGATGACAGCAGTTTCTCTGCTCTAAATAATCACTTTTCCTTCAATGCTTATGCTAGCGCAGTAAAAACACATTTAAGGATACTCTAATAAAAAGCTAACCAAAGCTGCTTTGTAGGATGCAGTGATAGCGCTTGTAGAAATAAAGCAGATGAAAGCCACAATCTGATGATAGCAGCTTCTCTACTCGAGATAATCGGTTTACCTTAAATGCATTACTAGGCGCAGATAGAAAACACAACAAGAGAGAATAATAAGGAGCTCTGTCAATGCTCCTTTGTAGTTTGCAGTGAAAGCGCTTGAAGAGATAAAGCTGATGAAAGCCACAATCTGAGGATAGCAGCTTCTCTGCCCGAGATAATCGCTTTTCCTTAAATGCATTACTAGGTGCAGATAGAACACATATCAAGAGAACATAGTAAGGGGCTCTGTTAATGCTGCTTTTTAGTATGCAGAGAAAGCGCTTGAAGAGATAAAGCTGATGAAAGCCACAATCTGATGATAGCAGCTTCTCTGCTCGAGATAATCGCTTTTCATTAAATGCTATAGTATGCGCAGATAGAACACATACCAAGAGAATATTTTTAGGATGGATGTTAATGCTGTTCTGTAGTTTGCAGTTTAATATCTTGTAGAGATAAGGCTATGGCAATACACAATCTGATGATAGCAGCTTCTCTGCCCGAGATAATCGCTTTTCCTTAAATGCATTACTAGGCGCAGATAAAACACATATCAAGAGAACACAGTAAGGGGCTCTGTTAATGCTGCTTTTTAGTATGCAGAGAAAGCGCTTGTAGAGATAAAGCAAATGAGAGCCGCAATCAGATGACAGCAGTTTCTCTGCTCGAGATAATCGCTTTTCCTTAAATGCATTACTAGGCGCAGATAAAACACATATCAAGAGAACACAGTAAGGGGCTCTGTTAATGCTGCTTTTTAGTATGCTGAGAAAGTGCTTGAAGAGATAAAGCTGATGAAAGCCACAATCTAGTGACAGCAGTTTCTCTGCTCGAAATAATCACTTTTCCTTCAATGCTTATGCAAGCGCAGTTAGAACACATTGAAGGATACTCGAATAAAAAGCTAGCCAAAGCTGCTTTGTAGTTTGCAGTGAAAGCGCTTGTAGAGATAAAGCTGATGAAAGCCACAATCTGATTATAGCAGCTTCCCTGCTCTAGATAATCGGTTTACCTTAAGTGCATTACTAGGCGCAGATAGAAAACACAACAAGAGAGAATAATAAGGAGCTCTGTCAATGCTCCTTTGTAGTTTGCAGTGAAAGCGCTTGAAGAGATAAAGCTGATGAAAGCCACAATCTGAGGATAGCAGCTTCTCTGCTCGAGATAATCGCTTTTCCTTAAATGCATTACTAGGCGCAGATAGAACACATATCAAGAGAACATAGTAAGGGGCTCTGTTAATGCTGCTTTTTAGTATGCAGAGAAAGCGCTTGAAGAGATAAAACTGATGAAAGCCACAATCTAGTGACAGCAGTTTCTCTGCTCGAGATAATCACTTTTCCTTCAATGCTTATGCAATCGCAGTTAGAACACATTGAAGCATACTCGAATAAAAAGCTAGCCAAAGCTGCTTTGTAGGTTGCAGTGAAAGCGCTTGTAGAGATAAAGCTGATGAAAGCCACAATCTGATGATAGCAGCTTCCCTGCTCGAGATAATCGCTTTTCCTTAAATGCTTTAGTATGCGCAGATAGAACACATACCATGGGAATATTGTTAGGATGGCTGTTAATGCAGTTCTGTAGTTTGCAGTTAAAGATCTTGTAGAGATAAGGCTATGGCAATACACAATCTGATGATAACAGCTTCTCTGCTCGAGATAATCGCTTTTCCTTAAATGCATTACTAGGCGCAGATAAAACACATATCAATAAAACACAGTAAGGGGCTCTGTTAATGCTGCTTTTTAGTATGCAGAGAAAGCGCTTGTCGAGATAAGGCAAATGAGCGCCGAAATCTGATGACAGCAGTTTCTCTGCTCTAAATAATCACTTTTATTCAATGCTTATGCTAGCGCAGTAAAAACACATTTAAGGATACTCTAATAAAAAGCTAGCCAAAGCTGCTTTGTAGGATGCAGTGATAGCACTTGTAGAAATAAAGCAGATGAAAGCCACAATCTGATGATAGCAGCTTCTCTACTCGAGATAATCGGTTTACATTAAATGCATTACTAGGCGCAGATAGAACACATATCAAGAGAACATAGTAAGGGGCTCTGTTAATGCTGCTTTTTAGTATGCAGAGAAAGCGCTTGAAGAGATAAAGCTGATTAAAGCCACAATCTAGTGACAGCAGTTTCTCTGCTCGAGATAATCACTTTTCCTTCAATGCTTATGCAATCGCAGTTAGAACACATTGAAGGAATCTCGAATAAAAAGCTAGCCAAAGCTGCTTTGTAGGTTGCAGTGAAAGCGCTTGTAGAGATAAAGCTCATGAAAGCCACAATCTGATGATAGCAGCTTCCCTGCTCGAGATAATCGCTTTTCCTTAAATGCTTTAGTATGCGCAGATAGAACACATACCATGGGAATATTGTTAGGATGGCTGTTAATGCTGTTCTGTAGTTTGCAGTGAAATATCTTGTAGAGATAAGGCTATGGCAATACACAATCTGATGATAGCAGCTTCTCTGCTCGAGATAATCGCTTTTCCTTAAATGCATTACTAGGCGCAGATAAAACACATATCAAGAAAACACAGTAAGGGGTTCTGTTAATGCTGCTTTTTAGTATGCAGAGAAAGCGCTTGTCGAGATAAAGCAAATGAGAGACGCAATCTGATGACAGCAGTTTCTCTGCTCGAGATAATCGCTTTTCCTTAAATGCATTACTAGGCGCAGATAAAACACATATCAAGAGAACACAGTAAGGGGCTCTGTTAATGCAGCTTTTTAGTATGCAGAGAAAGCGCTTAAAGAGATAAAGCTGATGAAAGCCATAATCTAGTGACAGCAGTTTCTCTGCTCGAAATAATCACTTTTCCTTCAATGCTTATGCAAGCGCAGTTAGAACACATTGAAGGATACTCGAATAAAAAGCTAGCCAAAGCTGCTTTGTAGGTTGCAGTGAAAGCGCTTGTAGAGATAAAGCTGATGAAAGCCACAATCTGATGATAGCAGCTTCTCTGCTCGAGATAATCGCTTTTCCTTAAATGCTATAGTATGCGCAGATAGAACACATACCAAGAGAATATTGTTAGGATGGATGTTAATGCAGTTCTGAAGTTTGCAGTGAAATATCTTGTAGAGATAAGGCTATGGCAATACACAATCTGATGATAGCAGCTTCTCTGCCCGAGATAATCGCTTTTCCTTAAATGCATTACTAGGCGCAGATAAAACACATATCAAGAAAACACAGTAAGGGGCTCTGTTAATGCTGCTTTTTAGTATGCAGAGAAAGCGCTTGTCGAGATAAAGCAAATGAAAGCCGCAATCTGACGACAGCAGTTTCTCTGCTCGAGATAATCGCATTTCCTTAAATGCGTTACTAGGCGCAGATAAAACACATATCAAGAGAACACAGGAAGGGGCTCTGTTAATGCTGCTTTTTAGTATGCAGAGAAAGTGCTTGAAGAGATAAAGCTAATGAAAGCCACAATCTAGTGACAGCAGTTTCTCTGCTCGAAATAATCACTTTTCCTTCAATGCTTATGCAAGCGCAGTTAGAACACATTGAAGGATACTCGAATAAAAAGCTAGACAAAGCTGCTTTGTAGTTTGCAGTGAAAGCGCTTGTAGAGATAAAGCTGATGAAAGCCACAATCTGATGATAGCAGCTTCCCTGCTCGAGATAATCGCTTTTCTTAAATGCTTTAGTATGCGCAGATAGAACACATACCATGGGAATATTGTTAGGATGGCTGTTAATGCTGTTCTGTAGTTTGCAGTGAAATATCTTGTAGAGATAATGCTATGGCAATACACAATCTGATGATAGCAGCTTCTCTGCTCGAGATAATCGCTTTTCCTTAAATGCATTACTAGGCGCAGATAAAACACATATCAAGAAAACACAGTAAGGGGCTCTGTTAATGCTGCTTTTTAGTATGCAGAGAAAGCGCTTGTCGAGATAAAGCAAATGAGAGCCGCAATCTGATGACAGCAGTTTCTCTGCTCTAAATAATCACTTTTCCGTCAATGCTTATGCTAGCGCAGTAAAAACACATTTAAGGATACTCTAATAAAAAGCTAGCCAAAGCTGCTTTGTAGGATGCAGTGATAGCGCTTGTAGAAATAAAGCAGATGAAAGCCACAATCTGATGATAGCAGCTTCTCTACTCGAGATAATCGGTTTACCTTAAATGCATTACTAGGCGCAGATAGAAAACACAACAAGAGAGAATAATAAGGAGCTCTGTCAATGCTCCTTTGTAGTTTGCAGAGAAAGCGCTTGAAGAGATAAAGCTGATGAAAGCCACAATCTGAGGATAGCAGCTTCTCTGCCCGAGATAATCGCTTTTCCTTAAATGCATTACTAGGCGCAGATAGAACACATATCAAGAGAACATAGTAAGGGGCTCTGTTAATGCTGCTTTTTAGTATGCAGAGAAAGCGCTTGTCGACATAAAGCAAATGAAAGCCGCAATCTGATGACAGCAGTTTCTCTGCTCGAGATAATCGCTTTTCCTTAAATGCATTACTAGGCGCAGATAAAACACATATCAAGACAACACAGTAAGGGGCCCTGTTAATGCTGCTTTTTAGTATGCAGAGAAAGCGCTTGAAGAGATAAAGCTGATGAAAGCCACAATCTAGTGACAGCAGTTTCTCTGCTCGAAATAATCACTTTTCCTTCAATGCTTATGCAAGCGCAGTTAGAACACATTGAAGGATACTCGAATAAAAAGCTAGCCAAAGCTGCTTTGTAGGTTGCAGTGAAAGCGCTTGTAGAGATAAAGCTGATGAAAGCCACAATCTGATGATAGCAGCTTCCCTGCTCGAGATAATCGCTTTTCCTTAAATGCTTTAGTATGCGCAGATAGAACACATACCATGGGAATATTGTTAGGATGGCTGTTAATGCAGTTCTGTAGTTTGCAGTTAAATATCTTGTAGAGATAAGGCTATGGCAATACACAATCTGATGATAGCAGCTTCTCTGCTCGAGATAATCGCTTTTCCTTAAATGCATTACTAGGCGCAGATAGAAAACACAACAAGAGAGAATAATAAAGGAGCTCTGTCAATGCTCCTTTGTAGTTTGCAGTGAAAGCGCTTGAAGAGATAAAGCTGATGAAAGCCACAATCTGAGGATAGCAGCTTCTCTGCCCGAGATAATCGCTTTTCTTTAAATGCTTTACTAGGCGCAGATAAAACACATATCAAGAGAACATAGTAAGGGGCTCTGTTAATGCTGCTTTTTAGTATGCAGAGAAAGCGCTTGTCGAGAAAAAGCAAATGAAAGCCGCAATCTGATGACAGCAGTTTCTCTGCTCGAGATAATCGCTTTTCCTTAAATGCATTACTAGGAGCAGATAAAACACATATCAAGAAAACACAGTAAGGGGCTCTGTTAATGCTGCTTTTTAGTATGCAGAGAAAGCGCTTGTCGAGATAAAGCAAATGAGAGCCGCAATCTGATGACAGCAGTTTCTCTGCTCTAAATAATCACTTTTCCTTCAATGCTTATTCTAGCGCTGTAAAAACACATTTAAGGATACTCGAATAAAAAGCTAGCCAAAGCTGCTTTGTAGGATGCAGTGATAGCGCTTGTAGAAATAAAGCAGATGAAAGCCACAATCTGATGATAGCAGCTTCTCTACTCGAGATAATCGGTTTACCTTAAATGCATTACTAGGCGCAGATAGAAAACACAACAAGAGAGAATAATAAGGAGCTCTGTCAATGCTCCTTTGTAGTTTGCAGTGAAAGCGCTTGAAGAGATAAAGCTGATGAAAGCCACAATCTGAGGATAGCAGCTTCTCTGCCCGAGATAATCGCTTTTCCTTAAATGCATTACTAGGCGCAGATAGAACACATATCAAGAGAACATAGTAAGGGGCTCTGTTAATGCTGCTTTTTAGTATGCAGAGAAAGCGCTTGTCGAGATAAAGCAAATGAAAGCCGCAATCTGATGACAGCAGTTTCTCTGCTCGAGATAATCGCTTTTCCTTAAATGCATTACTAGGCGCAGATAAAACACATATCAAGAGAACATAGTAAGGGGCTCTGTTAATGCTGCTTTTTAGTATGCAGAGAAAGCGCTTGAAGAGATAAAACTTATGAAAGCCACAATCTAGTGGCAGCAGTTTCTCTGCTCGAGATAATCACTTTTCCTTCAATGCTTATGCAACCGCAGTTAGAACACATTGAAGGATACTCGAATAAAAAGCTAGCCAAAGCTGCTTTGTAGTTTGCAGTGAAAGCGCTTGTAGAGATAAAGCTGATGAAAGCCACAATCTGATTATAGCAGCTTCCCTGCTCGAGATAATCGCTTTTCTTAAATGCTTTAGTATGCGCAGATAGAACACATACCATGGGAATATTGTTAGGATGGCTGTTAATGCTGTTCTGTAGTTTGCAGTGAAATATCTTGTAGAGATAAGGCTATGGCAATACACAATCTGATGATAACAGCTTCTCTGCTCGAGATAATCGCTTTTCCTTAAATGCATTACTAGGCGCAGATAAAACACATATCAAGAAAACACAGTAAGGGGCTCTGTTAATGCTGCTTTTTAGTATGCAGAGAAAGCGCTTGTCGAGATAAAGCAAATGAGAGCCGCAATCTGATGACAGCAGTTTCTCTGCTCTAAATAATCACTTTTCCGTCAATGCTTATGCTAGCGCAGTAAAAACACATTTAAGGATACTCTAATAAAAAGCTAGCCAAAGCTGCTTTGTAGGATGCAGTGATAGCGCTTGTAGAAATAAAGCAGATGAAAGCCACAATCTGATGATAGCAGCTTCTCTACTCGAGATAATCGGTTTACCTTAAATGCATTACTAGGCGCAGATAGAAAACACAACAAGAGAGAATAATAAGGAGCTCTGTCAATGCTCCTTTGCAGTTTGCAGAGAAAGCGCTTGAAGAGATAAAGCTGATGAAAGCCACAATCTGAGGATAGCAGCTTCTCTGCCCGAGATAATCGCTTTTCCTTAAATGCATTACTAGGCGCAGATAGAACACATATCAAGAGAACATAGTAAGGGGCTCTGTTAATGCTGCTTTTTAGTATGCAGAGAAAGCGCTTGTCGACATAAAGCAAATGAAAGCCGCAATCTGATGACAGCAGTTTCTCTGCTCGAGATAATCGCTTTTCCTTAAATGCATTACTAGGCGCAGATAAAACACATATCAAGACAACACAGTAAGGGGCCCTGTTAATGCTGCTTTTTAGTATGCAGAGAAAGCGCTTGAAGAGATAAAGCTGATGAAAGCCACAATCTGAGGATAGCAGCTTCTCTGCCCGAGATAATCGCTTTTCTTTAAATGCATTACTAGGCGCAGATAAAACACATATCAAGAGAACATAGTAAGGGGCTCTGTTAATGCTGCTTTTTAGTATGCAGAGAAAGCGCTTGTCGAGATAAAGCAAATGAAAGCCGCAATCTGATGACAGCAGTTTCTCTGCTCGAGATAATCGCTTTTCCTTAAATGCATTACTAGGTGCAGATAAAACACATATCAAGAAAACACAGTAAGGGGCTCTGTTAATGCTGCTTTTTAGTATGCAGAGAAAGCGCTTGTCGAGATAAAGCAAATGAGAGCCGCAATCTGATGACAGCAGTTTCTCTGCTCTAAATAATCACTTTTCCTTCAATGCTTATTCTAGCGCTGTAAAAACACATTTAAGGATACTCGAATAAAAAGCTAGCCAAAGCTGCTTTGTAGGATGCAGTGATAGCGCTTGTAGAAATAAAGCAGATGAAAGCCACAATCTGATGATAGCAGCTTCTCTACTCGAGATAATCGGTTTACCTTAAATGCATTACTAGGCGCAGATAGAAAACACAACAAGAGAGAATAATAAGGAGCTCTGTCAATGCTCCTTTGTAGTTTGCAGAGAAAGCTCTTGAAGAGATAAAGCGGATGAAAGCCACAATCTGAGGATAGCAGCTTCTCTGCCCGAGATAATCGCTTTTCCTTAAATGCATTACTAGGCGCAGATAGAACACATATCAAGAGAACATAGTAAGGGGCTCTGTTAATGCTGCTTTTTAGTATGCAGAGAAAGCGCTTGTCGAGATAAAGCAAATGAAAGCCGCAATCTGATGACAGCAGTTTCTCTGCTCGAGATAATCGCTTTTCCTTAAATGCATTACTAGGCGCAGATAAAACACATATCAAGAGAACATAGTAAGGGGCTCTGTTAATACTGCTTTTTAGTATGCAGAGAAAGCGCTTGAAGAGATAAAACTGATGAAAGCCACAATCTAGTGGCAGCAGTTTCTCTGCTCGAGATAATCACTTTTCCTTCAATGCTTATGCAAGCGCAGTTAGAACACATTGAAGGATACTCGAATAAAAAGCTAGCCAAAGCTGCTTTGTAGGTTGCAGTGAAAGCGCTTGTAGAGATAAAGCTGATGAAAGCCACAATCTGATGATAGCAGCTTCTCTGCTCGAGATAATCGCTTTTCCTTAAATGCTATAGTATGCGCAGATAGAACACATACCAAGAGAATATTGTTAGGATGGATGTTAATGCTGTTCTGTAGTTTGCAGTGAAATATCTTGTAGAGATAAGGCTATGGCAATACACAATCTGATGATAGCAGCTTCTCTGCCCGAGATAATCGCTTTTCCTTAAATGCATTACTAGGCGAACATAAAACACATATCAAGAGAACACAGTAAGGGGCTCTGTTAATGCTGCTTTTTAGTATGCAGAGAAAGCGCTTGTCGAGATAAAGCAAATGAGAGCCGCAATCTGATGACAGCAGTTTCTCTGCTCTAAATAATCACTTTTCCTTCAATGCTTATGCTAGCGCAGTAAAAACACATTTAAGGATACTCTAATAAAAAGCTAACCAAAGCTGCTTTGTATGATGCAGTGATAGCGCTTGTAGAAATAAAGCAGATGAAAGCCACAATCTGATGATAGCAGCTTCTCTACTCGAGATAATCGGTTTACCTTAAATGCATTACTAGGCGCAGATAGAAAACACAACAAGAGAGAATAATAAGGAGCTCTGTCAATGCTCCTTTGTAGTTTGCAGTGAAAGCGCTTGAAGAGATAAAGCTGATGAAAGCCACAATCTGAGGATAGCAGCTCTTCTACCCGAGATAATCGCTTTTCCTTAAATGCATTACTAGGTGCAGATAGAACACATATCAAGAGAACATAGTAAGGGGCTCTGTTAATGCTGCTTTTTAGTATGCAGAGAAAGCGCTTGAAGAGATAAAGCTGATGAAAGCCACAATCTAGTGACAGCAGTTTCTCTGCTCGAAATAATCACTTTTCCTTCAATGCTTATGCAATCGCAGTTAGAACACATTGAAGGATACTTGAATAAAAAGCTAGCCAAAGCTGCTTTGTAGGTTGCAGTGAAAGCGCTTGTAGAGATAAAGCTGATGAAAGCCACAATCTGATGATAGCAGCTTCTCTGCTCGAGATAATCGCTTTTCCTTAAAAGCTATAGTTTGCGAAGATAGAACACATACCAAGAGAATATTGTTAGGATGGATGTTAATGCTGTTCTGTAGTTTGCAGTGAAATATCTTGTAGAGATAAGGTTATGGCAATACACAATCTGATGATAGCAGCTTCTCTGCTCGATATAATCGCTTTTCCTTAAATGCATTACTAGGCGCAGATAAAACACATATCAAGAGAACAC
The DNA here is from genome assembly GCA_033558105.1 of Coccyzus lansbergi. NCBI lineage: Eukaryota > Metazoa > Chordata > Aves > Cuculiformes > Coccyzidae > Coccyzus > Coccyzus lansbergi. The sequence continues at coordinate 485,075 of JAUMJK010000745.1, read as the reverse complement.
AGTAAGGGGCTCTGTTAATGCTGCTTTTTAGTATGCAGAGAAAGCGCTTGTCGAGATAAAGCAAATGAAAGCCGCAATCTGATGACAGCAGTTTCTCTGCTCGAGATAATCGCTTTTCCTTAAATGCATTACTAGGCGCAGATAAAACACATATCAAGAAAACACAGTAAGGGGCTCTGTTAATGCTGCTTTTTAGTATGCAGAGAAAGCGCTTGTCGAGATAAAGCAAATGAAAGCCGCAATCTGATGACAGCAGTTTCTCTGCTCGAGATAATCGCTTTTCCTTAAATGCATTACTAGGCGCAGATAAAACACATATCAAGAAAACACAGTAAGGGGCTCTGTTAATGCTGCTTTTTAGTATGCAGAGAAAGCACTTGTCGAGATAAAGCAAATGAAAGCCGCAATCTGATGACAGCAGTTTCTCTGCTCGAGATAATCGCTTTTCCTTAAATGCATTACTAGGCGCAGATAAAACACATATCAAGAGAACACAGTAAGGGGCTCTGTTAATGCTGCTTTTTAGTATGCAGAGAAAGTGCTTGAAGAGATAAAGCTGATGAAAGCCACAGTCTAGTGACAGCAGTTTCTCTGCTCGAAATAATCACTTTTCATTCAATGCTTATGCAATCGCAGTTAGAACACATTGAAGGATACTCGAATAAAAAGCTAGCCAAAGCTGCTTTGTAGTTTGCAGTGAAACCGCTTGTAGAGATAAAGCTGATGAAAGCCACAATCTGATTATAGCAGCTTCTCTGCTCGAGATAATCGCTTTTCCTTAAATGCATTACTAGGCGCAGATAAAACACATATCAAGAAAACACAGTAAGGGGCTCTGTTAATGCTGCTTTTTAGTATGCAGAGAAAGCGCTTGTCGAGATAAAGCAAATGAGAGCCGCAATCTGATGACAGCAGTTTCTCTGCTCTAAATAATCACTTTTCCGTCAATGCTTATGCTAGCGCAGTAAAAACACATTTAAGGATACTCTAATAAAAAGCTAGCCAAAGCTGCTTTGTAGGATGCAGTGATAGCGCTTGTAGAAATAAAGCAGATGAAAGCCACAATCTGATGATAGCAGCTTCTCTACTCGAGATAATCGGTTTACCTTAAATGCATTACTAGGCGCAGATAGAAAACACAACAAGAGAGAATAATAAGGAGCTCTGTCAATGCTCCTTTGTAGTTTGCAGAGAAAGCGCTTGAAGAGATAAAGCTGATGAAAGCCACAATCTGAGGATAGCAGCTTCTCTGCCCGAGATAATCGCTTTTCCTTAAATGCATTACTAGGCGCAGATAGAACACATATCAAGAGAACATAGTAAGGGGCTCTGTTAATGCTGCTTTTTAGTATGCAGAGAAAGCGCTTGTCGACATAAAACAAATGAAAACCGCAATCTGATGACAGCAGTTTCTCTGCTCGAGATAATCGCTTTTCCTTAAATGCATTACTAGGCGCAGATAAAACACATATCAAGACAACACAGTAAGGGGCCCTGTTAATGCTGCTTTTTAGTATGCAGAGAAAGCGCTTGAAGAGATAAAGCTGATGAAAGCCACAATCTGAGGATAGCAGCTTCTCTGCCCGAGATAATCGCTTTTCTTTAAATGCATTACTAGGCGCAGATAAAACACATATCAAGAGAACATAGTAAGGGGCTCTGTTAATGCTGCTTTTTAGTATGCAGAGAAAGCGCTTGTCGAGATAAAGCAAATGAAAGCCGCAATCTGATGACAGCAGTTTCTCTGCTCGAGATAATCGCTTTTCCTTAAATGCATTACTAGGTGCAGATAAAACACATATCAAGAAAACACAGTAAGGGGCTCTGTTAATGCTGCTTTTTAGTATGCAGAGAAAGCGCTTGTCGAGATAAAGCAAATGAGAGCCGCAATCTGATGACAGCAGTTTCTCTGCTCTAAATAATCACTTTTCCTTCAATGCTTATTCTAGCGCTGTAAAAACACATTTAAGGATACTCGAATAAAAAGCTAGCCAAAGCTGCTTTGTAGGATGCAGTGATAGCGCTTGTAGAAATAAAGCAGATGAAAGCCACAATCTGATGATAGCAGCTTCTCTACTCGAGATAATCGGTTTACCTTAAATGCATTACTAGGCGCAGATAGAAAACACAACAAGAGAGAATAATAAGGAGCTCTGTCAATGCTCCTTTGTAGTTTGCAGAGAAAGCTCTTGAAGAGATAAAGCGGATGAAAGCCACAATCTGAGGATAGCAGCTTCTCTGCCCGAGATAATCGCTTTTCCTTAAATGCATTACTAGGCGCAGATAGAACACATATCAAGAGAACATAGTAAGGGGCTCTGTTAATGCTGCTTTTTAGTATGCAGAGAAAGCGCTTGTCGAGATAAAGCAAATGAAAGCCGCAATCTGATGACAGCAGTTTCTCTGCTCGAGATAATCGCTTTTCCTTAAATGCATTACTAGGCGCAGATAAAACACATATCAAGAGAACATAGTAAGGGGCTCTGTTAATACTGCTTTTTAGTATGCAGAGAAAGCGCTTGAAGAGATAAAACTGATGAAAGCCACAATCTAGTGGCAGCAGTTTCTCTGCTCGAGATAATCACTTTTCCTTCAATGCTTATGCAAGCGCAGTTAGAACACATTGAAGGATACTCGAATAAAAAGCTAGCCAAAGCTGCTTTGTAGGTTGCAGTGAAAGCGCTTGTAGAGATAAAGCTGATGAAAGCCACAATCTGATGATAGCAGCTTCTCTGCTCGAGATAATCGCTTTTCCTTAAATGCTATAGTATGCGCAGATAGAACACATACCAAGAGAATATTGTTAGGATGGATGTTAATGCTGTTCTGTAGTTTGCAGTGAAATATCTTGTAGAGATAAGGCTATGGCAATACACAATCTGATGATAGCAGCTTCTCTGCCCGAGATAATCGCTTTTCCTTAAATGCATTACTAGGCGAACATAAAACACATATCAAGAGAACACAGTAAGGGGCTCTGTTAATGCTGCTTTTTAGTATGCAGAGAAAGCGCTTGTCGAGATAAAGCAAATGAGAGCCGCAATCTGATGACAGCAGTTTCTCTGCTCTAAATAATCACTTTTCCTTCAATGCTTATGCTAGCGCAGTAAAAACACATTTAAGGATACTCTAATAAAAAGCTAACCAAAGCTGCTTTGTATGATGCAGTGATAGCGCTTGTAGAAATAAAGCAGATGAAAGCCACAATCTGATGATAGCAGCTTCTCTACTCGAGATAATCGGTTTACCTTAAATGCATTACTAGGCGCAGATAGAAAACACAACAAGAGAGAATAATAAGGAGCTCTGTCAATGCTCCTTTGTAGTTTGCAGTGACAGCGCTTGAAGAGATAAAGCTGATGAAAGCCACAATCTGAGGATAGCAGCTCTTCTACCCGAGATAATCGCTTTTCCTTAAATGCATTACTAGGTGCAGATAGAACACATATCAAGAGAACATAGTAAGGGGCTCTGTTAATGCTGCTTTTTAGTATGCAGAGAAAGCGCTTGAAGAGATAAAGCTGATGAAAGCCACAATCTAGTGACAGCAGTTTCTCTGCTCGAAATAATCACTTTTCCTTCAATGCTTATGCAATCGCAGTTAGAACACATTGAAGGATACTTGAATAAAAAGCTAGCCAAAGCTGCTTTGTAGGTTGCAGTGAAAGCGCTTGTAGAGATAAAGCTGATGAAAGCCACAATCTGATGATAGCAGCTTCTCTGCTCGAGATAATCGCTTTTCCTTAAAAGCTATAGTTTGCGAAGATAGAACACATACCAAGAGAATATTGTTAGGATGGATGTTAATGCTGTTCTGTAGTTTGCAGTGAAATATCTTGTAGAGATAAGGTTATGGCAATACACAATCTGATGATAGCAGCTTCTCTGCTCGATATAATCGCTTTTCCTTAAATGCATTACTAGGCGCAGATAAAACACATATCAAGAGAACACAGTAAGGGGCTCTGTTAATGCTGCTTTTTAGTATGCAGAGAAAGCGCTTGTCGAGATAAAGCAAATGAAAGCCGCAATCTGATGACAGCAGTTTCTCTGCTCGAGATAATCGCTTTTCCTTAAATGCATTACTAGGCGCAGATAAAACACATATCAAGAAAACACAGTAAGGGGCTCTGTTAATGCTGCTTTTTAGTATGCAGAGAAAGCGCTTGTCGAGATAAAGCAAATGAAAGCCGCAATCTGATGACAGCAGTTTCTCTGCTCGAGATAATCGCTTTTCCTTAAATGCATTACTAGGCGCAGATAAAACACATATCAAGAAAACACAGTAAGGGGCTCTGTTAATGCTGCTTTTTAGTATGCAGAGAAAGCACTTGTCGAGATAAAGCAAATGAAAGCCGCAATCTGATGACAGCAGTTTCTCTGCTCGAGATAATCGCTTTTCCTTAAATGCATTACTAGGCGCAGATAAAACACATATCAAGAGAACACAGTAAGGGGCTCTGTTAATGCTGCTTTTTAGTATGCAGAGAAAGTGCTTGAAGAGATAAAGCTGATGAAAGCCACAGTCTAGTGACAGCAGTTTCTCTGCTCGAAATAATCACTTTTCATTCAATGCTTATGCAATCGCAGTTAGAACACATTGAAGGATACTCGAATAAAAAGCTAGCCAAAGCTGCTTTGTAGTTTGCAGTGAAACCGCTTGTAGAGATAAAGCTGATGAAAGCCACAATCTGATTATAGCAGCTTCTCTGCTCGAGATAATCGCTTTTCCTTAAATGCATTACTAGGCGCAGATAAAACACATATCAATAAAACACAGTAAGGGGCTCTGTTAATGCTGCTTTTTAGTATGCAGAGAAAGCGCTTGTCGAGATAAAGCAAATGAGAGCCGCAATCTGATGACAGCAGTTTCTCTGCTCTAAATAATCACTTTTCCGTCAATGCTTATGCTAGCGCAGTAAAAACACATTTAAGGATACTCTAATAAAAAGCTAGCCAAAGCTGCTTTGTAGGATGCAGTGATAGCGCTTGTAGAAATAAAGCAGATGAAAGCCACAATCTGATGATAGCAACTTCTCTTCTCGAGATAATCGCTTTTCCTTAAATGCATTACTATGCGCAGATAGAACACATATCAAGAGAACATAGTAAGGGGCTCTGTTAATGCTGCTTTTTAGTATGCAGAGAAAGCGCTTGTCGACATAAAGCAAATGAGAGCCGCAATCTGATGACAGCAGTTTCTCTGCTCTAAATAATCACTTTTATTAAATGCTTATGCTAGCGCAGTAAAAACACATTTAAGGATACTCTAATAAAAAGCTAGCCAAAGATGCTTTGTAGGATGCAGTGATAGCACTTGTAGAAATAAAGCAGTTGAAAGCCACAATCTGATGATAGCAGCTTCTCTACTCGAGATAATCGGTTTACTTTAAATGCATTACTAGGCGCAGATAGAACACATATCAAGAGAACATAGTAAGGGGCTCTGTTAATGCTGCTTTTTAGTATGCAGAGAAAGCGCTTGAAGAGATAAAACTGATGAAAGCCACAATCTAGTGACAGCAGTTTCTCTGCTCGAGATAATCACTTTTCCTTCAGTGCTTATGCAATCGCAGTTAGAACACATTGAAGGATACTCGAATAAAAAGCTAGCCAAAGCTGCTTTGTAGGTTGCAGTGAAAGCGCTTGTAGAGATAAAGCTGATGAAAGCCACAATCTGATGATAGCAGCTTCCCTGCTCGAGATAATCGCTTTTCCTTAAATGCTTTAGTATGCGCAGATAGAACACATACCATGGGAATATTGTTAGGATGGCTGTTAATGCAGTTCTGTAGCTTGCAGTTAAATATCTTGTAGAGATAAGGCTATGGCAATACACAATCTGATGATAGCAGCTTCTCTGCTCGAGATAATCGCTTTTCCTTAAATACATTACTACGCGCAAATAAAACACATATCAATAAAACACAGTAAGGGGCTCTGTTAATGCTGCTTTTTAGTATGCAGAGAAAGCGCTTGTCGAGATAAAGCAAATGAGAGCCGCAATCTGATGACAGCAGTTTCTCTGCTCTAAATAATCACTTTTCCTTCAATGCTTATGCTAGCGCAGTAAAAACACATTTAAGGATACTCTAATAAAAAGCTAACCAAAGCTGCTTTGTATGATGCAGTGATAGCGCTTGTAGAAATAAAGCAGATGAAAGCCACAATCTGATGATAGCAGCTTCTCTACTCGAGATAATCGGTTTACCTTAAATGCATTACTAGGCGCAGATAGAAAACACAACAAGAGAGAATAATAAGGAGCTCTGTCAATGCTCCTTTGTAGTTTGCAGTGAAAGCGCTTGAAGAGATAAAGCTGATGAAAGCCACAATCTGAGGATAGCAGCTCTTCTACCCGAGATAATCGCTTTTCCTTAAATGCATTACTAGGTGCAGATAGAACACATATCAAGAGAACATAGTAAGGGGCTCTGTTAATGCTGCTTTTTAGTATGCAGAGAAAGCGCTTGAAGAGATAAAGCTGATGAAAGCCACAATCTAGTGACAGCAGTTTCTCTGCTCGAAATAATCACTTTTCCTTCAATGCTTATGCAATCGCAGTTAGAACACATTGAAGGATACTTGAATAAAAAGCTAGCCAAAGCTGCTTTGTAGGTTGCAGTGAAAGCGCTTGTAGAGATAAAGCTGATGAAAGCCACAATCTGATGATAGCAGCTTCTCTGCTCGAGATAATCGCTTTTCCTTAAAAGCTATAGTTTGCGAAGATAGAACACATACCAAGAGAATATTGTTAGGATGGATGTTAATGCTGTTCTGTAGTTTGCAGTGAAATATCTTGTAGAGATAAGGTTATGGCAATACACAATCTGATGATAGCAGCTTCTCTGCTCGATATAATCGCTTTTCCTTAAATGCATTACTAGGCGCAGATAAAACACATATCAAGAGAACACAGTAAGGGGCTCTGTTAATGCTGCTTTTTAGTATGCAGAGAAAGCGCTTGTCGAGATAAAGCAAATGAAAGCCGCAATCTGATGACAGCAGTTTCTCTGCTCGAGATAATCGCTTTTCCTTAAATGCATTACTAGGCGCAGATAAAACACATATCAAGAAAACACAGTAAGGGGCTCTGTTAATGCTGCTTTTTAGTATGCAGAGAAAGCGCTTGTCGAGATAAAGCAAATGAAAGCCGCAATCTGATGACAGCAGTTTCTCTGCTCGAGATAATCGCTTTTCCTTAAATGCATTACTAGGCGCAGATAAAACACATATCAAGAAAACACAGTAAGGGGCTCTGTTAATGCTGCTTTTTAGTATGCAGAGAAAGCACTTGTCGAGATAAAGCAAATGAAAGCCGCAATCTGATGACAGCAGTTTCTCTGCTCGAGATAATCGCTTTTCCTTAAATGCATTACTAGGCGCAGATAAAACACATATCAAGAGAACACAGTAAGGGGCTCTGTTAATGCTGCTTTTTAGTATGCAGAGAAAGTGCTTGAAGAGATAAAGCTGATGAAAGCCACAGTCTAGTGACAGCAGTTTCTCTGCTCGAAATAATCACTTTTCATTCAATGCTTATTCTAGCGCTGTAAAAACACATTTAAGGATACTCGAATAAAAAGCTAGCCAAAGCTGCTTTGTAGGATGCAGTGATAGCGCTTGTAGAAATAAAGCAGATGAAAGCCACAATCTGATGATAGCAGCTTCTCTACTCGAGATAATCGGTTTACCTTAAATGCATTACTAGGCGCAGATAGAAAACACAACAAGAGAGAATAATAAGGAGCTCTGTCAATGCTCCTTTGTAGTTTGCAGAGAAAGCTCTTGAAGAGATAAAGCGGATGAAAGCCACAATCTGAGGATAGCAGCTTCTCTGCCCGAGATAATCGCTTTTCCTTAAATGCATTACTAGGCGCAGATAGAACACATATCAAGAGAACATAGTAAGGGGCTCTGTTAATGCTGCTTTTTAGTATGCAGAGAAAGCGCTTGTCGAGATAAAGCAAATGAAAGCCGCAATCTGATGACAGCAGTTTCTCTGCTCGAGATAATCGCTTTTCCTTAAATGCATTACTAGGCGCAGATAAAACACATATCAAGAGAACATAGTAAGGGGCTCTGTTAATACTGCTTTTTAGTATGCAGAGAAAGCGCTTGAAGAGATAAAACTGATGAAAGCCACAATCTAGTGGCAGCAGTTTCTCTGCTCGAGATAATCACTTTTCCTTCAATGCTTATGCAAGCGCAGTTAGAACACATTGAAGGATACTCGAATAAAAAGCTAGCCAAAGCTGCTTTGTAGGTTGCAGTGAAAGCGCTTGTAGAGATAAAGCTGATGAAAGCCACAATCTGATGATAGCAGCTTCTCTGCTCGAGATAATCGCTTTTCCTTAAATGCTATAGTATGCGCAGATAGAACACATACCAAGAGAATATTGTTAGGATGGATGTTAATGCTGTTCTGTAGTTTGCAGTGAAATATCTTGTAGAGATAAGGCTATGGCAATACACAATCTGATGATAGCAGCTTCTCTGCCCGAGATAATCGCTTTTCCTTAAATGCATTACTAGGCGAACATAAAACACATATCAAGAGAACACAGTAAGGGGCTCTGTTAATGCTGCTTTTTAGTATGCAGAGAAAGCGCTTGTCGAGATAAAGCAAATGAGAGCCGCAATCTGATGACAGCAGTTTCTCTGCTCTAAATAATCACTTTTCCTTCAATGCTTATGCTAGCGCAGTAAAAACACATTTAAGGATACTCTAATAAAAAGCTAACCAAAGCTGCTTTGTATGATGCAGTGATAGCGCTTGTAGAAATAAAGCAGATGAAAGCCACAATCTGATGATAGCAGCTTCTCTACTCGAGATAATCGGTTTACCTTAAATGCATTACTAGGCGCAGATAGAAAACACAACAAGAGAGAATAATAAGGAGCTCTGTCAATGCTCCTTTGTAGTTTGCAGTGAAAGCGCTTGAAGAGATAAAGCTGATGAAAGCCACAATCTGAGGATAGCAGCTCTTCTACCCGAGATAATCGCTTTTCCTTAAATGCATTACTAGGTGCAGATAGAACACATATCAAGAGAACATAGTAAGGGGCTCTGTTAATGCTGCTTTTTAGTATGCAGAGAAAGCGCTTGAAGAGATAAAGCTGATGAAAGCCACAATCTAGTGACAGCAGTTTCTCTGCTCGAAATAATCACTTTTCCTTCAATGCTTATGCAATCGCAGTTAGAACACATTGAAGGATACTTGAATAAAAAGCTAGCCAAAGCTGCTTTGTAGGTTGCAGTGAAAGCGCTTGTAGAGATAAAGCTGATGAAAGCCACAATCTGATGATAGCAGCTTCTCTGCTCGAGATAATCGCTTTTCCTTAAAAGCTATAGTTTGCGAAGATAGAACACATACCAAGAGAATATTGTTAGGATGGATGTTAATGCTGTTCTGTAGTTTGCAGTGAAATATCTTGTAGAGATAAGGTTATGGCAATACACAATCTGATGATAGCAGCTTCTCTGCTCGATATAATCGCTTTTCCTTAAATGCATTACTAGGCGCAGATAAAACACATATCAAGAGAACACAGTAAGGGGCTCTGTTAATGCTGCTTTTTAGTATGCAGAGAAAGTGCTTGAAGAGATAAAGCTGATGAAAGCCACAGTCTAGTGACAGCAGTTTCTCTGCTCGAAATAATCACTTTTCATTCAATGCTTATGCAATCGCAGTTAGAACACATTGAAGGATACTCGAATAAAAAGCTAGCCAAAGCTGCTTTGTAGTTTGCAGTGAAACCGCTTGTAGAGATAAAGCTGATGAAAGCCACAATCTGATTATAGCAGCTTCTCTGCTCGAGATAATCGCTTTTCCTTAAATGCATTACTAGGCGCAGATAAAACACATATCAATAAAACACAGTAAGGGGCTCTGTTAATGCTGCTTTTTAGTATGCAGAGAAAGCGCTTGTCGAGATAAAGCAAATGAGAGCCGCAATCTGATGACAGCAGTTTCTCTGCTCTAAATAATCACTTTTCCGTCAATGCTTATGCTAGCGCAGTAAAAACACATTTAAGGATACTCTAATAAAAAGCTAGCCAAAGCTGCTTTGTAGGATGCAGTGATAGCGCTTGTAGAAATAAAGCAGATGAAAGCCACAATCTGATGATAGCAACTTCTCTTCTCGAGATAATCGCTTTTCCTTAAATGCATTACTATGCGCAGATAGAACACATATCAAGAGAACACAGTAAGGGGCTCTGTTAATGCTGCTTTTTAGTATGCAGAGAAAGCGCTTGTCGACATAAAGCAAATGAAAGCCGCAATCTGATGACAGCAGTTTCTCTGCTCGAGATAATCGCTTTTCCTTAAATGCATTACTAGGCGAAGATAAAACACATATCAAGAAAACACAGTAAGGGGCTCTGTTAATGCTGCTTTTTAGTATGCAGAGAAAGCGCTTGTCGAGATAAAGCAAATGAGAGCCGCAATCTGATGACAGCAGTTTCTCTGCTCTAAATAATCACTTTTATTAAATGCTTATGCTAGCGCAGTAAAAACACATTTAAGGATACTCTAATAAAAAGCTAGCCAAAGATGCTTTGTAGGATGCAGTGATAGCACTTGTAGAAATAAAGCAGTTGAAAGCCACAATCTGATGATAGCAGCTTCTCTACTCGAGATAATCGGTTTACTTTAAATGCATTACTAGGCGCAGATAGAACACATATCAAGAGAACATAGTAAGGGGCTCTGTTAATGCTGCTTTTTAGTATGCAGAGAAAGCGCTTGAAGAGATAAAACTGATGAAAGCCACAATCTAGTGACAGCAGTTTCTCTGCTCGAGATAATCACTTTTCCTTCAATGCTTATGCAATCGCAGTTAGAACACATTGAAGGATACTCGAATAAAAAGCTAGCCAAAGCTGCTTTGTAGGTTGCAGTGAAAGCGCTTGTAGAGATAAAGCTGATGAAAGCCACAATCTGATGATAGCAGCTTCCCTGCTCGAGATAATCGCTTTTCCTTAAATGCTTTAGTATGCGCAGATAGAACACATACCATGGGAATATTGTTAGGATGGCTGTTAATGCAGTTCTGTAGCTTGCAGTTAAATATCTTGTAGAGATAAGGCTATGGCAATACACAATCTGATGATAGCAGCTTCTCTGCTCGAGATAATCGCTTTTCCTTAAATACATTACTACGCGCAAATAAAACACATATCAATAAAACACAGTAAGGGGCTCTGTTAATGCTGCTTTTTAGTATGCAGAGAAAGCGCTTGTCGAGATAAAGCAAATGAGAGCCGCAATCTGATGACAGCAGCTTCTCTGCTCTAAATAATCACTTTTCCTTCAATGCTTATGCTAGCACAGTAAAAACACATTTAAGGATACTCTAATAAAAAGCTAGCCAAAGCTGCTTTGTAGGATGCAGTGATAGCGCTTGTAGAAATAAAGCAGATGAAAGCCACAATCTGATGATAGCAGCTTCTCTACTCGAGATAATCGGTTTAACTTAAATGCATTACTGGGCGCAGATAGAAAACACAACAAGAGAGAATAATAAGGAGCTCTGTCAATGCTCCTTTGTAGTTTGCAGTGAAAGCGCTTGAAGAGATAAAGCTGATGAAAGCCACAATCTGAGGATAGCAGCTTCTCTGCCCGAGATAATCGCTTTTACTTAAATGCATTACTAGGCGCAGATAGAACACATATCAAGAGAACATAGTAAGGGGCTCTGTTAATGCTGCTTTTTAGTATGCAGAGAAAGCGCTTGTCGAGATAAAGCAAATGAAAGCCGCAATCTGATGACAGCAGTTTCTCTGCTCGAAATAATCACTTTTCCTTCAATGCTTATGCAAGCGCAGTTAGAACACATTGAAGGATACTCGAATAAAAAGCTAGCCAAAGCTGCTTTGTAGGTTGCAGTGAAAGCGCTTGTAGAGATAAAGCTGATGAAAGCCACAATCTGATGATAGCAGCTTCCCTGTTCGAAATAATCGCTTTTCCTTAAATGCTTTAGTATGCGCAGATAGAACACATACCATGGGAATATTGTTAGGATGGCTGTTAATGCTGTTCTGTAGTTTGCAGTGAAATATCTTGTAGTGATAAGGTTATGGCAATACACTATCTGATGATAGCAGATTCTCTGCTCAATATAATCGCTTTTCCATAAATGCATTACTAGGCGCAGATAAAACACATATCAAGAGAACACAGTAAGGGGCTCTGTTAATGCTGCTTTTTAGTATGCAGAGAAAGCGCTTGTCGAGATAAAGCAAATGAAAGCCGCAATCTGATGACAGCAGTTTCTCTGCTCGAGATAATCGCTTTTCCTTAAATGCATTACTAGGTGCAGATAAAACACATATCAAGAAAACACAGTAAGGGGCTCTGTTAGTGCTGCTTTTTAGTATGCAGAGAAAGCGCTTGTCGAGATAAAGCAAATGAAAGCCGCAATCTGATGACAGCAGTTTCTCTGCTCGAGATAATCGCATTTCCTTAAATGCGTTACTAGGCGCAGATAAAACACATATCAAGAGAACACAGTAAGGGGCTCTGTTAATGCTGCTTTTTAGTATGCAGAGAAAGCGCTTGAAGAGATAAAACTGATGAAAGCCACAATCTAGTGACAGCAGTTTCTCTGCTCGAAATAATCACTTTTCCTTCAATGCTTATGCAAGCGCAGCTAGAACACATTGAAGGATACTCGAATAAAAAGCTAGCTAAAGCTGCTTTGTAGTTTGCAGTGAAAGCGCTTGTAGAGATAAAGCTGATGAAAGCCACAATCTGATTATAGCAGCTTCCCTGCTCGAGATAATCGCTTTTCTTAAATGCTTTAGTATGCGCAGATAGAACACATACCATGGGAATATTGTTAGGATGGCTGTTAATGCTGTTCTGTAGTTTGCAGTGAAATATCTTGTAGAGATAAGGCTATGGCAATACACAATCGGATGATAGCAGCTTCTCTGCTCGAGATAATCGCTTTTCCTTAAATGCATTACTAGGCGCAGATAAAACACATATCAAGAAAACACAGTAAGGGGCTCTGTTAATGCTGCTTTTTAGTATGCAGAGAAAGCGCTTGTCGAGATAAAGCAAATGAGAGCCGCAATCTGAGGACAGCAGTTTCTCTGCTCTAAATAATCACTTTTCCGTCAATGCTTATGCTAGCGCAGTAAAAACACATTTAAGGATACTCTAATAAAAAGCTAGCCAAAGCTGCTTTGTAGGATGCAGTGATAGCGCTTGTAGAAATAAAGCAGATGAAAGCCACAATCTGATGATAGCAGCTTCTCTACTCGAGATAATCGGTTTACCTTAAATGCATTACTAGGCGCAGATAGAAAACACAACAAGAGAGAATAATAAGGAGCTCTGTCAATGCTCCTTTGTAGTTTGCAGAGAAAGCGCTTGAAGAGATAAAGCTGATGAAAGCCACAATCTGAGGATAGCAGCTTCTCTGCCCGAGATAATCGCTTTTCCTTAAATGCATTACTAGGCGCAGATAGAACACATATCAAGAGAACATAGTAAGGGGCTCTGTTAATGCTGCTTTTTAGTATGCAGAGAAAGCGCTTGTCGACATAAAGCAAATGAAAGCCGCAATCTGATGACAGCAGTTTCTCTGCTCGAGATAATCGCTTTTCCTTAAATGCATTACTAGGCGCAGATAAAACACATATCAAGAGAACACAGTAAGGGGCTCTGTTAATGCTGCTTTTTAGTATGCAGAGATAGTGCTTGAAGAGATAAAGCTGATGAAAGCCACAATCTAGTGACAGCAGTTTCTCTGCTCGAAATAATCACTTTTCATTCAATGCTTATGCAATCGCAGTTAGAACACATTGAAGGATACTCGAATAAAAAGCTAGCCAAAGCTGCTTTGTAGGTTGCAGTGAAAGCGCTTGTAGAAATAAAGCTGATGAAAGCCACAATCTGATGATAGCAGCTTCCCTGCTCGAGATAATCGCTTTTCCTTAAATGCTTTAGTATGCGCAGATAGAACACATACCATGGGAATATTGTTAGGATGGCTGTTAATGCAGTTCTGTAGTTTGCAGTTAAATATCTTGTAGAGATAAGGCTATGGCAATACACAATCTGATGATAGCAGCTTCTCTGCTCGAGATAATCGCTTTTCCTTAAATGCATTACTAGGCGCAGATAGAAAACACAACAAGAGAGAATAATAAGGAGCTCTGTCAATGCTCCTTTGTAGTTTGCATTGAAAGCGCTTGAAGAGATAAAGCTGATGAAAGCCACAATCTGAGGATAGCAGCTTCTCTGCCCGAGATAATCGCTTTTCTTTAAATGCATTACTAGGCGCAGATAAAACACATATCAAGAGAACATAGTAAGGGGCTCTGTTAATGCTGCTTTTTAGTATGCAGAGAAAGCGCTTGTCGAGATAAAGCAAATGAAAGCCGCAATCTGATGACAGCAGTTTCTCTGCTCGAGATAATCGCTTTTCCTTAAATGCATTACTAGGTGCAGATAAAACACATATCAAGAAAACACAGTAAGGGGCTCTGTTAATGCTGCTTTTTAGTATGCAGAGAAAGCGCTTGTCGAGATAAAGCAAATGAGAGCCGCAATCTGATGACAGCAGTTTCTCTGCTCTAAATAATCACTTTTCCTTCAATGCTTATTCTAGCGCTGTAAAAACACATTTAAGGATACTCGAATAAAAAGCTAGCCAAAGCTGCTTTGTAGGATGCAGTGATAGCGCTTGTAGAAATAAAGCAGATGAAAGCCACAATCTGATGATAGCAGCTTCTCTACTCGAGATAATCGGTTTACCTTAAATGCATTACTAGGCGCAGATAGAAAACACAACAAGAGAGAATAATAAGGAGCTCTGTCAATGCTCCTTTGTAGTTTGCAGTGAAAGCGCTTGAAGAGATAAAGCTGATGAAAGCCACAATCTGAGGATAGCAGCTTCTCTGCCCGAGATAATCGCTTTTCCTTAAATGCATTACTAGGCGCAGATAGAACACATATCAAGAGAACATAGTAAGGGGCTCTGTTAATGCTGCTTTTTAGTATGCAGAGAAAGCGCTTGTCGAGATAAAGCAAATGAAAGCCGCAATCTGATGACAGCAGTTTCTCTGCTCGAGATAATCGCTTTTCCTTAAATGCATTACTAGGCGCAGATAAAACACATATCAAGAGAACATAGTAAGGGGCTCTGTTAATGCTGCTTTTTAGTATGCAGAGAAAGCGCTTGAAGAGATAAAGCTGATGAAAGCCACAATCTAGTGACAGCAGTTTCTCTGCTCGAAATAATCACTTTTCCTTCAATGCTTATGCAAGCGCAGTTAGAACACATTGAAGGATACTCGAATAAAAAGCTAGCCAAAGCTGCTTTGTAGGTTGCAGTGAAAGCGCTTGTAGAGATAAAGCTGATGAAAGCCACAATCTGATGATAGCAGCTTCTCTGCTCGAGATAATCGCTTTTCCTTAAATGCTATAGTATGCGCAGATAGAACACATACCAAGAGAATATTGTTAGGATGGATGTTAATGCTGTTCTGTAGTTTGCAGTGAAACATCTTGTAGAGATAAGGCTATGGCAATACACAATCTGATGATAGCAGCTTCTCTGCCCGAGATAATCGCTTTTCCTTAAATGCATTACTAGGCGAAGATAAAACACATATCAAGAGAACACAGTAAGGGGCTCTGTTAATGCAGCTTTTTAGTATGCAGAGAAAGCGCTTAAAGAGATAAAGCAAATGAGAGCCACAATCTGATGACAGCAGTTTCTCTGCTCTAAATAATCACTTTTCCTTCAATGCTTATGCTAGCGCAGTAAAAACACATATAAGGATACTCTAATAAAAAGCTAACCAAAGCTGCTTTGTAGGATGCAGTGATAGCGCTTGTAGAAATAAAGCAGATGAAAGCCACAATCTGATGGTAGCAGCTTCTCTACTCGAGATAATCGGTTTACCTTAAATGCATTACTAGGCGCAGATAGAAAACACAAC
The DNA here is from genome assembly GCA_033558105.1 of Coccyzus lansbergi. NCBI lineage: Eukaryota > Metazoa > Chordata > Aves > Cuculiformes > Coccyzidae > Coccyzus > Coccyzus lansbergi. The sequence goes on along the minus strand of JAUMJK010000745.1, from coordinate 469,111 downwards.
AAGAGAGAATAATAAGGAGCTCTGTCAATGCTCCTTTGTAGTTTGCAGTGAAAGCGCTTGAAGAGATAAAGCTGATGAAAGCCACAATCTGAGGATAGCAGCTCTTCTGCCCGAGATAATCGCTTTTCCTTAAATGCATTACTAGGTGCAGATAGAACACATATCAAGAGAACACAGTAAGGGGCTCTGTTAATGCTGCTTTTTAGTATGCAGAGAAAGCGCTTGAAGAGATAAAGCTGATGAAAGCCACAATCTAGTGACAGCAGTTTCTCTGCTCGAAATAATCACTTTTCCTTCAATGCTTATGCAAGCGCAGTTAGAACACATTGAAGGATACTCGAATAAAAAGCTAGCCAAAGCTGCTTTGTAGGTTGCAGTGAAAGCGCTTGTAGAGATAAAGCTGATGAAAGCCACAATCTGATGATAGCAGCTTCTCTGCTCGAGATAATCGCTTTTCCTTAAAAGCTATAGTTTGCGAAGATAGAACACATACCAAGAGAATATTGTTAGGATGGATGTTAATGCTGTTCTGTAGTTTGCAGTGAAATATCTTGTAGAGATAAGGTTATGGCAATACACAATCTGATGACAGCAGTTTCTCTGCTCGAGATAATCGCTTTTCCTTAAATGCATTACTAGGCGCAGATAAAACACATATCAAGAAAACACAGTAAGGGGCTCTGTTAATGCTGCTTTTTAGTATGCAGAGAAAGCGCTTGTCGAGATAAAGCAAATGAAAGCCGCAATCTGATGACAGCCGTTTCTCTGCTCGAGATAATCGCATTTCCTTAAAAGCATTACTAGGCGCAGATAAAACACATATCAAGAGAACACAGTAAGGGGCTCTGTTAATGCTGCTTTTTAGTATGCAGAGAAAGTGCTTGAAGAGATAAAGCTGATGAAAGCCACAATCTAGTGACAGCAGTTTCTCTGCTCGAAATAATCACTTTTCCTTCAATGCTTATGCAAGCGCAGTTAGAACACATTGAAGGATACTCGAATAAAAAGCTAGCCAAAGCTGCTTTGTAGTTTGCAGTGAAAGCGCTTCTAGAGATAAAGCTGATGAAAGCCACAATCTGATTATAGCAGCTTCCCTGCTCGAGATAATCGCTTTTCTTAAATGCTTTAGTATGCGCAGATAGAACACATACCATGGGAATATTGTTAGGATGGCTGTTAATGCTGTTCTGTAGTTTGCAGTGAAATATCTTGTAGAGATAAGGCTATGGCAATACACAATCTGATGATAGCAGCTTCTCTGCTCGAGATAATCGCTTTTCCTTAAATGCATTACTAGGCGCAGATAAAACACATATCAAGAAAACACAGTAAGGGGCTCTGTTAATGCTGCTTTTTAGTATGCAGAGAAAGCGCTTGTCGAGATAAAGCAAATGAGAGCCGCAATCTGATGACAGCAGTTTCTCTGCTCTAAATAATCACTTTTCCGTCAATGCTTATGCTAGCGCAGTAAAAACACATTTAAGGATACTCTAATAAAAAGCTAGCCAAAGCTGCTTTGTAGGATGCAGTGATAGCGCTTGTAGAAATAAAGCAGATGAAAGCCACAATCTGATGATAGCAACTTCTCTTCTCGAGATAATCGCTTTTCCTTAAATGCATTACTATGCGCAGATAGAACACATATCAAGAGAACATAGTAAGGGGCTCTGTTAATGCTGCTTTTCAGTATGCAGAGAAAGCGCTTGTCGACATAAAGCAAATGAAAGCCGCAATCTGATGACAGTAGTTTCTCTGCTCGAGATAATCGCTTTTCCTTAAATGCATTACTAGGCGCAGATAAAACACATATCAAGAAAACACAGTAAGGGGCTCTGTTAATGCTGCTTTTTAGAATGCAGAGAAAGCGCTTGTCGAGATAAAGCAAATGAGAGCCGAAATCTGATGACAGCAGTTTCTCTGCTCGAAATAATCACTTTTATTCAATGCTTATGCGAGCGCAGTAAAAACACATTTAAGGATACTCTAATAAAAAGCTAGCCAAAGCTGCTTTGTAGGATGCAGTGATAGCACTTGTAGAAATAAAGCAGTTGAAAGCCACAATCTGATGATAGCAGCTTCTCTACTCGAGATAATCGGTTTACTTTAAATGCATTACTAGGCGCAGATAGAACACATATCAAGAGAACATAGTAAGTGGCTCTGTTAATGCTGCATTTTAGTATGCAGAGAAAGCGCTTGAAGAGATAAAACTGATGAAAGCCACAATCTAGTGACAGCAGTTTCTCTGCTCGAGATAATCACTTTTCCTTCAATGCTTATGCAATCGCAGTTAGAACACATTGAAGGATACTCGAATAAAAAGCAAGCCAAAGCTGCTTTGTAGGTTGCAGTGAAAGCGCTTGTAGAGATAAAGCTGATGAAAGCCACAATCTGATGATAGCAGCTTCCCTGCTCGAGATAATCGCTTTTCCTTAAATGCTTTAGTATGCGCAGATAGAACACATACCATGGGAATATTGTTAGGATGGCTGTTAATGCAGTTCTGTAGCTTGCAGTTAAATATCTTGTAGAGATAAGGCTATGGCAATACACAATCTGATGATAGCAGCTTCTCTGCTCGAGATAATCGCTTTTCCTTAAATGCATTACTAGGCGCAAATTAAACACATATCAATAAAACACAGTAAGGGGCTCTGTTAATGCTGCTTTTTAGTATGCAGAGAAAGCGCTTGTGAGATAAAGCAAATGAGAGCCGCAATCTGATGACAGCAGCTTCTCTGCTCTAAATAATCACTTTTCCTTCAATGCTTATGCTAGCGCAGTAAAAACACATTTAAGGATACTCTAATAAAAAGCTAGCCAAAGCTGCTTTGTAGGATGCAGTGATAGCGCTTGTAGAAATAAAGCAGATGAAAGCCACAATCTGATGATAGCAGCTTCTCTACTCGAGATAATCGGTTTACCTTAAATGCATTACTGGGCGCAGATAGAAAACACAACAAGAGAGAATAATAAGGAGCTCTGTCAATGCTCCTTTGTAGTTTGCAGTGAAAGCGCTTGAAGAGATAAAGCTGATGAAAGCCACAATCTGAGGATAGCAGCTTCTCTGCCCGAGATAATCGCTTTTTTCTTAAATGCATTACTAGGCGCAGATAAAACACATATCAAGAGAACATAGTAAGGGGCTCTGTTAATGCTGCTTTTTAGTATGCAGAGAAAGCGCTTGTCGAGATAAAGCAAATGAAAGCCGCAATCTGATGACAGCAGTTTCTCTGCTCGAGATAATCGCTTTTCCTTAAATGCATTACTAGGCGCAGATAAAACACATATCAAGAAAACATAGTAAGGGGCTCTGTTAATGCTGCTTTTTAGTATGCAGAGAAAGCGCTTGTCGACATAAAGCAAATGAGAGCCGCAATCTGATGACAGCGGTTTCTCTGCTCTAAATAATCACTTTTCCTTCAATGCTTATGCTAGCGCAGTAAAAACACATTTAAGGATACTCGAATAAAAAGCTAGGCAAAGCTGCTTTGTAGGATGCAGTGATAGCGCTTGTAGAAATAAAGCAGATGAAAGCCACAATCTGATGATAGCAGCTTCTCTACTCGAGATAATCGGTTTACCTTAAATGCATTACTAGGCGCAGATAGAAAACACAACAAGAGAGAATAATAAGGAGCTCTGTCAATGCTCCTTTGTAGTTTGCAGTGAAAGCGCTTGAAGAGATAAAGTTGATGAAAGCCACAATCTGAGGATAGCAGCTTCTCTGCCCGAGATAATCGCTTTTCCTTAAATGCATTACTAGGCGCAGATAGAACACATATCAAGAGAACATAGTAAGGGGCTCTGTTAATGCTGCTTTTTAGTATGCAGAGAAAGCGCTTGTCGAGATAAAGCAAATGAGAGCCGCAATCTGATGACAGCAGTTTCTCTGCTCTAAGTAATCACTTTTCCTTCAATGCTTATGCTAGCGCAGTAAAAACACATTTAAGGATACTCTAATAAAAAGCTAGCCAAAGCTGCTTTGTAGGATGCAGTGATAGCGCTTGTAGAAATAAAGCAGATGAAAGCCACAATCTGATGATAGCAGCTTCTCTACTCGAGATAATCGGTTTACCTTAAATGCATTACTAGGCGCAGATAGAAAACACAACAAGAGAGAATAATAAGGAGCTCTGTCAATGCTCCTTTGTAGTTTGCAGTGAAAGCGCTTGAAGAGATAAAGTTGATGAAAGCCACAATCTGAGAATAGCAGCTTCTCTTCCCGAGATAATCGCTTTTCCTTAAATGCATTACTAGGCGCAGATAAAACACATATCAAGAGAACACAGTAAGGGGCTCTGTTAATGCTGCTTTTTAGTATGCAGAGAAAGCGCTTGAAGAGATAAAGCTGATGAAAGCCACAATCTAGTGACAGCAGTTTCTCTGCTCGAAATAATCACTTTTCCTTAAATGCTTATGCAAGCGCAGTTAGAACACATTGAAGGATACTCGAATAAAAAGCTAGCCAAAGCTGCTTTGTAGTTTGCAGTGAAAGCGCTTGTAGAGATAAAGCTGATGAAAGCCACAATCTGATGATAGCAGCTTCTCTGCTCGAGATAATCGCTTTTCTTAAATGCTTTAGTATGCGCAGATCGAACACATACCATGGGAATATTGTTAGGATTGCTGTTAATGCTGTTCTGTACTTTGCAGTGAAATATCTTGTAGAGATAAGGCTATGGCAATACACAATCTGATGATAGCAGCTTCTCTGCTCGAGATAATCGCTTTTCCTTAAATGCATTACTAGGCGCAGAAAAAACATATATCAAGAAAACACAGTAAGGGGCTCTGTTAATGCTGCTTTTTAGTATGCAGAGAAAGCGCTTGTCGAGATAAAGCAAATGAGAGCCGCAATCTGATGACAGCAGCTTCTCTACTCGAGATAATCGGTTTACCTTAAATGCATTACTAGGCGCAGATAGAAAACACAACAAGATAGAATAATAAGGAGCTCTGTCAATGCTCCTTTGTAGTTTGCAGTGAAAGCGTTTGAAGAGATAAAGCTGATGAAAGCCACAATCTGAGGATAGCAGCTTCTCTGCCAGAGATAATCGCTTTTCCTTAAATGCTTTACTAGGCGCAGATAGAACACATATCAAGAGAACATAGTAAGGGGCTCTGTTAATGCTGCTTTTTAGTATGCAGAGAAAGCGCTTGTCGAGATAAAGCTGATGAAAGCCACAATCTAGTGACAGCAGTTTCTCTGCTCGAAATAATCACTTTTCCTTCAATGCTTATGCAAGCGCAGTTAGAATACATTGAACGATACTCGAATAAAAATCTAACCAAAGCTGCTTTGTAGGTTGCAGTGAAAGCGCTTGTAGAGATAAAGCTGATGAAAGCCACAATCTGAGGATAGCAGCTTCTCTGCCCGAGATAATCGCTTTTCCTTAAATGCATTACTAGGCGCAGAGAAAACACATATCAAGAAAACACAGTAAGGGGCTCTGTTAATGCTGCTTTTTAGTATGCAGAGAAAGCGCTTGTCGAGATAAAGCAAATGAGAGCCGCAATCTGATGACAGCAGTTTCTCTGCTCGAGATAATCGCTTTTCCTTAAATTCATTACTAGGCGCAGATAGAACACATATCAAGAGAACATTGTTAGGATGTCTGTTAATGCTGCTTTGTAGTTTGCAGTGAACTATCTTGTAGAGATAAGGCGATGGAAAACCACAATCTGATGATAGCAGCTTCTCTGCTCGGGATAATCGGTTTACATTAAAAGCATTACTGGGCGCAGATAGAACACATAACAAGAGAGAATAATAAGTGGCTCTGTTAATGCTCCTTTGTAGTTTACAGTGAAAGATCTAGTCGTGATAAATCTAATGAAAGCCACAATCTGATGATAGCACCTTCTCTGTTCGAGAAAATCACTTTTCCTTAAAAAATTACTAGGCGCAGATAAAACACATATCAAGAGAACACAGTAAGGAACTCTATTAATTCTGCTTTGTAGGTTGCAGTGAAAGCGCTTATAGAGTTAAAGCTCATGAAAGCCACAATCTGATGATAGCAGCTTCTCTGTTCGAAATAATCGCTTTAACTTAAATGCATTACTAGGCGCAGATAGAACACATATCAAGAGACCATAGTAAGGGGCTCTGTTAATGCTGCTTTCTAGGTTGCAGTGAAAGCGCTTATAGAGTTAAAGCTCATTAAAGACACAGTCTGATGATAGCAGCTTCTCTGCTAGAGATAATCACTTTTCCTTAACTGATTATGTAAGCGCAGTTAGAACACATTTCAGGACACTCTAATAAAAAGCTAGTAAGCGCTGATTTCTAGGTAGCAGTTAAAGCGCTTGTTGAGATAAAGCTCATGAAAGCCACAATCTGATGATAGCAGCTTCTCTGCTCGAGATAATCGCTTTTCCTTAAATGCTATAGTATGCGCAGATAGAACACATACCAAGAGAATATTGTTAGGATGGATGCTAATGCTGTTCTGTAGTTTGCAGTGAAATATCTTGTAGAGATAAGGCTATGGCAATACACAATCTGATGATAGCAGCTTCTCTGCCCGAGATAATCGCTTTTCCTTAAATGCATTACTAGGCGCAGATAAAACACATATCAAGAGAACACAGTAAGGGGCTCTGTTAATGCTGCTTTTTAGTATGCAGAGAAAGCGCTTGAAGAGATAAAGCTGATGAAAGCCACAATCTAGTGACAGCAGTTTCTCTGCTCGAAATAATCACTTTTCCTTCAATGCTTATGCAAGCGCAGTTAGAACACATTGAAGGATACTCGAATAAAAAGCTAGCCAAAGCTGCTTTGTAGTTTGCAGTGAAAGCGCTTGTAGAGATAAAGCTGATGAAAGCCACAATCTGATGATAGCAGCTTCTCTGCTCGAGATAATCGCTTTTCTTAAATGCTTTAGTATGCGCAGATAGAACACATACAATGGGAATATTGTTAGGATTGCTGTTAATGCTGTTCTGTAGTTTGCAGTGAAATATCTTGTAGAGATAAGGCTATGGCAATACACAATCTGATGATAGCAGCTTCTCTGCTCGAGATAATCGCTTTTCCTTAAATGCATTACTAGGCGCAGATAAAACACATATCAAGAAAACACAGTAAGGGGCTTTGTTAATGCTGCTTTTTAGTATGCAGAGAAAGCGCTTGTCGAGATAAAGCAAATGAGAGCCGAAATCTGATGACAGCAGCTTCTCTACTCGAGATAATCGGTTTACCTTAAATGCATTACTAGGCGCAGATAGAAAACACAACAAGATAGAATAATAAGGAGCTCTGTCAATGCTCCTTTGTAGTTTGCAGTGAAAGCGTTTGAAGAGATAAAGCTGATGAAAGCCGCAATCTGAGGATAGCAGCTTCTCTGCCCGAGATAATCGCTTTTCCTTAAATGCATTACTAGGCGCAGAGAAAACACATATCAAGAAAACACAGTAAGGGGCTCTGTTAATGCTGCTTTTTAGTATGCAGAGAAAGCGCTTGTCGAGATAAAGCAAATGAGAGCCGCAATCTGATGACAGCAGTTTCTCTGCTCGAGATAATCGCTTTTCCTTAAATTCATTACTAGGCGCAGATAGAACACATATCAAGAGAACATTGTTAGGATGTCTGTTAATGCTGCTTTGTAGTTTGCAGTGAACTATCTTGTAGAGATAAGGCGATGGAAAACCACAATCTGATGATAGCAGCTTCTCTGCTCGGGATAATCGGTTTACATTAAAAGCATTACTGGGCGCAGATAGAACACATAACAAGAGAGAATAATAAGTGGCTCTGTTAATGCTCCTTTGTAGTTTACAGTGAAAGATCTAGTCGTGATAAATCTAATGAAAGCCACAATCTGATGATAGCACCTTCTCTGTTCGAGAAAATCGCTTTTCCTTAAAAACATTACTAGGCGCAGATAAAACACATATCAAGAGAACACAGTAAGGAACTCTATTAATTCTGCTTTGTAGGTTGCAGTGAAAGCGCTTATAGAGTTAAAGCTCATGAAAGCCACAATCTGATGATAGCAGCTTCTCTGTTCGAAATAATCGCTTTAACTTAAATGCATTACTAGGCGCAGATAGAACACATATCAAGAGACCATAGTAAGGGGCTCTGTTAATGCTGCTTTCTAGGTTGCAGTGAAAGCGCTTATAGAGTTAAAGCTCATTAAAGACACAGTCTGATGATAGCAGCTTCTCTGCTAGAGATAATCACTTTTCCTTAACTGATTATGTAAGCGCAGTTAGAACACATTTCAGGACACTCTAATAAAAAGCTAGTAAGCGCTGATTTCTAGGTAGCAGTTAAAGCGCTTGTTGAGATAAAGCTCATGAAAGCCACAATCTGATGATAGCAGCTTCTCTGCTCGAGATAATCGCTTTTCCTTAAATGCTATAGTATGCGCAGATAGAACACATACCAAGAGAATATTGTTAGGATGGATGCTAATGCTGTTCTGTAGTTTGCAGTGAAATATCTTGTAGAGATAAGGCTATGGCAATACACAATCTGATGATAGCAGCTTCTCTGCCCGAGATAATCGCTTTTCCTTAAATGCATTACTAGGCGCAGATAAAACACATATCAAGAGAACACAGTAAGGGGCTCTGTTAATGCTGCTTTTTAGTATGCAGAGAAAGCGCTTGAAGAGATAAAGCTGATGAAAGCCACAATCTAGTGACAGCAGTTTCTCTGCTCGAAATAATCACTTTTCCTTCAATGCTTATGCAAGCGCAGTTAGAACACATTGAAGGATACTCGAATAAAAAGCTAGCCAAAGCTGCTTTGTAGTTTGCAGTGAAAGCGCTTGTAGAGATAAAGCTGATGAAAGCCACAATCTGATGATAGCAGCTTCTCTGCTCGAGATAATCGCTTTTCTTAAATGCTTTAGTATGCGCAGATAGAACACATACAATGGGAATATTGTTAGGATTGCTGTTAATGCTGTTCTGTAGTTTGCAGTGAAATATCTTGTAGAGATAAGGCTATGGCAATACACAATCTGATGATAGCAGCTTCTCTGCTCGAGATAATCGCTTTTCCTTAAATGCATTACTAGGCGCAGATAAAACACATATCAAGAAAACACAGTAAGGGGCTTTGTTAATGCTGCTTTTTAGTATGCAGAGAAAGCGCTTGTCGAGATAAAGCAAATGAGAGCCGAAATCTGATGACAGCAGCTTCTCTACTCGAGATAATCGGTTTACCTTAAATGCATTACTAGGCGCAGATAGAAAACACAACAAGATAGAATAATAAGGAGCTCTGTCAATGCTCCTTTGTAGTTTGCAGTGAAAGCGTTTGAAGAGATAAAGCTGATGAAAGCCGCAATCTGAGGATAGCAGCTTCTCTGCCCGAGATAATCGCTTTTCCTTAAATGCATTACTAGGCGCAGAGAAAACACATATCAAGAAAACACAGTAAGGGGCTCTGTTAATGCTGCTTTTTAGTATGCAGAGAAAGCGCTTGTCGAGATAAAGCAAATGAGAGCCGCAATCTGATGACAGCAGTTTCTCTGCTCGAGATAATCGCTTTTCCTTAAATTCATTACTAGGCGCAGATAGAACACATATCAAGAGAACATTGTTAGGATGTCTGTTAATGCTGCTTTGTAGTTTGCAGTGAACTATCTTGTAGAGATAAGGCGATGGAAAACCACAATCTGATGATAGCAGCTTCTCTGCTCGGGATAATCGGTTTACATTAAAAGCATTACTGGGCGCAGATAGAACACATAACAAGAGAGAATAATAAGTGGCTCTGTTAATGCTCCTTTGTAGTTTACAGTGAAAGATCTAGTCGTGATAAATCTAATGAAAGCCACAATCTGATGATAGCACCTTCTCTGTTCGAGAAAATCGCTTTTCCTTAAAAACATTACTAGGCGCAGATAAAACACATATCAAGAGAACACAGTAAGGAACTCTATTAATTCTGCTTTGTAGGTTGCAGTGAAAGCGCTTATAGAGTTAAAGCTCATGAAAGCCACAATCTGATGATAGCAGCTTCTCTGTTCGAAATAATCGCTTTAACTTAAATGCATTACTAGGCGCAGATAGAACACATATCAAGAGACCATAGTAAGGGGCTCTGTTAATGCTGCTTTCTAGGTTGCAGTGAAAGCGCTTATAGAGTTAAAGCTCATTAAAGACACAGTCTGATGATAGCAGCTTCTCTGCTAGAGATAATCACTTTTCCTTAACTGATTATGTAAGCGCAGTTAGAACACATTTCAGGACACTCTAATAAAAAGCTAGTAAGCGCTGATTTCTAGGTAGCAGTTAAAGCGCTTGTTGAGATAAAGCTCATGAAAGCCACAATCTGATGATAGCAGCTTCTCTGCTCGAGATAATCGCTTTTCCTTAAATGCTATAGTATGCGCAGATTGAACACATACCAAGAGAATATTGTTAGGATGGATGCTAATGCTGTTCTGTAGTTTGCAGTGAAATATCTTGTAGAGATAAGGCTATGGCAATACACAATCTGATGATAGCAGCTTCTCTGCCCGAGATAATCGCTTTTCCTTAAATGCATTACTAGGCGCAGATAAAACACATATCAAGAGAACACAGTAAGGGGCTCTGTTAATGCTGCTTTTTAGTATGCAGAGAAAGCGCTTGAAGAGATAAAGCTGATGAAAGCCACAATCTAGTGACAGCAGTTTCTCTGCTCGAAATAATCACTTTTCCTTCAATGCTTATGCAAGCGCAGTTAGAACACATTGAAGGATACTCGAATAAAAAGCTAGCCAAAGCTGCTTTGTAGTTTGCAGTGAAAGCGCTTGTAGAGATAAAGCTGATGAAAGCCACAATCTGATGATAGCAGCTTCTCTGCTCGAGATAATCGCTTTTCTTAAATGCTTTAGTATGCGCAGATAGAACACATACAATGGGAATATTGTTAGGATTGCTGTTAATGCTGTTCTGTAGTTTGCAGTGAAATATCTTGTAGAGATAAGGCTATGGCAATACACAATCTGATGATAGCAGCTTCTCTGCTCGAGATAATCGCTTTTCCTTAAATGCATTACTAGGCGCAGATAAAACACATATCAAGAAAACACAGTAAGGGGCTTTGTTAATGCTGCTTTTTAGTATGCAGAGAAAGCGCTTGTCGAGATAAAGCAAATGAGAGCCGAAATCTGATGACAGCAGCTTCTCTACTCGAGATAATCGGTTTACCTTAAATGCATTACTAGGCGCAGATAGAAAACACAACAAGATAGAATAATAAGGAGCTCTGTCAATGCTCCTTTGTAGTTTGCAGTGAAAGCGTTTGAAGAGATAAAGCTGATGAAAGCCGCAATCTGAGGATAGCAGCTTCTCTGCCCGAGATAATCGCTTTTCCTTAAATGCATTACTAGGCGCAGAGAAAACACATATCAAGAAAACACAGTAAGGGGCTCTGTTAATGCTGCTTTTTAGTATGCAGAGAAAGCGCTTGTCGAGATAAAGCAAATGAGAGCCGCAATCTGATGACAGCAGTTTCTCTGCTCGAGATAATCGCTTTTCCTTAAATTCATTACTAGGCGCAGATAGAACACATATCAAGAGAACATTGTTAGGATGTCTGTTAATGCTGCTTTGTAGTTTGCAGTGAACTATCTTGTAGAGATAAGGCGATGGAAAACCACAATCTGATGATAGCAGCTTCTCTGCTCGGGATAATCGGTTTACATTAAAAGCATTACTGGGCGCAGATAGAACACATAACAAGAGAGAATAATAAGTGGCTCTGTTAATGCTCCTTTGTAGTTTACAGTGAAAGATCTAGTCGTGATAAATCTAATGAAAGCCACAATCTGATGATAGCACCTTCTCTGTTCGAGAAAATCGCTTTTCCTTAAAAACATTACTAGGCGCAGATAAAACACATATCAAGAGAACACAGTAAGGAACTCTATTAATTCTGCTTTGTAGGTTGCAGTGAAAGCGCTTATAGAGTTAAAGCTCATGAAAGCCACAATCTGATGATAGCAGCTTCTCTGTTCGAAATAATCGCTTTAACTTAAATGCATTACTAGGCGCAGATAGAACACATATCAAGAGACCATAGTAAGGGGCTCTGTTAATGCTGCTTTCTAGGTTGCAGTGAAAGCGCTTATAGAGTTAAAGCTCATTAAAGACACAGTCTGATGATAGCAGCTTCTCTGCTAGAGATAATCACTTTTCCTTAACTGATTATGTAAGCGCAGTTAGAACACATTTCAGGACACTCTAATAAAAAGCTAGTAAGCGCTGATTTCTAGGTAGCAGTTAAAGCGCTTGTTGAGATAAAGCTCATGAAAGCCACAATCTGATGATAGCAGCTTCTCTGCTCGAGATAATCGCTTTTCCTTAAATGCTATAGTATGCGCAGATAGAACACATACCAAGAGAATATTGTTAGGATGGATGCTAATGCTGTTCTGTAGTTTGCAGTGAAATATCTTGTAGAGATAAGGCTATGGCAATACACAATCTGATGATAGCAGCTTCTCTGCCCGAGATAATCGCTTTTCCTTAAATGCATTACTAGGCGCAGATAAAACACATATCAAGAGAACACAGTAAGGGGCTCTGTTAATGCTGCTTTTTAGTATGCAGAGAAAGCGCTTGAAGAGATAAAGCTGATGAAAGCCACAATCTAGTGACAGCAGTTTCTCTGCTCGAAATAATCACTTTTCCTTCAATGCTTATGCAAGCGCAGTTAGAACACATTGAAGGATACTCGAATAAAAAGCTAGCCAAAGCTGCTTTGTAGTTTGCAGTGAAAGCGCTTGTAGAGATAAAGCTGATGAAAGCCACAATCTGATGATAGCAGCTTCTCTGCTCGAGATAATCGCTTTTCTTAAATGCTTTAGTATGCGCAGATAGAACACATACAATGGGAATATTGTTAGGATTGCTGTTAATGCTGTTCTGTAGTTTGCAGTGAAATATCTTGTAGAGATAAGGCTATGGCAATACACAATCTGATGATAGCAGCTTCTCTGCTCGAGATAATCGCTTTTCCTTAAATGCATTACTAGGCGCAGATAAAACACATATCAAGAAAACACAGTAAGGGGCTTTGTTAATGCTGCTTTTTAGTATGCAGAGAAAGCGCTTGTCGAGATAAAGCAAATGAGAGCCGAAATCTGATGACAGCAGCTTCTCTACTCGAGATAATCGGTTTACCTTAAATGCATTACTAGGCGCAGATAGAAAACACAACAAGATAGAATAATAAGGAGCTCTGTCAATGCTCCTTTGTAGTTTGCAGTGAAAGCGTTTGAAGAGATAAAGCTGATGAAAGCCGCAATCTGAGGATAGCAGCTTCTCTGCCCGAGATAATCGCTTTTCCTTAAATGCATTACTAGGCGCAGAGAAAACACATATCAAGAAAACACAGTAAGGGGCTCTGTTAATGCTGCTTTTTAGTATGCAGAGAAAGCGCTTGTCGAGATAAAGCAAATGAGAGCCGCAATCTGATGACAGCAGTTTCTCTGCTCGAGATAATCGCTTTTCCTTAAATTCATTACTAGGCGCAGATAGAACACATATCAAGAGAACATTGTTAGGATGTCTGTTAATGCTGCTTTGTAGTTTGCAGTGAACTATCTTGTAGAGATAAGGCGATGGAAAACCACAATCTGATGATAGCAGCTTCTCTGCTCGGGATAATCGGTTTACATTAAAAGCATTACTGGGCGCAGATAGAACACATAACAAGAGAGAATAATAAGTGGCTCTGTTAATGCTCCTTTGTAGTTTACAGTGAAAGATCTAGTCGTGATAAATCTAATGAAAGCCACAATCTGATGATAGCACCTTCTCTGTTCGAGAAAATCGCTTTTCCTTAAAAACATTACTAGGCGCAGATAAAACACATATCAAGAGAACACAGTAAGGAACTCTATTAATTCTGCTTTGTAGGTTGCAGTGAAAGCGCTTATAGAGTTAAAGCTCATGAAAGCCACAATCTGATGATAGCAGCTTCTCTGTTCGAAATAATCGCTTTAACTTAAATGCATTACTAGGCGCAGATAGAACACATATCAAGAGACCATAGTAAGGGGCTCTGTTAATGCTGCTTTCTAGGTTGCAGTGAAAGCGCTTATAGAGTTAAAGCTCATTAAAGACACAGTCTGATGATAGCAGCTTCTCTGCTAGAGATAATCACTTTTCCTTAACTGATTATGTTAGCGCAGTTAGAACACATTTCAGGACACTCTAATAAAAAGCTAGTCAGCGCTGATTTCTAGGTAGCAGTTAAAGCGCTTGTTGAGATAAAGCTCATGAAAGCCACAAGCTGATGATAGCAACTTCTCTGCTCGAGATAATCGCTTTTCCTTAAATACATTACTAGGCGCAGATAAAACACAAATCAAGAGAACACAGTAAGGAGCTCTGTTAATTCTGCTTTGTAGGTCGCAGTGAAAGCGCTTATAGAGTTAAAGCTCATGAAAGCCACAATCTGAGGATAGCAGCTTCTCTGCTCGAGATAATCGCTTTTCCTTAATTATTTTCCTAGCTGCAGTTAAAACACATATCAAGAGAACATAGTAAGGAGCTCTGTTCATTCTGCTTTGTAGGTTGCAGTGAAAGCGCTTACAGAGTTAAAGCTCATGAAAGCCACAATCTGAGGATACCAGCTTCTCTGCTCGAGATAATCGCTTTAACTTAAATGCATTACTAGACGCAGATAAAACACATATCAAGAGAACACAGTAAGGAGCTCTGTTAATTCTGCTTTCTAGGTTGCACTAAAAGCTCTTATAGAGTTAAAGCCAATGAAAGCCACAATCTGATGACAGCAGCTTCTGTACTCTAGTTAATCGCTTTTCCTTAAATGCTTTAGTAAGCGCTGAAGGAACACACTTCAGGACACTCTAATAAAAAGCTAGTCAGCGCTGATTTCTAGGTAGCAGTTAAAGCGCTTGTAGAGATAAAGCTCATGAAAGCCACAATCTGATGATAGCAGCTTCTCTGCTCGAGATAATCGCTTTTCCTTAAATACATTACTAGGCGCAGATAGAACACATATCAAGAGAACATTGTTAGGATGTCTGTTAATGCTGTTTTGTAGTTTGCAGTGAAATATCTCGTAGAGATAAGGCTATGGAAAACCACAATCTGATGATAGCAGCTTCTCTGCTCGGGATAATCGGTTTACATTAAAAGCATTACTGGGCGCAGATAGAAGACATAACAAGAGAGAATAATAAGGGGCTCTGTTAATGCTGCTTTCTAGGTTGCAGTGAAAGCGCTTATAGAGTTAAAGCTCATTAAAGACACAGTCTGATGACAGCAGCTTCTCTGCTAGAGATAATCACTTTTCCTTAAATGCTTAAGTAAGCGCAGTTAGAACACATTTCAGGACACTCTAATAAAAAGCTAGTAAGCGCTGATTTCTAGGTAGCAGTTAATGCGCTTGTAGAGATAAAGCTCATGAAAGCCACAAGCTGATGATAGCAGCTTCTCTGCTCGAGATAATCGCTTTTCCTTAAATGCATTACTAGCAGCAGTTAAAACACATATCAAGAGAACATAGTAAGGAGCTCTGTTCATTCTGCTTTGTAGGTTGCAGTGAAAGCGCTTACAGAGTTAAAGCTCATGAAAGCCACAATCTGAGGATAGCAGCTTCTCTGCCCGAGATAATCGCTTTTCCTTAAATTCATTACTAGGCGCAGATAAAACACATATCAAGAAAACACAGTAAGGGGCTCTGTTAATGCTGCTTTTTAGTATGCAGAGAAAGCGCTTGTAGAGATAAAGCAAATGAAAGCCGCAATCTGATGACAGCAGCTTCTCTGCTCGAGATAATCGCTTTTCCTTAAATGCATTACTAGGCTCAGATAAAACACATATCAAGAGAACACAGTAAGGGGCTCTGTTAATGCTGCTTTTTAGTATGCAGAGAAAGCGCTTGAAGAGATAAAGCTGATGAAAGCCACAATCTAGTGACAGCAGTTTCTCTGCTCGAAATAATCACTTTTCCTTCAATGCTTATACAAGCGCAGTTAGAACACATTGAAGGATACTCGAATAAAAAGCTAGCCAAAGCTGCTTTGTAGGTTGCAGTGAAAGCGCTTGTAGAGATAAAGCTGATGAAAGCCACAATCTGATGATAGCAGCTTCTCTGCTCGAGATAATCGCTTTTTTCTTAAATGCTATAGTATGCGCAGATAGAACACATACCAAGAGAATATTGTTAGGATGGATGTTAATGCTGTTCTGTAGTTTGCAGTGAAATATCTTGTAGAGATAAGGCTATGGCAATACACAATCTGATGATAGCAGCTTCTCTGCTCGATATAATCGCTTTTCCTTAAATGCATTACTAGGCGCAGATAAAACACATATCAAGAGAACACAGTAAGGGGCTCTGTTAATGCTGCTTTTTAGTATGCAGAGAAAGCGCTTGTCGAGATAAAGCAAATGAAAGCCGCAATCTGATGACAGCAGTTTCTCTGCTCGAGATAATCGCTTTTCCTTAAATGCATTACTAGGCGCAGATAAAACACATATCAAGAAAACACAGTAAGGGGCTCTGTTAATGCTGCTTTTTAGTATGCAGAGAAAGCGCTTGTCGAGATAAAGCAAATGAAAGCCGCAATCTGATGACAGCAGTTTCTCTGCTCGAGATAATCGCTTTTCCTTAAATGCATTACTAGGCGCAGATAAAACACATATCAAGAGAACACAGTAAGGCGCTCTGTTAATGCTGCTTTTTAGTATGCAGAGAAAGTGCTTGAAGAGATAAAGCTGATGAAAACCACAATCTAGTGACAGCAGTTTCTCTGCTCGAAATAATCACTTTTCCTTCAATGCTTATGCAAGCGCAGTTAGAACACATTGAAGGATACTCGAATAAAAAGCTAGCCAAAGCTGCTTTGTAGTTTGCATTGAAAGCGCGTGTAGAGATAAAGCTCGAGATAATCGCTTTTCCTTAAGTGCTATAGTATGCGCAGATAGAACACATACCAAGAGAATATTGTTAGGATGGATGTTAATGCTGCTCTGTAGTTTGCAGTGAAATATCTTGTAGAGATAAGGCTATGGCAATACACAATCTGATGATAGCAGCTTCTCTGCTCGATATAATCGCTTTTCCTTAAATGCATTACTAGGCGCAGATAAAACACATATCAAGAGAACACAGTAAGGGGCTCTGTTAATGCTGCTTTTTAGTATGCAGAGAAAGCGCTTGTCGAGATAAAGCAAATGAGAGCCGCAATCTGATGACAGCAGTTTCTCTGCTCTAAATAATCACTTTTCCTTCAATGCTTATGCTAGCGCAGTAAAAACACATTTAAGGATACTCTAATAAAAAGCTAACCAAAGCTGCTTTGTAGGATGCAGTGATAGCGCTTGTAGAAATAAAGCAGATGAAAGCCACAATCTGATGATAGCAGCTTCTCTACTCGAGATAATCGGTTTACCTTAAATGCATTACTAGGCGCAGATAGAAAACACAACAAGAGAGAATAATAAGGAGCTCTGTCAATGCTCCTTTGTAGTTTGCAGTGAAAGCGCTTGAAGAGATAAAGCTGATGAAAGCCACAATCTGAGGATAGCAGCTTCTCTGCCCGAGATAATCGCTTTTCCTTAAATGCATTACTAGGTGCAGATAGAACACATATCAAGAGAACATAGTAAGGGGCTCTGTTAATGCTGCTTTTTAGTATGCAGAGAAAGCGCTTGAAGAGATAAAGCTGATGAAAGCCACAATCTGATGATAGCAGCTTCTCTGCTCGAGATAATCGCTTTTCCTTAAATGCTATAGTATGCGCAGATAGAACACATACCAAGAGAATATTTTTAGGATGGATGTTAATGCTGTTCTGTAGTTTGCAGTTTAATATCTTGTAGAGATAAGGCTATGGCAATACACAATCTGATGATAGCAGCTTCTCTGCCCGAGATAATCGCTTTTCCTTAAATGCATTACTAGGCGCAGATAAAACACATATCAAGAGAACACAGTAAGGGGCTCTGTTAATGCTGCTTTTTAGTATGCAGAGAAAGCGCTTGTAGAGATAAAGCAAATGAGAGCCGCAATCAGATGACAGCAGTTTCTCTGCTCGAGATAATCGCTTTTCCTTAAATGCATTACTAGGCGCAGATAAAACACATATCAAGAGAACACAGTAAGGGGCTCTGTTAATGCTGCTTTTTAGTATGCTGAGAAAGTGCTTGAAGAGATAAAGCTGATGAAAACCACAATCTAGTGACAGCAGTTTCTCTGCTCGAAATAATCACTTTTCCTTCAATGCTTATGCAAGCTAAGTTAGAACACATTGAAGGATACTCGAATAAAAAGCTAGCCAAAGCTGCTTTGTAGTTTGCATTGAAAGCGCGTGTAGAGATAAAGCTCGAGATAATCGCTTTTCCTTAAGTGCTATAGTATGCGCAGATAGAACACATACCAAGAGAATATTGTTAGGATGGATGTTAATGCTGCTCTGTAGTTTGCAGTGAAATATCTTGTAGAGATAAGGCTATGGCAATACACAATCTGATGATAGCAGCTTCTCTGCTCGATATAATCGCTTTTCCTTAAATGCATTACTAGGCGCAGATAAAACACATATCAAGAGAACACAGTAAGGGGCTCTGTTAATGCTGCTTTTTAGTATGCAGAGAAAGCGCTTGTCGAGATAAAGCTAATGAAAGCCGCAATCTGATGACAGCAGTTTCTCTGCTCGAGATAATCGCTTTTCCTTAAATGCATTACTAGGCGCAGATAAAACACATATCAAGAAAACACAGTAAGGGGCTCTGTTAATGCTGCTTTTTAGTATGCAGAGAAAGCGCTTGTCGAGATAAAGCAAATGAAAGCCGCAATCTGATGACAGCAGTTTCTCTGCTCGAGATAATCGCTTTTCCTTAAATGCATTACTAGGCGCAGATAAAACACATATCAAGAGAACACAGTAAGGGGCTCTGTTAATGCAGCTTTTTAGTATGCAGAGAAAGCGCTTAAAGAGATAAAGCTGATGAAAGCCACAATCTAGTGACAGCAGTTTCTCTGCTCGAAATAATCACTTTTCCTTCAATGCTTATGCAAGCGCAATTAGAACACATTGAAGGATACTCGAATAAAAAGCTAGCCAAATCTGCTTTGTAGTTTGCAGTGAAAGCGCTTGTAGAGATAAAGCTGATGAAAGCCACAATCAGATGATAGCAGCTTCTCTGCTCGAGATAATCACTTTTCCTTAAATGCTATAGTATGCGCAGATAGAACACATACCAAGAGAATATTGTTAGGATGGATGCTAATGCTGTTCTGTAGTTTGCAGTGAAATATCTTGTAGAGATAAGGCTATGGCAATACACAATCTGATGATAGCAGCTTCTCTGCCCGAGATAATCGCTTTTCATTAAATGCATTACTAGGCGCAGATAAAACACATATCAAGAGAACACAGTAAGGGGCTCTGTTAATGCTGCTTTTTGGTATGCAGAGAAAGCGCTTGTCGAGATAAAGCAAATGAGAGCCGCAATCTGATGACAGCAGTTTCTCTGCTCTAAATAATCACTTTTCCTTCAATGCTTATGCTAGCGCAGTAAAAACACATTTAAGGATACTCTAATAAAAAGCTAACCAAAGCTGCTTTGTAGGATGCAGTGATAGCGCTTGTAGAAATAAAGCAGATGAAAGCCACAATCTGATGATAGCAGCTTCTCTACTCGAGATAATCGGTTTACCTTAAATGCATTACTAGGCGCAGATAGAAAACACAACAAGAGAGAATAATGAGCTCTGTCAATGCTCCTTTGTAGTTTGCAGTGAAAGCGCTTGAAGAGATAAAGCTGATGAAAGCCACAATCTGAGGATAGCAGCTTCTCTGCCCGAGATAATCGCTTTTCCTTAAATGCATTACTAGGTGCAGATAGAACACATATCAAGAGAACATAGTAAGGGGCTCTGTTAATGCTGCTTTTTAGTATGCAGAGAAAGCGCTTGAAGAGATAAAGCTGATGAAAGCCACAATCTGATGATAGCAGCTTCTCTGCTCGAGATAATCGCTTTTCCTTAAATGCTATAGTATGCGCAGATAGAACACATACCAAGAGAATATTGTTAGGATGGATGTTAATGCTGTTCTGTAGTTTGCAGTGAAATATCTTGTAGAGATAAGGCTATGGCAATACACAATCTGATGATAGCAGCTTCTCTGCCCGAGATAATCGCTTTTCCTTAAATGCATTACTAGGCGCAGATAAAACACATATCAAGAGAACACAGTAAGGGGCTCTGTTAATGTTGCTTTTTAGTATGCAGAGAAAGCGCTTGTAGAGATAAAGCAAATGAGAGCCGCAATCAGATGACAGCAGTTTCTCTGCTCGAGATAATCGCTTTTCCTTAAATGCATTACTAGGCGCAGATAAAACACATATCAAGAAAACACAGTAAGGGGCTCTGTTAATGCTGCTTTTTAGTATGCAGAGAAAGCGCTTGTCGAGATAAAGCAAATGAAAGCCGCAATCTGATGACAGCAGTTTCTCTGCTCGAGATAATCGCTTTTCCTTAAATGCATTACTAGGCGCAGATAAAACACATATCAAGAGAACACAGTAAGGCGCTCTGTTAATGCTGCTTTTTAGTATGCAGAGAAAGTGCTTGAAGAGATAAAGCTGATGAAAACCACAATCTAGTGACAGCAGTTTCTCTGCTCGAAATAATCACTTTTCCTTCAATGCTTATGCAAGCGCAGTTAGAACACATTGAAGGATACTCGAATAAAAAGCTAGCCAAAGCTGCTTTGTAGTTTGCATTGAAAACGCGTGTAGAGATAAAGCTCGAGATAATCGCTTTTCCTTAAGTGCTATAGTATGCGCAGATAGAACACATACCAAGAGAATATTGTTAGGATGGATGTTAATGCTGCTCTGTAGTTTGCAGTGAAATATCTTGTAGAGATAAGGCTATGGCAATACACAATCTGATGATAGCAGCTTCTCTGCTCGATATAATCGCTTTTCCTTAAATGCATTACTAGGCGCAGATAAAACACATATCAAGAGAACACAGTAAGGGGCTCTGTTAATGCTGCTTTTTAGTATGCAGAGAAAGCGCTTGTCGAGATAAAGCAAATGAGAGCCGCAATCTGATGACAGCAGTTTCTCTGCTCTAAATAATCACTTTTCCTTCAATGCTTATGCTAGCGCAGTAAAAACACATTTAAGGATACTCTAATAAAAAGCTAACCAAAGCTGCTTTGTAGGATGCAGTGATAGCGCTTGTAGAAATAAAGCAGATGAAAGCCACAATCTGATGATAGCAGCTTCTCTACTCGAGATAATCGGTTTACCTTAAATGCATTACTAGGCGCAGATAGAAAACACAACAAGAGAGAATAATAAGGAGCTCTGTCAATGCTCCTTTGTAGTTTGCAGTGAAAGCGCTTGAAGAGATAAAGCTGATGAAAGCCACAATCTGAGGATAGCAGCTTCTCTGCCCGAGATAATCGCTTTTCCTTAAATGCATTACTAGGTGCAGATAGAACACATATCAAGAGAACATAGTAAGGGGCTCTGTTAATGCTGCTTTTTAGTATGCAGAGAAAGCGCTTGAAGAGATAAAGCTGATGAAAGCCACAATCTGATGATAGCAGCTTCTCTGCTCGAGATAATCGCTTTTCCTTAAATGCTATAGTATGCGCAGATAGAACACATACCAAGAGAATATTTTTAGGATGGATGTTAATGCTGTTCTGTAGTTTGCAGTTTAATATCTTGTAGAGATAAGGCTATGGCAATACACAATCTGATGATAGCAGCTTCTCTGCCCGAGATAATCGCTTTTCCTTAAATGCATTACTAGGCGCAGATAAAACACATATCAAGAGAACACAGTAAGGGGCTCTGTTAATGCTGCTTTTTAGTATGCAGAGAAAGCGCTTGTAGAGATAAAGCAAATGAGAGCCGCAATCAGATGACAGCAGTTTCTCTGCTCGAGATAATCGCTTTTCCTTAAATGCATTACTAGGCGCAGATAAAACACATATCAAGAGAACACAGTAAGGGGCTCTGTTAATGCTGCTTTTTAGTATGCTGAGAAAGTGCTTGAAGAGATAAAGCTGATGAAAACCACAATCTAGTGACAGCAGTTTCTCTGCTCGAAATAATCACTTTTCCTTCAATGCTTATGCAAGCGCAGTTAGAACACATTGAAGGATACTCGAATAAAAAGCTAGCCAAAGCTGCTTTGTAGTTTGCATTGAAAGCGCGTGTAGAGATAAAGCTCGAGATAATCGCTTTTCCTTAAGTGCTATAGTATGCGCAGATAGAACACATACCAAGAGAATATTGTTAGGATGGATGTTAATGCTGCTCTGTAGTTTGCAGTGAAATATCTTGTAGAGATAAGGCTATGGCAATACACAATCTGATGATAGCAGCTTCTCTGCTCGATATAATCGCTTTTCCTTAAATGCATTACTAGGCGCAGATAAAACACATATCAAGAGAACACAGTAAGGGGCTCTGTTAATGCTGCTTTTTAGTATGCAGAGAAAGCGCTTGTCGAGATAAAGCTAATGAAAGCCGCAATCTGATGACAGCAGTTTCTCTGCTCGAGATAATCGCTTTTCCTTAAATGCATTACTAGGCGCAGATAAAACACATATCAAGAAAACACAGTAAGGGGCTCTGTTAATGCTGCTTTTTAGTATGCAGAGAAAGCGCTTGTCGAGATAAAGCAAATGAAAGCCGCAATCTGATGACAGCAGTTTCTCTGCTCGAGATAATCGCTTTTCCTTAAATGCATTACTAGGCGCAGATAAAACACATATCAAGAGAACACAGTAAGGGGCTCTGTTAATGCAGCTTTTTAGTATGCAGAGAAAGCGCTTAAAGAGATAAAGCTGATGAAAGCCACAATCTAGTGACAGCAGTTTCTCTGCTCGAAATAATCACTTTTCCTTCAATGCTTATGCAAGCGCAATTAGAACACATTGAAGGATACTCGAATAAAAAGCTAGCCAAAGCTGCTTTGTAGTTTGCATTGAAAGCGCGTGTAGAGATAAAGCTCGAGATAATCGCTTTTCCTTAAGTGCTATAGTATGCGCAGATAGAACACATACCAAGAGAATATTGTTAGGATGGATGTTAATGCTGCTCTGTAGTTTGCAGTGAAATATCTTGTAGAGATAAGGCTATGGCAATACACAATCTGATGATAGCAGCTTCTCTGCTCGATATAATCGCTTTTCCTTAAATGCATTACTAGGCGCAGATAAAACACATATCAAGAGAACACAGTAAGGGGCTCTGTTAATGCTGCTTTTTAGTATGCAGAGAAAGCGCTTGTCGAGATAAAGCTAATGAAAGCCGCAATCTGATGACAGCAGTTTCTCTGCTCGAGATAATCGCTTTTCCTTAAATGCATTACTAGGCGCAGATAAAACACATATCAAGAAAACACAGTAAGGGGCTCTGTTAATGCTGCTTTTTAGTATGCAGAGAAAGCGCTTGTCGAGATAAAGCAAATGAAAGCCGCAATCTGATGACAGCAGTTTCTCTGCTCGAGATAATCGCTTTTCCTTAAATGCATTACTAGGCGCAGATAAAACACATATCAAGAGAACACAGTAAGGGGCTCTGTTAATGCAGCTTTTTAGTATGCAGAGAAAGCGCTTAAAGAGATAAAGCTGATGAAAGCCACAATCTAGTGACAGCAGTTTCTCTGCTCGAAATAATCACTTTTCCTTCAATGCTTATGCAAGCGCAATTAGAACACATTGAAGGATACTCGAATAAAAAGCTAGCCAAATCTGCTTTGTAGTTTGCAGTGAAAGCGCTTGTAGAGATAAAGCTGATGAAAGCCACAATCAGATGATAGCAGCTTCTCTGCTCGAGATAATCACTTTTCCTTAAATGCTATAGTATGCGCAGATAGAACACATACCAAGAGAATATTGTTAGGATGGATGCTAATGCTGTTCTGTAGTTTGCAGTGAAATATCTTGTAGAGATAAGGCTATGGCAATACACAATCTGATGATAGCAGCTTCTCTGCCCGAGATAATCGCTTTTCCTTAAATGCATTACTAGGCGCAGATAAAACACATATCAAGAGAACACAGTAAGGGGCTCTGTTAATGCTGCTTTTTAGTATGCAGAGAAAGCGCTTGTAGAGATAAAGCAAATGAGAGCCGCAATCAGATGACAGCAGTTTCTCTGCTCGAGATAATCGCTTTTCCTTAAATGCATTACTAGGCGCAGATAAAACACATATCAAGAGAACACAGTAAGGGGCTCTGTTAATGCTGCTTTTTAGTATGCTGAGAAAGTGCTTGAAGAGATAAAGCTGATGAAAACCACAATCTAGTGACAGCAGTTTCTCTGCTCGAAATAATCACTTTTCCTTCAATGCTTATGCAAGCGCAGTTAGAACACATTGAAGGATACTCGAATAAAAAGCTAGCCAAAGCTGCTTTGTAGTTTGCATTGAAAGCGCGTGTAGAGATAAAGCTCGAGATAATCGCTTTTCCTTAAGTGCTATAGTATGCGCAGATAGAACACATACCAAGAGAATATTGTTAGGATGGATGTTAATGCTGCTCTGTAGTTTGCAGTGAAATATCTTGTAGAGATAAGGCTATGGCAATACACAATCTGATGATAGCAGCTTCTCTGCTCGATATAATCGCTTTTCCTTAAATGCATTACTAGGCGCAGATAAAACACATATCAAGAGAACACAGTAAGGGGCTCTGTTAATGCTGCTTTTTAGTATGCAGAGAAAGCGCTTGTCGAGATAAAGCAAATGAGAGCCGCAATCTGATGACAGCAGTTTCTCTGCTCTAAATAATCACTTTTCCTTCAATGCTTATGCTAGCGCAGTAAAAACACATTTAAGGATACTCTAATAAAAAGCTAACCAAAGCTGCTTTGTAGGATGCAGTGATAGCGCTTGTAGAAATAAAGCAGATGAAAGCCACAATCTGATGATAGCAGCTTCTCTACTCGAGATAATCGGTTTACCTTAAATGCATTACTAGGCGCAGATAGAAAACACAACAAGAGAGAATAATAAGGAGCTCTGTCAATGCTCCTTTGTAGTTTGCAGTGAAAGCGCTTGAAGAGATAAAGCTGATGAAAGCCACAATCTGAGGATAGCAGCTTCTCTGCCCGAGATAATCGCTTTTCCTTAAATGCATTACTAGGTGCAGATAGAACACATATCAAGAGAACATAGTAAGGGGCTCTGTTAATGCTGCTTTTTAGTATGCAGAGAAAGCGCTTGAAGAGATAAAGCTGATGAAAGCCACAATCTGATGATAGCAGCTTCTCTGCTCGAGATAATCGCTTTTCCTTAAATGCTATAGTATGCGCAGATAGAACACATACCAAGAGAATATTTTTAGGATGGATGTTAATGCTGTTCTGTAGTTTGCAGTTTAATATCTTGTAGAGATAAGGCTATGGCAATACACAATCTGATGATAGCAGCTTCTCTGCCCGAGATAATCGCTTTTCCTTAAATGCATTACTAGGCGCAGATAAAACACATATCAAGAGAACACAGTAAGGGGCTCTGTTAATGCTGCTTTTTAGTATGCAGAGAAAGCGCTTGTAGAGATAAAGCAAATGAGAGCCGCAATCAGATGACAGCAGTTTCTCTGCTCGAGATAATCGCTTTTCCTTAAATGCATTACTAGGCGCAGATAAAACACATATCAAGAGAACACAGTAAGGGGCTCTGTTAATGCTGCTTTTTAGTATGCTGAGAAAGTGCTTGAAGAGATAAAGCTGATGAAAACCACAATCTAGTGACAGCAGTTTCTCTGCTCGAAATAATCACTTTTCCTTCAATGCTTATGCAAGCGCAGTTAGAACACATTGAAGGATACTCGAATAAAAAGCTAGCCAAAGCTGCTTTGTAGTTTGCATTGAAAGCGCGTGTAGAGATAAAGCTCGAGATAATCGCTTTTCCTTAAGTGCTATAGTATGCGCAGATAGAACACATACCAAGAGAATATTGTTAGGATGGATGTTAATGCTGCTCTGTAGTTTGCAGTGAAATATCTTGTAGAGATAAGGCTATGGCAATACACAATCTGATGATAGCAGCTTCTCTGCTCGATATAATCGCTTTTCCTTAAATGCATTACTAGGCGCAGATAAAACACATATCAAGAGAACACAGTAAGGGGCTCTGTTAATGCTGCTTTTTAGTATGCAGAGAAAGCGCTTGTCGAGATAAAGCTAATGAAAGCCGCAATCTGATGACAGCAGTTTCTCTGCTCGAGATAATCGCTTTTCCTTAAATGCATTACTAGGCGCAGATAAAACACATATCAAGAAAACACAGTAAGGGGCTCTGTTAATGCTGCTTTTTAGTATGCAGAGAAAGCGCTTGTCGAGATAAAGCAAATGAAAGCCGCAATCTGATGACAGCAGTTTCTCTGCTCGAGATAATCGCTTTTCCTTAAATGCATTACTAGGCGCAGATAAAACACATATCAAGAGAACACAGTAAGGGGCTCTGTTAATGCAGCTTTTTAGTATGCAGAGAAAGCGCTTAAAGAGATAAAGCTGATGAAAGCCACAATCTAGTGACAGCAGTTTCTCTGCTCGAAATAATCACTTTTCCTTCAATGCTTATGCAAGCGCAATTAGAACACATTGAAGGATACTCGAATAAAAAGCTAGCCAAATCTGCTTTGTAGTTTGCAGTGAAAGCGCTTGTAGAGATAAAGCTGATGAAAGCCACAATCAGATGATAGCAGCTTCTCTGCTCGAGATAATCACTTTTCCTTAAATGCTATAGTATGCGCAGATAGAACACATACCAAGAGAATATTGTTAGGATGGATGCTAATGCTGTTCTGTAGTTTGCAGTGAAATATCTTGTAGAGATAAGGCTATGGCAATACACAATCTGATGATAGCAGCTTCTCTGCCCGAGATAATCGCTTTTCATTAAATGCATTACTAGGCGCAGATAAAACACATATCAAGAGAACACAGTAAGGGGCTCTGTTAATGCTGCTTTTTGGTATGCAGAGAAAGCGCTTGTCGAGATAAAGCAAATGAGAGCCGCAATCTGATGACAGCAGTTTCTCTGCTCTAAATAATCACTTTTCCTTCAATGCTTATGCTAGCGCAGTAAAAACACATTTAAGGATACTCTAATAAAAAGCTAACCAAAGCTGCTTTGTAGGATGCAGTGATAGCGCTTGTAGAAATAAAGCAGATGAAAGCCACAATCTGATGATAGCAGCTTCTCTACTCGAGATAATCGGTTTACCTTAAATGCATTACTAGGCGCAGATAGAAAACACAACAAGAGAGAATAATGAGCTCTGTCAATGCTCCTTTGTAGTTTGCAGTGAAAGCGCTTGAAGAGATAAAGCTGATGAAAGCCACAATCTGAGGATAGCAGCTTCTCTGCCCGAGATAATCGCTTTTCCTTAAATGCATTACTAGGTGCAGATAGAACACATATCAAGAGAACATAGTAAGGGGCTCTGTTAATGCTGCTTTTTAGTATGCAGAGAAAGCGCTTGAAGAGATAAAGCTGATGAAAGCCACAATCTGATGATAGCAGCTTCTCTGCTCGAGATAATCGCTTTTCCTTAAATGCTATAGTATGCGCAGATAGAACACATACCAAGAGAATATTGTTAGGATGGATGTTAATGCTGTTCTGTAGTTTGCAGTGAAATATCTTGTAGAGATAAGGCTATGGCAATACACAATCTGATGATAGCAGCTTCTCTGCCCGAGATAATCGCTTTTCCTTAAATGCATTACTAGGCGCAGATAAAACACATATCAAGAGAACACAGTAAGGGGCTCTGTTAATGTTGCTTTTTAGTATGCAGAGAAAGCGCTTGTAGAGATAAAGCAAATGAGAGCCGCAATCAGATGACAGCAGTTTCTCTGCTCGAGATAATCGCTTTTCCTTAAATGCATTACTAGGCGCAGATAAAACACATATCAAGAAAACACAGTAAGGGGCTCTGTTAATGCTGCTT
Source organism: Coccyzus lansbergi (assembly GCA_033558105.1). Lineage (NCBI taxonomy): Eukaryota > Metazoa > Chordata > Aves > Cuculiformes > Coccyzidae > Coccyzus > Coccyzus lansbergi. Next base: position 441,176 of record JAUMJK010000745.1, on the reverse strand, counting down.
TTTAGTATGCAGAGAAAGCGCTTGTCGAGATAAAGCAAATGAAAGCCGCAATCTGATGACAGCAGTTTCTCTGCTCGAGATAATCGCTTTTCCTTAAATGCATTACTAGGCGCAGATAAAACACATATCAAGAGAACACAGTAAGGCGCTCTGTTAATGCTGCTTTTTAGTATGCAGAGAAAGTGCTTGAAGAGATAAAGCTGATGAAAACCACAATCTAGTGACAGCAGTTTCTCTGCTCGAAATAATCACTTTTCCTTCAATGCTTATGCAAGCGCAGTTAGAACACATTGAAGGATACTCGAATAAAAAGCTAGCCAAAGCTGCTTTGTAGTTTGCATTGAAAACGCGTGTAGAGATAAAGCTCGAGATAATCGCTTTTCCTTAAGTGCTATAGTATGCGCAGATAGAACACATACCAAGAGAATATTGTTAGGATGGATGTTAATGCTGCTCTGTAGTTTGCAGTGAAATATCTTGTAGAGATAAGGCTATGGCAATACACAATCTGATGATAGCAGCTTCTCTGCTCGATATAATCGCTTTTCCTTAAATGCATTACTAGGCGCAGATAAAACACATATCAAGAGAACACAGTAAGGGGCTCTGTTAATGCTGCTTTTTAGTATGCAGAGAAAGCGCTTGTCGAGATAAAGCAAATGAGAGCCGCAATCTGATGACAGCAGTTTCTCTGCTCTAAATAATCACTTTTCCTTCAATGCTTATGCTAGCGCAGTAAAAACACATTTAAGGATACTCTAATAAAAAGCTAACCAAAGCTGCTTTGTAGGATGCAGTGATAGCGCTTGTAGAAATAAAGCAGATGAAAGCCACAATCTGATGATAGCAGCTTCTCTACTCGAGATAATCGGTTTACCTTAAATGCATTACTAGGCGCAGATAGAAAACACAACAAGAGAGAATAATAAGGAGCTCTGTCAATGCTCCTTTGTAGTTTGCAGTGAAAGCGCTTGAAGAGATAAAGCTGATGAAAGCCACAATCTGAGGATAGCAGCTTCTCTGCCCGAGATAATCGCTTTTCCTTAAATGCATTACTAGGTGCAGATAGAACACATATCAAGAGAACATAGTAAGGGGCTCTGTTAATGCTGCTTTTTAGTATGCAGAGAAAGCGCTTGAAGAGATAAAGCTGATGAAAGCCACAATCTGATGATAGCAGCTTCTCTGCTCGAGATAATCGCTTTTCCTTAAATGCTATAGTATGCGCAGATAGAACACATACCAAGAGAATATTTTTAGGATGGATGTTAATGCTGTTCTGTAGTTTGCAGTTTAATATCTTGTAGAGATAAGGCTATGGCAATACACAATCTGATGATAGCAGCTTCTCTGCCCGAGATAATCGCTTTTCCTTAAATGCATTACTAGGCGCAGATAAAACACATATCAAGAGAACACAGTAAGGGGCTCTGTTAATGCTGCTTTTTAGTATGCAGAGAAAGCGCTTGTAGAGATAAAGCAAATGAGAGCCGCAATCAGATGACAGCAGTTTCTCTGCTCGAGATAATCGCTTTTCCTTAAATGCATTACTAGGCGCAGATAAAACACATATCAAGAGAACACAGTAAGGGGCTCTGTTAATGCTGCTTTTTAGTATGCTGAGAAAGTGCTTGAAGAGATAAAGCTGATGAAAACCACAATCTAGTGACAGCAGTTTCTCTGCTCGAAATAATCACTTTTCCTTCAATGCTTATGCAAGCGCAGTTAGAACACATTGAAGGATACTCGAATAAAAAGCTAGCCAAAGCTGCTTTGTAGTTTGCATTGAAAGCGCGTGTAGAGATAAAGCTCGAGATAATCGCTTTTCCTTAAGTGCTATAGTATGCGCAGATAGAACACATACCAAGAGAATATTGTTAGGATGGATGTTAATGCTGCTCTGTAGTTTGCAGTGAAATATCTTGTAGAGATAAGGCTATGGCAATACACAATCTGATGATAGCAGCTTCTCTGCTCGATATAATCGCTTTTCCTTAAATGCATTACTAGGCGCAGATAAAACACATATCAAGAGAACACAGTAAGGGGCTCTGTTAATGCTGCTTTTTAGTATGCAGAGAAAGCGCTTGTCGAGATAAAGCTAATGAAAGCCGCAATCTGATGACAGCAGTTTCTCTGCTCGAGATAATCGCTTTTCCTTAAATGCATTACTAGGCGCAGATAAAACACATATCAAGAAAACACAGTAAGGGGCTCTGTTAATGCTGCTTTTTAGTATGCAGAGAAAGCGCTTGTCGAGATAAAGCAAATGAAAGCCGCAATCTGATGACAGCAGTTTCTCTGCTCGAGATAATCGCTTTTCCTTAAATGCATTACTAGGCGCAGATAAAACACATATCAAGAGAACACAGTAAGGGGCTCTGTTAATGCAGCTTTTTAGTATGCAGAGAAAGCGCTTAAAGAGATAAAGCTGATGAAAGCCACAATCTAGTGACAGCAGTTTCTCTGCTCGAAATAATCACTTTTCCTTCAATGCTTATGCAAGCGCAATTAGAACACATTGAAGGATACTCGAATAAAAAGCTAGCCAAAGCTGCTTTGTAGTTTGCATTGAAAGCGCGTGTAGAGATAAAGCTCGAGATAATCGCTTTTCCTTAAGTGCTATAGTATGCGCAGATAGAACACATACCAAGAGAATATTGTTAGGATGGATGTTAATGCTGCTCTGTAGTTTGCAGTGAAATATCTTGTAGAGATAAGGCTATGGCAATACACAATCTGATGATAGCAGCTTCTCTGCTCGATATAATCGCTTTTCCTTAAATGCATTACTAGGCGCAGATAAAACACATATCAAGAGAACACAGTAAGGGGCTCTGTTAATGCTGCTTTTTAGTATGCAGAGAAAGCGCTTGTCGAGATAAAGCTAATGAAAGCCGCAATCTGATGACAGCAGTTTCTCTGCTCGAGATAATCGCTTTTCCTTAAATGCATTACTAGGCGCAGATAAAACACATATCAAGAAAACACAGTAAGGGGCTCTGTTAATGCTGCTTTTTAGTATGCAGAGAAAGCGCTTGTCGAGATAAAGCAAATGAAAGCCGCAATCTGATGACAGCAGTTTCTCTGCTCGAGATAATCGCTTTTCCTTAAATGCATTACTAGGCGCAGATAAAACACATATCAAGAGAACACAGTAAGGGGCTCTGTTAATGCAGCTTTTTAGTATGCTGAGAAAGTGCTTGAAGAGATAAAGCTGATGAAAACCACAATCTAGTGACAGCAGTTTCTCTGCTCGAAATAATCACTTTTCCTTCAATGCTTATGCAAGCGCAGTTAGAACACATTGAAGGATACTCGAATAAAAAGCTAGCCAAAGCTGCTTTGTAGTTTGCATTGAAAGCGCGTGTAGAGATAAAGCTCGAGATAATCGCTTTTCCTTAAGTGCTATAGTATGCGCAGATAGAACACATACCAAGAGAATATTGTTAGGATGGATGTTAATGCTGCTCTGTAGTTTGCAGTGAAATATCTTGTAGAGATAAGGCTATGGCAATACACAATCTGATGATAGCAGCTTCTCTGCTCGATATAATCGCTTTTCCTTAAATGCATTACTAGGCGCAGATAAAACACATATCAAGAGAACACAGTAAGGGGCTCTGTTAATGCTGCTTTTTAGTATGCAGAGAAAGCGCTTGTCGAGATAAAGCTAATGAAAGCCGCAATCTGATGACAGCAGTTTCTCTGCTCGAGATAATCGCTTTTCCTTAAATGCATTACTAGGCGCAGATAAAACACATATCAAGAAAACACAGTAAGGGGCTCTGTTAATGCTGCTTTTTAGTATGCAGAGAAAGCGCTTGTCGAGATAAAGCAAATGAAAGCCGCAATCTGATGACAGCAGTTTCTCTGCTCGAGATAATCGCTTTTCCTTAAATGCATTACTAGGCGCAGATAAAACACATATCAAGAGAACACAGTAAGGGGCTCTGTTAATGCAGCTTTTTAGTATGCAGAGAAAGCGCTTAAAGAGATAAAGCTGATGAAAGCCACAATCTAGTGACAGCAGTTTCTCTGCTCGAAATAATCACTTTTCCTTCAATGCTTATGCAAGCGCAATTAGAACACATTGAAGGATACTCGAATAAAAAGCTAGCCAAAGCTGCTTTGTAGTTTGCATTGAAAGCGCGTGTAGAGATAAAGCTCGAGATAATCGCTTTTCCTTAAGTGCTATAGTATGCGCAGATAGAACACATACCAAGAGAATATTGTTAGGATGGATGTTAATGCTGCTCTGTAGTTTGCAGTGAAATATCTTGTAGAGATAAGGCTATGGCAATACACAATCTGATGATAGCAGCTTCTCTGCTCGATATAATCGCTTTTCCTTAAATGCATTACTAGGCGCAGATAAAACACATATCAAGAGAACACAGTAAGGGGCTCTGTTAATGCTGCTTTTTAGTATGCAGAGAAAGCGCTTGTCGAGATAAAGCTAATGAAAGCCGCAATCTGATGACAGCAGTTTCTCTGCTCGAGATAATCGCTTTTCCTTAAATGCATTACTAGGCGCAGATAAAACACATATCAAGAAAACACAGTAAGGGGCTCTGTTAATGCTGCTTTTTAGTATGCAGAGAAAGCGCTTGTCGAGATAAAGCAAATGAAAGCCGCAATCTGATGACAGCAGTTTCTCTGCTCGAGATAATCGCTTTTCCTTAAATGCATTACTAGGCGCAGATAAAACACATATCAAGAGAACACAGTAAGGGGCTCTGTTAATGCAGCTTTTTAGTATGCAGAGAAAGCGCTTAAAGAGATAAAGCTGATGAAAGCCACAATCTAGTGACAGCAGTTTCTCTGCTCGAAATAATCACTTTTCCTTCAATGCTTATGCAAGCGCAATTAGAACACATTGAAGGATACTCGAATAAAAAGCTAGCCAAATCTGCTTTGTAGTTTGCAGTGAAAGCGCTTGTAGAGATAAAGCTGATGAAAGCCACAATCAGATGATAGCAGCTTCTCTGCTCGAGATAATCACTTTTCCTTAAATGCTATAGTATGCGCAGATAGAACACATACCAAGAGAATATTGTTAGGATGGATGCTAATGCTGTTCTGTAGTTTGCAGTGAAATATCTTGTAGAGATAAGGCTATGGCAATACACAATCTGATGATAGCAGCTTCTCTGCCCGAGATAATCGCTTTTCATTAAATGCATTACTAGGCGCAGATAAAACACATATCAAGAGAACACAGTAAGGGGCTCTGTTAATGCTGCTTTTTAGTATGCAGAGAAAGCGCTTGTCGAGATAAAGCAAATGAGAGCCGCAATCTGATGACAGCAGTTTCTCTGCTCTAAATAATCACTTTTCCTTCAATGCTTATGCTAGCGCAGTAAAAACACATTTAAGGATACTCTAATAAAAAGCTAACCAAAGCTGCTTTGTAGGATGCAGTGATAGCGCTTGTAGAAATAAAGCAGATGAAAGCCACAATCTGATGATAGCAGCTTCTCTACTCGAGATAATCGGTTTACCTTAAATGCATTACTAGGCGCAGATAGAAAACACAACAAGAGAGAATAATAAGGAGCTCTGTCAATGCTCCTTTGTAGTTTGCAGTGAAAGCGCTTGAAGAGATAAAGCTGATGAAAGCCACAATCTGAGGATAGCAGCTTCTCTGCCCGAGATAATCGCTTTTCCTTAAATGCATTACTAGGTGCAGATAGAACACATATCAAGAGAACATAGTAAGGGGCTCTGTTAATGCTGCTTTTTAGTATGCAGAGAAAGCGCTTGAAGAGATAAAGCTGATGAAAGCCACAATCTGATGATAGCAGCTTCTCTGCTCGAGATAATCGCTTTTCCTTAAATGCTATAGTATGCGCAGATAGAACACATACCAAGAGAATATTGTTAGGATGGATGTTAATGCTGTTCTGTAGTTTGCAGTGAAATATCTTGTAGAGATAAGGCTATGGCAATACACAATCTGATGATAGCAGCTTCTCTGCCCGAGATAATCGCTTTTCCTTAAATGCATTACTAGGCGCAGATAAAACACATATCAAGAGAACACAGTAAGGGGCTCTGTTAATGCTGCTTTTCAGTATGCAGAGAAAGCGCTTGTAGAGATAAAGCAAATGAGAGCCGCAATCAGATGACAGCAGTTTCTCTGCTCGAGATAATCGCTTTTCCTTAAATGCATTACTAGGCGCAGATAAAACACATATCAAGAGAACACAGTAAGGGGCTCTGTTAATGCTGCTTTTTAGTATGCAGAGAAAGTGCTTGAAGAGATAAAGCTGATGAAAGCCACAATCTAGTGACAGCAGTTTCTCTGCTCGAAATAATCACTTTTCCTTCAATGCTTATGCAAGCGCAGTTAGAACACATTGAAGGATACTCGAATAAAAAGCTAGCCAAAGCTGCTTTGTAGTTTGCAGTGAAAGCGCTTGTAGAGATAAAGCTGATGAAAGCCACAATCTGATTATAGCAGCTTCCCTGCTCTAGATAATCGGTTTACCTTAAGTGCATTACTAGGCGCAGATAGAAAACACAACAAGAGAGAATAATAAGGAGCTCTGTCAATGCTCCTTTGTAGTTTGCAGTGAAAGCGCTTGAAGAGATAAAGCTGATGAAAGCCACAATCTGAGGATAGCAGCTTCTCTGCTCGAGATAATCGCTTTTCCTTAAATGCATTACTAGGCGCAGATAGAACACATATCAAGAGAACATAGTAAGGGGCTCTGTTAATGCTGCTTTTTAGTATGCAGAGAAAGCGCTTGAAGAGATAAAGCTGATTAAAGCCACAATCTAGTGACAGCAGTTTCTCTGCTCGAGATAATCACTTTTCCTTCAATGCTTATGCAATCGCAGTTAGAACACATTGAAGGAATCTCGAATAAAAAGCTAGCCAAAGCTGCTTTGTAGGTTGCAGTGAAAGCGCTTGTAGAGATAAAGCTGATGAAAGCCACAATCTGATGATAGCAGCTTCCCTGCTCGAGATAATCGCTTTTCCTTAAATGCTTTAGTATGCGCAGATAGAACACATACCATGGGAATATTGTTAGGATGGCTGTTAATGCAGTTCTGTAGTTTGCAGTTAAATATCTTGTAGAGATAAGGCTATGGCAATACACAATCTGATGATAGCAGCTTCTCTGCTCGAGATAATCGCTTTTCCTTAAATGCATTACTAGGCGCAGATAAAACACATATCAATAAAACACAGTAAGGGGCTCTGATAATGCTGCTTTTTAGTATGCAGAGAAAGCGCTTGTCGAGATAAAGCAAATGAGCGCCGAAATCTGATGACAGCAGTTTCTCTGCTCTAAATAATCACTTTTATTCAATGCTTATGCTAGCGCAGTAAAAACACATTTAAGGATACTCTAATAAAAAGCTAGCCAAAGCTGCTTTGTAGGATGCAGTGATAGCACTTGTAGAAATAAAGCAGATGAAAGCCACAATCTGATGATAGCAGCTTCTCTACTCGAGATAATCGGTTTACATTAAATGCATTACTAGGCGCAGATAGAACACATATCAAGAGAACATAGTAAGGGGCTCTGTTAATGCTGCTTTTTAGTATGCAGAGAAAGCGCTTGAAGAGATAAAGCTGATTAAAGCCACAATCTAGTGACAGCAGTTTCTCTGCTCGAGATAATCACTTTTCCTTCAATGCTTATGCAATCGCAGTTAGAACACATTGAAGGAATCTCGAATAAAAAGCTAGCCAAAGCTGCTTTGTAGGTTGCAGTGAAAGCGCTTGTAGAGATAAAGCTCATGAAAGCCACAATCTGATGATAGCAGCTTCCCTGCTCGAGATAATCGCTTTTACTTAAATGCTTTAGTATGCGCAGATAGAACACATACCATGGGAATATTGTTAGGATGGCTGTTAATGCTGTTCTGTAGTTTGCAGTGAAATATCTTGTAGAGATAAGGCTATGGCAATACACAATCTGATGATAGCAGCTTCTCTGCTCGAGATAATCGCTTTTCCTTAAATGCATTACTAGGCGCAGATAAAACACATATCAAGAAAACACAGTAAGGGGTTCTGTTAATGCTGCTTTTTAGTATGCAGAGAAAGCGCTTGTCGAGATAAAGCAAATGAGAGACGCAATCTGATGACAGCAGTTTCTCTGCTCGAGATAATCGCTTTTCCTTAAATGCATTACTAGGCGCAGATAAAACACATATCAAGAGAACACAGTAAGGGGCTCTGTTAATGCAGCTTTTTAGTATGCAGAGAAAGCGCTTAAAGAGATAAAGCTGATGAAAGCCATAATCTAGTGACAGCAGTTTCTCTGCTCGAAATAATCACTTTTCCTTCAATGCTTATGCAAGCGCAGTTAGAACACATTGAAGGATACTCGAATAAAAAGCTAGCCAAAGCTGCTTTGTAGGTTGCAGTGAAAGCGCTTGTAGAGATAAAGCTGATGAAAGCCACAATCTGATGATAGCAGCTTCTCTGCTCGAGATAATCGCTTTTCCTTAAATGCTATAGTATGCGCAGATAGAACACATACCAAGAGAATATTGTTAGGATGGATGTTAATGCAGTTCTGAAGTTTGCAGTGAAATATCTTGTAGAGATAAGGCTATGGCAATACACAATCTGATGATAGCAGCTTCTCTGCCCGAGATAATCGCTTTTCCTTAAATGCATTACTAGGCGCAGATAAAACACATATCAAGAAAACACAGTAAGGGGCTCTGTTAATGCTGCTTTTTAGTATGCAGAGAAAGCGCTTGTCGAGATAAAGCAAATGAAAGCCGCAATCTGACGACAGCAGTTTCTCTGCTCGAGATAATCGCATTTCCTTAAATGCGTTACTAGGCGCAGATAAAACACATATCAAGAGAACACAGGAAGGGGCTCTGTTAATGCTGCTTTTTAGTATGCAGAGAAAGTGCTTGAAGAGATAAAGCTAATGAAAGCCACAATCTAGTGACAGCAGTTTCTCTGCTCGAAATAATCACTTTTCCTTCAATGCTTATGCAAGCGCAGTTAGAACACATTGAAGGATACTCGAATAAAAAGCTAGCCAAAGCTGCTTTGTAGTTTGCAGTGAAAGCGCTTGTAGAGATAAAGCTGATGAAAGCCACAATCTGATGATAGCAGCTTCCCTGCTCGAGATAATCGCTTTTCTTAAATGCTTTAGTATGCGCAGATAGAACACATACCATGGGAATATTGTTAGGATGGCTGTTAATGCTGTTCTGTAGTTTGCAGTGAAATATCTTGTAGAGATAAGGCTATGGCAATACACAATCTGATGATAGCAGCTTCTCTGCTCGAGATAATCGCTTTTCCTTAAATGCATTACTAGGCGCAGATAAAACACATATCAAGAAAACACAGTAAGGGGCTCTGTTAATGCTGCTTTTTAGTATGCAGAGAAAGCGCTTGTCGAGATAAAGCAAATGAGAGCCGCAATCTGATGACAGCAGTTTCTCTGCTCTAAATAATCACTTTTCCGTCAATGCTTATGCTAGCGCAGTAAAAACACATTTAAGGATACTCTAATAAAAAGCTAGCCAAAGCTGCTTTGTAGGATGCAGTGATAGCGCTTGTAGAAATAAAGCAGATGAAAGCCACAATCTGATGATAGCAGCTTCTCTACTCGAGATAATCGGTTTACCTTAAATGCATTACTAGGCGCAGATAGAAAACACAACAAGAGAGAATAATAAGGAGCTCTGTCAATGCTCCTTTGTAGTTTGCAGAGAAAGCGCTTGAAGAGATAAAGCTGATGAAAGCCACAATCTGAGGATAGCAGCTTCTCTGCCCGAGATAATCGCTTTTCCTTAAATGCATTACTAGGCGCAGATAGAACACATATCAAGAGAACATAGTAAGGGGCTCTGTTAATGCTGCTTTTTAGTATGCAGAGAAAGCGCTTGTCGACATAAAGCAAATGAAAGCCGCAATCTGATGACAGCAGTTTCTCTGCTCGAGATAATCGCTTTTCCTTAAATGCATTACTAGGCGCAGATAAAACACATATCAAGACAACACAGTAAGGGGCCCTGTTAATGCTGCTTTTTAGTATGCAGAGAAAGCGCTTGAAGAGATAAAGCTGATGAAAGCCACAATCTAGTGACAGCAGTTTCTCTGCTCGAAATAATCACTTTTCCTTCAATGCTTATGCAAGCGCAGTTAGAACACATTGAAGGATACTCGAATAAAAAGCTAGCCAAAGCTGCTTTGTAGGTTGCAGTGAAAGCGCTTGTAGAGATAAAGCTGATGAAAGCCACAATCTGATGATAGCAGCTTCCCTGCTCGAGATAATCGCTTTTCCTTAAATGCTTTAGTATGCGCAGATAGAAAACACAACAAGAGAGAATAATAAGGAGCTCTGTCAATGCTCCTTTGTAGTTTGCAGTGAAAGCGCTTGAAGAGATAAAGCTGATGAAAGCCACAATCTGAGGATAGCAGCTTCTCTGCCCGAGATAATCGCTTTTCTTTAAATGCATTACTAGGCGCAGATAAAACACATATCAAGAGAACATAGTAAGGGGCTCTGTTAATGCTGCTTTTTAGTATGCAGAGAAAGCGCTTGTCGAGATAAAGCAAATGAAAGCCGCAATCTGATGACAGCAGTTTCTCTGCTCGAGATAACCGCTTTTCCTTAAATGCATTACTAGGCGAAGATAAAACACATATCAAGAAAACACAGTAAGGGGCTCTGTTAATGCTGCTTTTTAGTATGCAGAGAAAGCGCTTGTCGAGATAAAGCAAATGTGAGCCGCAATCTGATGACAGCAGTTTCTCTGCTCTAAATAATCACTTTTCCTTCAATGCTTATTCTAGCGCAGTAAAAACACATTTAAGGATACTCGAATAAAAAGCTAGCCAAAGCTGCTTTGTAGGTTGCAGTGAAAGCGCTTGTAGAGATAAAGCTGATGAAAGCCACAATCTGATGATAGCAGCTTCCCTGCTCGAGATAATCGCTTTTCCTTAAATGCTTTAGTATGCGCAGATAGAACACATACCATGGGAATATTGTTAGGATGGCTGTTAATGCTGTTCTGTAGCTTGCAGTGAAATATCTTGTAGAGATAAGGCTATGGCAATACACAATCTGATGATAGCAACTTCTCTGCTCGAGATAATCGCTTTTCCTTAAATGCATTACTAGGCGCAGATAAAACACATATCAAGAGAACATAGTAAGGGGCTCTGTTAATGCTGCTTTTTAGTATGCAGAGAAAGCGCTTGTCGAGATAAAGCAAATGAAAGCCGCAATCTGATGACAGCAGTTTCTCTGCTCGAGATAATCGCTTTTCCTTAAATGCATTACTAGGCGCAGATAAAACACATATCAAGAGAACACAGTAAGGGGCTCTGTTAATGCAGCTTTTTAGTATGCAGAGAAAGCGCTTAAAGAGATAAAGCTGATGAAAGCCACAATCTAGTGACAGCAGTTTCTCTGCTCGAAATAATCACTTTTCCTTCAATGCTTATGCAAGCGCAGTTAGAACACATTGAAGGATACTCGAATAAAAAGCTAGCCAAAGCTGCTTTGTAGGTTGCAGTGAAAGCGCTTGTAGAGATAAAGCTGATGAAAGCCACAATCTGATGATAGCAGCTTCTCTGCTCGAGATAATCGCTTTTCCTTAAATGCTATAGTATGCGCAGAGAGTACACATACCAAGAGAATATTGTTAGGATGGATGTTAATGCTGTTCTGTAGTTTGCAGTGAAATATCTTGTAGAGATAAGGCTATGGCAATACACAATCTGATGATAGCAGCTTCTCTGCCCGAGATAATCGCTTTTCCTTAAATGCATTACTAGGCGCAGATAAAACACATATCAAGAAAACACAGTAAGGGGCTCTGTTAATGCTGCTTTTTAGTATGCAGAGAAAGCGCTTGTCGAGATAAAGCAAATGAAAGCCGCAATCTGACGACAGCAGTTTCTCTGCTCGAGATAATCGCATTTCCTTAAATGCGTTACTAGGCGCAGATAAAACACATATCAAGAGAACACAGGAAGGGGCTCTGTTAATGCTGCTTTTTAGTATGCAGAGAAAGTGCTTGAAGAGATAAAGCTAATGAAAGCCACAATCTAGTGACAGCAGTTTCTCTGCTCGAAATAATCACTTTTCCTTCAATGCTTATGCAAGCGCAGTTAGAACACATTGAAGGATACTCGAATAAAAAGCTAGCCAAAGCTGCTTTGTAGTTTGCAGTGAAAGCGCTTGTAGAGATAAAGCTGATGAAAGCCACAATCTGATGATAGCAGCTTCCCTGCTCGAGATAATCGCTTTTCTTAAATGCTTTAGTATGCGCAGATAGAACACATACCATGGGAATATTGTTAGGATGGCTGTTAATGCTGTTCTGTAGTTTGCAGTGAAATATCTTGTAGAGATAAGGCTATGGCAATACACAATCTGATGATAGCAGCTTCTCTGCTCGAGATAATCGCTTTTCCTTAAATGCATTACTAGGCGCAGATAAAACACATATCAAGAAAACACAGTAAGGGGCTCTGTTAATGCTGCTTTTTAGTATGCAGAGAAAGCGCTTGTCGAGATAAAGCAAATGAGAGCCGCAATCTGATGACAGCAGTTTCTCTGCTCTAAATAATCACTTTTCCGTCAATGCTTATGCTAGCGCAGTAAAAACACATTTAAGGATACTCTAATAAAAAGCTAGCCAAAGCTGCTTTGTAGGATGCAGTGATAGCGCTTGTAGAAATAAAGCAGATGAAAGCCACAATCTGATGATAGCAGCTTCTCTACTCGAGATAATCGGTTTACCTTAAATGCATTACTAGGCGCAGATAGAAAACACAACAAGAGAGAATAATAAGGAGCTCTGTCAATGCTCCTTTGTAGTTTGCAGAGAAAGCGCTTGAAGAGATAAAGCTGATGAAAGCCACAATCTGAGGATAGCAGCTTCTCTGCCCGAGATAATCGCTTTTCCTTAAATGCATTACTAGGCGCAGATAGAACACATATCAAGAGAACATAGTAAGGGGCTCTGTTAATGCTGCTTTTTAGTATGCAGAGAAAGCGCTTGTCGACATAAAGCAAATGAAAGCCGCAATCTGATGACAGCAGTTTCTCTGCTCGAGATAATCGCTTTTCCTTAAATGCATTACTAGGCGCAGATAAAACACATATCAAGACAACACAGTAAGGGGCCCTGTTAATGCTGCTTTTTAGTATGCAGAGAAAGCGCTTGAAGAGATAAAGCTGATGAAAGCCACAATCTAGTGACAGCAGTTTCTCTGCTCGAAATAATCACTTTTCCTTCAATGCTTATGCAAGCGCAGTTAGAACACATTGAAGGATACTCGAATAAAAAGCTAGCCAAAGCTGCTTTGTAGGTTGCAGTGAAAGCGCTTGTAGAGATAAAGCTGATGAAAGCCACAATCTGATGATAGCAGCTTCCCTGCTCGAGATAATCGCTTTTCCTTAAATGCTTTAGTATGCGCAGATAGAAAACACAACAAGAGAGAATAATAAGGAGCTCTGTCAATGCTCCTTTGTAGTTTGCAGTGAAAGCGCTTGAAGAGATAAAGCTGATGAAAGCCACAATCTGAGGATAGCAGCTTCTCTGCCCGAGATAATCGCTTTTCTTTAAATGCATTACTAGGCGCAGATAAAACACATATCAAGAGAACATAGTAAGGGGCTCTGTTAATGCTGCTTTTTAGTATGCAGAGAAAGCGCTTGTCGAGATAAAGCAAATGAAAGCCGCAATCTGATGACAGCAGTTTCTCTGCTCGAGATAACCGCTTTTCCTTAAATGCATTACTAGGCGAAGATAAAACACATATCAAGAAAACACAGTAAGGGGCTCTGTTAATGCTGCTTTTTAGTATGCAGAGAAAGCGCTTGTCGAGATAAAGCAAATGTGAGCCGCAATCTGATGACAGCAGTTTCTCTGCTCTAAATAATCACTTTTCCTTCAATGCTTATTCTAGCGCAGTAAAAACACATTTAAGGATACTCGAATAAAAAGCTAGCCAAAGCTGCTTTGTAGGTTGCAGTGAAAGCGCTTGTAGAGATAAAGCTGATGAAAGCCACAATCTGATGATAGCAGCTTCCCTGCTCGAGATAATCGCTTTTCCTTAAATGCTTTAGTATGCGCAGATAGAACACATACCATGGGAATATTGTTAGGATGGCTGTTAATGCTGTTCTGTAGCTTGCAGTGAAATATCTTGTAGAGATAAGGCTATGGCAATACACAATCTGATGATAGCAACTTCTCTGCTCGAGATAATCGCTTTTCTTTAAATGCATTACTAGGCGCAGATAAAACACATATCAAGAGAACATAGTAAGGGGCTCTGTTAATGCTGCTTTTTAGTATGCAGAGAAAGCGCTTGTCGAGATAAAGCAAATGAAAGCCGCAATCTGATGACAGCAGTTTCTCTGCTCGAGATAATCGCTTTTCCTTAAATGCATTACTAGGCGCAGATAAAACACATATCAAGAGAACACAGTAAGGGGCTCTGTTAATGCAGCTTTTTAGTATGCAGAGAAAGCGCTTAAAGAGATAAAGCTGATGAAAGCCACAATCTAGTGACAGCAGTTTCTCTGCTCGAAATAATCACTTTTCCTTCAATGCTTATGCAAGCGCAGTTAGAACACATTGAAGGATACTCGAATAAAAAGCTAGCCAAAGCTGCTTTGTAGGTTGCAGTGAAAGCGCTTGTAGAGATAAAGCTGATGAAAGCCACAATCTGATGATAGCAGCTTCTCTGCTCGAGATAATCGCTTTTCCTTAAATGCTATAGTATGCGCAGAGAGTACACATACCAAGAGAATATTGTTAGGATGGATGTTAATGCTGTTCTGTAGTTTGCAGTGAAATATCTTGTAGAGATAAGGCTATGGCAATACACAATCTGATGATAGCAGCTTCTCTGCCCGAGATAATCGCTTTTCCTTAAATGCATTACTAGGCGAAGATAAAACACATATCAAGAGAACACAGTAAGGGGCTCTGTTAATGCTGCTTTTTAGTATGCAGAGAAAGCGCTTGTCGAGATAAAGCAAATGAGAGCCGCAATCTGATGACAGCAGTTTCTCTGCTCTAAATAATCACTTTTCCTTCAATGCTTATGCTAGCGCAGTAAAAACACATTTAAGGATACTCTAATAAAAAGCTAACCAAAGCTGCTTTGTAGGATGCAGTGATAGCGCTTGTAGAAATAAAGCAGATGAAAGCCACAATCTGATGATAGCAGCTTCTCTACTCGAGATAATCGGTTTACCTTAAATGCATTACTAGGCGCAGATAGAAAACACAACAAGAAAGAATAATAAGGAGATCTGTCAATGCTCCTTTGTAGTTTGCAGAGAAAGCGCTTGTCGAGATAAAGCAAATGAAAGCCGCAATCTGATGACAGCAGTTTCTCTGCTCGAGATAATCGCTTTTCCTTAAATGCATTACTAGGCGCAGATAAAACACATATCAAGAGAACATAGTAAGGGGCTCTGTTAATGCTGCTTTTTAGTATGCAGAGAAAGCGCTTGAAGAGATAAAACTGATGAAAGCCACAATCTAGTGGCAGCAGTTTCTCTGCTCGAGATAATCACTTTTCCTTCAATGCTTATGCAACCGCAGTTAGAACACATTGAAGGATACTCGAATAAAAAGCTAGCCAAAGCTGCTTTGTAGTTTGCAGTGAAAGCGCTTGTAGAGATAAAGCTGATGAAAGCCACAATCTGATTATAGCAGCTTCCCTGCTCGAGATAATCGCTTTTCTTAAATGCTTTAGTATGCGCAGATAGAACACATACCATGGGAATATTGTTAGGATGGCTGTTAATGCTGTTCTGTAGTTTGCAGTGAAATATCTTGTAGAGATAAGGCTATGGCAATACACAATCTGATGATAACAGCTTCTCTGCTCGAGATAATCGCTTTTCCTTAAATGCATTACTAGGCGCAGATAAAACACATATCAAGAAAACACAGTAAGGGGCTCTGTTAATGCTGCTTTTTAGTATGCAGAGAAAGCGCTTGTCGAGATAAAGCAAATGAGAGCCGCAATCTGATGACAGCAGTTTCTCTGCTCTAAATAATCACTTTTCCGTCAATGCTTATGCTAGCGCAGTAAAAACACATTTAAGGATACTCTAATAAAAAGCTAGCCAAAGCTGCTTTGTAGGATGCAGTGATAGCGCTTGTAGAAATAAAGCAGATGAAAGCCACAATCTGATGATAGCAGCTTCTCTACTCGAGATAATCGGTTTACCTTAAATGCATTACTAGGCGCAGATAGAAAACACAACAAGAGAGAATAATAAGGAGCTCTGTCAATGCTCCTTTGTAGTTTGCAGAGAAAGCGCTTGAAGAGATAAAGCTGATGAAAGCCACAATCTGAGGATAGCAGCTTCTCTGCCCGAGATAATCGCTTTTCCTTAAATGCATTACTAGGCGCAGATAGAACACATATCAAGAGAACATAGTAAGGGGCTCTGTTAATGCTGCTTTTTAGTATGCAGAGAAAGCGCTTGTCGACATAAAGCAAATGAAAGCCGCAATCTGATGACAGCAGTTTCTCTGCTCGAGATAATCGCTTTTCCTTAAATGCATTACTAGGCGCAGATAAAACACATATCAAGACAACACAGTAAGGGGCCCTCTTAATGCTGCTTTTTAGTATGCAGAGAAAGCGCTTGAAGAGATAAAGCTGATGAAAGCCACAATCTAGTGACAGCAGTTTCTCTGCTCGAAATAATCACTTTTCCTTCAATGCTTATGCAAGCGCAGTTAGAACACATTGAAGGATACTCGAATAAAAAGCTAGCCAAAGCTGCTTTGTAGGTTGCAGTGAAAGCGCTTGTAGAGATAAAGCTGATGAAAGCCACAATCTGATGATAGCAGCTTCCCTGCTCGAGATAATCGCTTTTCCTTAAATGCTTTAGTATGCGCAGATAGAACACATACCATGGGAATATTGTTAGGATGGCTGTTAATGCAGTTCTGTAGTTTGCAGTTAAATATCTTGTAGAGATAAGGCTATGGCAATACACAATCTGATGATAGCAGCTTCTCTGCTCGAGATAATCGCTTTTCCTTAAATGCATTACTAGGCGCAGATAGAAAACACAACAAGAGAGAATAATAAGGAGCTCTGTCAATGCTCCTTTGTAGTTTGCAGTGAAAGCGCTTGAAGAGATAAAGCTGATGAAAGCCACAATCTGAGGATAGCAGCTTCTCTGCCCGAGATAATCGCTTTTCTTTAAATGCATTACTAGGCGCAGATAAAACACATATCAAGAGAACATAGTAAGGGGCTCTGTTAATGCTGCTTTTTAGTATGAAGAGAAAGCGCTTGTCGAGATAAAGCAAATGAGAGCCGCAATCTGATGACAGCAGTTTCTCTGCTCTAAATAATCACTTTTCCTTCAATGCTTATTCTAGCGCTGTAAAAACACATTTAAGGATACTCGAATAAAAAGCTAGCCAAAGCTGCTTTGTAGGATGCAGTGATAGCGCTTGTAGAAATAAAGCAGATGAAAGCCACAATCTGATGATAGCAGCTTCTCTACTCGAGATAATCGGTTTACCTTAAATGCATTACTAGGCGCAGATAGAAAACACAACAAGAGAGAATAATAAGGAGCTCTGTCAATGCTCCTTTGTAGTTTGCAGAGAAAGCTCTTGAAGAGATAAAGCAGATGAAAGCCACAATCTGAGGATAGCAGCTTCTCTGCCCGAGATAATCGCTTTTCCTTAAATGCATTACTAGGCGCAGATAGAACACATATCAAGAGAACATAGTAAGGGGCTCTGTTAATGCTGCTTTTTAGTATGCAGAGAAAGCGCTTGTCGACATAAAGCAAATGAAAGCCGCAATCTGATGACAGCAGTTTCTCTGCTCGAGATAATCGCTTTTCCTTAAATGCATTACTAGGCGCAGATAAAACACATATCAAGAGAACATAGTAAGGGGCTCTGTTAATACTGCTTTTTAGTATGCAGAGAAAGCGCTTGAAGAGATAAAACTGATGAAAGCCACAATCTAGTGGCAGCAGTTTCTCTGCTCGAGATAATCACTTTTCCTTCAATGCTTATGCAAGCGCAGTTAGAACACATTGAAGGATACTCGAATAAAAAGCTAGCCAAAGCTGCTTTGTAGGTTGCAGTGAAAGCGCTTGTAGAGATAAAGCTGATGAAAGCCACAATCTGATGATAGCAGCTTCTCTGCTCGAGATAATCGCTTTTCCTTAAATGCTATAGTATGCGCAGATAGAACACATACCAAGAGAATATTGTTAGGATGGATGTTAATGCTGTTCTGTAGTTTGCAGTGAAATATCTTGTAGAGATAAGGCTATGGCAATACACAATCTGATGATAGCAGCTTCTCTGCCCGAGATAATCGCTTTTCCTTAAATGCATTACTAGGCGAACATAAAACACATATCAAGAGAACACAGTAAGGGGCTCTGTTAATGCTGCTTTTTAGTATGCAGAGAAAGCGCTTGTCGAGATAAAGCAAATGAGAGCCGCAATCTGATGACAGCAGTTTCTCTGCTCTAAATAATCACTTTTCCTTCAATGCTTATGCTAGCGCAGTAAAAACACATTTAAGGATACTCTAATAAAAAGCTAACCAAAGCTGCTTTGTATGATGCAGTGATAGCGCTTGTAGAAATAAAGCAGATGAAAGCCACAATCTGATGATAGCAGCTTCTCTACTCGAGATAATCGGTTTACCTTAAATGCATTACTAGGCGCAGATAGAAAACACAACAAGAGAGAATAATAAGGAGCTCTGTCAATGCTCCTTTGTAGTTTGCAGTGAAAGCGCTTGAAGAGATAAAGCTGATGAAAGCCACAATCTGAGGATAGCAGCTCTTCTACCCGAGATAATCGCTTTTCCTTAAATGCATTACTAGGTGCAGATAGAACACATATCAAGAGAACATAGTAAGGGGCTCTGTTAATGCTGCTTTTTAGTATGCAGAGAAAGCGCTTGAAGAGATAAAGCTGATGAAAGCCACAATCTAGTGACAGCAGTTTCTCTGCTCGAAATAATCACTTTTCCTTCAATGCTTATGCAATCGCAGTTAGAACACATTGAAGGATACTTGAATAAAAAGCTAGCCAAAGCTGCTTTGTAGGTTGCAGTGAAAGCGCTTGTAGAGATAAAGCTGATGAAAGCCACAATCTGATGATAGCAGCTTCTCTGCTCGAGATAATCGCTTTTCCTTAAAAGCTATAGTTTGCGAAGATAGAACACATACCAAGAGAATATTGTTAGGATGGATGTTAATGCTGTTCTGTAGTTTGCAGTGAAATATCTTGTAGAGATAAGGTTATGGCAATACACAATCTGATGATAGCAGCTTCTCTGCTCGATATAATCGCTTTTCCTTAAATGCATTACTAGGCGCAGATAAAACACATATCAAGAGAACACAGTAAGGGGCTCTGTTAATGCTGCTTTTTAGTATGCAGAGAAAGCGCTTGTCGAGATAAAGCAAATGAAAGCCGCAATCTGATGACAGCAGTTTCTCTGCTCGAGATAATCGCTTTTCCTTAAATGCATTACTAGGCGCAGATAAAACACATATCAAGAAAACACAGTAAGGGGCTCTGTTAATGCTGCTTTTTAGTATGCAGAGAAAGCGCTTGTCGAGATAAAGCAAATGAAAGCCGCAATCTGATGACAGCAGTTTCTCTGCTCGAGATAATCGCTTTTCCTTAAATGCATTACTAGGCGCAGATAAAACACATATCAAGAAAACACAGTAAGGGGCTCTGTTAATGCTGCTTTTTAGTATGCAGAGAAAGCACTTGTCGAGATAAAGCAAATGAAAGCCGCAATCTGATGACAGCAGTTTCTCTGCTCGAGATAATCGCTTTTCCTTAAATGCATTACTAGGCGCAGATAAAACACATATCAAGAGAACACAGTAAGGGGCTCTGTTAATGCTGCTTTTTAGTATGCAGAGAAAGTGCTTGAAGAGATAAAGCTGATGAAAGCCACAGTCTAGTGACAGCAGTTTCTCTGCTCGAAATAATCACTTTTCATTCAATGCTTATGCAAGCGCAGTTAGAACACATTGAAGGATACTCGAATAAAAAGCTAGCCAAAGCTGCTTTGTAGTTTGCAGTGAAACCGCTTGTAGAGATAAAGCTGATGAAAGCCACAATCTGATTATAGCAGCTTCTCTGCTCGAGATAATCGCTTTTCCTTAAATGCATTACTAGGCGCAGATAAAACACATATCAATAAAACACAGTAAGGGGCTCTGTTAATGCTGCTTTTTAGTATGCAGAGAAAGCGCTTGTCGAGATAAAGCAAATGAGAGCCGCAATCTGATGACAGCAGTTTCTCTGCTCTAAATAATCACTTTTCCGTCAATGCTTATGCTAGCGCAGTAAAAACACATTTAAGGATACTCTAATAAAAAGCTAGCCAAAGCTGCTTTGTAGGATGCAGTGATAGCGCTTGTAGAAATAAAGCAGATGAAAGCCACAATCTGATGATAGCAACTTCTCTTCTCGAGATAATCGCTTTTCCTTAAATGCATTACTATGCGCAGATAGAACACATATCAAGAGAACATAGTAAGGGGCTCTGTTAATGCTGCTTTTTAGTATGCAGAGAAAGCGCTTGTCGACATAAAGCAAATGAAAGCCGCAATCTGATGACAGCAGTTTCTCTGCTCGAGATAATCGCTTTTCCTTAAATGCATTACTAGGCGAAGATAAAACACATATCAAGAAAACACAGTAAGGGGCTCTGTTAATGCTGCTTTTTAGTATGCAGAGAAAGCGCTTGTCGAGATAAAGCAAATGAGAGCCGAAATCTGATGACAGCAGTTTCTCTGCTCTAAATAATCACTTTTATTAAATGCTTATGCTAGCGCAGTAAAAACACATTTAAGGATACTCTAATAAAAAGCTAGCCAAAGATGCTTTGTAGGATGCAGTGATAGCACTTGTAGAAATAAAGCAGTTGAAAGCCACAATCTGATGATAGCAGCTTCTCTACTCGAGATAATCGGTTTACTTTAAATGCATTACTAGGCGCAGATAGAACACATATCAAGAGAACATAGTAAGGGGCTCTGTTAATGCTGCTTTTTAGTATGCAGAGAAAGCGCTTGAAGAGATAAAACTGATGAAAGCCACAATCTAGTGACAGCAGTTTCTCTGCTCGAGATAATCACTTTTCCTTCAATGCTTATGCAATCGCAGTTAGAACACATTGAAGGATACTCGAATAAAAAGCTAGCCAAAGCTGCTTTGTAGGTTGCAGTGAAAGCGCTTGTAGAGATAAAGCTGATGAAAGCCACAATCTGATGATAGCAGCTTCCCTCCTCGAGATAATCGCTTTTCCTTAAATGCTTTAGTATGCGCAGATAGAACACATACCATGGGAATATTGTTAGGATGGCTGTTAATGCAGTTCTGTAGCTTGCAGTTAAATATCTTGTAGAGATAAGGCTATGGCAATACACAATCTGATGATAGCAGCTTCTCTGCTCGAGATAATCGCTTTTCCTTAAATACATTACTACGCGCAAATAAAACACATATCAATAAAACACAGTAAGGGGCTCTGTTAATGCTGCTTTTTAGTATGCAGAGAAAGCGCTTGTCGAGATAAAGCAAATGAGAGCCGCAATCTGATGACAGCAGCTTCTCTGCTCTAAATAATCACTTTTCCTTCAATGCTTATGCTAGCGCAGTAAAAACACATTTAAGGATACTCTAATAAAAAGCTAGCCAAAGCTGCTTTGTAGGATGCAGTGATAGCGCTTGTAGAAATAAAGCAGATGAAAGCCACAATCTGATGATAGCAGCTTCTCTACTCGAGATAATCGGTTTACCTTAAATGCATTACTGGGCGCAGATAGAAAACACAACAAGAGAGAATAATAAGGAGCTCTGTCAATGCTCCTTTGTAGTTTGCAGTGAAAGCGCTTGAAGAGATAAAGCTGATGAAAGCCACAATCTGAGGATAGCAGCTTCTCTGCCCGAGATAATCGCTTTTTTCTTAAATGCATTACTAGGCGCAGATAAAACACATATCAAGAGAACATAGTAAGGGGCTCTGTTAATGCTGCTTTTTAGTATGCAGAGAAAGCGCTTGTCGAGATAAAGCAAATGAGAGCCGCAATCTGATGACAGCAGTTTCTCTGTTCTAAATAATCACTTTTCCTTCAATGCTTATGCTAGCGCAGTAAAAACACATTTAAGGATACTCTAATAAAAAGCTAGCCAAAGCTGCTTTGTAGGATGCAGTGATAGCGCTTGTAGAAATAAAGCAGATGAAAGCCACAATCTGATGATAGCAGCTTCTCTACTCGAGATAATCGGTTTACCTTAAATGCATTACTAGGCGCAGATAGAAAACACAACAAGAGAGAATAATAAGGAGCTCTGTCAATGCTCCTTTGTAGTTTGCAGAGAAAGCGCTTGAAGAGATAAAGCTGATGAAAGCCACAATCTGAGGATAGCAGCTTCTCTGCCCGAGATAATCGCTTTTACTTAAATGCATTACTAGGCGCAGATAGAACACATATCAAGAGAACATAGTAAGGGGCTCTGTTAATGCTGCTTTTTAGTATGCAGAGAAAGCGCTTGTCGAGATAAAGCAAATGAAAGCCGCAATCTGATGACAGCAGTTTCTCTGCTCGAAATAATCACTTTTCCTTCAATGCTTATGCAAGCGCAGTTAGAACACATTGAAGGATACTCGAATAAAAAGCTAGCCAAAGCTGCTTTGTAGGTTGCAGTGAAAGCGCTTGTAGAGATAAAGCTGATGAAAGCCACAATCTGATGATAGCAGCTTCCCTGCTCGAGATAATCGCTTTTCCTTAAATGCTTTAGTATGCGCAGATAGAACACATACCATGGGAATATTGTTAGGATGGCTGTTAATGCAGTTCTGTAGTTTGCAGTTAAATATCTTGTAGAGATAAGGCTATGGCAATACACAATCTGATGATAGCAGCTTCTCTGCTCGAGATAATCGCTTTTCCTTAAATGCATTACTAGGCGCAGATAAAACACATATCAAGAAAACACAGTAAGGGGCTCTGTTAATGCTGCTTTTTAGTATGCAGAGAAAGCGCTTGTCGAGATAAAGCAAATGAGAGCCGAAATCTGATGACAGCAGTTTCTCTGCTCTAAATAATCACTTTTCTTCAATGCTTATGCAAGCGCAGTAAAAACACATTTAAGGATACTCTAATAAAAAGCTAGCCAAAGCTGCTTTGTAGGATGCAGTGATAGCACTTGTAGAAATAAAGCAGATGAAAGCCACAATCTGATGATAGCAGCTTCTCTACTCGAGATAATCGGTTTACATTAAATGCATTACTAGGCGCAGATAGAACACATATCAAGAGAACATAGTAAGGGGCTCTGTTAATGCTGCTTTTTAGTATGCAGAGAAAGCGCTTGAAGAGATAAAACTGATGAAAGCCACAATCTAGTGTCAGCAGTTTCTCTGCTCGAGATAATCACTTTTCCTTCAATGCTTATGCAATCGCAGCTAGAACACATTGAAGGATACTCGAATAAAAAGCTAGCCAAAGCTGCTTTGTAGGTTGCAGTGAAAGCGCTTGTAGAGATAAAGCTGATGAAAGCCACAATCTGATGATAGCAGCTTCCCTGCTCGAGATAATCGCTTTTCCTTAAATGCATTACTAGGCGCAGATAAAACACATATCAAGAGAACACAGTAAGGGGCTCTGTTAATGCTGCTTTTTAGTATGCAGAGAAAGCGCTTGTCGAGATAAAGCAAATGAAAGCCGCAATCTGATGACAGCAGTTTCTCTGCTCGAGATAATCGCTTTTCCTTAAATGCATTACTAGGCGCAGATAAAACACATATCAAGAAAACACAGTAAGGGGCTCTGTTAGTGCTGCTTTTTAGTATGCAGAGAAAGCGCTTGTCGAGATAAAGCAAATGAAAGCCGCAATCTGATGACAGCAGTTTCTCTGCTCGAGATAATCGCATTTCCTTAAATGCGTTACTAGGCGCAGATAAAACACATATCAAGAGAACACAGTAAGGGGCTCTGTTAATGCTGCTTTTTAGTATGCAGAGAAAGCGCTTGAAGAGATAAAACTGATGAAAGCCACAATCTAGTGACAGCAGTTTCTCTGCTCGAAATAATCACTTTTCCTTCAATGCTTATGCAAGCGCAGCTAGAACACATTGAAGGATACTCGAATAAAAAGCTAGCTAAAGCTGCTTTGTAGTTTGCAGTGAAACCGCTTGTAGAGATAAAGCTGATGAAAGCCACAATCTGATTATAGCAGCTTCCCTGCTCGAGATAATCGCTTTTCTTAAATGCTTTAGTATGCGCAGATAGAACACATACCATGGGAATATTGTTAGGATGGCTGTTAATGCTGTTCTGTAGTTTGCAGTGAAATATCTTGTAGAGATAAGGCTATGGCAATACACAATCTGATGATAGCAGCTTCTCTGCTCGAGATAATCGCTTTTCCTTAAATGCATTACTAGGCGCAGATAAAACACATATCAAGAAAACACAGTAAGGGGCTCTGTTAATGCTGCTTTTTAGTATGCAGAGAAAGCGCTTGTCGAGATAAAGCAAATGAGAGCCGCAATCTGAGGACAGCAGTTTCTCTGCTCTAAATAATCACTTTTCCGTCAATGCTTATGCTAGCGCAGTAAAAACACATTTAAGGATACTCTAATAAAAAGCTAGCCAAAGCTGCTTTGTAGGATGCAGTGATAGCGCTTGTAGAAATAAAGCAGATGAAAGCCACAATCTGATGATAGCAGCTTCTCTGCTCGAGATAATCGCTTTTCCTTAAATGCATTACTAGGCGCAGATAGAAAACACAACAAGAGAGAATAATAAGGAGCTCTGTCAATGCTCCTTTGTAGTTTGCAGTGAAAGCGCTTGAAGAGATAAAGCTGATGAAAGCCACAATCTGAGGATAGCAGCTTCTCTGCCCGAGATAATCGCTTTTCTTTAAATGCATTACTAGGCGCAGATAAAACACATATCAAGAGAACATAGTAAGGGGCTCTGTTAATGCTGCTTTTTAGTATGCAGAGAAAGCGCTTGTCGAGATAAAGCAAATGAAAGCCGCAATCTGATGACAGCAGTTTCTCTGCTCGAGATAATCGCTTTTCCTTAAATGCATTACTAGGTGCAGATAAAACACATATCAAGAAAACACAGTAAGGGGCTCTGTTAATGCTGCTTTTTAGTATGCAGAGAAAGCGCTTGTCGAGATAAAGCAAATGAGAGCCGCAATCTGATGACAGCAGTTTCTCTGCTCTAAATAATCACTTTTCCTTCAATGCTTATTCTAGCGCTGTAAAAACACATTTAAGGATACTCGAATAAAAAGCTAGCCAAAGCTGCTTTGTAGGATGCAGTGATAGCGCTTGTAGAAATAAAGCAGATGAAAGCCACAATCTGATGATAGCAGCTTCTCTACTCGAGATAATCGGTTTACCTTAAATGCATTACTAGGCGCAGATAGAAAACACAACAAGAGAGAATAATAAGGAGCTCTGTCAATGCTCCTTTGTAGTTTGCAGTGAAAGCGCTTGAAGAGATAAAGCTGATGAAAGCCACAATCTGAGGATAGCAGCTTCTCTGCCCGAGATAATCGCTTTTCCTTAAATGCATTACTAGGCGCAGATAGAACACATATCAAGAGAACATAGTAAGGGGCTCTGTTAATGCTGCTTTTTAGTATGCAGAGAAAGCGCTTGTCGAGATAAAGCAAATGAAAGCCGCAATCTGATGACAGCAGTTTCTCTGCTCGAGATAATCGCTTTTCCTTAAATGCATTACTAGGCGCAGATAAAACACATATCAAGAGAACATAGTAAGGGGCTCTGTTAATGCTGCTTTTTAGTATGCAGAGAAAGCGCTTGAAGATATAAAGTTGATGAAAGCCACAATCTAGTGACAGCAGTTTCTCTGCTCGAAATAATCACTTTTCCTTCAATGCTTATGCAAGCGCAGTTAGAACACATTGAAGGATACTCGAATAAAAAGCTAGCCAAAGCTGCTTTGTAGGTTGCAGTGAAAGCGCTTGTAGAGATAAAGCTGATGAAAGCCACAATCTGATGATAGCAGCTTCTCTGCTCGAGATAATCGCTTTTCCTTAAATGCTATAGTATGCGCAGATAGAACACATACCAAGAGAATATTGTTAGGATGGATGTTAATGCTGTTCTGTAGTTTGCAGTGAAACATCTTGTAGAGATAAGGCTATGGCAATACACAATCTGATGATAGCAGCTTCTCTGCCCGAGATAATCGCTTTTCCTTAAATGCATTACTAGGCGAACATAAAACACATATCAAGAGAACACCGTAAGGGGCTCTGTTAATGCTGCTTTTTAGTATGCAGAGAAAGCGCTTGTCGAGATAAAGCAAATGAGAGCCGCAATCTGATGACAGCAGTTTCTCTGCTCTAAATAATCACTTTTCCTTCAATGCTTATGCTAGCGCAGTAAAAACACATTTAAGGATACTCTAATAAAAAGCTAACCAAAGCTGCTTTGTAGGATGCAGTGATAGCGCTTGTAGAAATAAAGCAGATGAAAGCCACAATCTGATGGTAGCAGCTTCTCTACTCGAGATAATCGGTTTACCTTAAATGCATTACTAGGCGCAGATAGAAAACACAACAAGAGAGAATAATAAGGAGCTCTGTCAATGCTCCTTTGTAGTTTGCAGTGAAAGCGCTTGAAGAGATAAAGCTGATGAAAGCCACAATCTGAGGATAGCAGCTCTTCTGCCCGAGATAATCGCTTTTCCTTAAATGCATTACTAGGCGCAGATAGAACACATATCAAGAGAACATAGTAAGGGGCTCTGTTAATGCTGCTTTTTAGTATGCAGAGAAAGCGCTTGAAGAGATAAAGCTGATGAAAGCCACAATCTAGTGACAGCAGTTTCTCTGCTCGAAATAATCACTTTTCCTTCAATGCTTATGCAAGCGCAGTTAGAACACATTGAAGGATACTCGAATAAAAAGCTAGCCAAAGCTCCTTTGTAGGTTGCAGTGAAAGCACTTGTAGAGATAAAGCTGATGAAAGCCACAATCTGATGATAGCAGCTTCTCTGCTCGAGATAATCGCTTTTCCTTAAAAGCTATAGTTTGCGAAGATAGAACACATACCAAGAGAATATTGTTAGGATGGATGTTAATGCTGTTCTGTAGTTTGCAGTGAAATATCTTGTAGAGATAAGGTTATGGCAATACACAATCTGATGACAGCAGTTTCTCTGCTCGAGATAATCGCTTTTCCTTAAATGCATTACTAGGCGCAGATAAAACACATATCAAGAAAACACAGTAAGGGGCTCTGTTAATGCTGCTTTTTAGTATGCAGAGAAAGCGCTTGTCGAGATAAAGCAAATGAAAGCCGCAATCTGATGACAGCCGTTTCTCTGCTCGAGATAATCGCATTTCCTTAAAAGCATTACTAGGCGCAGATAAAACACATATCAAGAGAACACAGTAAGGGGCTCTGTTAATGCTGCTTTTTAGTATGCAGAGAAAGTGCTTGAAGAGATAAAGCTGATGAAAGCCACAATCTAGTGTCAGCAGTTTCTCTGCTCGAAATAATCACTTTTCCTTCAATGCTTATGCAAGCGCAGTTAGAACACATTGAAGGATACTCGAATAAAAAGCTAGCCAAAGCTGCTTTGTAGTTTGCAGTGAAAGCGCTTCTAGAGATAAAGCTGATGAAAGCCACAATCTGATTATAGCAGCTTCCCTGCTCGAGATAATCGCTTTTCTTAAATGCTTTAGTATGCGCAGATAGAACACATACCATGGGAATATTGTTAGGATGGCTGTTAATGCTGTTCTGTAGTTTGCAGTGAAATATCTTGTAGAGATAAGGCTATGGCAATACACAATCTGATGATAGCAGCTTCTCTGCTCGAGATAATCGCTTTTCCTTAAATGCATTACTAGGCGCAGATAAAACACATATCAAGAAAACACAGTAAGGGGCTCTGTTAATGCTGCTTTTTAGTATGCAGAGAAAGCGCTTGTCGAGATAAAGCAAATGAGAGCCGCAATCTGATGACAGCAGTTTCTCTGCTCTAAATAATCACTTTTCCGTCAATGCTTATGCTAGCGCAGTAAAAACACATTTAAGGATACTCTAATAAAAAGCTAGCCAAAGCTGCTTTGTAGGATGCAGTGATAGCGCTTGTAGAAATAAAGCAGATGAAAGCCACAATCTGATGATAGCAACTTCTCTTCTCGAGATAATCGCTTTTCCTTAAATGCATTACTATGCGCAGATAGAACACATATCAAGAGAACATAGTAAGGGACTCTGTTAATGCTGCTTTTCAGTATGCAGAGAAAGCGCTTGTCGACATAAAGCAAATGAAAGCCGCAATCTGATGACAGCAGTTTCTCTGCTCGAGATAATCGCTTTTCCTTAAATGCATTACTAGGCGCAGATAAAACACATATCAAGAAAACACAGTAAGGGGCTCTGTTAATGCTGCTTTTTAGAATGCAGAGAAAGCGCTTGTCGAGATAAAGCAAATGAGAGCCGAAATCTGATGACAGCAGTTTCTCTGCTCTAAATAATCACTTTTATTCAATGCTTATGCGAGCGCAGTAAAAACACATTTAAGGATACTCTAATAAAAAGCTAGCCAAAGCTGCTTTGTAGGATGCAGTGATAGCACTTGTAGAAATAAAGCAGTTGAAAGCCACAATCTGATGATAGCAGCTTCTCTACTCGAGATAATCGGTTTACTTTAAATGCATTACTAGGCGCAGATAGAACACATATCAAGAGAACATAGTAAGGGGCTCTGTTAATGCTGCTTTTTAGTATGCAGAGAAAGCGCTTGAAGAGATAAAACTGATGAAAGCCACAATCTAGTGACAGCAGTTTCTCTGCTCGAGATAATCACTTTTCCTTCAATGCTTATGCAATCGCAGTTAGAACACATTGAAGGATACTCGAATAAAAAGCTAGCCAAAGCTGCTTTGTAGGTTGCAGTGAAAGCGCTTGTAGAGATAAAGCTGATGAAAGCCACAATCTGATGATAGCAGCTTCCCTGCTCGAGATAATCGCTTTTCCTTAAATGCTTTAGTATGCGCAGATAGAACACATACCATGGGAATATTGTTAGGATGGCTGTTAATGCAGTTCTGTAGCTTGCAGTTAAATATCTTGTAGAGATAAGGCTATGGCAATACACAATCTGATGATAGCAGCTTCTCTGCTCGAGATAATCGCTTTTCCTTAAATGCATTACTAGGCGCAAATTAAACACATATCAATAAAACACAGTAAGGGGCTCTGTTAATGCTGCTTTTTAGTATGCAGAGAAAGCGCTTGTCGAGATAAAGCAAATGAGAGCCGCAATCTGATGACAGCAGCTTCTCTGCTCTAAATAATCACTTTTCCTTCA
Organism: Coccyzus lansbergi; assembly: GCA_033558105.1. NCBI lineage: Eukaryota > Metazoa > Chordata > Aves > Cuculiformes > Coccyzidae > Coccyzus > Coccyzus lansbergi. The sequence goes on along the minus strand of JAUMJK010000745.1, from coordinate 411,792 downwards.
ATGATTATGCTAGCGCAGTAAAAACACATTTAAGGATACTCTAATAAAAAGCTAGCCAAAGCTGCTTTGTAGGATGCAGTGATAGCGCTTGTAGAAATAAAGCAGATGAAAGCCACAATCTGATGGTAGCAGCTTCTCTACTCGAGATAATCGGTTTACCTTAAATGCATTACTAGGCGCAGATAGAAAACACAACAAGAGAGAATAATAAGGAGCTCTGTCAATGCTCCTTTGTAGTTTGCAGTGAAAGCGCTTGAAGAGATAAAGCTGATGAAAGCCACAATCTGAGGATAGCAGCTTCTCTGCCCGAGATAATCGCTTTTTTCTTAAATGCATTACTAGGCGCAGATAAAACACATATCAAGAGAACATAGTAAGGGGCTCTGTTAATGCTGCTTTTTAGTATGCAGAGAAAGCGCTTGTCGAGATAAAGCAAATGAAAGCCGCAATCTGATGACAGCAGTTTCTCTGCTCGAGATAATCGCTTTTCCTTAAATGCATTACTAGGCGCAGATAAAACACATATCAAGAAAACATAGTAAGGGGCTCTGTTAATGCTGCTTTTTAGTATGCAGAGAAAGCGCTTGTCGAGATAAAGCAAATGAGAGCCGCAATCTGATGACAGCGGTTTCTCTGCTCTAAATAATCACTTTTCCTTCAATGCTTATGCTAGCGCAGTAAAAACACATTTAAGGATACTCGAATAAAAAGCTAGGCAAAGCTGCTTTGTAGGATGCAGTGATAGCGCTTGTAGAAATAAAGCAGATGAAAGCCACAATCTGATGATAGCAGCTTCTCTACTCGAGATAATCGGTTTACCTTAAATGCATTACTAGGCGCAGATAGAGAACACAACAAGAGAGAATAATAAGGAGCTCTGTCAATGCTCCTTTGTAGTTTGCAGTGAAAGCGCTTGAAGAGATAAAGCTGATGAAAGCCACAATCTGAGGATAGCAGCTTCTCTACTCGAGATAATCGGTTTACCTTAAATGCATTACTAGGCGCAGATAGAGAACACAACAAGAGAGAATAATAAGGAGCTCTGTCAATGCTTCTTTGTAGTTTGCAGAGAAAGCGCTTGAAGAGATAAAGCTGATGAAAGCCACAATCTGAGGACAGCAGCTTCTCTGCCCGAGATAATCGCTTTTCCTTAAATGCATTACTAGGCGCAGATAGAACACATATCAAGAGAACATAGTAAGGGGCTCTGTTAATGCTGCTTTTTAGTATGCAGAGAAAGCGCTTGTCGAGATAAAGCAAATGAAAGCCGCAATCTGATGACAGCAGTTTCTCTGCTCGAAATAATCACTTTTCCTTCAATGCTTATGCAAGCGCAGTTAGAACACATTGAAGGATACTCGAATAAAAAGCTAGCCAAAGCTGCTTTGTAGGTTGCAGTGAAAGCGCTTGTAGAGATAAAGCTGATGAAAGCCACAATCTGATGATAGCAGCTTCTCTGCTCGAGATAATCGCTTTTCCTTAAATGCTATAGTATGCGCAGATAGAACACATACCAAGAGAATATTGTTAGGATGGATGTTAATGCTGTTCTGTAGTTTGCAGTGAAACATCTTGTAGAGATAAGGCTATGGCAATACACAATCTGATGATAGCAGCTTCTCTGCCCGAGATAATCGCTTTTCCTTAAATGCATTACTAGGCGAAGATAAAACACATATCAAGAGAACACAGTAAGGGGCTCTGTTAATGCTGCTTTTTAGTATGCAGAGAAAGCGCTTGTCGAGATAAAGCAAATGAGAGCCGCAATCTGATGACAGCAGTTTCTCTGCTCTAAATAATCACTTTTCCTTCAATGCTTATGCTAGCGCAGTAAAAACACATATAAGGATACTCTAATAAAAAGCTAACCAAAGCTGCTTTGTAGGATGCAGTGATAGCGCTTGTAGAAATAAAGCAGATGAAAGCCACAATCTGATGGTAGCAGCTTCTCTACTCGAGATAATCGGTTTACCTTAAATGCATTACTAGGCGCAGATAGAAAACACAACAAGAGAGAATAATAAGGAGCTCTGTCAATGCTCCTTTGTAGTTTGCAGTGAAAGCGCTTGAAGAGATAAAGCTGATGAAAGCCACAATCTGAGGATAGCAGCTCTTCTGCCCGAGATAATCGCTTTTCCTTAAATGCATTACTAGGTGCAGATAGAACACATATCAAGAGAACATAGTAAGGGGCTCTGTTAATGCTGCTTTTTAGTATGCAGAGAAAGCGCTTGAAGAGATAAAGCTGATGAAAGCCACAATCTAGTGACAGCAGTTTCTCTGCTCGAAATAATCACTTTTCCTTCAATGCTTATGCAAGCGCAGTTAGAACACATTGAAGGATACTCGAATAAAAAGCTAGCCAAAGCTGCTTTGTAGGTTGCAGTGAAAGCGCTTGTAGAGATAAAGCTGATGAAAGCCACAATCTGATGATAGCAGCTTCTCTGCTCGAGATAATCGCTTTTCCTTAAATGCATTACTAGGCGCAGATAAAACACATATCAAGAAAACACAGTAAGGGGCTCTGTTAATGCTGCTTTTTAGTATGCAGAGAAAGCGCTTGTCGACATAAAGCAAATGAAAGCCGCAATCTGATGACAGCCGTTTCTCTGCTCGAGATAATCGCATTTCCTTAAAAGCATTACTAGGCGCAGATAAAACACATATCAAGAGAACACAGTAAGGGGCTCTGTTAATGCTGCTTTTTAGTATGCAGAGAAAGTGCTTGAAGAGATAAAGCTGATGAAAGCCACAATCTAGTGACAGCAGTTTCTCTGCTCGAAATAATCACTTTTCCTTCAATGCTTATGCAAGCGCAGTTAGAACACATTGAAGGATACTCGAATAAAAAGCTAGCCAAAGCTGCTTTGTAGTTTGCAGTGAAAGCGCTTCTAGAGATAAAGCTGATGAAAGCCACAATCTGATTATAGCAGCTTCCCTGCTCGAGATAATCGCTTTTCTTAAATGCTTTAGTATGCGCAGATAGAACACATACCATGGGAATATTGTTAGGATGGCTGTTAATGCTGTTCTGTAGTTTGCAGTGAAATATCTTGTAGAGATAAGGCTATGGCAATACACAATCTGATGATAGCAGCTTCTCTGCTCGAGATAATCGCTTTTCCTTAAATGCATTACTAGGCGCAGATAAAACACATATCAAGAAAACACAGTAAGGGGCTCTGTTAATGCTGCTTTTTAGTATGCAGAGAAAGCGCTTGTCGAGATAAAGCAAATGAGAGCCGCAATCTGATGACAGCAGTTTCTCTGCTCTAAATAATCACTTTTCCGTCAATGCTTATGATAGCGCAGTAAAAACACATTTAAGGATACTCTAATAAAAAGCTAGCCAAAGCTGCTTTGTAGGATGCAGTGATAGCGCTTGTAGAAATAAAGCAGATGAAAGCCACAATCTGATGATAGCTACTTCTCTTCTCGAGATAATCGCTTTTCCTTAAATGCATTACTATGCGCAGATAGAACACATATCAAGAGAACATAGTAAGGGGCTCTGTTAATGCTGCTTTTCAGTATGCAGAGAAAGCGCTTGTCGACATAAAGCAAATGAAAGCCGCAATCTGATGACAGCAGTTTCTCTGCTCGAGATAATCGCTTTTCCTTAAATGCATTACTAGGCGCAGATAAAACACATATCAAGAAAACACAGTAAGGGGCTCTGTTAGTGCTGCTTTTTAGTATGCAGAGAAAGCGCTTGTCGAGATAAAGCAAATGAAAGCCGCAATCTGATGACAGCAGTTTCTCTGCTCGAGATAATCGCTTTTCCTTAAATGCATTACTAGGCGCAGATAAAACACATATCAAGAAAACACAGTAAGGGGCTCTGTTAGTGCTGCTTTTTAGTATGCAGAGAAAGCGCTTGTCGAGATAAAGCAAATGAGAGCCGCAATCTGAGGACAGCAGTTTCTCTGCTCTAAATAATCACTTTTCCGTCAATGCTTATGCTAGCGCAGTAAAAACACATTTAAGGATACTCTAATAAAAAGCTAGCCAAAGCTGCTTTGTAGGATGCAGTGATAGCGCTTGTAGAAATAAAGCAGATGAAAGCCACAATCTGATGATAGCAGCTTCTCTACTCGAGATAATCGGTTTACCTTAAATGCATTACTAGGCGCAGATAGAAAACACAACAAGAGAGAATAATAAGGAGCTCTGTCAATGCTCCTTTGTAGTTTGCAGAGAAAGCGCTTGAAGAGATAAAGCTGATGAAAGCCACAATCTGAGGATAGCAGCTTCTCTGCCCGAGATAATCGCTTTTCCTTAAATGCATTACTAGGCGCAGATAGAACACATATCAAGAGAACATAGTAAGGGGCTCTGTTAATGCTGCTTTTTAGTATGCAGAGAAAGCGCTTGTCGACATAAAGCAAATGAAAGCCGCAATCTGATGACAGCAGTTTCTCTGCTCGAGATAATCGCTTTTCCTTAAATGCATTACTAGGCGCAGATAAAACACATATCAAGACAACACAGTAAGGGGCCCTGTTAATGCTGCTTTTTAGTATGCAGAGAAAGCGCTTGAAGAGATAAAGCTGATGAAAGCCACAATCTAGTGACAGCAGTTTCTCTGCTCGAAATAATCACTTTTCCTTCAATGCTTATGCAAGCGCAGTTAGAACACATTGAAGGATACTCGAATAAAAAGCTAGCCAAAGCTGCTTTGTAGGTTGCAGTGAAAGCGCTTGTAGAGATAAAGCTGATGAAAGCCACAATCTGATGATAGCAGCTTCCCTGCTCGAGATAATCGCTTTTCCTTAAATGCTTTAGTATGCGCAGATAGAAAACACAACAAGAGAGAATAATAAGGAGCTCTGTCAATGCTCCTTTGTAGTTTGCAGTGAAAGCGCTTGAAGAGATAAAGCTGATGAAAGCCACAATCTGAGGATAGCAGCTTCTCTGCCCGAGATAATCGCTTTTCTTTAAATGCATTACTAGGCGCAGATAAAACACATATCAAGAGAACATAGTAAGGGGCTCTGTTAATGCTGCTTTTTAGTATGCAGAGAAAGCGCTTGTCGAGATAAAGCAAATGAAAGCCGCAATCTGATGACAGCAGTTTCTCTGCTCGAGATAACCGCTTTTCCTTAAATGCATTACTAGGCGCAGATAAAACACATATCAAGAAAACACAGTAAGGGGCTCTGTTAATGCTGCTTTTTAGTATGCAGAGAAAGCGCTTGTCGAGATAAAGCAAATGTGAGCCGCAATCTGATGACAGCAGTTTCTCTGCTCTAAATAATCACTTTTCCTTCAATGCTTATTCTAGCGCAGTAAAAACACATTTAAGGATACTCGAATAAAAAACTAGCCAAAGCTGCTTTGTAGGTTGCAGTGAAAGCGCTTGTAGAGATAAAGCTGATGAAAGCCACAATCTGATGATAGCAGCTTCCCTGCTCGAGATAATCGCTTTTCCTTAAATGCTTTAGTATGCGCAGATAGAACACATACCATGGGAATATTGTTAGGATGGCTGTTAATGCTGTTCTGTAGCTTGCAGTGAAATATCTTGTAGAGATAAGGCTATGGCAATACACAATCTGATGATAGCAACTTCTCTGCTCGAGATAATCGCTTTTCTTTAAATGCATTACTAGGCGCAGATAAAACACATATCAAGAGAACATAGTAAGGGGCTCTGTTAATGCTGCTTTTTAGTATGCAGAGAAAGCGCTTGTCGAGATAAAGCAAATGAAAGCCGCAATCTGATGACAGCAGTTTCTCTGCTCGAGATAATCGCTTTTCCTTAAATGCATTACTAGGCGCAGATAAAACACATATCAAGAGAACACAGTAAGGGGCTCTGTTAATGCAGCTTTTTAGTATGCAGAGAAAGCGCTTAAAGAGATAAAGCTGATGAAAGCCACAATCTAGTGACAGCAGTTTCTCTGCTCGAAATAATCACTTTTCCTTCAATGCTTATGCAAGCGCAGTTAGAACACATTGAAGGATACTCGAATAAAAAGCTAGCCAAAGCTGCTTTGTAGGTTGCAGTGAAAGCGCTTGTAGAGATAAAGCTGATGAAAGCCACAATCTGATGATAGCAGCTTCTCTGCTCGAGATAATCGCTTTTCCTTAAATGCTATAGTATGCGCAGAGAGTACACATACCAAGAGAATATTGTTAGGATGGATGTTAATGCTGTTCTGTAGTTTGCAGTGAAATATCTTGTAGAGATAAGGCTATGGCAATACACAATCTGATGATAGCAGCTTCCCTGCTCGAGATAATCGCTTTTCCTTAAATGCTTTAGTATGCGCAGATAGAACACATACCATGGGAATATTGTTAGGATGGCTGTTAATGCAGTTCTGTAGTTTGCAGTTAAATATCTTGTAGAGATAAGGCTATGGCAATACACAATCTGATGATAGCAGCTTCTCTGCTCGAGATAATCGCTTTTCCTTAAATGCATTACTAGGCGCAGATAAAACACATATCAAGAAAACACAGTAAGGGGCTCTGTTAATGCTGCTTTTTAGTATGCAGAGAAAGCGCTTGTCGAGATAAAGCAAATGAGAGCCGAAATCTGATGACAGCAGTTTCTCTGCTCTAAATAATCACTTTTCTTCAATGCTTATGCAAGCGCAGTAAAAACACATTTAAGGATACTCTAATAAAAAGCTAGCCAAAGCTGCTTTGTAGGATGCAGTGATAGCACTTGTAGAAATAAAGCAGATGAAAGCCACAATCTGATGATAGCAGCTTCTCTACTCGAGATAATCGGTTTACATTAAATGCATTACTAGGCGCAGATAGAACACATATCAAGAGAACATAGTAAGGGGCTCTGTTAATGCTGCTTTTTAGTATGCAGAGAAAGCGCTTGAAGAGATAAAACTGATGAAAGCCACAATCTAGTGTCAGCAGTTTCTCTGCTCGAGATAATCACTTTTCCTTCAATGCTTATGCAATCGCAGCTAGAACACATTGAAGGATACTCGAATAAAAAGCTAGCCAAAGCTGCTTTGTAGGTTGCAGTGAAAGCGCTTGTAGAGATAAAGCTGATGAAAGCCACAATCTGATGATAGCAGCTTCCCTGCTCGAGATAATCGCTTTTCCTTAAATGCATTACTAGGCGCAGATAAAACACATATCAAGAGAACACAGTAAGGGGCTCTGTTAATGCTGCTTTTTAGTATGCAGAGAAAGCGCTTGTCGAGATAAAGCAAATGAAAGCCGCAATCTGATGACAGCAGTTTCTCTGCTCGAGATAATCGCTTTTCCTTAAATGCATTACTAGGCGCAGATAAAACACATATCAAGAAAACACAGTAAGGGGCTCTGTTAGTGCTGCTTTTTAGTATGCAGAGAAAGCGCTTGTCGAGATAAAGCAAATGAAAGCCGCAATCTGATGACAGCAGTTTCTCTGCTCGAGATAATCGCATTTCCTTAAATGCGTTACTAGGCGCAGATAAAACACATATCAAGAGAACACAGTAAGGGGCTCTGTTAATGCTGCTTTTTAGTATGCAGAGAAAGCGCTTGAAGAGATAAAACTGATGAAAGCCACAATCTAGTGACAGCAGTTTCTCTGCTCGAAATAATCACTTTTCCTTCAATGCTTATGCAAGCGCAGCTAGAACACATTGAAGGATACTCGAATAAAAAGCTAGCTAAAGCTGCTTTGTAGTTTGCAGTGAAACCGCTTGTAGAGATAAAGCTGATGAAAGCCACAATCTGATTATAGCAGCTTCCCTGCTCGAGATAATCGCTTTTCTTAAATGCTTTAGTATGCGCAGATAGAACACATACCATGGGAATATTGTTAGGATGGCTGTTAATGCTGTTCTGTAGTTTGCAGTGAAATATCTTGTAGAGATAAGGCTATGGCAATACACAATCTGATGATAGCAGCTTCTCTGCTCGAGATAATCGCTTTTCCTTAAATGCATTACTAGGCGCAGATAAAACACATATCAAGAAAACACAGTAAGGGGCTCTGTTAATGCTGCTTTTTAGTATGCAGAGAAAGCGCTTGTCGAGATAAAGCAAATGAGAGCCGCAATCTGAGGACAGCAGTTTCTCTGCTCTAAATAATCACTTTTCCGTCAATGCTTATGCTAGCGCAGTAAAAACACATTTAAGGATACTCTAATAAAAAGCTAGCCAAAGCTGCTTTGTAGGATGCAGTGATAGCGCTTGTAGAAATAAAGCAGATGAAAGCCACAATCTGATGATAGCAGCTTCTCTGCTCGAGATAATCGCTTTTCCTTAAATGCATTACTAGGCGCAGATAGAAAACACAACAAGAGAGAATAATAAGGAGCTCTGTCAATGCTCCTTTGTAGTTTGCAGTGAAAGCGCTTGAAGAGATAAAGCTGATGAAAGCCACAATCTGAGGATAGCAGCTTCTCTGCCCGAGATAATCGCTTTTCTTTAAATGCATTACTAGGCGCAGATAAAACACATATCAAGAGAACATAGTAAGGGGCTCTGTTAATGCTGCTTTTTAGTATGCAGAGAAAGCGCTTGTCGAGATAAAGCAAATGAAAGCCGCAATCTGATGACAGCAGTTTCTCTGCTCGAGATAATCGCTTTTCCTTAAATGCATTACTAGGTGCAGATAAAACACATATCAAGAAAACACAGTAAGGGGCTCTGTTAATGCTGCTTTTTAGTATGCAGAGAAAGCGCTTGTCGAGATAAAGCAAATGAGAGCCGCAATCTGATGACAGCAGTTTCTCTGCTCTAAATAATCACTTTTCCTTCAATGCTTATTCTAGCGCTGTAAAAACACATTTAAGGATACTCGAATAAAAAGCTAGCCAAAGCTGCTTTGTAGGATGCAGTGATAGCGCTTGTAGAAATAAAGCAGATGAAAGCCACAATCTGATGATAGCAGCTTCTCTACTCGAGATAATCGGTTTACCTTAAATGCATTACTAGGCGCAGATAGAAAACACAACAAGAGAGAATAATAAGGAGCTCTGTCAATGCTCCTTTGTAGTTTGCAGTGAAAGCGCTTGAAGAGATAAAGCTGATGAAAGCCACAATCTGAGGATAGCAGCTTCTCTGCCCGAGATAATCGCTTTTCCTTAAATGCATTACTAGGCGCAGATAGAACACATATCAAGAGAACATAGTAAGGGGCTCTGTTAATGCTGCTTTTTAGTATGCAGAGAAAGCGCTTGTCGAGATAAAGCAAATGAAAGCCGCAATCTGATGACAGCAGTTTCTCTGCTCGAGATAATCGCTTTTCCTTAAATGCATTACTAGGCGCAGATAAAACACATATCAAGAGAACATAGTAAGGGGCTCTGTTAATGCTGCTTTTTAGTATGCAGAGAAAGCGCTTGAAGATATAAAGTTGATGAAAGCCACAATCTAGTGACAGCAGTTTCTCTGCTCGAAATAATCACTTTTCCTTCAATGCTTATGCAAGCGCAGTTAGAACACATTGAAGGATACTCGAATAAAAAGCTAGCCAAAGCTGCTTTGTAGGTTGCAGTGAAAGCGCTTGTAGAGATAAAGCTGATGAAAGCCACAATCTGATGATAGCAGCTTCTCTGCTCGAGATAATCGCTTTTCCTTAAATGCTATAGTATGCGCAGATAGAACACATACCAAGAGAATATTGTTAGGATGGATGTTAATGCTGTTCTGTAGTTTGCAGTGAAACATCTTGTAGAGATAAGGCTATGGCAATACACAATCTGATGATAGCAGCTTCTCTGCCCGAGATAATCGCTTTTCCTTAAATGCATTACTAGGCGAACATAAAACACATATCAAGAGAACACAGTAAGGGGCTCTGTTAATGCTGCTTTTTAGTATGCAGAGAAAGCGCTTGTCGAGATAAAGCAAATGAGAGCCGCAATCTGATGACAGCAGTTTCTCTGCTCTAAATAATCACTTTTCCTTCAATGCTTATGCTAGCGCAGTAAAAACACATTTAAGGATACTCTAATAAAAAGCTAACCAAAGCTGCTTTGTAGGATGCAGTGATAGCGCTTGTAGAAATAAAGCAGATGAAAGCCACAATCTGATGGTAGCAGCTTCTCTACTCGAGATAATCGGTTTACCTTAAATGCATTACTAGGCGCAGATAGAAAACACAACAAGAGAGAATAATAAGGAGCTCTGTCAATGCTCCTTTGTAGTTTGCAGTGAAAGCGCTTGAAGAGATAAAGCTGATGAAAGCCACAATCTGAGGATAGCAGCTCTTCTGCCCGAGATAATCGCTTTTCCTTAAATGCATTACTAGGCGCAGATAGAACACATATCAAGAGAACATAGTAAGGGGCTCTGTTAATGCTGCTTTTTAGTATGCAGAGAAAGCGCTTGAAGAGATAAAGCTGATGAAAGCCACAATCTAGTGACAGCAGTTTCTCTGCTCGAAATAATCACTTTTCCTTCAATGCTTATGCAAGCGCAGTTAGAACACATTGAAGGATACTCGAATAAAAAGCTAGCCAAAGCTCCTTTGTAGGTTGCAGTGAAAGCACTTGTAGAGATAAAGCTGATGAAAGCCACAATCTGATGATAGCAGCTTCTCTGCTCGAGATAATCGCTTTTCCTTAAAAGCTATAGTTTGCGAAGATAGAACACATACCAAGAGAATATTGTTAGGATGGATGTTAATGCTGTTCTGTAGTTTGCAGTGAAATATCTTGTAGAGATAAGGTTATGGCAATACACAATCTGATGACAGCAGTTTCTCTGCTCGAGATAATCGCTTTTCCTTAAATGCATTACTAGGCGCAGATAAAACACATATCAAGAAAACACAGTAAGGGGCTCTGTTAATGCTGCTTTTTAGTATGCAGAGAAAGCGCTTGTCGAGATAAAGCAAATGAAAGCCGCAATCTGATGACAGCCGTTTCTCTGCTCGAGATAATCGCATTTCCTTAAAAGCATTACTAGGCGCAGATAAAACACATATCAAGAGAACACAGTAAGGGGCTCTGTTAATGCTGCTTTTTAGTATGCAGAGAAAGTGCTTGAAGAGATAAAGCTGATGAAAGCCACAATCTAGTGTCAGCAGTTTCTCTGCTCGAAATAATCACTTTTCCTTCAATGCTTATGCAAGCGCAGTTAGAACACATTGAAGGATACTCGAATAAAAAGCTAGCCAAAGCTGCTTTGTAGTTTGCAGTGAAAGCGCTTCTAGAGATAAAGCTGATGAAAGCCACAATCTGATTATAGCAGCTTCCCTGCTCGAGATAATCGCTTTTCTTAAATGCTTTAGTATGCGCAGATAGAACACATACCATGGGAATATTGTTAGGATGGCTGTTAATGCTGTTCTGTAGTTTGCAGTGAAATATCTTGTAGAGATAAGGCTATGGCAATACACAATCTGATGATAGCAGCTTCTCTGCTCGAGATAATCGCTTTTCCTTAAATGCATTACTAGGCGCAGATAAAACACATATCAAGAAAACACAGTAAGGGGCTCTGTTAATGCTGCTTTTTAGTATGCAGAGAAAGCGCTTGTCGAGATAAAGCAAATGAGAGCCGCAATCTGATGACAGCAGTTTCTCTGCTCTAAATAATCACTTTTCCGTCAATGCTTATGCTAGCGCAGTAAAAACACATTTAAGGATACTCTAATAAAAAGCTAGCCAAAGCTGCTTTGTAGGATGCAGTGATAGCGCTTGTAGAAATAAAGCAGATGAAAGCCACAATCTGATGATAGCAACTTCTCTTCTCGAGATAATCGCTTTTCCTTAAATGCATTACTATGCGCAGATAGAACACATATCAAGAGAACATAGTAAGGGACTCTGTTAATGCTGCTTTTCAGTATGCAGAGAAAGCGCTTGTCGACATAAAGCAAATGAAAGCCGCAATCTGATGACAGCAGTTTCTCTGCTCGAGATAATCGCTTTTCCTTAAATGCATTACTAGGCGCAGATAAAACACATATCAAGAAAACACAGTAAGGGGCTCTGTTAATGCTGCTTTTTAGAATGCAGAGAAAGCGCTTGTCGAGATAAAGCAAATGAGAGCCGAAATCTGATGACAGCAGTTTCTCTGCTCTAAATAATCACTTTTATTCAATGCTTATGCGAGCGCAGTAAAAACACATTTAAGGATACTCTAATAAAAAGCTAGCCAAAGCTGCTTTGTAGGATGCAGTGATAGCACTTGTAGAAATAAAGCAGTTGAAAGCCACAATCTGATGATAGCAGCTTCTCTACTCGAGATAATCGGTTTACTTTAAATGCATTACTAGGCGCAGATAGAACACATATCAAGAGAACATAGTAAGGGGCTCTGTTAATGCTGCTTTTTAGTATGCAGAGAAAGCGCTTGAAGAGATAAAACTGATGAAAGCCACAATCTAGTGACAGCAGTTTCTCTGCTCGAGATAATCACTTTTCCTTCAATGCTTATGCAATCGCAGTTAGAACACATTGAAGGATACTCGAATAAAAAGCTAGCCAAAGCTGCTTTGTAGGTTGCAGTGAAAGCGCTTGTAGAGATAAAGCTGATGAAAGCCACAATCTGATGATAGCAGCATCCCTGCTCGAGATAATCGCTTTTCCTTAAATGCTTTAGTATGCGCAGATAGAACACATACCATGGGAATATTGTTAGGATGGCTGTTAATGCAGTTCTGTAGCTTGCAGTTAAATATCTTGTAGAGATAAGGCTATGGCAATACACAATCTGATGATAGCAGCTTCTCTGCTCGAGATAATCGCTTTTCCTTAAATGCATTACTAGGCGCAAATTAAACACATATCAATAAAACACAGTAAGGGGCTCTGTTAATGCTGCTTTTTAGTATGCAGAGAAAGCGCTTGTCGAGATAAAGCAAATGAGAGCCGCAATCTGATGACAGCTGCTTCTCTGCTCTAAATAATCACTTTTCCTTCAATGATTATGCTAGCGCAGTAAAAACACATTTAAGGATACTCTAATAAAAAGCTAGCCAAAGCTGCTTTGTAGGATGCAGTGATAGCGCTTGTAGAAATAAAGCAGATGAAAGCCACAATCTGATGATAGCAGCTTCTCTACTCGAGATAATCGGTTTACCTTAAATGCATTACTGGGCGCAGATAGAAAACACAACAAGAGAGAATAATAAGGAGCTCTGTCAATGCTCCTTTGTAGTTTGCAGTGAAAGCGCTTGAAGAGATAAAGCTGATGAAAGCCACAATCTGAGGATAGCAGCTTCTCTGCCCGAGATAATCGCTTTTTTCTTAAATGCATTACTAGGCGCAGATAAAACACATATCAAGAGAACATAGTAAGGGGCTCTGTTAATGCTGCTTTTTAGTATGCAGAGAAAGCGCTTGTCGAGATAAAGCAAATGAAAGCCGCAATCTGATGACAGCAGTTTCTCTGCTCGAGATAATCGCTTTTCCTTAAATGCATTACTAGGCGCAGATAAAACACATATCAAGAAAACATAGTAAGGGGCTCTGTTAATGCTGCTTTTTAGTATGCAGAGAAAGCGCTTGTCGAGATAAAGCAAATGAGAGCCGCAATCTGATGACAGCGGTTTCTCTGCTCTAAATAATCACTTTTCCTTCAATGCTTATGCTAGCGCAGTAAAAACACATTTAAGGATACTCGAATAAAAAGCTAGGCAAAGCTGCTTTGTAGGATGCAGTGATAGCGCTTGTAGAAATAAAGCAGATGAAAGCCACAATCTGATGATAGCAGCTTCTCTACTCGAGATAATCGGTTTACCTTAAATGCATTACTAGGCGCAGATAGAGAACACAACAAGAGAGAATAATAAGGAGCTCTGTCAATGCTCCTTTGTAGTTTGCAGTGAAAGCGCTTGAAGAGATAAAGCTGATGAAAGCCACAATCTGAGGATAGCAGCTTCTCTACTCGAGATAATCGGTTTACCTTAAATGCATTACTAGGCGCAGATAGAGAACACAACAAGAGAGAATAATAAGGAGCTCTGTCAATGCTTCTTTGTAGTTTGCAGAGAAAGCGCTTGAAGAGATAAAGCTGATGAAAGCCACAATCTGAGGACAGCAGCTTCTCTGCCCGAGATAATCGCTTTTCCTTAAATGCATTACTAGGCGCAGATAGAACACATATCAAGAGAACATAGTAAGGGGCTCTGTTAATGCTGCTTTTTAGTATGCAGAGAAAGCGCTTGTCGAGATAAAGCAAATGAAAGCCGCAATCTGATGACAGCAGTTTCTCTGCTCGAAATAATCACTTTTCCTTCAATGCTTATGCAAGCGCAGTTAGAACACATTGAAGGATACTCGAATAAAAAGCTAGCCAAAGCTGCTTTGTAGGTTGCAGTGAAAGCGCTTGTAGAGATAAAGCTGATGAAAGCCACAATCTGATGATAGCAGCTTCTCTGCTCGAGATAATCGCTTTTCCTTAAATGCTATAGTATGCGCAGATAGAACACATACCAAGAGAATATTGTTAGGATGGATGTTAATGCTGTTCTGTAGTTTGCAGTGAAACATCTTGTAGAGATAAGGCTATGGCAATACACAATCTGATGATAGCAGCTTCTCTGCCCGAGATAATCGCTTTTCCTTAAATGCATTACTAGGCGAAGATAAAACACATATCAAGAGAACACAGTAAGGGGCTCTGTTAATGCTGCTTTTTAGTATGCAGAGAAAGCGCTTGTCGAGATAAAGCAAATGAGAGCCGCAATCTGATGACAGCAGTTTCTCTGCTCTAAATAATCACTTTTCCTTCAATGCTTATGCTAGCGCAGTAAAAACACATATAAGGATACTCTAATAAAAAGCTAACCAAAGCTGCTTTGTAGGATGCAGTGATAGCGCTTGTAGAAATAAAGCAGATGAAAGCCACAATCTGATGGTAGCAGCTTCTCTACTCGAGATAATCGGTTTACCTTAAATGCATTACTAGGCGCAGATAGAAAACACAACAAGAGAGAATAATAAGGAGCTCTGTCAATGCTCCTTTGTAGTTTGCAGTGAAAGCGCTTGAAGAGATAAAGCTGATGAAAGCCACAATCTGAGGATAGCAGCTCTTCTGCCCGAGATAATCGCTTTTCCTTAAATGCATTACTAGGTGCAGATAGAACACATATCAAGAGAACATAGTAAGGGGCTCTGTTAATGCTGCTTTTTAGTATGCAGAGAAAGCGCTTGAAGAGATAAAGCTGATGAAAGCCACAATCTAGTGACAGCAGTTTCTCTGCTCGAAATAATCACTTTTCCTTCAATGCTTATGCAAGCGCAGTTAGAACACATTGAAGGATACTCGAATAAAAAGCTAGCCAAAGCTGCTTTGTAGGTTGCAGTGAAAGCGCTTGTAGAGATAAAGCTGATGAAAGCCACAATCTGATGATAGCAGCTTCTCTGCTCGAGATAATCGCTTTTCCTTAAATGCATTACTAGGCGCAGATAAAACACATATCAAGAAAACACAGTAAGGGGCTCTGTTAATGCTGCTTTTTAGTATGCAGAGAAAGCGCTTGTCGACATAAAGCAAATGAAAGCCGCAATCTGATGACAGCCGTTTCTCTGCTCGAGATAATCGCATTTCCTTAAAAGCATTACTAGGCGCAGATAAAACACATATCAAGAGAACACAGTAAGGGGCTCTGTTAATGCTGCTTTTTAGTATGCAGAGAAAGTGCTTGAAGAGATAAAGCTGATGAAAGCCACAATCTAGTGACAGCAGTTTCTCTGCTCGAAATAATCACTTTTCCTTCAATGCTTATGCAAGCGCAGTTAGAACACATTGAAGGATACTCGAATAAAAAGCTAGCCAAAGCTGCTTTGTAGTTTGCAGTGAAAGCGCTTCTAGAGATAAAGCTGATGAAAGCCACAATCTGATTATAGCAGCTTCCCTGCTCGAGATAATCGCTTTTCTTAAATGCTTTAGTATGCGCAGATAGAACACATACCATGGGAATATTGTTAGGATGGCTGTTAATGCTGTTCTGTAGTTTGCAGTGAAATATCTTGTAGAGATAAGGCTATGGCAATACACAATCTGATGATAGCAGCTTCTCTGCTCGAGATAATCGCTTTTCCTTAAATGCATTACTAGGCGCAGATAAAACACATATCAAGAAAACACAGTAAGGGGCTCTGTTAATGCTGCTTTTTAGTATGCAGAGAAAGCGCTTGTCGAGATAAAGCAAATGAGAGCCGCAATCTGATGACAGCAGTTTCTCTGCTCTAAATAATCACTTTTCCGTCAATGCTTATGATAGCGCAGTAAAAACACATTTAAGGATACTCTAATAAAAAGCTAGCCAAAGCTGCTTTGTAGGATGCAGTGATAGCGCTTGTAGAAATAAAGCAGATGAAAGCCACAATCTGATGATAGCTACTTCTCTTCTCGAGATAATCGCTTTTCCTTAAATGCATTACTATGCGCAGATAGAACACATATCAAGAGAACATAGTAAGGGGCTCTGTTAATGCTGCTTTTCAGTATGCAGAGAAAGCGCTTGTCGACATAAAGCAAATGAAAGCCGCAATCTGATGACAGCAGTTTCTCTGCTCGAGATAATCGCTTTTCCTTAAATGCATTACTAGGCGCAGATAAAACACATATCAAGAAAACACAGTAAGGGGCTCTGTTAGTGCTGCTTTTTAGTATGCAGAGAAAGCGCTTGTCGAGATAAAGCAAATGAAAGCCGCAATCTGATGACAGCAGTTTCTCTGCTCGAGATAATCGCTTTTCCTTAAATGCATTACTAGGCGCAGATAAAACACATATCAAGAAAACACAGTAAGGGGCTCTGTTAATGCTGCTTTTTAGTATGCAGAGAAAGCGCTTGTCGAGATAAAGCAAATGAGAGCCGCAATCTGAGGACAGCAGTTTCTCTGCTCTAAATAATCACTTTTCCGTCAATGCTTATGCTAGCGCAGTAAAAACACATTTAAGGATACTCTAATAAAAAGCTAGCCAAAGCTGCTTTGTAGGATGCAGTGATAGCGCTTGTAGAAATAAAGCAGATGAAAGCCACAATCTGATGATAGCAGCTTCTCTACTCGAGATAATCGGTTTACCTTAAATGCATTACTAGGCGCAGATAGAAAACACAACAAGAGAGAATAATAAGGAGCTCTGTCAATGCTCCTTTGTAGTTTGCAGAGAAAGCGCTTGAAGAGATAAAGCTGATGAAAGCCACAATCTGAGGATAGCAGCTTCTCTGCCCGAGATAATCGCTTTTCCTTAAATGCATTACTAGGCGCAGATAGAACACATATCAAGAGAACATAGTAAGGGGCTCTGTTAATGCTGCTTTTTAGTATGCAGAGAAAGCGCTTGTCGACATAAAGCAAATGAAAGCCGCAATCTGATGACAGCAGTTTCTCTGCTCGAGATAATCGCTTTTCCTTAAATGCATTACTAGGCGCAGATAAAACACATATCAAGACAACACAGTAAGGGGCCCTGTTAATGCTGCTTTTTAGTATGCAGAGAAAGCGCTTGAAGAGATAAAGCTGATGAAAGCCACAATCTAGTGACAGCAGTTTCTCTGCTCGAAATAATCACTTTTCCTTCAATGCTTATGCAAGCGCAGTTAGAACACATTGAAGGATACTCGAATAAAAAGCTAGCCAAAGCTGCTTTGTAGGTTGCAGTGAAAGCGCTTGTAGAGATAAAGCTGATGAAAGCCACAATCTGATGATAGCAGCTTCCCTGCTCGAGATAATCGCTTTTCCTTAAATGCTTTAGTATGCGCAGATAGAAAACACAACAAGAGAGAATAATAAGGAGCTCTGTCAATGCTCCTTTGTAGTTTGCAGTGAAAGCGCTTGAAGAGATAAAGCTGATGAAAGCCACAATCTGAGGATAGCAGCTTCTCTGCCCGAGATAATCGCTTTTCTTTAAATGCATTACTAGGCGCAGATAAAACACATATCAAGAGAACATAGTAAGGGGCTCTGTTAATGCTGCTTTTTAGTATGCAGAGAAAGCGCTTGTCGAGATAAAGCAAATGAAAGCCGCAATCTGATGACAGCAGTTTCTCTGCTCGAGATAACCGCTTTTCCTTAAATGCATTACTAGGCGCAGATAAAACACATATCAAGAAAACACAGTAAGGGGCTCTGTTAATGCTGCTTTTTAGTATGCAGAGAAAGCGCTTGTCGAGATAAAGCAAATGTGAGCCGCAATCTGATGACAGCAGTTTCTCTGCTCTAAATAATCACTTTTCCTTCAATGCTTATTCTAGCGCAGTAAAAACACATTTAAGGATACTCGAATAAAAAGCTAGCCAAAGCTGCTTTGTAGGTTGCAGTGAAAGCGCTTGTAGAGATAAAGCTGATGAAAGCCACAATCTGATGATAGCAGCTTCTCTGCTCGAGATAATCGCTTTTCCTTAAATGCTATAGTATGCGCAGAGAGTACACATACCAAGAGAATATTGTTAGGATGGATGTTAATGCTGTTCTGTAGTTTGCAGTGAAATATCTTGTAGAGATAAGGCTATGGCAATACACAATCTGATGATAGCAGCTTCTCTGCCCGAGATAATCGCTTTTCCTTAAATGCATTACTAGGCGAAGATAAAACACATATCAAGAGAACACAGTAAGGGGCTCTGTTAATGCTGCTTTTTAGTATGCAGAGAAAGCGCTTGTCGAGATAAAGCAAATGAGAGCCGCAATCTGATGACAGCAGTTTCTCTGCTCTAAATAATCACTTTTCCTTCAATGCTTATGCTAGCGCAGTAAAAACACATTTAAGGATACTCTAATAAAAAGCTAACCAAAGCTGCTTTGTAGGATGCAGTGATAGCGCTTGTAGAAATAAAGCAGATGAAAGCCACAATCTGATGATAGCAGCTTCTCTACTCGAGATAATCGGTTTACCTTAAATGCATTACTAGGCGCAGATAGAAAACACAACAAGAAAGAATAATAAGGAGATCTGTCAATGCTCCTTTGTAGTTTGCAGAGAAAGCGCTTGTCGAGATAAAGCAAATGAAAGCCGCAATCTGATGACAGCAGTTTCTCTGCTCGAGATAATCGCTTTTCCTTAAATGCATTACTAGGCGCAGATAAAACACATATCAAGAGAACATAGTAAGGGGCTCTGTTAATGCTGCTTTTTAGTATGCAGAGAAAGCGCTTGAAGAGATAAAACTGATGAAAGCCACAATCTAGTGGCAGCAGTTTCTCTGCTCGAGATAATCACTTTTCCTTCAATGCTTATGCAACCGCAGTTAGAACACATTGAAGGATACTCGAATAAAAAGCTAGCCAAAGCTGCTTTGTAGTTTGCAGTGAAAGCGCTTGTAGAGATAAAGCTGATGAAAGCCACAATCTGATTATAGCAGCTTCCCTGCTCGAGATAATCGCTTTTCTTAAATGCTTTAGTATGCGCAGATAGAACACATACCATGGGAATATTGTTAGGATGGCTGTTAATGCTGTTCTGTAGTTTGCAGTGAAATATCTTGTAGAGATAAGGCTATGGCAATACACAATCTGATGATAACAGCTTCTCTGCTCGAGATAATCGCTTTTCCTTAAATGCATTACTAGGCGCAGATAAAACACATATCAAGAAAACACAGTAAGGGGCTCTGTTAATGCTGCTTTTTAGTATGCAGAGAAAGCGCTTGTCGAGATAAAGCAAATGAGAGCCGCAATCTGATGACAGCAGTTTCTCTGCTCTAAATAATCACTTTTCCGTCAATGCTTATGCTAGCGCAGTAAAAACACATTTAAGGATACTCTAATAAAAAGCTAGCCAAAGCTGCTTTGTAGGATGCAGTGATAGCGCTTGTAGAAATAAAGCAGATGAAAGCCACAATCTGATGATAGCAGCTTCTCTACTCGAGATAATCGGTTTACCTTAAATGCATTACTAGGCGCAGATAGAAAACACAACAAGAGAGAATAATAAGGAGCTCTGTCAATGCTCCTTTGTAGTTTGCAGAGAAAGCGCTTGAAGAGATAAAGCTGATGAAAGCCACAATCTGAGGATAGCAGCTTCTCTGCCCGAGATAATCGCTTTTCCTTAAATGCATTACTAGGCGCAGATAGAACACATATCAAGAGAACATAGTAAGGGGCTCTGTTAATGCTGCTTTTTAGTATGCAGAGAAAGCGCTTGTCGACATAAAGCAAATGAAAGCCGCAATCTGATGACAGCAGTTTCTCTGCTCGAGATAATCGCTTTTCCTTAAATGCATTACTAGGCGCAGATAAAACACATATCAAGACAACACAGTAAGGGGCCCTCTTAATGCTGCTTTTTAGTATGCAGAGAAAGCGCTTGAAGAGATAAAGCTGATGAAAGCCACAATCTAGTGACAGCAGTTTCTCTGCTCGAAATAATCACTTTTCCTTCAATGCTTATGCAAGCGCAGTTAGAACACATTGAAGGATACTCGAATAAAAAGCTAGCCAAAGCTGCTTTGTAGGTTGCAGTGAAAGCGCTTGTAGAGATAAAGCTGATGAAAGCCACAATCTGATGATAGCAGCTTCCCTGCTCGAGATAATCGCTTTTCCTTAAATGATTTAGTATGCGCAGATAGAACACATACCATGGGAATATTGTTAGGATGGCTGTTAATGCAGTTCTGTAGTTTGCAGTTAAATATCTTGTAGAGATAAGGCTATGGCAATACACAATCTGATGATAGCAGCTTCTCTGCTCGAGATAATCGCTTTTCCTTAAATGCATTACTAGGCGCAGATAGAAAACACAACAAGAGAGAATAATAAGGAGCTCTGTCAATGCTCCTTTGTAGTTTGCAGTGAAAGCGCTTGAAGAGATAAAGCTGATGAAAGCCACAATCTGAGGATAGCAGCTTCTCTGCCCGAGATAATCGCTTTTCTTTAAATGCATTACTAGGCGCAGATAAAACACATATCAAGAGAACATAGTAAGGGGCTCTGTTAATGCTGCTTTTTAGTATGAAGAGAAAGCGCTTGTCGAGATAAAGCAAATGAGAGCCGCAATCTGATGACAGCAGTTTCTCTGCTCTAAATAATCACTTTTCCTTCAATGCTTATTCTAGCGCTGTAAAAACACATTTAAGGATACTCGAATAAAAAGCTAGCCAAAGCTGCTTTGTAGGATGCAGTGATAGCGCTTGTAGAAATAAAGCAGATGAAAGCCACAATCTGATGATAGCAGCTTCTCTACTCGAGATAATCGGTTTACCTTAAATGCATTACTAGGCGCAGATAGAAAACACAACAAGAGAGAATAATAAGGAGCTCTGTCAATGCTCCTTTGTAGTTTGCAGAGAAAGCTCTTGAAGAGATAAAGCAGATGAAAGCCACAATCTGAGGATAGCAGCTTCTCTGCCCGAGATAATCGCTTTTCCTTAAATGCATTACTAGGCGCAGATAGAACACATATCAAGAGAACATAGTAAGGGGCTCTGTTAATGCTGCTTTTTAGTATGCAGAGAAAGCGCTTGTCGACATAAAGCAAATGAAAGCCGCAATCTGATGACAGCAGTTTCTCTGCTCGAGATAATCGCTTTTCCTTAAATGCATTACTAGGCGCAGATAAAACACATATCAAGAGAACATAGTAAGGGGCTCTGTTAATACTGCTTTTTAGTATGCAGAGAAAGCGCTTGAAGAGATAAAACTGATGAAAGCCACAATCTAGTGGCAGCAGTTTCTCTGCTCGAGATAATCACTTTTCCTTCAATGCTTATGCAAGCGCAGTTAGAACACATTGAAGGATACTCGAATAAAAAGCTAGCCAAAGCTGCTTTGTAGGTTGCAGTGAAAGCGCTTGTAGAGATAAAGCTGATGAAAGCCACAATCTGATGATAGCAGCTTCTCTGCTCGAGATAATCGCTTTTCCTTAAATGCTATAGTATGCGCAGATAGAACACATACCAAGAGAATATTGTTAGGATGGATGTTAATGCTGTTCTGTAGTTTGCAGTGAAATATCTTGTAGAGATAAGGCTATGGCAATACACAATCTGATGATAGCAGCTTCTCTGCCCGAGATAATCGCTTTTCCTTAAATGCATTACTAGGCGAACATAAAACACATATCAAGAGAACACAGTAAGGGGCTCTGTTAATGCTGCTTTTTAGTATGCAGAGAAAGCGCTTGTCGAGATAAAGCAAATGAGAGCCGCAATCTGATGACAGCAGTTTCTCTGCTCTAAATAATCACTTTTCCTTCAATGCTTATGCTAGCGCAGTAAAAACACATTTAAGGATACTCTAATAAAAAGCTAACCAAAGCTGCTTTGTATGATGCAGTGATAGCGCTTGTAGAAATAAAGCAGATGAAAGCCACAATCTGATGATAGCAGCTTCTCTACTCGAGATAATCGGTTTACCTTAAATGCATTACTAGGCGCAGATAGAAAACACAACAAGAGAGAATAATAAGGAGCTCTGTCAATGCTCCTTTGTAGTTTGCAGTGAAAGCGCTTGAAGAGATAAAGCTGATGAAAGCCACAATCTGAGGATAGCAGCTCTTCTACCCGAGATAATCGCTTTTCCTTAAATGCATTACTAGGTGCAGATAGAACACATATCAAGAGAACATAGTAAGGGGCTCTGTTAATGCTGCTTTTTAGTATGCAGAGAAAGCGCTTGAAGAGATAAAGCTGATGAAAGCCACAATCTAGTGACAGCAGTTTCTCTGCTCGAAATAATCACTTTTCCTTCAATGCTTATGCAATCGCAGTTAGAACACATTGAAGGATACTTGAATAAAAAGCTAGCCAAAGCTGCTTTGTAGGTTGCAGTGAAAGCGCTTGTAGAGATAAAGCTGATGAAAGCCACAATCTGATGATAGCAGCTTCTCTGCTCGAGATAATCGCTTTTCCTTAAAAGCTATAGTTTGCGAAGATAGAACACATACCAAGAGAATATTGTTAGGATGGATGTTAATGCTGTTCTGTAGTTTGCAGTGAAATATCTTGTAGAGATAAGGTTATGGCAATACACAATCTGATGATAGCAGCTTCTCTGCTCGATATAATCGCTTTTCCTTAAATGCATTACTAGGCGCAGATAAAACACATATCAAGAGAACACAGTAAGGGGCTCTGTTAATGCTGCTTTTTAGTATGCAGAGAAAGCGCTTGTCGAGATAAAGCAAATGAAAGCCGCAATCTGATGACAGCAGTTTCTCTGCTCGAGATAATCGCTTTTCCTTAAATGCATTACTAGGCGCAGATAAAACACATATCAAGAAAACACAGTAAGGGGCTCTGTTAATGCTGCTTTTTAGTATGCAGAGAAAGCGCTTGTCGAGATAAAGCAAATGAAAGCCGCAATCTGATGACAGCAGTTTCTCTGCTCGAGATAATCGCTTTTCCTTAAATGCATTACTAGGCGCAGATAAAACACATATCAAGAAAACACAGTAAGGGGCTCTGTTAATGCTGCTTTTTAGTATGCAGAGAAAGCACTTGTCGAGATAAAGCAAATGAAAGCCGCAATCTGATGACAGCAGTTTCTCTGCTCGAGATAATCGCTTTTCCTTAAATGCATTACTAGGCGCAGATAAAACACATATCAAGAGAACACAGTAAGGGGCTCTGTTAATGCTGCTTTTTAGTATGCAGAGAAAGTGCTTGAAGAGATAAAGCTGATGAAAGCCACAGTCTAGTGACAGCAGTTTCTCTGCTCGAAATAATCACTTTTCATTCAATGCTTATGCAAGCGCAGTTAGAACACATTGAAGGATACTCGAATAAAAAGCTAGCCAAAGCTGCTTTGTAGTTTGCAGTGAAACCGCTTGTAGAGATAAAGCTGATGAAAGCCACAATCTGATTATAGCAGCTTCTCTGCTCGAGATAATCGCTTTTCCTTAAATGCATTACTAGGCGCAGATAAAACACATATCAATAAAACACAGTAAGGGGCTCTGTTAATGCTGCTTTTTAGTATGCAGAGAAAGCGCTTGTCGAGATAAAGCAAATGAGAGCCGCAATCTGATGACAGCAGTTTCTCTGCTCTAAATAATCACTTTTCCGTCAATGCTTATGCTAGCGCAGTAAAAACACATTTAAGGATACTCTAATAAAAAGCTAGCCAAAGCTGCTTTGTAGGATGCAGTGATAGCGCTTGTAGAAATAAAGCAGATGAAAGCCACAATCTGATGATAGCAACTTCTCTTCTCGAGATAATCGCTTTTCCTTAAATGCATTACTATGCGCAGATAGAACACATATCAAGAGAACATAGTAAGGGGCTCTGTTAATGCTGCTTTTTAGTATGCAGAGAAAGCGCTTGTCGACATAAAGCAAATGAAAGCCGCAATCTGATGACAGCAGTTTCTCTGCTCGAGATAATCGCTTTTCCTTAAATGCATTACTAGGCGAAGATAAAACACATATCAAGAAAACACAGTAAGGGGCTCTGTTAATGCTGCTTTTTAGTATGCAGAGAAAGCGCTTGTCGAGATAAAGCAAATGAGAGCCGAAATCTGATGACAGCAGTTTCTCTGCTCTAAATAATCACTTTTATTCAATGCTTATGCTAGCGCAGTAAAAACACATTTAAGGATACTCTAATAAAAAGCTAGCCAAAGATGCTTTGTAGGATGCAGTGATAGCACTTGTAGAAATAAAGCAGTTGAAAGCCACAATCTGATGATAGCAGCTTCTCTACTCGAGATAATCGGTTTACTTTAAATGCATTACTAGGCGCAGATAGAACACATATCAAGAGAACATAGTAAGGGGCTCTGTTAATGCTGCTTTTTAGTATGCAGAGAAAGCGCTTGAAGAGATAAAACTGATGAAAGCCACAATCTAGTGACAGCAGTTTCTCTGCTCGAGATAATCACTTTTCCTTCAATGCTTATGCAATCGCAGTTAGAACACATTGAAGGATACTCGAATAAAAAGCTAGCCAAAGCTGCTTTGTAGGTTGCAGTGAAAGCGCTTGTAGAGATAAAGCTGATGAAAGCCACAATCTGATGATAGCAGCTTCCCTCCTCGAGATAATCGCTTTTCCTTAAATGCTTTAGTATGCGCAGATAGAACACATACCATGGGAATATTGTTAGGATGGCTGTTAATGCAGTTCTGTAGCTTGCAGTTAAATATCTTGTAGAGATAAGGCTATGGCAATACACAATCTGATGATAGCAGCTTCTCTGCTCGAGATAATCGCTTTTCCTTAAATACATTACTACGCGCAAATAAAACACATATCAATAAAACACAGTAAGGGGCTCTGTTAATGCTGCTTTTTAGTATGCAGAGAAAGCGCTTGTCGAGATAAAGCAAATGAGAGCCGCAATCTGATGACAGCAGCTTCTCTGCTCTAAATAATCACTTTTCCTTCAATGCTTATGCTAGCGCAGTAAAAACACATTTAAGGATACTCTAATAAAAAGCTAGCCAAAGCTGCTTTGTAGGATGCAGTGATAGCGCTTGTAGAAATAAAGCAGATGAAAGCCACAATCTGATGATAGCAGCTTCTCTACTCGAGATAATCGGTTTACCTTAAATGCATTACTGGGCGCAGATAGAAAACACAACAAGAGAGAATAATAAGGAGCTCTGTCAATGCTCCTTTGTAGTTTGCAGTGAAAGCGCTTGAAGAGATAAAGCTGATGAAAGCCACAATCTGAGGATAGCAGCTTCTCTGCCCGAGATAATCGCTTTTTTCTTAAATGCATTACTAGGCGCAGATAAAACACATATCAAGAGAACATAGTAAGGGGCTCTGTTAATGCTGCTTTTTAGTATGCAGAGAAAGCGCTTGTCGAGATAAAGCAAATGAGAGCCGCAATCTGATGACAGCAGTTTCTCTGTTCTAAATAATCACTTTTCCTTCAATGCTTATGCTAGCGCAGTAAAAACACATTTAAGGATACTCTAATAAAAAGCTAGCCAAAGCTGCTTTGTAGGATGCAGTGATAGCGCTTGTAGAAATAAAGCAGATGAAAGCCACAATCTGATGATAGCAGCTTCTCTACTCGAGATAATCGGTTTACCTTAAATGCATTACTAGGCGCAGATAGAAAACACAACAAGAGAGAATAA
Organism: Coccyzus lansbergi; assembly: GCA_033558105.1. Classification (NCBI taxonomy): domain Eukaryota; kingdom Metazoa; phylum Chordata; class Aves; order Cuculiformes; family Coccyzidae; genus Coccyzus; species Coccyzus lansbergi. Next base: position 385,895 of record JAUMJK010000745.1, on the reverse strand, counting down.
TAAGGAGCTCTGTCAATGCTCCTTTGTAGTTTGCAGAGAAAGCGCTTGAAGAGATAAAGCTGATGAAAGCCACAATCTGAGGATAGCAGCTTCTCTGCCCGAGATAATCGCTTTTACTTAAATGCATTACTAGGCGCAGATAGAACACATATCAAGAGAACATAGTAAGGGGCTCTGTTAATGCTGCTTTTTAGTATGCAGAGAAAGCGCTTGTCGAGATAAAGCAAATGAAAGCCGCAATCTGATGACAGCAGTTTCTCTGCTCGAAATAATCACTTTTCCTTCAATGCTTATGCAAGCGCAGTTAGAACACATTGAAGGATACTCGAATAAAAAGCTAGCCAAAGCTGCTTTGTAGGTTGCAGTGAAAGCGCTTGTAGAGATAAAGCTGATGAAAGCCACAATCTGATGATAGCAGCTTCCCTGCTCGAGATAATCGCTTTTCCTTAAATGCTTTAGTATGCGCAGATAGAACACATACCATGGGAATATTGTTAGGATGGCTGTTAATGCAGTTCTGTAGTTTGCAGTTAAATATCTTGTAGAGATAAGGCTATGGCAATACACAATCTGATGATAGCAGCTTCTCTGCTCGAGATAATCGCTTTTCCTTAAATGCATTACTAGGCGCAGATAAAACACATATCAAGAAAACACAGTAAGGGGCTCTGTTAATGCTGCTTTTTAGTATGCAGAGAAAGCGCTTGTCGAGATAAAGCAAATGAGAGCCGAAATCTGATGACAGCAGTTTCTCTGCTCTAAATAATCACTTTTCTTCAATGCTTATGCAAGCGCAGTAAAAACACATTTAAGGATACTCTAATAAAAAGCTAGCCAAAGCTGCTTTGTAGGATGCAGTGATAGCACTTGTAGAAATAAAGCAGATGAAAGCCACAATCTGATGATAGCAGCTTCTCTACTCGAGATAATCGGTTTACATTAAATGCATTACTAGGCGCAGATAGAACACATATCAAGAGAACATAGTAAGGGGCTCTGTTAATGCTGCTTTTTAGTATGCAGAGAAAGCGCTTGAAGAGATAAAACTGATGAAAGCCACAATCTAGTGTCAGCAGTTTCTCTGCTCGAGATAATCACTTTTCCTTCAATGCTTATGCAATCGCAGCTAGAACACATTGAAGGATACTCGAATAAAAAGCTAGCCAAAGCTGCTTTGTAGGTTGCAGTGAAAGCGCTTGTAGAGATAAAGCTGATGAAAGCCACAATCTGATGATAGCAGCTTCCCTGCTCGAGATAATCGCTTTTCCTTAAATGCATTACTAGGCGCAGATAAAACACATATCAAGAGAACACAGTAAGGGGCTCTGTTAATGCTGCTTTTTAGTATGCAGAGAAAGCGCTTGTCGAGATAAAGCAAATGAAAGCCGCAATCTGATGACAGCAGTTTCTCTGCTCGAGATAATCGCTTTTCCTTAAATGCATTACTAGGCGCAGATAAAACACATATCAAGAAAACACAGTAAGGGGCTCTGTTAGTGCTGCTTTTTAGTATGCAGAGAAAGCGCTTGTCGAGATAAAGCAAATGAAAGCCGCAATCTGATGACAGCAGTTTCTCTGCTCGAGATAATCGCATTTCCTTAAATGCGTTACTAGGCGCAGATAAAACACATATCAAGAGAACACAGTAAGGGGCTCTGTTAATGCTGCTTTTTAGTATGCAGAGAAAGCGCTTGAAGAGATAAAACTGATGAAAGCCACAATCTAGTGACAGCAGTTTCTCTGCTCGAAATAATCACTTTTCCTTCAATGCTTATGCAAGCGCAGCTAGAACACATTGAAGGATACTCGAATAAAAAGCTAGCTAAAGCTGCTTTGTAGTTTGCAGTGAAACCGCTTGTAGAGATAAAGCTGATGAAAGCCACAATCTGATTATAGCAGCTTCCCTGCTCGAGATAATCGCTTTTCTTAAATGCTTTAGTATGCGCAGATAGAACACATACCATGGGAATATTGTTAGGATGGCTGTTAATGCTGTTCTGTAGTTTGCAGTGAAATATCTTGTAGAGATAAGGCTATGGCAATACACAATCTGATGATAGCAGCTTCTCTGCTCGAGATAATCGCTTTTCCTTAAATGCATTACTAGGCGCAGATAAAACACATATCAAGAAAACACAGTAAGGGGCTCTGTTAATGCTGCTTTTTAGTATGCAGAGAAAGCGCTTGTCGAGATAAAGCAAATGAGAGCCGCAATCTGAGGACAGCAGTTTCTCTGCTCTAAATAATCACTTTTCCGTCAATGCTTATGCTAGCGCAGTAAAAACACATTTAAGGATACTCTAATAAAAAGCTAGCCAAAGCTGCTTTGTAGGATGCAGTGATAGCGCTTGTAGAAATAAAGCAGATGAAAGCCACAATCTGATGATAGCAGCTTCTCTGCTCGAGATAATCGCTTTTCCTTAAATGCATTACTAGGCGCAGATAGAAAACACAACAAGAGAGAATAATAAGGAGCTCTGTCAATGCTCCTTTGTAGTTTGCAGTGAAAGCGCTTGAAGAGATAAAGCTGATGAAAGCCACAATCTGAGGATAGCAGCTTCTCTGCCCGAGATAATCGCTTTTCTTTAAATGCATTACTAGGCGCAGATAAAACACATATCAAGAGAACATAGTAAGGGGCTCTGTTAATGCTGCTTTTTAGTATGCAGAGAAAGCGCTTGTCGAGATAAAGCAAATGAAAGCCGCAATCTGATGACAGCAGTTTCTCTGCTCGAGATAATCGCTTTTCCTTAAATGCATTACTAGGTGCAGATAAAACACATATCAAGAAAACACAGTAAGGGGCTCTGTTAATGCTGCTTTTTAGTATGCAGAGAAAGCGCTTGTCGAGATAAAGCAAATGAGAGCCGCAATCTGATGACAGCAGTTTCTCTGCTCTAAATAATCACTTTTCCTTCAATGCTTATTCTAGCGCTGTAAAAACACATTTAAGGATACTCGAATAAAAAGCTAGCCAAAGCTGCTTTGTAGGATGCAGTGATAGCGCTTGTAGAAATAAAGCAGATGAAAGCCACAATCTGATGATAGCAGCTTCTCTACTCGAGATAATCGGTTTACCTTAAATGCATTACTAGGCGCAGATAGAAAACACAACAAGAGAGAATAATAAGGAGCTCTGTCAATGCTCCTTTGTAGTTTGCAGTGAAAGCGCTTGAAGAGATAAAGCTGATGAAAGCCACAATCTGAGGATAGCAGCTTCTCTGCCCGAGATAATCGCTTTTCCTTAAATGCATTACTAGGCGCAGATAGAACACATATCAAGAGAACATAGTAAGGGGCTCTGTTAATGCTGCTTTTTAGTATGCAGAGAAAGCGCTTGTCGAGATAAAGCAAATGAAAGCCGCAATCTGATGACAGCAGTTTCTCTGCTCGAGATAATCGCTTTTCCTTAAATGCATTACTAGGCGCAGATAAAACACATATCAAGAGAACATAGTAAGGGGCTCTGTTAATGCTGCTTTTTAGTATGCAGAGAAAGCGCTTGAAGATATAAAGTTGATGAAAGCCACAATCTAGTGACAGCAGTTTCTCTGCTCGAAATAATCACTTTTCCTTCAATGCTTATGCAAGCGCAGTTAGAACACATTGAAGGATACTCGAATAAAAAGCTAGCCAAAGCTGCTTTGTAGGTTGCAGTGAAAGCGCTTGTAGAGATAAAGCTGATGAAAGCCACAATCTGATGATAGCAGCTTCTCTGCTCGAGATAATCGCTTTTCCTTAAATGCTATAGTATGCGCAGATAGAACACATACCAAGAGAATATTGTTAGGATGGATGTTAATGCTGTTCTGTAGTTTGCAGTGAAACATCTTGTAGAGATAAGGCTATGGCAATACACAATCTGATGATAGCAGCTTCTCTGCCCGAGATAATCGCTTTTCCTTAAATGCATTACTAGGCGAACATAAAACACATATCAAGAGAACACAGTAAGGGGCTCTGTTAATGCTGCTTTTTAGTATGCAGAGAAAGCGCTTGTCGAGATAAAGCAAATGAGAGCCGCAATCTGATGACAGCAGTTTCTCTGCTCTAAATAATCACTTTTCCTTCAATGCTTATGCTAGCGCAGTAAAAACACATTTAAGGATACTCTAATAAAAAGCTAACCAAAGCTGCTTTGTAGGATGCAGTGATAGCGCTTGTAGAAATAAAGCAGATGAAAGCCACAATCTGATGGTAGCAGCTTCTCTACTCGAGATAATCGGTTTACCTTAAATGCATTACTAGGCGCAGATAGAAAACACAACAAGAGAGAATAATAAGGAGCTCTGTCAATGCTCCTTTGTAGTTTGCAGTGAAAGCGCTTGAAGAGATAAAGCTGATGAAAGCCACAATCTGAGGATAGCAGCTCTTCTGCCCGAGATAATCGCTTTTCCTTAAATGCATTACTAGGCGCAGATAGAACACATATCAAGAGAACATAGTAAGGGGCTCTGTTAATGCTGCTTTTTAGTATGCAGAGAAAGCGCTTGAAGAGATAAAGCTGATGAAAGCCACAATCTAGTGACAGCAGTTTCTCTGCTCGAAATAATCACTTTTCCTTCAATGCTTATGCAAGCGCAGTTAGAACACATTGAAGGATACTCGAATAAAAAGCTAGCCAAAGCTCCTTTGTAGGTTGCAGTGAAAGCACTTGTAGAGATAAAGCTGATGAAAGCCACAATCTGATGATAGCAGCTTCTCTGCTCGAGATAATCGCTTTTCCTTAAAAGCTATAGTTTGCGAAGATAGAACACATACCAAGAGAATATTGTTAGGATGGATGTTAATGCTGTTCTGTAGTTTGCAGTGAAATATCTTGTAGAGATAAGGTTATGGCAATACACAATCTGATGACAGCAGTTTCTCTGCTCGAGATAATCGCTTTTCCTTAAATGCATTACTAGGCGCAGATAAAACACATATCAAGAAAACACAGTAAGGGGCTCTGTTAATGCTGCTTTTTAGTATGCAGAGAAAGCGCTTGTCGAGATAAAGCAAATGAAAGCCGCAATCTGATGACAGCCGTTTCTCTGCTCGAGATAATCGCATTTCCTTAAAAGCATTACTAGGCGCAGATAAAACACATATCAAGAGAACACAGTAAGGGGCTCTGTTAATGCTGCTTTTTAGTATGCAGAGAAAGTGCTTGAAGAGATAAAGCTGATGAAAGCCACAATCTAGTGTCAGCAGTTTCTCTGCTCGAAATAATCACTTTTCCTTCAATGCTTATGCAAGCGCAGTTAGAACACATTGAAGGATACTCGAATAAAAAGCTAGCCAAAGCTGCTTTGTAGTTTGCAGTGAAAGCGCTTCTAGAGATAAAGCTGATGAAAGCCACAATCTGATTATAGCAGCTTCCCTGCTCGAGATAATCGCTTTTCTTAAATGCTTTAGTATGCGCAGATAGAACACATACCATGGGAATATTGTTAGGATGGCTGTTAATGCTGTTCTGTAGTTTGCAGTGAAATATCTTGTAGAGATAAGGCTATGGCAATACACAATCTGATGATAGCAGCTTCTCTGCTCGAGATAATCGCTTTTCCTTAAATGCATTACTAGGCGCAGATAAAACACATATCAAGAAAACACAGTAAGGGGCTCTGTTAATGCTGCTTTTTAGTATGCAGAGAAAGCGCTTGTCGAGATAAAGCAAATGAGAGCCGCAATCTGATGACAGCAGTTTCTCTGCTCTAAATAATCACTTTTCCGTCAATGCTTATGCTAGCGCAGTAAAAACACATTTAAGGATACTCTAATAAAAAGCTAGCCAAAGCTGCTTTGTAGGATGCAGTGATAGCGCTTGTAGAAATAAAGCAGATGAAAGCCACAATCTGATGATAGCAACTTCTCTTCTCGAGATAATCGCTTTTCCTTAAATGCATTACTATGCGCAGATAGAACACATATTAAGAGAACATAGTAAGGGACTCTGTTAATGCTGCTTTTCAGTATGCAGAGAAAGCGCTTGTCGACATAAAGCAAATGAAAGCCGCAATCTGATGACAGCAGTTTCTCTGCTCGAGATAATCGCTTTTCCTTAAATGCATTACTAGGCGCAGATAAAACACATATCAAGAAAACACAGTAAGGGGCTCTGTTAATGCTGCTTTTTAGAATGCAGAGAAAGCGCTTGTCGAGATAAAGCAAATGAGAGCCGAAATCTGATGACAGCAGTTTCTCTGCTCTAAATAATCACTTTTATTCAATGCTTATGCGAGCGCAGTAAAAACACATTTAAGGATACTCTAATAAAAAGCTAGCCAAAGCTGCTTTGTAGGATGCAGTGATAGCACTTGTAGAAATAAAGCAGTTGAAAGCCACAATCTGATGATAGCAGCTTCTCTACTCGAGATAATCGGTTTACTTTAAATGCATTACTAGGCGCAGATAGAACACATATCAAGAGAACATAGTAAGGGGCTCTGTTAATGCTGCTTTTTAGTATGCAGAGAAAGCGCTTGAAGAGATAAAACTGATGAAAGCCACAATCTAGTGACAGCAGTTTCTCTGCTCGAGATAATCACTTTTCCTTCAATGCTTATGCAATCGCAGTTAGAACACATTGAAGGATACTCGAATAAAAAGCTAGCCAAAGCTGCTTTGTAGGTTGCAGTGAAAGCGCTTGTAGAGATAAAGCTGATGAAAGCCACAATCTGATGATAGCAGCTTCCCTGCTCGAGATAATCGCTTTTCCTTAAATGCTTTAGTATGCGCAGATAGAACACATACCATGGGAATATTGTTAGGATGGCTGTTAATGCAGTTCTGTAGCTTGCAGTTAAATATCTTGTAGAGATAAGGCTATGGCAATACACAATCTGATGATAGCAGCTTCTCTGCTCGAGATAATCGCTTTTCCTTAAATGCATTACTAGGCGCAAATTAAACACATATCAATAAAACACAGTAAGGGGCTCTGTTAATGCTGCTTTTTAGTATGCAGAGAAAGCGCTTGTCGAGATAAAGCAAATGAGAGCCGCAATCTGATGACAGCAGCTTCTCTGCTCTAAATAATCACTTTTCCTTCAATGATTATGCTAGCGCAGTAAAAACACATTTAAGGATACTCTAATAAAAAGCTAGCCAAAGCTGCTTTGTAGGATGCAGTGATAGCGCTTGTAGAAATAAAGCAGATGAAAGCCACAATCTGATGATAGCAGCTTCTCTACTCGAGATAATCGGTTTACCTTAAATGCATTACTGGGCGCAGATAGAAAACACAACAAGAGAGAATAATAAGGAGCTCTGTCAATGCTCCTTTGTAGTTTGCAGTGAAAGCGCTTGAAGAGATAAAGCTGATGAAAGCCACAATCTGAGGATAGCAGCTTCTCTGCCCGAGATAATCGCTTTTTTCTTAAATGCATTACTAGGCGCAGATAAAACACATATCAAGAGAACATAGTAAGGGGCTCTGTTAATGCTGCTTTTTAGTATGCAGAGAAAGCGCTTGTCGAGATAAAGCAAATGAAAGCCGCAATCTGATGACAGCAGTTTCTCTGCTCGAGATAATCGCTTTTCCTTAAATGCATTACTAGGCGCAGATAAAACACATATCAAGAAAACATAGTAAGGGGCTCTGTTAATGCTGCTTTTTAGTATGCAGAGAAAGCGCTTGTCGAGATAAAGCAAATGAGAGCCGCAATCTGATGACAGCGGTTTCTCTGCTCTAAATAATCACTTTTCCTTCAATGCTTATGCTAGCGCAGTAAAAACACATTTAAGGATACTCGAATAAAAAGCTAGGCAAAGCTGCTTTGTAGGATGCAGTGATAGCGCTTGTAGAAATAAAGCAGATGAAAGCCACAATCTGATGATAGCAGCTTCTCTACTCGAGATAATCGGTTTACCTTAAATGCATTACTAGGCGCAGATAGAGAACACAACAAGAGAGAATAATAAGGAGCTCTGTCAATGCTCCTTTGTAGTTTGCAGTGAAAGCGCTTGAAGAGATAAAGCTGATGAAAGCCACAATCTGAGGATAGCAGCTTCTCTACTCGAGATAATCGGTTTACCTTAAATGCATTACTAGGCGCAGATAGAGAACACAACAAGAGAGAATAATAAGGAGCTCTGTCAATGCTTCTTTGTAGTTTGCAGAGAAAGCGCTTGAAGAGATAAAGCTGATGAAAGCCACAATCTGAGGACAGCAGCTTCTCTGCCCGAGATAATCGCTTTTCCTTAAATGCATTACTAGGCGCAGATAGAACACATATCAAGAGAACATAGTAAGGGGCTCTGTTAATGCTGCTTTTTAGTATGCAGAGAAAGCGCTTGTCGAGATAAAGCAAATGAAAGCCGCAATCTGATGACAGCAGTTTCTCTGCTCGAAATAATCACTTTTCCTTCAATGCTTATGCAAGCGCAGTTAGAACACATTGAAGGATACTCGAATAAAAAGCTAGCCAAAGCTGCTTTGTAGGTTGCAGTGAAAGCGCTTGTAGAGATAAAGCTGATGAAAGCCACAATCTGATGATAGCAGCTTCTCTGCTCGAGATAATCGCTTTTCCTTAAATGCTATAGTATGCGCAGATAGAACACATACCAAGAGAATATTGTTAGGATGGATGTTAATGCTGTTCTGTAGTTTGCAGTGAAACATCTTGTAGAGATAAGGCTATGGCAATACACAATCTGATGATAGCAGCTTCTCTGCCCGAGATAATCGCTTTTCCTTAAATGCATTACTAGGCGAAGATAAAACACATATCAAGAGAACACAGTAAGGGGCTCTGTTAATGCTGCTTTTTAGTATGCAGAGAAAGCGCTTGTCGAGATAAAGCAAATGAGAGCCGCAATCTGATGACAGCAGTTTCTCTGCTCTAAATAATCACTTTTCCTTCAATGCTTATGCTAGCGCAGTAAAAACACATATAAGGATACTCTAATAAAAAGCTAACCAAAGCTGCTTTGTAGGATGCAGTGATAGCGCTTGTAGAAATAAAGCAGATGAAAGCCACAATCTGATGGTAGCAGCTTCTCTACTCGAGATAATCGGTTTACCTTAAATGCATTACTAGGCGCAGATAGAAAACACAACAAGAGAGAATAATAAGGAGCTCTGTCAATGCTCCTTTGTAGTTTGCAGTGAAAGCGCTTGAAGAGATAAAGCTGATGAAAGCCACAATCTGAGGATAGCAGCTCTTCTGCCCGAGATAATCGCTTTTCCTTAAATGCATTACTAGGTGCAGATAGAACACATATCAAGAGAACATAGTAAGGGGCTCTGTTAATGCTGCTTTTTAGTATGCAGAGAAAGCGCTTGAAGAGATAAAGCTGATGAAAGCCACAATCTAGTGACAGCAGTTTCTCTGCTCGAAATAATCACTTTTCCTTCAATGCTTATGCAAGCGCAGTTAGAACACATTGAAGGATACTCGAATAAAAAGCTAGCCAAAGCTGCTTTGTAGGTTGCAGTGAAAGCGCTTGTAGAGATAAAGCTGATGAAAGCCACAATCTGATGATAGCAGCTTCTCTGCTCGAGATAATCGCTTTTCCTTAAATGCATTACTAGGCGCAGATAAAACACATATCAAGAAAACACAGTAAGGGGCTCTGTTAATGCTGCTTTTTAGTATGCAGAGAAAGCGCTTGTCGACATAAAGCAAATGAAAGCCGCAATCTGATGACAGCCGTTTCTCTGCTCGAGATAATCGCATTTCCTTAAAAGCATTACTAGGCGCAGATAAAACACATATCAAGAGAACACAGTAAGGGGCTCTGTTAATGCTGCTTTTTAGTATGCAGAGAAAGTGCTTGAAGAGATAAAGCTGATGAAAGCCACAATCTAGTGACAGCAGTTTCTCTGCTCGAAATAATCACTTTTCCTTCAATGCTTATGCAAGCGCAGTTAGAACACATTGAAGGATACTCGAATAAAAAGCTAGCCAAAGCTGCTTTGTAGTTTGCAGTGAAAGCGCTTCTAGAGATAAAGCTGATGAAAGCCACAATCTGATTATAGCAGCTTCCCTGCTCGAGATAATCGCTTTTCTTAAATGCTTTAGTATGCGCAGATAGAACACATACCATGGGAATATTGTTAGGATGGCTGTTAATGCTGTTCTGTAGTTTGCAGTGAAATATCTTGTAGAGATAAGGCTATGGCAATACACAATCTGATGATAGCAGCTTCTCTGCTCGAGATAATCGCTTTTCCTTAAATGCATTACTAGGCGCAGATAAAACACATATCAAGAAAACACAGTAAGGGGCTCTGTTAATGCTGCTTTTTAGTATGCAGAGAAAGCGCTTGTCGAGATAAAGCAAATGAGAGCCGCAATCTGATGACAGCAGTTTCTCTGCTCTAAATAATCACTTTTCCGTCAATGCTTATGATAGCGCAGTAAAAACACATTTAAGGATACTCTAATAAAAAGCTAGCCAAAGCTGCTTTGTAGGATGCAGTGATAGCGCTTGTAGAAATAAAGCAGATGAAAGCCACAATCTGATGATAGCAACTTCTCTTCTCGAGATAATCGCTTTTCCTTAAATGCATTACTATGCGCAGATAGAACACATATCAAGAGAACATAGTAAGGGGCTCTGTTAATGCTGCTTTTCAGTATGCAGAGAAAGCGCTTGTCGACATAAAGCAAATGAAAGCCGCAATCTGATGACAGCAGTTTCTCTGCTCGAGATAATCGCTTTTCCTTAAATGCATTACTAGGCGCAGATAAAACACATATCAAGAAAACACAGTAAGGGGCTCTGTTAGTGCTGCTTTTTAGTATGCAGAGAAAGCGCTTGTCGAGATAAAGCAAATGAAAGCCGCAATCTGATGACAGCAGTTTCTCTGCTCGAGATAATCGCTTTTCCTTAAATGCATTACTAGGCGCAGATAAAACACATATCAAGAAAACACAGTAAGGGGCTCTGTTAGTGCTGCTTTTTAGTATGCAGAGAAAGCGCTTGTCGAGATAAAGCAAATGAGAGCCGCAATCTGAGGACAGCAGTTTCTCTGCTCTAAATAATCACTTTTCCGTCAATGCTTATGCTAGCGCAGTAAAAACACATTTAAGGATACTCTAATAAAAAGCTAGCCAAAGCTGCTTTGTAGGATGCAGTGATAGCGCTTGTAGAAATAAAGCAGATGAAAGCCACAATCTGATGATAGCAGCTTCTCTGCTCGAGATAATCGCTTTTCCTTAAATGCATTACTAGGCGCAGATAGAAAACACAACAAGAGAGAATAATAAGGAGCTCTGTCAATGCTCCTTTGTAGTTTGCAGTGAAAGCGCTTGAAGAGATAAAGCTGATGAAAGCCACAATCTGAGGATAGCAGCTTCTCTGCCCGAGATAATCGCTTTTCTTTAAATGCATTACTAGGCGCAGATAAAACACATATCAAGAGAACATAGTAAGGGGCTCTGTTAATGCTGCTTTTTAGTATGCAGAGAAAGCGCTTGTCGAGATAAAGCAAATGAAAGCCGCAATCTGATGACAGCAGTTTCTCTGCTCGAGATAATCGCTTTTCCTTAAATGCATTACTAGGTGCAGATAAAACACATATCAAGAAAACACAGTAAGGGGCTCTGTTAATGCTGCTTTTTAGTATGCAGAGAAAGCGCTTGTCGAGATAAAGCAAATGAGAGCCGCAATCTGATGACAGCAGTTTCTCTGCTCTAAATAATCACTTTTCCTTCAATGCTTATTCTAGCGCTGTAAAAACACATTTAAGGATACTCGAATAAAAAGCTAGCCAAAGCTGCTTTGTAGGATGCAGTGATAGCGCTTGTAGAAATAAAGCAGATGAAAGCCACAATCTGATGATAGCAGCTTCTCTACTCGAGATAATCGGTTTACCTTAAATGCATTACTAGGCGCAGATAGAAAACACAACAAGAGAGAATAATAAGGAGCTCTGTCAATGCTCCTTTGTAGTTTGCAGTGAAAGCGCTTGAAGAGATAAAGCTGATGAAAGCCACAATCTGAGGATAGCAGCTTCTCTGCCCGAGATAATCGCTTTTCCTTAAATGCATTACTAGGCGCAGATAGAACACATATCAAGAGAACATAGTAAGGGGCTCTGTTAATGCTGCTTTTTAGTATGCAGAGAAAGCGCTTGTCGAGATAAAGCAAATGAAAGCCGCAATCTGATGACAGCAGTTTCTCTGCTCGAGATAATCGCTTTTCCTTAAATGCATTACTAGGCGCAGATAAAACACATATCAAGAGAACATAGTAAGGGGCTCTGTTAATGCTGCTTTTTAGTATGCAGAGAAAGCGCTTGAAGATATAAAGTTGATGAAAGCCACAATCTAGTGACAGCAGTTTCTCTGCTCGAAATAATCACTTTTCCTTCAATGCTTATGCAAGCGCAGTTAGAACACATTGAAGGATACTCGAATAAAAAGCTAGCCAAAGCTGCTTTGTAGGTTGCAGTGAAAGCGCTTGTAGAGATAAAGCTGATGAAAGCCACAATCTGATGATAGCAGCTTCTCTGCTCGAGATAATCGCTTTTCCTTAAATGCTATAGTATGCGCAGATAGAACACATACCAAGAGAATATTGTTAGGATGGATGTTAATGCTGTTCTGTAGTTTGCAGTGAAACATCTTGTAGAGATAAGGCTATGGCAATACACAATCTGATGATAGCAGCTTCTCTGCCCGAGATAATCGCTTTTCCTTAAATGCATTACTAGGCGAACATAAAACACATATCAAGAGAACACAGTAAGGGGCTCTGTTAATGCTGCTTTTTAGTATGCAGAGAAAGCGCTTGTCGAGATAAAGCAAATGAGAGCCGCAATCTGATGACAGCAGTTTCTCTGCTCTAAATAATCACTTTTCCGTCAATGCTTATGCTAGCGCAGTAAAAACACATTTAAGGATACTCTAATAAAAAGCTAACCAAAGCTGCTTTGTAGGATGCAGTGATAGCGCTTGTAGAAATAAAGCAGATGAAAGCCACAATCTGATGGTAGCAGCTTCTCTACTCGAGATAATCGGTTTACCTTAAATGCATTACTAGGCGCAGATAGAAAACACAACAAGAGAGAATAATAAGGAGCTCTGTCAATGCTCCTTTGTAGTTTGCAGTGAAAGCGCTTGAAGAGATAAAGCTGATGAAAGCCACAATCTGAGGATAGCAGCTCTTCTGCCCGAGATAATCGCTTTTCCTTAAATGCATTACTAGGCGCAGATAGAACACATATCAAGAGAACATAGTAAGGGGCTCTGTTAATGCTGCTTTTTAGTATGCAGAGAAAGCGCTTGAAGAGATAAAGCTGATGAAAGCCACAATCTAGTGACAGCAGTTTCTCTGCTCGAAATAATCACTTTTCCTTCAATGCTTATGCAAGCGCAGTTAGAACACATTGAAGGATACTCGAATAAAAAGCTAGCCAAAGCTCCTTTGTAGGTTGCAGTGAAAGCACTTGTAGAGATAAAGCTGATGAAAGCCACAATCTGATGATAGCAGCTTCTCTGCTCGAGATAATCGCTTTTCCTTAAAAGCTATAGTTTGCGAAGATAGAACACATACCAAGAGAATATTGTTAGGATGGATGTTAATGCTGTTCTGTAGTTTGCAGTGAAATATCTTGTAGAGATAAGGTTATGGCAATACACAATCTGATGACAGCAGTTTCTCTGCTCGAGATAATCGCTTTTCCTTAAATGCATTACTAGGCGCAGATAAAACACATATCAAGAAAACACAGTAAGGGGCTCTGTTAATGCTGCTTTTTAGTATGCAGAGAAAGCGCTTGTCGAGATAAAGCAAATGAAAGCCGCAATCTGATGACAGCCGTTTCTCTGCTCGAGATAATCGCATTTCCTTAAAAGCATTACTAGGCGCAGATAAAACACATATCAAGAGAACACAGTAAGGGGCTCTGTTAATGCTGCTTTTTAGTATGCAGAGAAAGTGCTTGAAGAGATAAAGCTGATGAAAGCCACAATCTAGTGTCAGCAGTTTCTCTGCTCGAAATAATCACTTTTCCTTCAATGCTTATGCAAGCGCAGTTAGAACACATTGAAGGATACTCGAATAAAAAGCTAGCCAAAGCTGCTTTGTAGTTTGCAGTGAAAGCGCTTCTAGAGATAAAGCTGATGAAAGCCACAATCTGATTATAGCAGCTTCCCTGCTCGAGATAATCGCTTTTCTTAAATGCTTTAGTATGCGCAGATAGAACACATACCATGGGAATATTGTTAGGATGGCTGTTAATGCTGTTCTGTAGTTTGCAGTGAAATATCTTGTAGAGATAAGGCTATGGCAATACACAATCTGATGATAGCAGCTTCTCTGCTCGAGATAATCGCTTTTCCTTAAATGCATTACTAGGCGCAGATAAAACACATATCAAGAAAACACAGTAAGGGGCTCTGTTAATGCTGCTTTTTAGTATGCAGAGAAAGCGCTTGTCGAGATAAAGCAAATGAGAGCCGCAATCTGATGACAGCAGTTTCTCTGCTCTAAATAATCACTTTTCCGTCAATGCTTATGCTAGCGCAGTAAAAACACATTTAAGGATACTCTAATAAAAAGCTAGCCAAAGCTGCTTTGTAGGATGCAGTGATAGCGCTTGTAGAAATAAAGCAGATGAAAGCCACAATCTGATGATAGCAACTTCTCTTCTCGAGATAATCGCTTTTCCTTAAATGCATTACTATGCGCAGATAGAACACATATTAAGAGAACATAGTAAGGGACTCTGTTAATGCTGCTTTTCAGTATGCAGAGAAAGCGCTTGTCGACATAAAGCAAATGAAAGCCGCAATCTGATGACAGCAGTTTCTCTGCTCGAGATAATCGCTTTTCCTTAAATGCATTACTAGGCGCAGATAAAACACATATCAAGAAAACACAGTAAGGGGCTCTGTTAATGCTGCTTTTTAGAATGCAGAGAAAGCGCTTGTCGAGATAAAGCAAATGAGAGCCGAAATCTGATGACAGCAGTTTCTCTGCTCTAAATAATCACTTTTATTCAATGCTTATGCGAGCGCAGTAAAAACACATTTAAGGATACTCTAATAAAAAGCTAGCCAAAGCTGCTTTGTAGGATGCAGTGATAGCACTTGTAGAAATAAAGCAGTTGAAAGCCACAATCTGATGATAGCAGCTTCTCTACTCGAGATAATCGGTTTACTTTAAATGCATTACTAGGCGCAGATAGAACACATATCAAGAGAACATAGTAAGGGGCTCTGTTAATGCTGCTTTTTAGTATGCAGAGAAAGCGCTTGAAGAGATAAAACTGATGAAAGCCACAATCTAGTGACAGCAGTTTCTCTGCTCGAGATAATCACTTTTCCTTCAATGCTTATGCAATCGCAGTTAGAACACATTGAAGGATACTCGAATAAAAAGCTAGCCAAAGCTGCTTTGTAGGTTGCAGTGAAAGCGCTTGTAGAGATAAAGCTGATGAAAGCCACAATCTGATGATAGCAGCTTCCCTGCTCGAGATAATCGCTTTTCCTTAAATGCTTTAGTATGCGCAGATAGAACACATACCATGAGAATATTGTTAGGATGGCTGTTAATGCAGTTCTGTAGCTTGCAGTTAAATATCTTGTAGAGATAAGGCTATGGCAATACACAATCTGATGATAGCAGCTTCTCTGCTCGAGATAATCGCTTTTCCTTAAATGCATTACTAGGCGCAAATTAAACACATATCAATAAAACACAGTAAGGGGCTCTGTTAATGCTGCTTTTTAGTATGCAGAGAAAGCGCTTGTCGAGATAAAGCAAATGAGAGCCGCAATCTGATGACAGCAGCTTCTCTGCTCTAAATAATCACTTTTCCTTCAATGATTATGCTAGCGCAGTAAAAACACATTTAAGGATACTCTAATAAAAAGCTAGCCAAAGCTGCTTTGTAGGATGCAGTGATAGCGCTTGTAGAAATAAAGCAGATGAAAGCCACAATCTGATGATAGCAGCTTCTCTACTCGAGATAATCGGTTTACCTTAAATGCATTACTGGGCGCAGATAGAAAACACAACAAGAGAGAATAATAAGGAGCTCTGTCAATGCTCCTTTGTAGTTTGCAGTGAAAGCGCTTGAAGAGATAAAGCTGATGAAAGCCACAATCTGAGGATAGCAGCTTCTCTGCCCGAGATAATCGCTTTTTTCTTAAATGCATTACTAGGCGCAGATAAAACACATATCAAGAGAACATAGTAAGGGGCTCTGTTAATGCTGCTTTTTAGTATGCAGAGAAAGCGCTTGTCGAGATAAAGCAAATGAAAGCCGCAATCTGATGACAGCAGTTTCTCTGCTCGAGATAATCGCTTTTCCTTAAATGCATTACTAGGCGCAGATAAAACACATATCAAGAAAACATAGTAAGGGGCTCTGTTAATGCTGCTTTTTAGTATGCAGAGAAAGCGCTTGTCGAGATAAAGCAAATGAGAGCCGCAATCTGATGACAGCGGTTTCTCTGCTCTAAATAATCACTTTTCCTTCAATGCTTATGCTAGCGCAGTAAAAACACATTTAAGGATACTCGAATAAAAAGCTAGGCAAAGCTGCTTTGTAGGATGCAGTGATAGCGCTTGTAGAAATAAAGCAGATGAAAGCCACAATCTGATGATAGCAGCTTCTCTACTCGAGATAATCGGTTTACCTTAAATGCATTACTAGGCGCAGATAGAGAACACAACAAGAGAGAATAATAAGGAGCTCTGTCAATGCTCCTTTGTAGTTTGCAGTGAAAGCGCTTGAAGAGATAAAGCTGATGAAAGCCACAATCTGAGGATAGCAGCTTCTCTACTCGAGATAATCGGTTTACCTTAAATGCATTACTAGGCGCAGATAGAGAACACAACAAGAGAGAATAATAAGGAGCTCTGTCAATGCTTCTTTGTAGTTTGCAGAGAAAGCGCTTGAAGAGATAAAGCTGATGAAAGCCACAATCTGAGGACAGCAGCTTCTCTGCCCGAGATAATCGCTTTTCCTTAAATGCATTACTAGGCGCAGATAGAACACATATCAAGAGAACATAGTAAGGGGCTCTGTTAATGCTGCTTTTTAGTATGCAGAGAAAGCGCTTGTCGAGATAAAGCAAATGAAAGCCGCAATCTGATGACAGCAGTTTCTCTGCTCGAAATAATCACTTTTCCTTCAATGCTTATGCAAGCGCAGTTAGAACACATTGAAGGATACTCGAATAAAAAGCTAGCCAAAGCTGCTTTGTAGGTTGCAGTGAAAGCGCTTGTAGAGATAAAGCTGATGAAAGCCACAATCTGATGATAGCAGCTTCTCTGCTCGAGATAATCGCTTTTCCTTAAATGCTATAGTATGCGCAGATAGAACACATACCAAGAGAATATTGTTAGGATGGATGTTAATGCTGTTCTGTAGTTTGCAGTGAAACATCTTGTAGAGATAAGGCTATGGCAATACACAATCTGATGATAGCAGCTTCTCTGCCCGAGATAATCGCTTTTCCTTAAATGCATTACTAGGCGAAGATAAAACACATATCAAGAGAACACAGTAAGGGGCTCTGTTAATGCTGCTTTTTAGTATGCAGAGAAAGCGCTTGTCGAGATAAAGCAAATGAGAGCCGCAATCTGATGACAGCAGTTTCTCTGCTCTAAATAATCACTTTTCCTTCAATGCTTATGCTAGCGCAGTAAAAACACATATAAGGATACTCTAATAAAAAGCTAACCAAAGCTGCTTTGTAGGATGCAGTGATAGCGCTTGTAGAAATAAAGCAGATGAAAGCCACAATCTGATGGTAGCAGCTTCTCTACTCGAGATAATCGGTTTACCTTAAATGCATTACTAGGCGCAGATAGAAAACACAACAAGAGAGAATAATAAGGAGCTCTGTCAATGCTCCTTTGTAGTTTGCAGTGAAAGCGCTTGAAGAGATAAAGCTGATGAAAGCCACAATCTGAGGATAGCAGCTCTTCTGCCCGAGATAATCGCTTTTCCTTAAATGCATTACTAGGTGCAGATAGAACACATATCAAGAGAACATAGTAAGGGGCTCTGTTAATGCTGCTTTTTAGTATGCAGAGAAAGCGCTTGAAGAGATAAAGCTGATGAAAGCCACAATCTAGTGACAGCAGTTTCTCTGCTCGAAATAATCACTTTTCCTTCAATGCTTATGCAAGCGCAGTTAGAACACATTGAAGGATACTCGAATAAAAAGCTAGCCAAAGCTGCTTTGTAGGTTGCAGTGAAAGCGCTTGTAGAGATAAAGCTGATGAAAGCCACAATCTGATGATAGCAGCTTCTCTGCTCGAGATAATCGCTTTTCCTTAAATGCATTACTAGGCGCAGATAAAACACATATCAAGAAAACACAGTAAGGGGCTCTGTTAATGCTGCTTTTTAGTATGCAGAGAAAGCGCTTGTCGACATAAAGCAAATGAAAGCCGCAATCTGATGACAGCCGTTTCTCTGCTCGAGATAATCGCATTTCCTTAAAAGCATTACTAGGCGCAGATAAAACACATATCAAGAGAACACAGTAAGGGGCTCTGTTAATGCTGCTTTTTAGTATGCAGAGAAAGTGCTTGAAGAGATAAAGCTGATGAAAGCCACAATCTAGTGACAGCAGTTTCTCTGCTCGAAATAATCACTTTTCCTTCAATGCTTATGCAAGCGCAGTTAGAACACATTGAAGGATACTCGAATAAAAAGCTAGCCAAAGCTGCTTTGTAGTTTGCAGTGAAAGCGCTTCTAGAGATAAAGCTGATGAAAGCCACAATCTGATTATAGCAGCTTCCCTGCTCGAGATAATCGCTTTTCTTAAATGCTTTAGTATGCGCAGATAGAACACATACCATGGGAATATTGTTAGGATGGCTGTTAATGCTGTTCTGTAGTTTGCAGTGAAATATCTTGTAGAGATAAGGCTATGGCAATACACAATCTGATGATAGCAGCTTCTCTGCTCGAGATAATCGCTTTTCCTTAAATGCATTACTAGGCGCAGATAAAACACATATCAAGAAAACACAGTAAGGGGCTCTGTTAATGCTGCTTTTTAGTATGCAGAGAAAGCGCTTGTCGAGATAAAGCAAATGAGAGCCGCAATCTGATGACAGCAGTTTCTCTGCTCTAAATAATCACTTTTCCGTCAATGCTTATGATAGCGCAGTAAAAACACATTTAAGGATACTCTAATAAAAAGCTAGCCAAAGCTGCTTTGTAGGATGCAGTGATTGCGCTTGTAGAAATAAAGCAGATGAAAGCCACAATCTGATGATAGCAACTTCTCTTCTCGAGATAATCGCTTTTCCTTAAATGCATTACTATGCGCAGATAGAACACATATCAAGAGAACATAGTAAGGGGCTCTGTTAATGCTGCTTTTCAGTATGCAGAGAAAGCGCTTGTCGACATAAAGCAAATGAAAGCCGCAATCTGATGACAGCAGTTTCTCTGCTCGAGATAATCGCTTTTCCTTAAATGCATTACTAGGCGCAGATAAAACACATATCAAGAAAACACAGTAAGGGGCTCTGTTAATGCTGCTTTTTAGAATGCAGAGAAAGCGCTTGTCGAGATAAAGCAAATGAGAGCCGAAATCTGATGACAGCAGTTTCTCTGCTCTAAATAATCACTTTTATTCAATGCTTATGCGAGCGCAGTAAAAACACATTTAAGGATACTCTAATAAAAAGCTAGCCAAAGCTGCTTTGTAGGATGCAGTGATAGCACTTGTAGAAATAAAGCAGTTGAAAGCCACAATCTGATGATAGCAGCTTCTCTACTCGAGATAATCGGTTTACTTTAAATGCATTACTAGGCGCAGATAGAACACATATCAAGAGAACATAGTAAGGGGCTCTGTTAATGCTGCTTTTTAGTATGCAGAGAAAGCGCTTGAAGAGATAAAACTGATGAAAGCCACAATCTAGTGACAGCAGTTTCTCTGCTCGAGATAATCACTTTTCCTTCAATGCTTATGCAATCGCAGTTAGAACACATTGAAGGATACTCGAATAAAAAGCTAGCCAAAGCTGCTTTGTAGGTTGCAGTGAAAGCGCTTGTAGAGATAAAGCTGATGAAAGCCACAATCTGATGATAGCAGCTTCCCTGCTCGAGATAATCGCTTTTCCTTAAATGCTTTAGTATGCGCAGATAGAACACATACCATGGGAATATTGTTAGGATGGCTGTTAATGCAGTTCTGTAGCTTGCAGTTAAATATCTTGTAGAGATAAGGCTATGGCAATACACAATCTGATGATAGCAGCTTCTCTGCTCGAGATAATCGCTTTTCCTTAAATGCATTACTAGGCGCAAATTAAACACATATCAATAAAACACAGTAAGGGGCTCTGTTAATGCTGCTTTTTAGTATGCAGAGAAAGCGCTTGTCGAGATAAAGCAAATGAGAGCCGCAATCTGATGACAGCAGCTTCTCTGCTCTAAATAATCACTTTTCCTTCAATGATTATGCTAGCGCAGTAAAAACACATTTAAGGATACTCTAATAAAAAGCTAGCCAAAGCTGCTTTGTAGGATGCAGTGATAGCGCTTGTAGAAATAAAGCAGATGAAAGCCACAATCTGATGATAGCAGCTTCTCTACTCGAGATAATCGGTTTACCTTAAATGCATTACTGGGCGCAGATAGAAAACACAACAAGAGAGAATAATAAGGAGCTCTGTCAATGCTCCTTTGTAGTTTGCAGTGAAAGCGCTTGAAGAGATAAAGCTGATGAAAGCCACAATCTGAGGATAGCAGCTTCTCTGCCCGAGATAATCGCTTTTTTCTTAAATGCATTACTAGGCGCAGATAAAACACATATCAAGAGAACATAGTAAGGGGCTCTGTTAATGCTGCTTTTTAGTATGCAGAGAAAGCGCTTGTCGAGATAAAGCAAATGAAAGCCGCAATCTGATGACAGCAGTTTCTCTGCTCGAGATAATCGCTTTTCCTTAAATGCATTACTAGGCGCAGATAAAACACATATCAAGAAAACATAGTAAGGGGCTCTGTTAATGCTGCTTTTTAGTATGCAGAGAAAGCGCTTGTCGAGATAAAGCAAATGAGAGCCGCAATCTGATGACAGCGGTTTCTCTGCTCTAAATAATCACTTTTCCTTCAATGCTTATGCTAGCGCAGTAAAAACACATTTAAGGATACTCGAATAAAAAGCTAGGCAAAGCTGCTTTGTAGGATGCAGTGATAGCGCTTGTAGAAATAAAGCAGATGAAAGCCACAATCTGATGATAGCAGCTTCTCTACTCGAGATAATCGGTTTACCTTAAATGCATTACTAGGCGCAGATAGAGAACACAACAAGAGAGAATAATAAGGAGCTCTGTCAATGCTCCTTTGTAGTTTGCAGAGAAAGCGCTTGAAGAGATAAAGCTGATGAAAGCCACAATCTGATGATAGCAGCTTCTCTACTCGAGATAATCGGTTTACCTTAAATGCATTACTAGGCGCAGATAGAGAACACAACAAGAGAGAATAATAAGGAGCTCTGTCAATGCTTCTTTGTAGTTTGCAGAGAAAGCGCTTGAAGAGATAAAGCTGATGAAAGCCACAATCTGAGGACAGCAGCTTCTCTGCCCGAGATAATCGCTTTTCCTTAAATGCATTACTAGGCGCAGATAGAACACATATCAAGAGAACATAGTAAGGGGCTCTGTTAATGCTGCTTTTTAGTATGCAGAGAAAGCGCTTGTCGAGATAAAGCAAATGAAAGCCGCAATCTGATGACAGCAGTTTCTCTGCTCGAAATAATCACTTTTCCTTCAATGCTTATGCAAGCGCAGTTAGAACACATTGAAGGATACTCGAATAAAAAGCTAGCCAAAGCTGCTTTGTAGGTTGCAGTGAAAGCGCTTGTAGAGATAAAGCTGATGAAAGCCACAATCTGATGATAGCAGCTTCTCTGCTCGAGATAATCGCTTTTCCTTAAATGCTATAGTATGCGCAGATAGAACACATACCAAGAGAATATTGTTAGGATGGATGTTAATGCTGTTCTGTAGTTTGCAGTGAAACATCTTGTAGAGATAAGGCTATGGCAATACACAATCTGATGATAGCAGCTTCTCTGCCCGAGATAATCGCTTTTCCTTAAATGCATTACTAGGCGAAGATAAAACACATATCAAGAGAACACAGTAAGGGGCTCTGTTAATGCTGCTTTTTAGTATGCAGAGAAAGCGCTTGTCGAGATAAAGCAAATGAGAGCCGCAATCTGATGACAGCAGTTTCTCTGCTCTAAATAATCACTTTTCCTTCAATGCTTATGCTAGCGCAGTAAAAACACATATAAGGATACTCTAATAAAAAGCTAACCAAAGCTGCTTTGTAGGATGCAGTGATAGCGCTTGTAGAAATAAAGCAGATGAAAGCCACAATCTGATGGTAGCAGCTTCTCTACTCGAGATAATCGGTTTACCTTAAATGCATTACTAGGCGCAGATAGAAAACACAACAAGAGAGAATAATAAGGAGCTCTGTCAATGCTCCTTTGTAGTTTGCAGTGAAAGCGCTTGAAGAGATAAAGCTGATGAAAGCCACAATCTGAGGATAGCAGCTCTTCTGCCCGAGATAATCGCTTTTCCTTAAATGCATTACTAGGTGCAGATAGAACACATATCAAGAGAACATAGTAAGGGGTTCGGTTAATGCTGCTTTTTAGTATGCAGAGAAAGCGCTTGAAGAGATAAAGCTGATGAAAGCCACAATCTAGTGACAGCAGTTTCTCTGCTCGAAATAATCACTTTTCCTTCAATGCTTATGCAAGCGCAGTTGGAACACATTGAAGGATACTCGAATAAAAAGCTAGCCAAAGCTGCTTTGTAGGTTGCAGTGAAAGCGCTTGTAGAGATAAAGCTGATGAAAGCCACAATCTGATGATAGCAGCTTCTCTGCTCGAGATAATCGCTTTTCCTTAAATGCATTACTAGGCGCAGATAAAACACATATCAAGAAAACACAGTAAGGGGCTCTGTTAATGCTGCTTTTTAGTATGCAGAGAAAGCGCTTGTCGACATAAAGCAAATGAAAGCCGCAATCTGATGACAGCCGTTTCTCTGCTCGAGATAATCGCATTTCCTTAAAAGCATTACTAGGCGCAGATAAAACACATATCAAGAGAACACAGTAAGGGGCTCTGTTAATGCTGCTTTTTAGTATGCAGAGAAAGTGCTTGAAGAGATAAAGCTGATGAAAGCCACAATCTAGTGACAGCAGTTTCTCTGCTCGAAATAATCACTTTTCCTTCAATGCTTATGCAAGCGCAGTTAGAACACATTGAAGGATACTCGAATAAAAAGCTAGCCAAAGCTGCTTTGTAGTTTGCAGTGAAAGCGCTTCTAGAGATAAAGCTGATGAAAGCCACAATCTGATTATAGCAGCTTCCCTGCTCGAGATAATCGCTTTTCTTAAATGCTTTAGTATGCGCAGATAGAACACATACCATGGGAATATTGTTAGGATGGCTGTTAATGCTGTTCTGTAGTTTGCAGTGAAATATCTTGTAGAGATAAGGCTATGGCAATACACAATCTGATGATAGCAGCTTCTCTGCTCGAGATAATCGCTTTTCCTTAAATGCATTACTAGGCGCAGATAAAACACATATCAAGAAAACACAGTAAGGGGCTCTGTTAATGCTGCTTTTTAGTATGCAGAGAAAGCGCTTGTCGAGATAAAGCAAATGAGAGCCGCAATCTGATGACAGCAGTTTCTCTGCTCTAAATAATCACTTTTCCGTCAATGCTTATGATAGCGCAGTAAAAACACATTTAAGGATACTCTAATAAAAAGCTAGCCAAAGCTGCTTTGTAGGATGCAGTGATAGCGCTTGTAGAAATAAAGCAGATGAAAGCCACAATCTGATGATAGCAACTTCTCTTCTCGAGATAATCGCTTTTCCTTAAATGCATTACTATGCGCAGATAGAACACATATCAAGAGAACATAGTAAGGGGCTCTGTTAATGCTGCTTTTCAGTATGCAGAGAAAGCGCTTGTCGACATAAAGCAAATGAAAGCCGCAATCTGATGACAGCAGTTTCTCTGCTCGAGATAATCGCTTTTCCTTAAATGCATTACTAGGCGCAGATAAAACACATATCAAGAAAACACAGTAAGGGGCTCTGTTAATGCTGCTTTTTAGAATGCAGAGAAAGCGCTTGTCGAGATAAAGCAAATGAGAGCCGAAATCTGATGACAGCAGTTTCTCTGCTCTAAATAATCACTTTTATTCAATGCTTATGCGAGCGCAGTAAAAACACATTTAAGGATACTCTAATAAAAAGCTAGCCAAAGCTGCTTTGTAGGATGCAGTGATAGCACTTGTAGAAATAAAGCAGTTGAAAGCCACAATCTGATGATAGCAGCTTCTCTACTCGAGATAATCGGTTTACTTTAAATGCATTACTAGGCGCAGATAGAACACATATCAAGAGAACATAGTAAGGGGCTCTGTTAATGCTGCTTTTTAGTATGCAGAGAAAGCGCTTGAAGAGATAAAACTGATGAAAGCCACAATCTAGTGACAGCAGTTTCTCTGCTCGAGATAATCACTTTTCCTTCAATGCTTATGCAATCGCAGTTAGAACACATTGAAGGATACTCGAATAAAAAGCTAGCCAAAGCTGCTTTGTAGGTTGCAGTGAAAGCGCTTGTAGAGATAAAGCTGATGAAAGCCACAATCTGATGATAGCAGCTTCCCTGCTCGAGATAATCGCTTTTCCTTAAATGCTTTAGTATGCGCAGATAGAACACATACCATGGGAATATTGTTAGGATGGCTGTTAATGCAGTTCTGTAGCTTGCAGTTAAATATCTTGTAGAGATAAGGCTATGGCAATACACAATCTGATGATAGCAGCTTCTCTGCTCGAGATAATCGCTTTTCCTTAAATGCATTACTAGGCGCAAATTAAACACATATCAATAAAACACAGTAAGGGGCTCTGTTAATGCTGCTTTTTAGTATGCAGAGAAAGCGCTTGTCGAGATAAAGCAAATGAGAGCCGCAATCTGATGACAGCAGCTTCTCTGCTCTAAATAATCACTTTTCCTTCAATGCTTATGCTAGCGCAGTAAAAACACATTTAAGGATACTCTAATAAAAAGCTAGCCAAAGCTGCTTTGTAGGATGCAGTGATAGCGCTTGTAGAAATAAAGCAGATGAAAGCCACAATCTGATGATAGCAGCTTCTCTACTCGAGATAATCGGTTTACCTTAAATGCATTACTGGGCGCAGATAGAAAACACAACAAGAGAGAATAATAAGGAGCTCTGTCAATGCTCCTTTGTAGTTTGCAGTGAAAGCGCTTGAAGAGATAAAGCTGATGAAAGCCACAATCTGAGGATAGCAGCTTCTCTGCCCGAGATAATCGCTTTTTTCTTAAATGCATTACTAGGCGCAGATAAAACACATATCAAGAGAACATAGTAAGGGGCTCTGTTAATGCTGCTTTTTAGTATGCAGAGAAAGCGCTTGTCGAGATAAAGCAAATGAAAGCCGCAATCTGATGACAGCAGTTTCTCTGCTCGAGATAATCGCTTTTCCTTAAATGCATTACTAGGCGCAGATAAAACACATATCAAGAAAACATAGTAAGGGGCTCTGTTAATGCTGCTTTTTAGTATGCAGAGAAAGCGCTTGTCGAGATAAAGCAAATGAGAGCCGCAATCTGATGACAGCGGTTTCTCTGCTCTAAATAATCACTTTTCCTTCAATGCTTATGCTAGCGCAGTAAAAACACATTTAAGGATACTCGAATAAAAAGCTAGGCAAAGCTGCTTTGTAGGATGCAGTGATAGCGCTTGTAGAAATAAAGCAGATGAAAGCCACAATCTGATGATAGCAGCTTCTCTACTCGAGATAATCGGTTTACCTTAAATGCATTACTAGGCGCAGATAGAGAACACAACAAGAGAGAATAATAAGGAGCTCTGTCAATGCTCCTTTGTAGTTTGCAGAGAAAGCGCTTGAAGAGATAAAGCTGATGAAAGCCACAATCTGATGATAGCAGCTTCTCTACTCGAGATAATCGGTTTACCTTAAATGCATTACTAGGCGCAGATAGAGAACACAACAAGAGAGAATAATAAGGAGCTCTGTCAATGCTTCTTTGTAGTTTGCAGAGAAAGCGCTTGAAGAGATAAAGCTGATGAAAGCCACAATCTGAGGACAGCAGCTTCTCTGCCCGAGATAATCGCTTTTCCTTAAATGCATTACTAGGCGCAGATAGAACACATATCAAGAGAACATAGTAAGGGGCTCTGTTAATGCTGCTTTTTAGTATGCAGAGAAAGCGCTTGTCGAGATAAAGCAAATGAAAGCCGCAATCTGATGACAGCAGTTTCTCTGCTCGAAATAATCACTTTTCCTTCAATGCTTATGCAAGCGCAGTTAGAACACATTGAAGGATACTCGAATAAAAAGCTAGCCAAAGCTGCTTTGTAGGTTGCAGTGAAAGCGCTTGTAGAGATAAAGCTGATGAAAGCCACAATCTGATGATAGCAGCTTCTCTGCTCGAGATAATCGCTTTTCCTTAAATGCTATAGTATGCGCAGATAGAACACATACCAAGAGAATATTGTTAGGATGGATGTTAATGCTGTTCTGTAGTTTGCAGTGAAACATCTTGTAGAGATAAGGCTATGGCAATACACAATCTGATGATAGCAGCTTCTCTGCCCGAGATAATCGCTTTTCCTTAAATGCATTACTAGGCGAAGATAAAACACATATCAAGAGAACACAGTAAGGGGCTCTGTTAATGCTGCTTTTTAGTATGCAGAGAAAGCGCTTGTCGAGATAAAGCAAATGAGAGCCGCAATCTGATGACAGCAGTTTCTCTGCTCTAAATAATCACTTTTCCTTCAATGCTTATGCTAGCGCAGTAAAAACACATATAAGGATACTCTAATAAAAAGCTAACCAAAGCTGCTTTGTAGGATGCAGTGATAGCGCTTGTAGAAATAAAGCAGATGAAAGCCACAATCTGATGGTAGCAGCTTCTCTACTCGAGATAATCGGTTTACCTTAAATGCATTACTAGGCGCAGATAGAAAACACAACAAGAGAGAATAATAAGGAGCTCTGTCAATGCTCCTTTGTAGTTTGCAGTGAAAGCGCTTGAAGAGATAAAGCTGATGAAAGCCACAATCTGAGGATAGCAGCTCTTCTGCCCGAGATAATCGCTTTTCCTTAAATGCATTACTAGGTGCAGATAGAACACATATCAAGAGAACATAGTAAGGGGCTCTGTTAATGCTGCTTTTTAGTATGCAGAGAAAGCGCTTGAAGAGATAAAGCTGATGAAAGCCACAATCTAGTGACAGCAGTTTCTCTGCTCGAAATAATCACTTTTCCTTCAATGCTTATGCAAGCGCAGTTGGAACACATTGAAGGATACTCGAATAAAAAGCTAGCCAAAGCTGCTTTGTAGGTTGCAGTGAAAGCGCTTGTAGAGATAAAGCTGATGAAAGCCACAATCTGATGATAGCAGCTTCTCTGCTCGAGATAATCGCTTTTCCTTAAATGCATTACTAGGCGCAGATAAAACACATATCAAGAAAACACAGTAAGGGGCTCTGTTAATGCTGCTTTTTAGTATGCAGAGAAAGCGCTTGTCGACATAAAGCAAATGAAAGCCGCAATCTGATGACAGCCGTTTCTCTGCTCGAGATAATCGCATTTCCTTAAAAGCATTACTAGGCGCAGATAAAACACATATCAAGAGAACACAGTAAGGGGCTCTGTTAATGCTGCTTTTTAGTATGCAGAGAAAGTGCTTGAAGAGATAAAGCTGATGAAAGCCACAATCTAGTGACAGCAGTTTCTCTGCTCGAAATAATCACTTTTCCTTCAATGCTTATGCAAGCGCAGTTAGAACACATTGAAGGATACTCGAATAAAAAGCTAGCCAAAGCTGCTTTGTAGTTTGCAGTGAAAGCGCTTCTAGAGATAAAGCTGATGAAAGCCACAATCTGATTATAGCAGCTTCCCTGCTCGAGATAATCGCTTTTCTTAAATGCTTTAGTATGCGCAGATAGAACACATACCATGGGAATATTGTTAGGATGGCTGTTAATGCTGTTCTGTAGTTTGCAGTGAAATATCTTGTAGAGATAAGGCTATGGCAATACACAATCTGATGATAGCAGCTTCTCTGCTCGAGATAATCGCTTTTCCTTAAATGCATTACTAGGCGCAGATAAAACACATATCAAGAAAACACAGTAAGGGGCTCTGTTAATGCTGCTTTTTAGTATGCAGAGAAAGCGCTTGTCGAGATAAAGCAAATGAGAGCCGCAATCTGATGACAGCAGTTTCTCTGCTCTAAATAATCACTTTTCCGTCAATGCTTATGATAGCGCAGTAAAAACACATTTAAGGATACTCTAATAAAAAGCTAGCCAAAGCTGCTTTGTAGGATGCAGTGATAGCGCTTGTAGAAATAAAGCAGATGAAAGCCACAATCTGATGATAGCAACTTCTCTTCTCGAGATAATCGCTTTTCCTTAAATGCATTACTATGCGCAGATAGAACACATATCAAGAGAACATAGTAAGGGGCTCTGTTAATGCTGCTTTTCAGTATGCAGAGAAAGCGCTTGTCGACATAAAGCAAATGAAAGCCGCAATCTGATGACAGCAGTTTCTCTGCTCGAGATAATCGCTTTTCCTTAAATGCATTACTAGGCGCAGATAAAACACATATCAAGAAAACACAGTAAGGGGCTCTGTTAATGCTGCTTTTTAGAATGCAGAGAAAGCGCTTGTCGAGATAAAGCAAATGAGAGCCGAAATCTGATGACAGCAGTTTCTCTGCTCTAAATAATCACTTTTATTCAATGCTTATGCGAGCGCAGTAAAAACACATTTAAGGATACTCTAATAAAAAGCTAGCCAAAGCTGCTTTGTAGGATGCAGTGATAGCACTTGTAGAAATAAAGCAGTTGAAAGCCACAATCTGATGATAGCAGCTTCTCTACTCGAGATAATCGGTTTACTTTAAATGCATTACTAGGCGCAGATAGAACACATATCAAGAGAACATAGTAAGGGGCTCTGTTAATGCTGCTTTTTAGTATGCAGAGAAAGCGCTTGAAGAGATAAAACTGATGAAAGCCACAATCTAGTGACAGCAGTTTCTCTGCTCGAGATAATCACTTTTCCTTCAATGCTTATGCAATCGCAGTTAGAACACATTGAAGGATACTCGAATAAAAAGCTAGCCAAAGCTGCTTTGTAGGTTGCAGTGAAAGCGCTTGTAGAGATAAAGCTGATGAAAGCCACAATCTGATGATAGCAGCTTCCCTGCTCGAGATAATCGCTTTTCCTTAAATGCTTTAGTATGCGCAGATAGAACACATACCATGGGAATATTGTTAGGATGGCTGTTAATGCAGTTCTGTAGCTTGCAGTTAAATATCTTGTAGAGATAAGGCTATGGCAATACACAATCTGATGATAGCAGCTTCTCTGCTCGAGATAATCGCTTTTCCTTAAACGCATTACTAGGCGCAAATTAAACACATATCAATAAAACACAGTAAGGGGCTCTGTTAATGCTGCTTTTTAGTATGCAGAGAAAGCGCTTGTCGAGATAAAGCAAATGAGAGCCGCAATCTGATGACAGCAGCTTCTCTGCTCTAAATAATCACTTTTCCTTCAATGCTTATGCTAGCGCAGTAAAAACACATTTAAGGATACTCTAATAAAAAGCTAGCCAAAGCTGCTTTGTAGGATGCAGTGATAGCGCTTGTAGAAATAAAGCAGATGAAAGCCACAATCTGATGATAGCAGCTTCTCTACTCGAGATAATCGGTTTACCTTAAATGCATTACTGGGCGCAGATAGAAAACACAACAAGAGAGAATAATAAGGAGCTCTGTCAATGCTCCTTTGTAGTTTGCAGTGAAAGCGCTTGAAGAGATAAAGCTGATGAAAGCCACAATCTGAGGATAGCAGCTTCTCTGCCCGAGATAATCGCTTTTTTCTTAAATGCATTACTAGGCGCAGATAAAACACATATCAAGAGAACATAGTAAGGGGCTCTGTTAATGCTGCTTTTTAGTATGCAGAGAAAGCGCTTGTCGAGATAAAGCAAATGAAAGCCGCAATCTGATGACAGCAGTTTCTCTGCTCGAGATAATCGCTTTTCCTTAAATGCATTACTAGGCGCAGATAAAACACATATCAAGAAAACATAGTAAGGGGCTCTGTTAATGCTGCTTTTTAGTATGCAGAGAAAGCGCTTGTCGAGATAAAGCAAATGAGAGCCGCAATCTGATGACAGCGGTTTCTCTGCTCTAAATAATCACTTTTCCTTCAATGCTTATGCTAGCGCAGTAAAAACACATTTAAGGATACTCGAATAAAAAGCTAGGCAAAGCTGCTTTGTAGGATGCAGTGATAGCGCTTGTAGAAATAAAGCAGATGAAAGCCACAATCTGATGATAGCAGCTTCTCTACTCGAGATAATCGGTTTACCTTAAATGCATTACTAGGCGCAGATAGAGAACACAACAAGAGAGAATAATAAGGAGCTCTGTCAATGCTCCTTTGTAGTTTGCAGAGAAAGCGCTTGAAGAGATAAAGCTGATGAAAGCCACAATCTGATGATAGCAGCTTCTCTACTCGAGATAATCGGTTTACCTTAAATGCATTACTAGGCGCAGATAGAGAACACAACAAGAGAGAATAATAAGGAGCTCTGTCAATGCTTCTTTGTAGTTTGCAGAGAAAGCGCTTGAAGAGATAAAGCTGATGAAAGCCACAATCTGAGGACAGCAGCTTCTCTGCCCGAGATAATCGCTTTTCCTTAAATGCATTACTAGGCGCAGATAGAACACATATCAAGAGAACATAGTAAGGGGCTCTGTTAATGCTGCTTTTTAGTATGCAGAGAAAGCGCTTGTCGAGATAAAGCAAATGAAAGCCGCAATCTGATGACAGCAGTTTCTCTGCTCGAAATAATCACTTTTCCTTCAATGCTTATGCAAGCGCAGTTAGAACACATTGAAGGATACTCGAATAAAAAGCTAGCCAAAGCTGCTTTGTAGGTTGCAGTGAAAGCGCTTGTAGAGATAAAGCTGATGAAAGCCACAATCTGATGATAGCAGCTTCTCTGCTCGAGATAATCGCTTTTCCTTAAATGCTATAGTATGCGCAGATAGAACACATACCAAGAGAATATTGTTAGGATGGATGTTAATGCTGTTCTGTAGTTTGCAGTGAAACATCTTGTAGAGATAAGGCTATGGCAATACACAATCTGATGATAGCAGCTTCTCTGCCCGAGATAATCGCTTTTCCTTAAATGCATTACTAGGCGAAGATAAAACACATATCAAGAGAACACAGTAAGGGGCTCTGTTAATGCTGCTTTTTAGTATGCAGAGAAAGCGCTTGTCGAGATAAAGCAAATGAGAGCCGCAATCTGATGACAGCAGTTTCTCTGCTCTAAATAATCACTTTTCCTTCAATGCTTATGCTAGCGCAGTAAAAACACATATAAGGATACTCTAATAAAAAGCTAACCAAAGCTGCTTTGTAGGATGCAGTGATAGCGCTTGTAGAAATAAAGCAGATGAAAGCCACAATCTGATGGTAGCAGCTTCTCTACTCGAGATAATCGGTTTACCTTAAATGCATTACTAGGCGCAGATAGAAAACACAACAAGAGAGAATAATAAGGAGCTCTGTCAATGCTCCTTTGTAGTTTGCAGTGAAAGCGCTTGAAGAGATAAAGCTGATGAAAGCCACAATCTGAGGATAGCAGCTCTTCTGCCCGAGATAATCGCTTTTCCTTAAATGCATTACTAGGTGCAGATAGAACACATATCAAGAGAACATAGTAAGGGGTTCGGTTAATGCTGCTTTTTAGTATGCAGAGAAAGCGCTTGAAGAGATAAAGCTGATGAAAGCCACAATCTAGTGACAGCAGTTTCTCTGCTCGAAATAATCACTTTTCCTTCAATGCTTATGCAAGCGCAGTTGGAACACATTGAAGGATACTCGAATAAAAAGCTAGCCAAAGCTGCTTTGTAGGTTGCAGTGAAAGCGCTTGTAGAGATAAAGCTGATGAAAGCCACAATCTGATGATAGCAGCTTCTCTGCTCGAGATAATCGCTTTTCCTTAAAAGCTATAGTTTGCGAAGATAGAACACATACCAAGAGAATATTGTTAGGATGGATGTTAATGCTGTTCTGTAGTTTGCAGTGAAATATCTTGTAGAGATAAGGTTATGGCAATACACAATCTGATGACAGCAGTTTCTCTGCTCGAGATAATCGCTTTTCCTTAAATGCATTACTAGGCGCAGATAAAACACATATCAAGAAAACACAGTAAGGGGCTCTGTTAATGCTGCTTTTTAGTATGCAGAGAAAGCGCTTGTCGAGATAAAGCAAATGAAAGCCGCAATCTGATGACAGCCGTTTCTCTGCTCGAGATAATCGCATTTCCTTAAAAGCATTACTAGGCGCAGATAAAACACATATCAAGAGAACACAGTAAGGGGCTCTGTTAATGCTGCTTTTTAGTATGCAGAGAAAGTGCTTGAAGAGATAAAGCTGATGAAAGCCACAATCTAGTGACAGCAGTTTCTCTGCTCGAAATAATCACTTTTCCTTCAATGCTTATGCAAGCGCAGTTAGAACACATTGAAGGATACTCGAATAAAAAGCTAGCCAAAGCTGCTTTGTAGTTTGCAGTGAAAGCGCTTCTAGAGATAAAGCTGATGAAAGCCACAATCTGATTATAGCAGCTTCCCTGCTCGAGATAATCGCTTTTCTTAAATGCTTTAGTATGCGCAGATAGAACACATACCATGGGAATATTGTTAGGATGGCTGTTAATGCTGTTCTGTAGTTTGCAGTGAAATATCTTGTAGAGATAAGGCTATGGCAATACACAATCTGATGATAGCAGCTTCTCTGCTCGAGATAATCGCTTTTCCTTAAATGCATTACTAGGCGCAGATAAAACACATATCAAGAAAACACAGTAAGGGGCTCTGTTAATGCTGCTTTTTAGTATGCAGAGAAAGCGCTTGTCGAGATAAAGCAAATGAGAGCCGCAATCTGATGACAGCAGTTTCTCTGCTCTAAATAACCACTTTTCCGTCAATGCTTATGCTAGCGCAGTAAAAACACATTTAAGGATACTCTAATAAAAAGCTAGCGAAAGCTGCTTTGTAGGATGCAGTGATAGCGCTTGTAGAAATAAAGCAGATGAAAGCCACAATCTGATGATAGCAACTTCTCTTCTCGAGATAATCGCTTTTCCTTAAATGCATTACTATGCGCAGATAGAACACATATCAAGAGAACATAGTAAGGGGCTCTGTTAATGCTGCTTTTCAGTATGCAGAGAAAGCGCTTGTCGACATAAAGCAAATGAAAGCCGCAATCTGAGGATAGCAGCTTCTCTGCTCGAGATAATCGCTTTTCCTTAAATGCATTACTAGGCGCAGATAAAACACATATCAAGAAAACACAGTAAGGGGCTCTGTTAATGCTGCTTTTTAGTATGCAGAGAAAGCGCTTGTCGAGATAAAGCAAATGAGAGCCGAAATCTGATGACAGCAGTTTCTCTGCTCTAAATAATCACTTTTATTCAATGCTTATGCTAGCGCAGTAAAAACACATTTAAGGATACTCTAATAAAAAGCTAGCCAAAGCTGCTTTGTAGGATGCAGTGATAGCACTTGTAGAAATAAAGCAGTTGAAAGCCACAATCTGATGATAGCAGCTTCTCTACTCGAGATAATCGGTTTACTTTAAATGCATTACTAGGCGCAGATAGAACACATATCAAGAGAACATAGTAAGGGGCTCTGTTAATGCTGCTTTTTAGTATGCAGAGAAAGCGCTTGAAGAGATAAAACTGATGAAAGCCACAATCTAGTGACAGCAGTTTCTCTGCTCGAGATAATCACTTTTCCTTCAATGCTTATGCAATCGCAGTTAGAACACATTGAAGGATACTCGAATAAAAAGCTAGCCAAAGCTGCTTTGTAGGTTGCAGTGAAAGCGCTTGTAGAGATAAAGCTGATGAAAGCCACAATCTGATGATAGCAGCTTCCCTGCTCGAGATAATCGCTTTTCCTTAAATGCTTTAGTATGCGCAGATAGAACACATACCATGGGAATATTGTTAGGATGGCTGTTAATGCAGTTCTGTAGCTTGCAGTTAAATATCTTGTAGAGATAAGGCTATGGCAATACACAATCTGATGATAGCAGCTTCTCTGCTCGAGATAATCGCTTTTCCTTAAATGCATTACTAGGCGCAAATTAAACACATATCAATAAAACACAGTAAGGGGCTCTGTTAATGCTGCTTTTTAGTATGCAGAGAAAGCGCTTGTCGAGATAAAGCAAATGAGAGCCGCAATCTGATGACAGCAGCTTCTCTGCTCTAAATAATCACTTTTCCTTCAATGCTTATGCTAGCGCAGTAAAAACACATTTAAGGATACTCTAATAAAAAGCTAGCCAAAGCTGCTTTGTAGGATGCAGTGATAGCGCTTGTAGAAATAAAGCAGATGAAAGCCACAATCTGAGGACAGCAGTTTCTATGCTCGAGATAATCACTTTTCTTCAATGCTTATGCTAGCACAGACAGAACACATTTAAGGATACTCTAATAAAATGCTAGGCAAAGCTGTTTTGTAGGATGTAGTGATAGCTCTTGTAGAAATAAAGCAGTTGAAAGCCACAATCTGATGATAGCAGCTTCTCTACTCGAGATAATCGGTTTACCTTAAATGCATTACTAGGCGCAGATAGAAAACACAACAAGACAGAATAATAAGGGTCTCTGTCAATGCTCCTTTGTAGTTTGCAGTGAAAGCGCTTGAAGAGATAAAGCTGATGAAAGTCACAATCTGAGGATAGCAGCTTCTCTGCCCGAGATAATCGCTTTTCCGTAAATGCATTACTAGGCGCAGATAAAACACATATCAAGAGAACATAGTAAGGGGCTCTGTTAATGCTGCTTTTTAGTATGCAGAGAAAGCGCTTGTCGACATAAAGCAAATGAAAGCCGCAATCTGATGACAGCAGTTTCTCTGCTCCAGATAATCGCTTTTCCTTAAATGCATTACTAGGCGCAGATAAAACACATATCAAGACAACACAGTAAGGGGCCCGGTTAATGCTGCTTTTTAGTATGCAGAGAAAGCGCTTGAAGAGATAAAGCTGATGAAAGCCACAATCTAGTGACAGCAGTTTCTCTGCTCGAAATAATCACTTTTCCTTCAATGCTTATGCAAGCGCAGTTAGAACACATTGAAGGATACTCGAATAAAAAGCTAGCCAAAGCTGCTTTGTAGGTTGCAGTGAAAGCGCTTGTAGAGATAAAGCTGATGAAAGCCACAATCTGATGATAGCAGCTTCCCTGCTCGAGATAATCGCTTTTCCTTAAATGCTTTAGTATGCGCAGATAGAAAACACAACAAGAGAGAATAATAAGGAGCTCTGTCAATGCTCCTTTGTAGTTTGCAGTGAAAGCGCTTGAAGAGATAAAGCTGATGAAAGCCACAATCTGAGGATAGCAGCTTCTCTGCCCGAGATAATCGCTTTTCTTTAAATGCATTACTAGGCGCAGATAAAACACATATCAAGTGAACATAGTAAGGGGCTCTGTTAATGCTGCTTTTTAGTATGCAGAGAAAGCGCTTGTCGAGATAAAGCAAATGAAAGCCGCAATCTGATGACAGCAGTTTCTCTGCTCGAGATAATCGCTTTTCCTTAAATGCATTACTAGGCGCAGATAAAACACATATCAAGAAAACACAGTAAGGGGCTCTGTTAATGCTGCTTTTTAGTATGCAGAGAAAGCGCTTGTCGAGATAAAGCAAATGAGAGCCGCAATCTGAGGACAGCAGTTTCTCTGCTCTAAATAATCACTTTTCCGTCAATGCTTATGCTAGCGCAGTAAAAACACATTTAAGGATACTCTAATAAAAAGCTAGCCAAAGCTGCTTTGTAGGATGCAGTGATAGCGCTTGTAGAAATAAAGCAGATGAAAGCCACAATCTGATGATAGCAGCTTCTCTACTCGAGATAATCGGTTTACCTTAAATGCATTACTAGGCGCAGATAGAAAACACAACAAGAGAGAATAATAAGGAGCTCTGTCAATGCTCCTTTGTAGTTTGCAGAGAAAGCGCTTGAAGAGATAAAGCTGATGAAAGCCACAATCTGAGGATAGCAGCTTCTCTGCCCGAGATAATCGCTTTTCCTTAAATGCATTACTAGGCGCAGATAGAACACATATCAAGAGAACATAGTAAGGGGCTCTGTTAATGCTGCTTTTTAGTATGCAGAGAAAGCGCTTGTCGACATAAAGCAAAGGAAAGCCGCAATCTGATGACAGCAGTTTCTCTGCTCGAGATAATCGCTTTTCCTTAAATGCATTACTAGGCGCAGATAAAACACATATCAAGACAACACAGTAAGGGGCCCTGTTAATGCTGCTTTTTAGTATGCAGAGAAAGCGCTTGAAGAGATAAAGCTGATGAAAGCCACAATCTAGTGACAGCAGTTTCTCTGCTCGAAATAATCACTTTTCCTTCAATGCTTATGCAAGCGCAGTTAGAACACATTGAAGGATACTCGAATAAAAAGCTAGCCAAAGCTGCTTTGTAGGTTGCAGTGAAAGCGCTTGTAGAAATAAAGCTGATGAAAGCCACAATCTGATGATAGCAGCTTCCCTGCTCGAGATAATCGCTTTTCCTTAAATGCTTTAGTATGCGCAGATAGAACACATACCATGGGAATATTGTTAGGATGGCTGTTAATGCAGTTCTGTAGTTTGCAGTTAAATATCTTGTAGAGATAAGGCTATGGCAATACACAATCTGATGATAGCAGCTTCTCTGCTCGAGATAATCGCTTTTCCTTAAATGCATTACTAGGCGCAGATAGAAAACACAACAAGAGAGAATAATAAGGAGCTCTGTCAATGCTCCTTTGTAGTTTGCAGTGAAAGCGCTTGAAGAGATAAAGCTGATGAAAGCCACAATCTGAGGATAGCAGCTTCTCTGCCCGAGATAATCGCTTTTCTTTAAATGCATTACTAGGCGCAGATAAAACACATATCAAGAGAACATAGTAAGGGGCTCTGTTAATGCTGCTTTTTAGTATGCAGAGAAAGCGCTTGTCGAGATAAAGCAAATGAAAGCCGCAATCTGATGACAGCAGTTTCTCTGCTCGAGATAATCGCTTTTCCTTAAATGCATTACTAGGTGCAGATAAAACACATATGAAGAAAACACAGTAAGGGGCTCTGTTAATGCTGCTTTTTAGTATGCAGAGAAAGCGCTTGTCGAGATAAAGCAAATGAGAGCCGCAATCTGATGACAGCAGTTTCTCTGCTCTAAATAATCACTTTTCCTTCAATGCTTATTCTAGCGCTGTAAAAACACATTTAAGGATACTCGAATAAAAAGCTAGCCAAAGCTGCTTTGTAGGATGCAGTGATAGCGCTTGTAGAAATAAAGCAGATGAAAGCCACAATCTGA
Source organism: Coccyzus lansbergi (assembly GCA_033558105.1). Lineage (NCBI taxonomy): Eukaryota > Metazoa > Chordata > Aves > Cuculiformes > Coccyzidae > Coccyzus > Coccyzus lansbergi. The sequence continues at coordinate 348,442 of JAUMJK010000745.1, read as the reverse complement.
TGATAGCAGCTTCTCTACTCGAGATAATCGGTTTACCTTAAATGCATTACTAGGCGCAGATAGAAAACACAACAAGAGAGAATAATAAGGAGCTCTGTCAATGCTCCTTTGTAGTTTGCAGTGAAAGCGCTTGAAGAGATAAAGCTGATGAAAGCCACAATCTGAGGATAGCAGCTTCTCTGCCCGAGATAATCGCTTTTCCTTAAATGCATTACTAGGCGCAGATAGAACACATATCAAGAGAACATAGTAAGGGGCTCTGTTAATGCTGCTTTTTAGTATGCAGAGAAAGCGCTTGTCGAGACAAAAGCAAATGAAAGCCGCAATCTGATGACAGCAGTTTCTCTGCTCGAGATAATCGCTTTTCCTTAAATGCATTACTAGGCGCAGATAAAACACATATCAAGAGAACATAGTAAGGGGCTCTGTTAATGCTGCTTTTTAGTATGCAGAGAAAGCGCTTGAAGAGATAAAGCTGATGAAAGCCACAATCTAGTGACAGCAGTTTCTCTGCTCGAAATAATCACTTTTCCTTCAATGCTTATGCAAGCGCAGTTAGAACACATTGAAGGATACTCGAATAAAAAGCTAGCCAAAGCTGCTTTGTAGGTTGCAGTGAAAGCGCTTGTAGAGATAAAGCTGATGAAAGCCACAATCTGATGATAGCAGCTTCTCTGCTCGAGATAATCGCTTTTCCTTAAATGCTATAGTATGCGCAGATAGAACACATACCAAGAGAATATTGTTAGGATGGATGTTAATGCTGTTCTGTAGTTTGCAGTGAAACATCTTGTAGAGATAAGGCTATGGCAATACACAATCTGATGATAGCAGCTTCTCTGCCCGAGATAATCGCTTTTCCTTAAATGCATTACTAGGCGAAGATAAAACACATATCAAGAGAACACAGTAAGGGGCTCTGTTAATGCTGCTTTTTAGTATGCAGAGAAAGCGCTTGTCGAGATAAAGCAAATGAGAGCCGCAATCTGATGACAGCAGTTTCTCTGCTCTAAATAATCACTTTTCCTTCAATGCTTATGCTAGCGCAGTAAAAACACATATAAGGATACTCTAATAAAAAGCTAACCAAAGCTGCTTTGTAGGATGCAGTGATAGCGCTTGTAGAAATAAAGCAGATGAAAGCCACAATCTGATGGTAGCAGCTTCTCTACTCGAGATAATCGGTTTACCTTAAATGCATTACTAGGCGCAGATAGAAAACACAACAAGAGAGAATAATAAGGAGCTCTGTCAATGCTCCTTTGTAGTTTGCAGTGAAAGCGCTTGAAGAGATAAAGCTGATGAAAGCCACAATCTGAGGATAGCAGCTCTTCTGCCCGAGATAATCGCTTTTCCTTAAATGCATTACTAGGTGCAGATAGAACACATATCAAGAGAACATAGTAAGGGGCTCTGTTAATGCTGCTTTTTAGTATGCAGAGAAAGCGCTTGAAGAGATAAAGCTGATGAAAGCCACAATCTAGTGACAGCAGTTTCTCTGCTCGAAATAATCACTTTTCCTTCAATGCTTATGCAAGCGCAGTTAGAACACATTGAAGGATACTCGAATAAAAAGCTAGCCAAGGCTGCTTTGTAGGTTGCAGTGAAAGCGCTTGTAGAGATAAAGCTGATGAAAGCCACAATCTGATGATAGCAGCTTCTCTGCTCGAGATAATCGCTTTTCCTTAAAAGCTATAGTTTGCGAAGATAGAACACATACCAAGAGAATATTGTTAGGATGGATGTTAATGCTGTTCTGTAGTTTGCAGTGAAATATCTTGTAGAGATAAGGTTATGGCAATACACAATCTGATGACAGCAGTTTCTCTGCTCGAGATAATCGCTTTTCCTTAAATGCATTACTAGGCGCAGATAAAACACATATCAAGAAAACACAGTAAGGGGCTCTGTTAATGCTGCTTTTTAGTATGCAGAGAAAGCGCTTGTCGAGATAAAGCAAATGAAAGCCGCAATCTGATGACAGCCGTTTCTCTGCTCGAGATAATCGCATTTCCTTAAAAGCATTACTAGGCGCAGATAAAACACATATCAAGAGAACACAGTAAGGGGCTCTGTTAATGCTGCTTTTTAGTATGCAGAGAAAGTGCTTGAAGAGATAAAGCTGATGAAAGCCACAATCTAGTGACAGCAGTTTCTCTGCTCTAAATAATCACTTTTCCTTCAATGCTTATGCAAGCGCAGTTAGAACACATTGAAGGATACTCGAATAAAAAGCTAGCCAAAGCTGCTTTGTAGTTTGCAGTGAAAGCGCTTCTAGAGATAAAGCTGATGAAAGCCACAATCTGATTATAGCAGCTTCCCTGCTCGAGATAATCGCTTTTCTTAAATGCTTTAGTATGCGCAGATAGAACACATACCATGGGAATATTGTTAGGATGGCTGTTAATGCTGTTCTGTAGTTTGCAGTGAAATATCTTGTAGAGATAAGGCTATGGCAATACACAATCTGATGATAGCAGCTTCTCTGCTCGAGATAATCGCTTTTCCTTAAATGCATTACTAGGCGCAGATAAAACACATATCAAGAAAACACAGTAAGGGGCTCTGTTAATGCTGCTTTTTAGTATGCAGAGAAAGCGCTTGTCGAGATAAAGCAAATGAGAGCCGCAATCTGATGACAGCAGTTTCTCTGCTCTAAATAATCACTTTTCCGTCAATGCTTATGCTAGCGCAGTAAAAACACATTTAAGGATACTCTAATAAAAAGCTAGCCAAAGCTGCTTTGTAGGATGCAGTGATAGCGCTTGTAGAAATAAAGCAGATGAAAGCCACAATCTGATGATAGCAACTTCTCTTCTCGAGATAATCGCTTTTCCTTAAATGCATTACTATGCGCAGATAGAACACATATCAAGAGAACATAGTAAGGGGCTCTGTTAATGCTGCTTTTCAGTATGCAGAGAAAGCGCTTGTCGACATAAAGCAAATGAAAGCCGCAATCTGATGACAGCAGTTTCTCTGCTCGAGATAATCGCTTTTCCTTAAATGCATTACTAGGCGCAGATAAAACACATATCAAGAAAACACAGTAAGGGGCTCTGTTAATGCTGCTTTTTAGAATGCAGAGAAAGCGCTTGTCGAGATAAAGCAAATGAGAGCCGAAATCTGATGACAGCAGTTTCTCTGCTCTAAATAATCACTTTTATTCAATGCTTATGCGAGCGCAGTAAAAACACATTTAAGGATACTCTAATAAAAAGCTAGCCAAAGCTGCTTTGTAGGATGCAGTGATAGCACTTGTAGAAATAAAGCAGTTGAAAGCCACAATCTGATGATAGCAGCTTCTCTACTCGAGATAATCGGTTTACTTTAAATGCATTACTAGGCGCAGATAGAACACATATCAAGAGAACATAGTAAGGGGCTCTGTTAATGCTGCTTTTTAGTATGCAGAGAAAGCGCTTGAAGAGATAAAACTGATGAAAGCCACAATCTAGTGACAGCAGTTTCTCTGCTCGAGATAATCACTTTTCCTTCAATGCTTATGCAATCGCAGTTAGAACACATTGAAGGATACTCGAATAAAAAGCTAGCCAAAGCTGCTTTGTAGGTTGCAGTGAAAGCGCTTGTAGAGATAAAGCTGATGAAAGCCACAATCAGATGATAGCAGCTTCTCTGCTCGAGATAATCACTTTTCCTTAAATGCTATAGTATGCGCAGATAGAACACATACCAAGAGAATATTGTTAGGATGGATGCTAATGCTGTTCTGTAGTTTGCAGTGAAATATCTTGTAGAGATAAGGCTATGGCAATACACAATCTGATGATAGCAGCTTCTCTGCCCGAGATAATCGCTTTTCATTAAATGCATTACTAGGCGCAGATAAAATACATATCAAGAGAACACAGTAAGGGGCTCTGTTAATGCTGCTTTTTAGTATGCAGAGAAAGCGCTTGTCGAGATAAAGCAAATGAGAGCCGCAATCTGATGACAGCAGTTTCTCTGCTCTAAATAATCACTTTTCCTTCAATGCTTATGCTAGCGCAGTAAAAACACATTTAAGGATACTCTAATAAAAAGCTAACCAAAGCTGCTTTGTAGGATGCAGTGATAGCGCTTGTAGAAATAAAGCAGATGAAAGCCACAATCTGATGATAGCAGCTTCTCTACTCGAGATAATCGGTTTACCTTAAATGCATTACTAGGCGCAGATAGAAAACACAACAAGAGAGAATAATAAGGAGCTCTGTCAATGCTCCTTTGTAGTTTGCAGTGAAAGCGCTTGAAGAGATAAAGCTGATGAAAGCCACAATCTGAGGATAGCAGCTTCTCTGCCCGAGATAATCGCTTTTCCTTAAATGCTATAGTATGCGCAGATAGAACACATACCAAGAGAATATTGTTAGGATGGATGTTAATGCTGTTCTGTAGTTTGCAGTGAAATATCTTGTAGAGATAAGGCTATGGCAATACACAATCTGATGATAGCAGCTTCTCTGCCCGAGATAATCGCTTTTCCTTAAATGCATTACTAGGCGCAGATAAAACACATATCAAGAGAACACAGTAAGGGGCTCTGTTAATGCTGCTTTTTAGTATGCAGAGAAAGCGCTTGTAGAGATAAAGCAAATGAGAGCCGCAATCAGATGACAGCAGTTTCTCTGCTCGAGATAATCGCTTTTCCTTAAATGCATTACTAGGCGCAGATAAAACACATATCAAGAAAACACAGTAAGGGGCTCTGTTAATGCTGCTTTTTAGTATGCAGAGAAAGCGCTTGTCGAGATAAAGCAAATGAAAGCCGCAATCTGATGACAGCAGTTTCTCTGCTCGAGATAATCGCTTTTCCTTAAATGCATTACTAGGCGCAGATAAAACACATATCAAGAGAACACAGTAAGGCGCTCTGTTAATGCTGCTTTTTAGTATGCAGAGAAAGTGCTTGAAGAGATAAAGCTGATGAAAACCACAATCTAGTGACAGCAGTTTCTCTGCTCGAAATAATCACTTTTCCTTCAATGCTTATGCAAGCGCAGTTAGAACACATTGAAGGATACTCGAATAAAAAGCTAGCCAAAGCTGCTTTGTAGTTTGCATTGAAAGCGCGTGTAGAGATAAAGCTCGAGATAATCGCTTTTCCTTAAGTGCTATAGTATGCGCAGATAGAACACATACCAAGAGAATATTGTTAGGATGGATGTTAATGCTGCTCTGTAGTTTGCAGTGAAATATCTTGTAGAGATAAGGCTATGGCAATACACAATCTGATGATAGCAGCTTCTCTGCTCGATATAATCGCTTTTCCTTAAATGCATTACTAGGCGCAGATAAAACACATATCAAGAGAACACAGTAAGGGGCTCTTTTAATGCTGCTTTTTAGTATGCAGAGAAAGCGCTTGTCGAGATAAAGCAAATGAGAGCCGCAATCTGATGACAGCAGTTTCTCTGCTCTAAATAATCACTTTTCCTTCAATGCTTATGCTAGCGCAGTAAAAACACATTTAAGGATACTCTAATAAAAAGCTAACCAAAGCTGCTTTGTAGGATGCAGTGATAGCGCTTGTAGAAATAAAGCAGATGAAAGCCACAATCTGATGATAGCAGCTTCTCTACTCGAGATAATCGGTTTACCTTAAATGCATTACTAGGCGCAGATAGAAAACACAACAAGAGAGAATAATAAGGAGCTCTGTCAATGCTCCTTTGTAGTTTGCAGTGAAAGCGCTTGAAGAGATAAAGCTGATGAAAGCCACAATCTGAGGATAGCAGCTTCTCTGCCCGAGATAATCGCTTTTCCTTAAATGCATTACTAGGTGCAGATAGAACACATATCAAGAGAACATAGTAAGGGGCTCTGTTAATGCTGCTTTTTAGTATGCAGAGAAAGCGCTTGAAGAGATAAAGCTGATGAAAGCCACAATCTGATGATAGCAGCTTCTCTGCTCGAGATAATCGCTTTTCCTTAAATGCTATAGTATGCGCAGATAGAACACATACCAAGAGAATATTTTTAGGATGGATGTTAATGCTGTTCTGTAGTTTGCAGTTTAATATCTTGTAGAGATAAGGCTATGGCAATACACAATCTGATGATAGCAGCTTCTCTGCCCGAGATAATCGCTTTTCCTTAAATGCATTACTAGGCGCAGATAAAACACATATCAAGAGAACACAGTAAGGGGCTCTGTTAATGCTGCTTTTCAGTATGCAGAGAAAGCGCTTGTAGAGATAAAGCAAATGAGAGCCGCAATCAGATGACAGCAGTTTCTCTGCTCGAGATAATCGCTTTTCCTTAAATGCATTACTAGGCGCAGATAAAACACATATCAAGAGAACACAGTAAGGGGCTCTGTTAATGCTGCTTTTTAGTATGCTGAGAAAGTGCTTGAAGAGATAAAGCTGATGAAAACCACAATCTAGTGACAGCAGTTTCTCTGCTCGAAATAATCACTTTTCCTTCAATGCTTATGCAAGCGCAGTTAGAACACATTGAAGGATACTCGAATAAAAAGCTAGCCAAAGCTGCTTTGTAGTTTGCATTGAAAGCGCGTGTAGAGATAAAGCTCGAGATAATCGCTTTTCCTTAAGTGCTATAGTATGCGCAGATAGAACACATACCAAGAGAATATTGTTAGGATGGATGTTAATGCTGCTCTGTAGTTTGCAGTGAAATATCTTGTAGAGATAAGGCTATGGCAATACACAATCTGATGATAGCAGCTTCTCTGCTCGATATAATCGCTTTTCCTTAAATGCATTACTAGGCGCAGATAAAACACATATCAAGAGAACACAGTAAGGGGCTCTGTTAATGCTGCTTTTTAGTATGCAGAGAAAGCGCTTGTCGAGATAAAGCTAATGAAAGCCGCAATCTGATGACAGCAGTTTCTCTGCTCGAGATAATCGCTTTTCCTTAAATGCATTACTAGGCGCAGATAAAACACATATCAAGAAAACACAGTAAGGGGCTCTGTTAATGCTGATTTTTAGTATGCAGAGAAAGCGCTTGTCGAGATAAAGCAAATGAAAGCCGCAATCTGATGACAGCAGTTTCTCTGCTCGAGATAATCGCTTTTCCTTAAATGCATTCCTAGGCGCAGATAAAACACATATCAAGAGAACACAGTAAGGGGCTCTGTTAATGCAGCTTTTTAGTATGCAGAGAAAGCGCTTAAAGAGATAAAGCTGATGAAAGCCACAATCTAGTGACAGCAGTTTCTCTGCTCGAAATAATCACTTTTCCTTCAATGCTTATGCAAGCGCAATTAGAACACATTGAAGGATACTCGAATAAAAAGCTAGCCAAAGCTGCTTTGTAGTTTGCATTGAAAGCGCGTGTAGAGATAAAGCTCGAGATAATCGCTTTTCCTTAAGTGCTATAGTATGCGCAGATAGAACACATACCAAGAGAATATTGTTAGGATGGATGTTAATGCTGCTCTGTAGTTTGCAGTGAAATATCTTGTAGAGATAAGGCTATGGCAATACACAATCTGATGATAGCAGCTTCTCTGCTCGATATAATCGCTTTTCCTTAAATGCATTACTAGGCGCAGATAAAACACATATCAAGAGAACACAGTAAGGGGCTCTGTTAATGCTGCTTTTTAGTATGCAGAGAAAGCGCTTGTCGAGATAAAGCTAATGAAAGCCGCAATCTGATGACAGCAGTTTCTCTGCTCGAGATAATCGCTTTTCCTTAAATGCATTACTAGGCGCAGATAAAACACATATCAAGAAAACACAGTAAGGGGCTCTGTTAATGCTGCTTTTTAGTATGCAGAGAAAGCGCTTGTCGAGATAAAGCAAATGAAAGCCGCAATCTGATGACAGCAGTTTCTCTGCTCGAGATAATCGCTTTTCCTTAAATGCATTACTAGGCGCAGATAAAACACATATCAAGAGAACACAGTAAGGGGCTCTGTTAATGCAGCTTTTTAGTATGCAGAGAAAGCGCTTAAAGAGATAAAGCTGATGAAAGCCACAATCTAGTGACAGCAGTTTCTCTGCTCGAAATAATCACTTTTCCTTCAATGCTTATGCAAGCGCAATTAGAACACATTGAAGGATACTCGAATAAAAAGCTAGCCAAATCTGCTTTGTAGTTTGCAGTGAAAGCGCTTGTAGAGATAAAGCTGATGAAAGCCACAATCAGATGATAGCAGCTTCTCTGCTCGAGATAATCACTTTTCCTTAAATGCTATAGTATGCGGAGATAGAACACATACCAAGAGAATATTGTTAGGATGGATGCTAATGCTGTTCTGTAGTTTGCAGTGAAATATCTTGTAGAGATAAGGCTATGGCAATACACAATCTGATGATAGCAGCTTCTCTGCCCGAGATAATCGCTTTTCATTAAATGCATTACTAGGCGCAGATAAAACACATATCAAGAGAACACAGTAAGGGGCTCTGTTAATGCTGCTTTTTAGTATGCAGAGAAAGCGCTTGTCGAGATAAAGCAAATGAGAGCCGCAATCTGATGACAGCAGTTTCTCTGCTCTAAATAATCACTTTTCCTTCAATGCTTATGCTAGCGCAGTAAAAACACATTTAAGGATACTCTAATAAAAAGCTAACCAAAGCTGCTTTGTAGGATGCAGTGATAGCGCTTGTAGAAATAAAGCAGATGAAAGCCACAATCTGATGATAGCAGCTTCTCTACTCGAGATAATCGGTTTACCTTAAATGCATTACTAGGCGCAGATAGAAAACACAACAAGAGAGAATAATAAGGAGCTCTGTCAATGCTCCTTTGTAGTTTGCAGTGAAAGCGCTTGAAGAGATAAAGCTGATGAAAGCCACAATCTGAGGATAGCAGCTTCTCTGCCCGAGATAATCGCTTTTCCTTAAATGCATTACTAGGTGCAGATAGAACACATATCAAGAGAACATAGTAAGGGGCTCTGTTAATGCTGCTTTTTAGTATGCAGAGAAAGCGCTTGAAGAGATAAAGCTGATGAAAGCCACAATCTGATGATAGCAGCTTCTCTGCTCGAGATAATCGCTTTTCCTTAAATGCTATAGTATGCGCAGATAGAACACATACCAAGAGAATATTGTTAGGATGGATGTTAATGCTGTTCTGTAGTTTGCAGTGAAATATCTTGTAGAGATAAGGCTATGGCAATACACAATCTGATGATAGCAGCTTCTCTGCCCGAGATAATCGCTTTTCCTTAAATGCATTACTAGGCGCAGATAAAACACATATCAAGAGAACACAGTAAGGGGCTCTGTTAATGCTGCTTTTCAGTATGCAGAGAAAGCGCTTGTAGAGATAAAGCAAATGAGAGCCGCAATCAGATGACAGCAGTTTCTCTGCTCGAGATAATCGCTTTTCCTTAAATGCATTACTAGGCGCAGATAAAACACATATCAAGAGAACACAGTAAGGGGCTCTGTTAATGCTGCTTTTTAGTATGCAGAGAAAGTGCTTGAAGAGATAAAGCTGATGAAAGCCACAATCTAGTGACAGCAGTTTCTCTGCTCGAAATAATCACTTTTCCTTCAATGCTTATGCAAGCGCAGTTAGAACACATTGAAGGATACTCGAATAAAAAGCTAGCCAAAGCTGCTTTGTAGTTTGCAGTGAAAGCGCTTGTAGAGATAAAGCTGATGAAAGCCACAATCTGATTATAGCAGCTTCCCTGCTCTAGATAATCGGTTTACCTTAAGTGCATTACTAGGCGCAGATAGAAAACACAACAAGAGAGAATAATAAGGAGCTCTGTCAATGCTCCTTTGTAGTTTGCAGTGAAAGCGCTTGAAGAGATAAAGCTGATGAAAGCCACAATCTGAGGATAGCAGCTTCTCTGCTCGAGATAATCGCTTTTCCTTAAATGCATTACTAGGCGCAGATAGAACACATATCAAGAGAACATAGTAAGGGGCTCTGTTAATGCTGCTTTTTAGTATGCAGAGAAAGCGCTTGAAGAGATAAAACTGATGAAAGCCACAATCTAGTGACAGCAGTTTCTCTGCTCGAGATAATCACTTTTCCTTCAATGCTTATGCAATCGCAGTTAGAACACATTGAAGCATACTCGAATAAAAAGCTAGCCAAAGCTGCTTTGTAGGTTGCAGTGAAAGCGCTTGTAGAGATAAAGCTGATGAAAGCCACAATCTGATGATAGCAGCTTCCCTGCTCGAGATAATCGCTTTTCCTTAAATGCTTTAGTATGCGCAGATAGAACACATACCATGGGAATATTGTTAGGATGGCTGTTAATGCAGTTCTGTAGTTTGCAGTTAAATATCTTGTAGAGATAAGGCTATGGCAATACACAATCTGATGATAGCAGCTTCTCTGCTCGAGATAATCGCTTTTCCTTAAATGCATTACTAGGCGCAGATAAAACACATATCAATAAAACACAGTAAGGGGCTCTGATAATGCTGCTTTTTAGTATGCAGAGAAAGCGCTTGTCGAGATAAAGCAAATGAGCGCCGAAATCTGATGACAGCAGTTTCTCTGCTCTAAATAATCACTTTTATTCAATGCTTATGCTAGCGCAGTAAAAACACATTTAAGGATACTCTAATAAAAAGCTAGCCAAAGCTGCTTTGTAGGATGCAGTGATAGCACTTGTAGAAATAAAGCAGATGAAAGCCACAATCTGATGATAGCAGCTTCTCTACTCGAGATAATCGGTTTACATTAAATGCATTACTAGGCGCAGATAGAACACATATCAAGAGAACATAGTAAGGGGCTCTGTTAATGCTGCTTTTTAGTATGCAGAGAAAGCGCTTGAAGAGATAAAGCTGATTAAAGCCACAATCTAGTGACAGCAGTTTCTCTGCTCGAGATAATCACTTTTCCTTCAATGCTTATGCAATCGCAGTTAGAACACATTGAAGGAATCTCGAATAAAAAGCTAGCCAAAGCTGCTTTGTAGGTTGCAGTGAAAGCGCTTGTAGAGATAAAGCTCATGAAAGCCACAATCTGATGATAGCAGCTTCCCTGCTCGAGATAATCGCTTTTCCTTAAATGCTTTAGTATGCGCAGATAGAACACATACCATGGGAATATTGTTAGGATGGCTGTTAATGCTGTTCTGTAGTTTGCAGTGAAATATCTTGTAGAGATAAGGCTATGGCAATACACAATCTGATGATAGCAGCTTCTCTGCTCGAGATAATCGCTTTTCCTTAAATGCATTACTAGGCGCAGATAAAACACATATCAAGAAAACACAGTAAGGGGTTCTGTTAATGCTGCTTTTTAGTATGCAGAGAAAGCGCTTGTCGAGATAAAGCAAATGAGAGACGCAATCTGATGACAGCAGTTTCTCTGCTCGAGATAATCGCTTTTCCTTAAATGCATTACTAGGCGCAGATAAAACACATATCAAGAGAACACAGTAAGGGGCTCTGTTAATGCAGCTTTTTAGTATGCAGAGAAAGCGCTTAAAGAGATAAAGCTGATGAAAGCCATAATCTAGTGACAGCAGTTTCTCTGCTCGAAATAATCACTTTTCCTTCAATGCTTATGCAAGCGCAGTTAGAACACATTGAAGGATACTCGAATAAAAAGCTAGCCAAAGCTGCTTTGTAGGTTGCAGTGAAAGCGCTTGTAGAGATAAAGCTGATGAAAGCCACAATCTGATGATAGCAGCTTCTCTGCTCGAGATAATCGCTTTTCCTTAAATGCTATAGTATGCGCAGATAGAACACATACCAAGAGAATATTGTTAGGATGGATGTTAATGCAGTTCTGAAGTTTGCAGTGAAATATCTTGTAGAGATAAGGCTATGGCAATACACAATCTGATGATAGCAGCTTCTCTGCCCGAGATAATCGCTTTTCCTTAAATGCATTACTAGGCGCAGATAAAACACATATCAAGAAAACACAGTAAGGGGCTCTGTTAATGCTGCTTTTTAGTATGCAGAGAAAGCGCTTGTCGAGATAAAGCAAATGAAAGCCGCAATCTGACGACAGCAGTTTCTCTGCTCGAGATAATCGCATTTCCTTAAATGCGTTACTAGGCGCAGATAAAACACATATCAAGAGAACACAGTAAGGGGCTCTGTTAATGCTGCTTTTTAGTATGCAGAGAAAGCGCTTGTCGAGATAAAGCAAATGAGAGCCGCAATCTGATGACAGCAGTTTCTCTGCTCTAAATAATCACTTTTCCTTCAATGCTTATGCTAGCGCATTAAAAACACATTTAAGGATACTCTAATAAAAAGCTAACCAAAGCTGCTTTGTAGGATGCAGTGATAGCGCTTGTAGAAATAAAGCAGATGAAAGCCACAATCTGATGATAGCAGCTTCTCTACTCGAGATAATCGGTTTACCTTAAATGCATTACTAGGCGCAGATAGAAAACACAACAAGAAAGAATAATAAGGAGATCTGTCAATGCTCCTTTGTAGTTTGCAGAGAAAGCGCTTGTCGAGATAAAGCAAATGAAAGCCGCAATCTGATGACAGCAGTTTCTCTGCTCGAGATAATCGCTTTTCCTTAAATGCATTACTAGGCGCAGATAAAACACATATCAAGAGAACATAGTAAGGGGCTCTGTTAATGCTGCTTTTTAGTATGCAGAGAAAGCGCTTGAAGAGATAAAACTGATGAAAGCCACAATCTAGTGGCAGCAGTTTCTCTGCTCGAGATAATCACTTTTCCTTCAATGCTTATGCAACCGCAGTTAGAACACATTGAAGGATACTCGAATAAAAAGCTAGCCAAAGCTGCTTTGTAGTTTGCAGTGAAAGCGCTTGTAGAGATAAAGCTGATGAAAGCCACAATCTGATTATAGCAGCTTCCCTGCTCGAGATAATCGCTTTTCTTAAATGCTTTAGTATGCGCAGATAGAACACATACCATGGGAATATTGTTAGGATGGCTGTTAATGCTGTTCTGTAGTTTGCAGTGAAATATCTTGTAGAGATAAGGCTATGGCAATACACAATCTGATGATAACAGCTTCTCTGCTCGAGATAATCGCTTTTCCTTAAATGCATTACTAGGCGCAGATAAAACACATATCAAGAAAACACAGTAAGGGGCTCTGTTAATGCTGCTTTTTAGTATGCAGAGAAAGCGCTTGTCGAGATAAAGCAAATGAGAGCCGCAATCTGATGACAGCAGTTTCTCTGCTCTAAATAATCACTTTTCCGTCAATGCTTATGCTAGCGCAGTAAAAACACATTTAAGGATACTCTAATAAAAAGCTAGCCAAAGCTGCTTTGTAGGATGCAGTGATAGCGCTTGTAGAAATAAAGCAGATGAAAGCCACAATCTGATGATAGCAGCTTCTCTACTCGAGATAATCGGTTTACCTTAAATGCATTACTAGGCGCAGATAGAAAACACAACAAGAGAGAATAATAAGGAGCTCTGTCAATGCTCCTTTGTAGTTTGCAGAGAAAGCGCTTGAAGAGATAAAGCTGATGAAAGCCACAATCTGAGGATAGCAGCTTCTCTGCCCGAGATAATCGCTTTTCCTTAAATGCATTACTAGGCGCAGATAGAACACATATCAAGAGAACATAGTAAGGGGCTCTGTTAATGCTGCTTTTTAGTATGCAGAGAAAGCGCTTGTCGACATAAAGCAAATGAAAGCCGCAATCTGATGACAGCAGTTTCTCTGCTCGAGATAATCGCTTTTCCTTAAATGCATTACTAGGCGCAGATAAAACACATATCAAGACAACACAGTAAGGGGCCCTCTTAATGCTGCTTTTTAGTATGCAGAGAAAGCGCTTGAAGAGATAAAGCTGATGAAAGCCACAATCTAGTGACAGCAGTTTCTCTGCTCGAAATAATCACTTTTCCTTCAATGCTTATGCAAGCGCAGTTAGAACACATTGAAGGATACTCGAATAAAAAGCTAGCCAAAGCTGCTTTGTAGGTTGCAGTGAAAGCGCTTGTAGAGATAAAGCTGATGAAAGCCACAATCTGATGATAGCAGCTTCCCTGCTCGAGATAATCGCTTTTCCTTAAATGCTTTAGTATGCGCAGATAGAACACATACCATGGGAATATTGTTAGGATGGCTGTTAATGCAGTTCTGTAGTTTGCAGTTAAATATCTTGTAGAGATAAGGCTATGGCAATACACAATCTGATGATAGCAGCTTCTCTGCTCGAGATAATCGCTTTTCCTTAAATGCATTACTAGGCGCAGATAGAAAACACAACAAGAGAGAATAATAAGGAGCTCTGTCAATGCTCCTTTGTAGTTTGCAGTGAAAGCGCTTGAAGAGATAAAGCTGATGAAAGCCACAATCTGAGGATAGCAGCTTCTCTGCCCGAGATAATCGCTTTTCTTTAAATGCATTACTAGGCGCAGATAAAACACATATCAAGAGAACATAGTAAGGGGCTCTGTTAATGCTGCTTTTTAGTATGCAGAGAAAGCGCTTGTCGAGATAAAGCAAATGAAAGCCGCAATCTGATGACAGCAGTTTCTCTGCTCGAGATAATCGCTTTTCCTTAAATGCATTACTAGGTGCAGATAAAACACATATCAAGAAAACACAGTAAGGGGCTCTGTTAATGCTGCTTTTTAGTATGCAGAGAAAGCGCTTGTCGAGATAAAGCAAATGAGAGCCGCAATCTGATGACAGCAGTTTCTCTGCTCTAAATAATCACTTTTCCTTCAATGCTTATTCTAGCGCTGTAAAAACACATTTAAGGATACTAGAATAAAAAGCTAGCCAAAGCTGCTTTGTAGGATGCAGTGATAGCGCTTGTAGAAATAAAGCAGATGAAAGCCACAATCTGATGATAGCAGCTTCTCTACTCGAGATAATCGGTTTACCTTAAATGCATTACTAGGCGCAGATAGAAAACACAACAAGAGAGAATAATAAGGAGCTCTGTCAATGCTCCTTTGTAGTTTGCAGAGAAAGCTCTTGAAGAGATAAAGCGGATGAAAGCCACAATCTGAGGATAGCAGCTTCTCTGCCCGAGATAATCGCTTTTCCTTAAATGCATTACTAGGCGCAGATAGAACACATATCAAGAGAACATAGTAAGGGGCTCTGTTAATGCTGCTTTTTAGTATGCAGAGAAAGCGCTTGAAGAGATAAAACTGATGAAAGCCACAATCTAGTGGCAGCAGTTTCTCTGCTCGAGATAATCACTTTTCCTTCAATGCTTATGCAAGCGCAGTTAGAACACATTGAAGGATACTCGAATAAAAAGCTAGCCAAAGCTGCTTTGTAGGTTGCAGTGAAAGCGCTTGTAGAGATAAAGCTGATGAAAGCCACAATCAGATGATAGCAGCTTCTCTGCTCGAGATAATCACTTTTCCTTAAATGCTATAGTATGCGCAGATAGAACACATACCAAGAGAATATTGTTAGGATGGATGTTAATGCTGTTCTGTAGTTTGCAGTGAAATATCTTGTAGAGATAAGGCTATGGCAATACACAATCTGATGATAGCAGCTTCTCTGCCCGAGATAATCGCTTTTCCTTAAATGCATTACTAGGCGAAGATAAAACACATATCAAGAGAACACAGTAAGGGGCTCTGTTAATGCTGCTTTTTAGTATGCAGAGAAAGGGCTTGTCGAGATAAAGCAAATGAGAGCCGCAATCTGATGACAGCAGTTTCTCTGCTCTAAATAATCACTTTTCCTTCAATGCTTATGCTAGCGCAGTAAAAACACATTTAAGGATACTCTAATAAAAAGCTAACCAAAGCTGCTTTGTAGGATGCAGTGATAGCGCTTGTAGAAATAAAGCAGATGAAAGCCACAATCTGATGATAGCAGCTTCTCTACTCGAGATAATCGGTTTACCTTAAATGCATTACTAGGCGCAGATAGAAAACACAACAAGAAAGAATAATAAGGAGATCTGTCAATGCTCCTTTGTAGTTTGCAGAGAAAGCGCTTGTCGAGATAAAGCAAATGAAAGCCGCAATCTGATGACAGCAGTTTCTCTGCTCGAGATAATCGCTTTTCCTTAAATGCATTACTAGGCGCAGATAAAACACATATCAAGAGAACATAGTAAGGGGCTCTGTTAATGCTGCTTTTTAGTATGCAGAGAAAGCGCTTGAAGAGATAAAACTGATGAAAGCCACAATCTAGTGGCAGCAGTTTCTCTGCTCGAGATAATCACTTTTCCTTCAATGCTTATGCAACCGCAGTTAGAACACATTGAAGGATACTCGAATAAAAAGCTAGCCAAAGCTGCTTTGTAGTTTGCAGTGAAAGCGCTTGTAGAGATAAAGCTGATGAAAGCCACAATCTGATTATAGCAGCTTCCCTGCTCGAGATAATCGCTTTTCTTAAATGCTTTAGTATGCGCAGATAGAACACATACCATGGGAATATTGTTAGGATGGCTGTTAATGCTGTTCTGTAGTTTGCAGTGAAATATCTTGTAGAGATAAGGCTATGGCAATACACAATCTGATGATAACAGCTTCTCTGCTCGAGATAATCGCTTTTCCTTAAATGCATTACTAGGCACAGATAAAACACATATCAAGAAAACACAGTAAGGGGCTCTGTTAATGCTGCTTTTTAGTATGCAGAGAAAGCGCTTGTCGAGATAAAGCAAATGAGAGCCGCAATCTGATGACAGCAGTTTCTCTGCTCTAAATAATCACTTTTCCGTCAATGCTTATGCTAGCGCAGTAAAAACACATTTAAGGATACTCTAATAAAAAGCTAGCCAAAGCTGCCTTGTAGGATGCAGTGATAGCGCTTGTAGAAATAAAGCAGATGAAAGCCACAATCTGATGATAGCAGCTTCTCTACTCGAGATAATCGGTTTACCTTAAATGCATTACTAGGCGCAGATAGAAAACACAACAAGAGAGAATAATAAGGAGCTCTGTCAATGCTCCTTTGTAGTTTGCAGAGAAAGCGCTTGAAGAGATAAAGCTGATGAAAGCCACAATCTGAGGATAGCAGCTTCTCTGCCCGAGATAATCGCTTTTCCTTAAATGCATTACTAGGCGCAGATAGAACACATATCAAGAGAACATAGTAAGGGGCTCTGTTAATGCTGCTTTTTAGTATGCAGAGAAAGCGCTTGTCGACATAAAGCAAATGAAAGCCGCAATCTGATGACAGCAGTTTCTCTGCTCGAGATAATCGCTTTTCCTTAAATGCATTACTAGGCGCAGATAAAACACATATCAAGACAACACAGTAAGGGGCCCTCTTAATGCTGCTTTTTAGTATGCAGAGAAAGCGCTTGAAGAGATAAAGCTGATGAAAGCCACAATCTAGTGACAGCAGTTTCTCTGCTCGAAATAATCACTTTTCCTTCAATGCTTATGCAAGCGCAGTTAGAACACATTGAAGGATACTCGAATAAAAAGCTAGCCAAAGCTGCTTTGTAGGTTGCAGTGAAAGCGCTTGTAGAGATAAAGCTGATGAAAGCCACAATCTGATGATAGCAGCTTCCCTGCTCGAGATAATCGCTTTTCCTTAAATGCTTTAGTATGCGCAGATAGAACACATACCATGGGAATATTGTTAGGATGGCTGTTAATGCAGTTCTGTAGTTTGCAGTTAAATATCTGTAGAGATAAGGCTATGGCAATACACAATCTGATGATAGCAGCTTCTCTGCTCGAGATAATCGCTTTTCCTTAAATGCATTACTAGGCGCAGATAGAAAACACAACAAGAGAGAATAATAAGGAGCTCTGTCAATGCTCCTTTGTAGTTTGCAGTGAAAGCGCTTGAAGAGATAAAGCTGATGAAAGCCACAATCTGAGGATAGCAGCTTCTCTGCCCGAGATAATCGCTTTTCTTTAAATGCATTACTAGGCGCAGATAAAACACATATCAAGAGAACATAGTAAGGGGCTCTGTTAATGCTGCTTTTTAGTATGCAGAGAAAGCGCTTGTCGAGATAAAGCAAATGAAAGCCGCAATCTGATGACAGCAGTTTCTCTGCTCGAGATAATCGCTTTTCCTTAAATGCATTACTAGGTGCAGATAAAACACATATCAAGAAAACACAGTAAGGGGCTCTGTTAATGCTGCTTTTTAGTATGCAGAGAAAGCGCTTGTCGAGATAAAGCAAATGAGAGCCGCAATCTGATGACAGCAGTTTCTCTGCTCTAAATAATCACTTTTCCTTCAATGCTTATTCTAGCGCTGTAAAAACACATTTAAGGATACTCGAATAAAAAGCTAGCCAAAGCTGCTTTGTAGGATGCAGTGATAGCGCTTGTAGAAATAAAGCAGATGAAAGCCACAATCTGATGATAGCAGCTTCTCTACTCGAGATAATCGGTTTACCTTAAATGCATTACTAGGCGCAGATAGAAAACACAACAAGAGAGAATAATAAGGAGCTCTGTCAATGCTCCTTTGTAGTTTGCAGTGAAAGCGCTTGAAGAGATAAAGCTGATGAAAGCCACAATCTGAGGATAGCAGCTTCTCTGCCCGAGATAATCGCTTTTCCTTAAATGCATTACTAGGCGCAGATAGAACACATATCAAGAGAACATAGTAAGGGGCTCTGTTAATGCTGCTTTTTAGTATGCAGAGAAAGCGCTTGTCGAGATAAAGCAAATGAAAGCCGCAATCTGATGACAGCAGTTTCTCTGCTCGAGATAATCGCTTTTCCTTAAATGCATTACTAGGCGCAGATAAAACACATATCAAGAGAACATAGTAAGGGGCTCTGTTAATGCTGCTTTTTAGTATGCAGAGAAAGCGCTTGTCGAGATAAAGCAAATGAGAGCCGCAATCTGATGACAGCAGTTTCTCTGCTCTAAATAATCACTTTTCCTTCAATGCTTATTCTAGCGCTGTAAAAACACATTTAAGGATACTCGAATAAAAAGCTAGGCAAAGCTGCTTTGTAGGATGCAGTGATAGCGCTTGTAGAAATAAAGCAGATGAAAGCCACAATCTGATGATAGCAGCTTCTCTACTCGAGATAATCGGTTTACCTTAAATGCATTACTAGGCGCAGATAGAGAACACAACAAGAGAGAATAATAAGGAGCTCTGTCAATGCTCCTTTGTAGTTTGCAGTGAAAGCGCTTGAAGAGATAAAGCTGATGAAAGCCACAATCTGAGGATAGCAGCTTCTCTACTCGAGATAATCGGTTTACCTTAAATGCATTACTAGGCGCAGATAGAGAACACAACAAGAGAGAATAATAAGGAGCTCTGTCAATGCTTCTTTGTAGTTTGCAGAGAAAGCGCTTGAAGAGATAAAGCTGATGAAAGCCACAATCTGAGGACAGCAGCTTCTCTGCCCGAGATAATCGCTTTTCCTTAAATGCATTACTAGGCGCAGATAGAACACATATCAAGAGAACATAGTAAGGGGCTCTGTTAATGCTGCTTTTTAGTATGCAGAGAAAGCGCTTGTCGAGATAAAGCAAATGAAAGCCGCAATCTGATGACAGCAGTTTCTCTGCTCGAAATAATCACTTTTCCTTCAATGCTTATGCAAGCGCAGTTAGAACACATTGAAGGATACTCGAATAAAAAGCTAGCCAAAGCTGCTTTGTAGGTTGCAGTGAAAGCGCTTGTAGAGATAAAGCTGATGAAAGCCACAATCTGATGATAGCAGCTTCTCTGCTCGAGATAATCGCTTTTCCTTAAATGCTATAGTATGCGCAGATAGAACACATACCAAGAGAATATTGTTAGGATGGATGTTAATGCTGTTCTGTAGTTTGCAGTGAAACATCTTGTAGAGATAAGGCTATGGCAATACACAATCTGATGATAGCAGCTTCTCTGCCCGAGATAATCGCTTTTCCTTAAATGCATTACTAGGCGAAGATAAAACACATATCAAGAGAACACAGTAAGGGGCTCTGTTAATGCTGCTTTTTAGTATGCAGAGAAAGCGCTTGTCGAGATAAAGCAAATGAGAGCCGCAATCTGATGACAGCAGTTTCTCTGCTCTAAATAATCACTTTTCCTTCAATGCTTATGCTAGCGCAGTAAAAACACATATAAGGATACTCTAATAAAAAGCTAACCAAAGCTGCTTTGTAGGATGCAGTGATAGCGCTTGTAGAAATAAAGCAGATGAAAGCCACAATCTGATGGTAGCAGCTTCTCTACTCGAGATAATCGGTTTACCTTAAATGCATTACTAGGCGCAGATAGAAAACACAACAAGAGAGAATAATAAGGAGCTCTGTCAATGCTCCTTTGTAGTTTGCAGTGAAAGCGCTTGAAGAGATAAAGCTGATGAAAGCCACAATCTGAGGATAGCAGCTCTTCTGCCCGAGATAATCGCTTTTCCTTAAATGCATTACTAGGCGCAGATAGAACACATATCAAGAGAACATAGTAAGGGGCTCTGTTAATGCTGCTTTTTAGTATGCAGAGAAAGCGCTTGAAGAGATAAAGCTGATGAAAGCCACAATCTAGTGACAGCAGTTTCTCTGCTCGAAATAATCACTTTTCCTTCAATGCTTATGCAAGCGCAGTTAGAACACATTGAAGGATACTCGAATAAAAAGCTAGCCAAAGCTCCTTTGTAGGTTGCAGTGAAAGCACTTGTAGAGATAAAGCTGATGAAAGCCACAATCTGATGATAGCAGCTTCTCTGCTCGAGATAATCGCTTTTCCTTAAAAGCTATAGTTTGCGAAGATAGAACACATACCAAGAGAATATTGTTAGGATGGATGTTAATGCTGTTCTGTAGTTTGCAGTGAAATATCTTGTAGAGATAAGGTTATGGCAATACACAATCTGATGACAGCAGTTTCTCTGCTCGAGATAATCGCTTTTCCTTAAATGCATTACTAGGCGCAGATAAAACACATATCAAGAAAACACAGTAAGGGGCTCTGTTAATGCTGCTTTTTAGTATGCAGAGAAAGCGCTTGTCGAGATAAAGCAAATGAAAGCCGCAATCTGATGACAGCCGTTTCTCTGCTCGAGATAATCGCATTTCCTTAAAAGCATTACTAGGCGCAGATAAAACACATATCAAGAGAACACAGTAAGGGGCTCTGTTAATGCTGCTTTTTAGTATGCAGAGAAAGTGCTTGAAGAGATAAAGCTGATGAAAGCCACAATCTAGTGACAGCAGTTTCTCTGCTCGAAATAATCACTTTTCCTTCAATGCTTATGCAAGCGCAGTTAGAACACATTGAAGGATACTCGAATAAAAAGCTAGCCAAAGCTGCTTTGTAGTTTGCAGTGAAAGCGCTTCTAGAGATAAAGCTGATGAAAGCCACAATCTGATTATAGCAGCTTCCCTGCTCGAGATAATCGCTTTTCTTAAATGCTTTAGTATGCGCAGATAGAACACATACCATGGGAATATTGTTAGGATGGCTGTTAATGCTGTTCTGTAGTTTGCAGTGAAATATCTTGTAGAGATAAGGCTATGGCAATACACAATCTGATGATAGCAGCTTCTCTGCTCGAGATAATCGCTTTTCCTTAAATGCATTACTAGGCGCAGATAAAACACATATCAAGAAAACACAGTAAGGGGCTCTGTTAATGCTGCTTTTTAGTATGCAGAGAAAGCGCTTGTCGAGATAAAGCAAATGAGAGCCGCAATCTGATGACAGCAGTTTCTCTGCTCTAAATAATCACTTTTCCGTCAATGCTTATGCTAGCGCAGTAAAAACACATTTAAGGATACTCTAATAAAAAGCTAGCCAAAGCTGCTTTGTAGGATGCAGTGATAGCGCTTGTAGAAATAAAGCAGATGAAAGCCACAATCTGATGATAGCAACTTCTCTTCTCGAGATAATCGCTTTTCCTTAAATGCATTACTATGCGCAGATAGAACACATATCAAGAGAACATAGTAAGGGACTCTGTTAATGCTGCTTTTCAGTATGCAGAGAAAGCGCTTGTCGACATAAAGCAAATGAAAGCCGCAATCTGATGACAGCAGTTTCTCTGCTCGAGATAATCGCTTTTCCTTAAATGCATTACTAGGCGCAGATAAAACACATATCAAGAAAACACAGTAAGGGGCTCTGTTAATGCTGCTTTTTAGAATGCAGAGAAAGCGCTTGTCGAGATAAAGCAAATGAGAGCCGAAATCTGATGACAGCAGTTTCTCTGCTCTAAATAATCACTTTTATTCAATGCTTATGCGAGCGCAGTAAAAACACATTTAAGGATACTCTAATAAAAAGCTAGCCAAAGCTGCTTTGTAGGATGCAGTGATAGCACTTGTAGAAATAAAGCAGTTGAAAGCCACAATCTGATGATAGCAGCTTCTCTACTCGAGATAATCGGTTTACTTTAAATGCATTACTAGGCGCAGATAGAACACATATCAAGAGAACATAGTAAGGGGCTCTGTTAATGCTGCTTTTTAGTATGCAGAGAAAGCGCTTGAAGAGATAAAACTGATGAAAGCCACAATCTAGTGACAGCAGTTTCTCTGCTCGAGATAATCACTTTTCCTTCAATGCTTATGCAATCGCAGTTAGAACACATTGAAGGATACTCGAATAAAAAGCTAGCCAAAGCTGCTTTGTAGGTTGCAGTGAAAGCGCTTGTAGAGATAAAGCTGATGAAAGCCACAATCTGATGATAGCAGCTTCCCTGCTCGAGATAATCGCTTTTCCTTAAATGCTTTAGTATGCGCAGATAGAACACATACCATGGGAATATTGTTAGGATGGCTGTTAATGCAGTTCTGTAGCTTGCAGTTAAATATCTTGTAGAGATAAGGCTATGGCAATACACAATCTGATGATAGCAGCTTCTCTGCTCGAGATAATCGCTTTTCCTTAAATGCATTACTAGGCGCAAATTAAACACATATCAATAAAACACAGTAAGGGGCTCTGTTAATGCTGCTTTTTAGTATGCAGAGAAAGCGCTTGTCGAGATAAAGCAAATGAGAGCCGCAATCTGATGACAGCAGCTTCTCTGCTCTAAATAATCACTTTTCCTTCAATGCTTATGCTAGCGCAGTAAAAACACATTTAAGGATACTCTAATAAAAAGCTAGCCAAAGCTGCTTTGTAGGATGCAGTGATAGCGCTTGTAGAAATAAAGCAGATGAAAGCCACAATCTGATGATAGCAGCTTCTCTACTCGAGATAATCGGTTTACCTTAAATGCATTACTGGGCGCAGATAGAAAACACAACAAGAGAGAATAATAAGGAGCTCTGTCAATGCTCCTTTGTAGTTTGCAGTGAAAGCGCTTGAAGAGATAAAGCTGATGAAAGCCACAATCTGAGGATAGCAGCTTCTCTGCCCGAGATAATCGCTTTTTTCTTAAATGCATTACTAGGCGCAGATAAAACACATATCAAGAGAACATAGTAAGGGGCTCTGTTAATGCTGCTTTTTAGTATGCAGAGAAAGCGCTTGTCGAGATAAAGCAAATGAAAGCCGCAATCTGATGACAGCAGTTTCTCTGCTCGAGATAATCGCTTTTCCTTAAATGCATTACTAGGCGCAGATAAAACACATATCAAGAAAACATAGTAAGGGGCTCTGTTAATGCTGCTTTTTAGTATGCAGAGAAAGCGCTTGTCGAGATAAAGCAAATGAGAGCCGCAATCTGATGACAGCGGTTTCTCTGCTCTAAATAATCACTTTTCCTTCAATGCTTATGCTAGCGCAGTAAAAACACATTTAAGGATACTCGAATAAAAAGCTAGGCAAAGCTGCTTTGTAGGATGCAGTGATAGCGCTTGTAGAAATAAAGCAGATGAAAGCCACAATCTGATGATAGCAGCTTCTCTACTCGAGATAATCGGTTTACCTTAAATGCATTACTAGGCGCAGATAGAGAACACAACAAGAGAGAATAATAAGGAGCTCTGTCAATGCTCCTTTGTAGTTTGCAGAGAAAGCGCTTGAAGAGATAAAGCTGATGAAAGCCACAATCTGATGATAGCAGCTTCTCTACTCGAGATAATCGGTTTACCTTAAATGCATTACTAGTCGCAGATAGAGAACACAACAAGAGAGAATAATAAGGAGCTCTGTCAATGCTTCTTTGTAGTTTGCAGAGAAAGCGCTTGAAGAGATAAAGCTGATGAAAGCCACAATCTGAGGACAGCAGCTTCTCTGCCCGAGATAATCGCTTTTCCTTAAATGCATTACTAGGCGCAGATAGAACACATATCAAGAGAACATAGTAAGGGGCTCTGTTAATGCTGCTTTTTAGTATGCAGAGAAAGCGCTTGTCGAGATAAAGCAAATGAAAGCCGCAATCTGATGACAGCAGTTTCTCTGCTCGAAATAATCACTTTTCCTTCAATGCTTATGCAAGCGCAGTTAGAACACATTGAAGGATACTCGAATAAAAAGCTAGCCAAAGCTGCTTTGTAGGTTGCAGTGAAAGCGCTTGAAGAGATAAAGCTGATGAAAGCCACAATCTGATGATAGCAGCTTCTCTGCTCGAGATAATCGCTTTTCCTTAAATGCTATAGTATGCGCAGATAGAACACATACCAAGAGAATATTGTTAGGATGGATGTTAATGCTGTTCTGTAGTTTGCAGTGAAACATCTTGTAGAGATAAGGCTATGGCAATACACAATCTGATGATAGCAGCTTCTCTGCCCGAGATAATCGCTTTTCCTTAAATGCATTACTAGGCGAAGATAAAACACATATCAAGAGAACACAGTAAGGGGCTCTGTTAATGCTGCTTTTTAGTATGCAGAGAAAGCGCTTGTCGAGATAAAGCAAATGAGAGCCGCAATCTGATGACAGCAGTTTCTCTGCTCTAAATAATCACTTTTCCTTCAATGCTTATGCTAGCGCAGTAAAAACACATATAAGGATACTCTAATAAAAAGCTAACCAAAGCTGCTTTGTAGGATGCAGTGATAGCGCTTGTAGAAATAAAGCAGATGAAAGCCACAATCTGATGGTAGCAGCTTCTCTACTCGAGATAATCGGTTTACCTTAAATGCATTACTAGGCGCAGATAGAAAACACAACAAGAGAGAATAATAAGGAGCTCTGTCAATGCTCCTTTGTAGTTTGCAGTGAAAGCGCTTGAAGAGATAAAGCTGATGAAAGCCACAATCTGAGGATAGCAGCTCTTCTGCCCGAGATAATCGCTTTTCCTTAAATGCATTACTAGGTGCAGATAGAACACATATCAAGAGAACATAGTAAGGGGCTCTGTTAATGCTGCTTTTTAGTATGCAGAGAAAGCGCTTGAAGAGATAAAGCTGAAGAAAGCCACAATCTAGTGACAGCAGTTTCTCTGCTCGAAATAATCACTTTTCCTTCAATGCTTATGCAAGCGCAGTTGGAACACATTGAAGGATACTCGAATAAAAAGCTAGCCAAAGCTGCTTTGTAGGTTGCAGTGAAAGCGCTTGTAGAGATAAAGCTGATGAAAGCCACAATCTGATGATAGCAGCTTCTCTGCTCGAGATAATCGCTTTTCCTTAAAAGCTATAGTTTGCGAAGATAGAACACATACCAAGAGAATATTGTTAGGATGGATGTTAATGCTGTTCTGTAGTTTGCAGTGAAATATCTTGTAGAGATAAGGTTATGGCAATACACAATCTGATGACAGCAGTTTCTCTGCTCGAGATAATCGCTTTTCCTTAAATGCATTACTAGGCGCAGATAAAACACATATCAAGAAAACACAGTAAGGGGCTCTGTTAATGCTGCTTTTTAGTATGCAGAGAAAGCGCTTGTCGAGATAAAGCAAATGAAAGCCGCAATCTGATGACAGCCGTTTCTCTGCTCGAGATAATCGCATTTCCTTAAAAGCATTACTAGGCGCAGATAAAACACATATCAAGAGAACACAGTAAGGGGCTCTGTTAATGCTGCTTTTTAGTATGCAGAGAAAGTGCTTGAAGAGATAAAGCTGATGAAAGCCACAATCTAGTGACAGCAGTTTCTCTGCTCGAAATAATCACTTTTCCTTCAATGCTTATGCAAGCGCAGTTAGAACACATTGAAGGATACTCGAATAAAAAGCTAGCCAAAGCTGCTTTGTAGTTTGCAGTGAAAGCGCTTCTAGAGATAAAGCTGATGAAAGCCACAATCTGATTATAGCAGCTTCCCTGCTCGAGATAATCGCTTTTCTTAAATGCTTTAGTATGCGCAGATAGAACACATACCATGGGAATATTGTTAGGATGGCTGTTAATGCTGTTCTGTAGTTTGCAGTGAAATATCTTGTAGAGATAAGGCTATGGCAATACACAATCTGATGATAGCAGCTTCTCTGCTCGAGATAATCGCTTTTCCTTAAATGCATTACTAGGCGCAGATAAAACACATATCAAGAAAACACAGTAAGGGGCTCTGTTAATGCTGCTTTTTAGTATGCAGAGAAAGCGCTTGTCGAGATAAAGCAAATGAGAGCCGCAATCTGATGACAGCAGTTTCTCTGCTCTAAATAATCACTTTTCCGTCAATGCTTATGCTAGCGCAGTAAAAACACATTTAAGGATACTCTAATAAAAAGCTAGCCAAAGCTGCCTTGTAGGATGCAGTGATAGCGCTTGTAGAAATAAAGCAGATGAAAGCCACAATCTGATGATAGCAACTTCTCTTCTCGAGATAATCGCTTTTCCTTAAATGCATTACTATGCGCAGATAGAACACATATCAAGAGAACATAGTAAGGGACTCTGTTAATGCTGCTTTTCAGTATGCAGAGAAAGCGCTTGTCGACATAAAGCAAATGAAAGCCGCAATCTGATGACAGCAGTTTCTCTGCTCGAGATAATCGCTTTTCCTTAAATGCATTACTAGGCGCAGATAAAACACATATCAAGAAAACACAGTAAGGGGCTCTGTTAATGCTGCTTTTTAGTATGCAGAGAAAGCGCTTGTCGAGATAAAGCAAATGAGAGCCGAAATCTGATGACAGCAGTTTCTCTGCTCTAAATAATCACTTTTATTCAATGCTTATGCGAGCGCAGTAAAAACACATTTAAGGATACTCTAATAAAAAGCTAGCCAAAGCTGCTTTGTAGGATGCAGTGATAGCACTTGTAGAAATAAAGCAGTTGAAAGCCACAATCTGATGATAGCAGCTTCTCTACTCGAGATAATCGGTTTACTTTAAATGCATTACTAGGCGCAGATAGAACACATATCAAGAGAACATAGTAAGGGGCTCTGTTAATGCTGCTTTTTAGTATGCAGAGAAAGCGCTTGAAGAGATAAAACTGATGAAAGCCACAATCTAGTGACAGCAGTTTCTCTGCTCGAGATAATCACTTTTCCTTCAATGCTTATGCAATCGCAGTTAGAACACATTGAAGGGTACTCGAATAAAAAGCTAGCCAAAGCTGCTTTGTAGGTTGCAGTGAAAGCGCTTGTAGAGATAAAGCTGATGAAAGCCACAATCTGATGATAGCAGCTTCCCTGCTCGAGATAATCGCTTTTCCTTAAATGCTTTAGTATGCGCAGATAGAACACATACCATGGGAATATTGTTAGGATGGCTGTTAATGCAGTTCTGTAGCTTGCAGTTAAATATCTTGTAGAGATAAGGCTATGGCAATACACAATCTGATGATAGCAGCTTCTCTGCTCGAGATAATCGCTTTTCCTTAAATGCATTACTAGGCGCAAATTAAACACATATCAATAAAACACAGTAAGGGGCTCTGTTAATGCTGCTTTTTAGTATGCAGAGAAAGCGCTTGTCGAGATAAAGCAAATGAGAGCCGCAATCTGATGACAGCAGCTTCTCTGCTCTAAATAATCACTTTTCCTTCAATGCTTATGCTAGCGCAGTAAAAACACATTTAAGGATACTCTAATAAAAAGCTAGCCAAAGCTGCTTTGTAGGATGCAGTGATAGCGCTTGTAGAAATAAAGCAGATGAAAGCCACAATCTGATGATAGCAGCTTCTCTACTCGAGATAATCGGTTTACCTTAAATGCATTACTGGGCGCAGATAGAAAACACAACAAGAGAGAATAATAAGGAGCTCTGTCAATGCTCCTTTGTAGTTTGCAGTGAAAGCGCTTGAAGAGATAAAGCTGATGAAAGCCACAATCTGAGGATAGCAGCTTCTCTGCCCGAGATAATCGCTTTTTTCTTAAATGCATTACTAGGCGCAGATAAAACACATATCAAGAGAACATAGTAAGGGGCTCTGTTAATGCTGCTTTTTAGTATGCAGAGAAAGCGCTTGTCGAGATAAAGCAAATGAAAGCCGCAATCTGATGACAGCAGTTTCTCTGCTCGAGATAATCGCTTTTCCTTAAATGCATTACTAGGCGCAGATAAAACACATATCAAGAAAACATAGTAAGGGGCTCTGTTAATGCTGCTTTTTAGTATGCAGAGAAAGCGCTTGTCGACATAAAGCAAATGAGAGCCGCAATCTGATGACAGCAGCTTCTCTGCTCTAAATAATCACTTTTCCTTCAATGCTTATGCTAGCGCAGTAAAAACACATTTAAGGATACTCGAATAAAAAGCTAGGCAAAGCTGCTTTGTAGGATGCAGTGATAGCGCTTGTAGAAATAAAGCAGATGAAAGCCACAATCTGATGATAGCAGCTTCTCTACTCGAGATAATCGGTTTACCTTAAATGCATTACTAGGCGCAGATAGAGAACACAACAAGAGAGAATAATAAGGAGCTCTGTCAATGCTCCTTTGTAGTTTGCAGTGAAAGCGCTTGAAGAGATAAAGCTGATGAAAGCCACAATCTGAGGATAGCAGCTTCTCTACTCGAGATAATCGGTTTACCTTAAATGCATTACTAGGCGCAGATAGAGAACACAACAAGAGAGAATAATAAGGAGCTCTGTCAATGCTTCTTTGTAGTTTGCAGAGAAAGCGCTTGAAGAGATAAAGCTGATGAAAGCCACAATCTGAGGACAGCAGCTTCTCTGCCCGAGATAATCGCTTTTCCTTAAATGCATTACTAGGCGCAGATAGAACACATATCAAGAGAACATAGTAAGGGGCTCTGTTAATGCTGCTTTTTAGTATGCAGAGAAAGCGCTTGTCGAGATAAAGCAAATGAAAGCCGCAATCTGATGACAGCAGTTTCTCTGCTCGAAATAATCACTTTTCCTTCAATGCTTATGCAAGCGCAGTTAGAACACATTGAAGGATACTCGAATAAAAAGCTAGCCAAAGCTGCTTTGTAGGTTGCAGTGAAAGCGCTTGTAGAGATAAAGCTGATGAAAGCCACAATCTGATGATAGCAGCTTCTCTGCTCGAGATAATCGCTTTTCCTTAAATGCTATAGTATGCGCAGATAGAACACATACCAAGAGAATATTGTTAGGATGGATGTTAATGCTGTTCTGTAGTTTGCAGTGAAACATCTTGTAGAGATAAGGCTATGGCAATACACAATCTGATGATAGCAGCTTCTCTGCCCGAGATAATCGCTTTTCCTTAAATGCATTACTAGGCGAAGATAAAACACATATCAAGAGAACACAGTAAGGGGCTCTGTTAATGCTGCTTTTTAGTATGCAGAGAAAGCGCTTGTCGAGATAAAGCAAATGAGAGCCGCAATCTGATGACAGCAGTTTCTCTGCTCTAAATAATCACTTTTCCTTCAATGCTTATGCTAGCGCAGTAAAAACACATATAAGGATACTCTAATAAAAAGCTAACCAAAGCTGCTTTGTAGGATGCAGTGATAGCGCTTGTAGAAATAAAGCAGATGAAAGCCACAATCTGATGGTAGCAGCTTCTCTACTCGAGATAATCGGTTTACCTTAAATGCATTACTAGGCGCAGATAGAAAACACAACAAGAGAGAATAATAAGGAGCTCTGTCAATGCTCCTTTGTAGTTTGCAGTGAAAGCGCTTGAAGAGATAAAGCTGATGAAAGCCACAATCTGAGGATAGCAGCTCTTCTGCCCGAGATAATCGCTTTTCCTTAAATGCATTACTAGGTGCAGATAGAACACATATCAAGAGAACATAGTAAGGGGCTCTGTTAATGCTGCTTTTTAGTATGCAGAGAAAGCGCTTGAAGAGATAAAGCTGATGAAAGCCACAATCTAGTGACAGCAGTTTCTCTGCTCGAAATAATCACTTTTCCTTCAATGCTTATGCAAGCGCAGTTAGAACACATTGAAGGATACTCGAATAAAAAGCTAGCCAAAGCTGCTTTGTAGGTTGCAGTGAAAGCGCTTGTAGAGATAAAGCTGATGAAAGCCACAATCTGATGATAGCAGCTTCTCTGCTCGAGATAATCGCTTTTCCTTAAATGCATTACTAGGCGCAGATAAAACACATATCAAGAAAACACAGTAAGGGGCTCTGTTAATGCTGCTTTTTAGTATGCAGAGAAAGCGCTTGTCGACATAAAGCAAATGAAAGCCGCAATCTGATGACAGCCGTTTCTCTGCTCGAGATAATCGCATTTCCTTAAAAGCATTACTAGGCGCAGATAAAACACATATCAAGAGAACACAGTAAGGGGCTCTGTTAATGCTGCTTTTTAGTATGCAGAGAAAGTGCTTGAAGAGATAAAGCTGATGAAAGCCACAATCTAGTGACAGCAGTTTCTCTGCTCGAAATAATCACTTTTCCTTCAATGCTTATGCAAGCGCAGTTAGAACACATTGAAGGATACTCGAATAAAAAGCTAGCCAAAGCTGCTTTGTAGTTTGCAGTGAAAGCGCTTCTAGAGATAAAGCTGATGAAAGCCACAATCTGATTATAGCAGCTTCCCTGCTCGAGATAATCGCTTTTCTTAAATGCTTTAGTATGCGCAGATAGAACACATACCATGGGAATATTGTTAGGATGGCTGTTAATGCTGTTCTGTAGTTTGCAGTGAAATATCTTGTAGAGATAAGGCTATGGCAATACACAATCTGATGATAGCAGCTTCTCTGCTCGAGATAATCGCTTTTCCTTAAATGCATTACTAGGCGCAGATAAAACACATATCAAGAAAACACAGTAAGGGGCTCTGTTAATGCTGCTTTTTAGTATGCAGAGAAAGCGCTTGTCGAGATAAAGCAAATGAGAGCCGCAATCTGATGACAGCAGTTTCTCTGCTCTAAATAATCACTTTTCCGTCAATGCTTATGATAGCGCAGTAAAAACACATTTAAGGATACTCTAATAAAAAGCTAGCCAAAGCTGCTTTGTAGGATGCAGTGATAGCGCTTGTAGAAATAAAGCAGATGAAAGCCACAATCTGATGATAGCAGCTTCTCTGCTCGAGATAATCGCTTTTCCTTAAATGCATTACTATGCGCAGATAGAACACATATCAAGAGAACATAGTAAGGGGCTCTGTTAATGCTGCTTTTCAGTATGCAGAGAAAGCGCTTGTCGACATAAAGCAAATGAAAGCCGCAATCTGATGACAGCAGTTTCTCTGCTCGAGATAATCGCTTTTCCTTAAATGCATTACTAGGCGCAGATAAAACACATATCAAGAAAACACAGTAAGGGGCTCTGTTAATGCTGCTTTTTAGAATGCAGAGAAAGCGCTTGTCGAGATAAAGCAAATGAGAGCCGAAATCTGATGACAGCAGTTTCTCTGCTCTAAATAATCACTTTTATTCAATGCTTATGCGAGCGCAGTAAAAACACATTTAAGGATACTCTAATAAAAAGCTAGCCAAAGCTGCTTTGTAGGATGCAGTGATAGCACTTGTAGAAATAAAGCAGTTGAAAGCCACAATCTGATGATAGCAGCTTCTCTACTCGAGATAATCGGTTTACTTTAAATGCATTACTAGGCGCAGATAGAACACATATCAAGAGAACATAGTAAGGGGCTCTGTTAATGCTGCTTTTTAGTATGCAGAGAAAGCGCTTGAAGAGATAAAACTGATGAAAGCCACAATCTAGTGACAGCAGTTTCTCTGCTCGAGATAATCACTTTTCCTTCAATGCTTATGCAATCGCAGTTAGAACACATTGAAGGATACTCGAATAAAAAGCTAGCCAAAGCTGCTTTGTAGGTTGCAGTGAAAGCGCTTGTAGAGATAAAGCTGATGAAAGCCACAATCTGATGATAGCAGCTTCCCTGCTCGAGATAATCGCTTTTCCTTAAATGCTTTAGTATGCGCAGATAGAACACATACCATGGGAATATTGTTAGGATGGCTGTTAATGCAGTTCTGTAGCTTGCAGTTAAATATCTTGTAGAGATAAGGCTATGGCAATACACAATCTGATGATAGCAGCTTCTCTGCTCGAGATAATCGCTTTTCCTTAAATGCATTACTAGGCGCAAATTAAACACATATCAATAAAACACAGTAAGGGGCTCTGTTAATGCTGCTTTTTAGTATGCAGAGAAAGCGCTTGTCGAGATAAAGCAAATGAGAGCCGCAATCTGATGACAGCAGCTTCTCTGCTCTAAATAATCACTTTTCCTTCAATGCTTATGCTAGCGCAGTAAAAACACATTTAAGGATACTCTAATAAAAAGCTAGCCAAAGCTGCTTTGTAGGATGCAGTGATAGCGCTTGTAGAAATAAAGCAGATGAAAGCCACAATCTGATGATAGCAGCTTCTCTACTCGAGATAATCGGTTTACCTTAAATGCATTACTGGGCGCAGATAGAAAACACAACAAGAGAGAATAATAAGGAGCTCTGTCAATGCTCCTTTGTAGTTTGCAGTGAAAGCGCTTGAAGAGATAAAGCTGATGAAAGCCACAATCTGAGGATAGCAGCTTCTCTGCCCGAGATAATCGCTTTTTTCTTAAATGCATTACTAGGCGCAGATAAAACACATATCAAGAGAACATAGTAAGGGGCTCTGTTAATGCTGCTTTTTAGTATGCAGAGAAAGCGCTTGTCGAGATAAAGCAAATGAAAGCCGCAATCTGATGACAGCAGTTTCTCTGCTCGAGATAATCGCTTTTCCTTAAATGCATTACTAGGCGCAGATAAAACACATATCAAGAAAACATAGTAAGGGGCTCTGTTAATGCTGCTTTTTAGTATGCAGAGAAAGCGCTTGTCGAGATAAAGCAAATGAGAGCCGCAATCTGATGACAGCAGTTTCTCTGCTCTAAATAATCACTTTTCCTTCAATGCTTATGCTAGCGCAGTAAAAACACATTTAAGGATACTCGAATAAAAAGCTAGGCAAAGCTGCTTTGTAGGATGCAGTGATAGCGCTTGTAGAAATAAAGCAGATGAAAGCCACAATCTGATGATAGCAGCTTCTCTACTCGAGATAATCGGTTTACCTTAAATGCATTACTAGGCGCAGATAGAGAACACAACAAGAGAGAATAATAAGGAGCTCTGTCAATGCTCCTTTGTAGTTTGCAGAGAAAGCGCTTGAAGAGATAAAGCTGATGAAAGCCACAATCTGATGATAGCAGCTTCTCTACTCGAGATAATCGGTTTACCTTAAATGCATTACTAGTCGCAGATAGAGAACACAACAAGAGAGAATAATAAGGAGCTCTGTCAATGCTTCTTTGTAGTTTGCAGAGAAAGCGCTTGAAGAGATAAAGCTGATGAAAGCCACAATCTGAGGACAGCAGCTTCTCTGCCCGAGATAATCGCTTTTCCTTAAATGCATTACTAGGCGCAGATAGAACACATATCAAGAGAACATAGTAAGGGGCTCTGTTAATGCTGCTTTTTAGTATGCAGAGAAAGCGCTTGTCGAGATAAAGCAAATGAAAGCCGCAATCTGATGACAGCAGTTTCTCTGCTCGAAATAATCACTTTTCCTTCAATGCTTATGCAAGCGCAGTTAGAACACATTGAAGGATACTCGAATAAAAAGCTAGCCAAAGCTGCTTTGTAGGTTGCAGTGAAAGCGCTTGTAGAGATAAAGCTGATGAAAGCCACAATCTGATGATAGCAGCTTCTCTGCTCGAGATAATCGCTTTTCCTTAAATGCTGTAGTATGCGCAGATAGAACACATACCAAGAGAATATTGTTAGGATGGATGTTAATGCTGTTCTGTAGTTTGCAGTGAAACATCTTGTAGAGATAAGGCTATGGCAATACACAATCTGATGATAGCAGCTTCTCTGCCCGAGATAATCGCTTTTCCTTAAATGCATTACTAGGCGAAGATAAAACACATATCAAGAGAACACAGTAAGGGGCTCTGTTAATGCTGCTTTTTAGTATGCAGAGAAAGCGCTTGTCGAGATAAAGCAAATGAGAGCCGCAATCTGATGACAGCAGTTTCTCTGCTCTAAATAATCACTTTTCCTTCAATGCTTATGCTAGCGCAGTAAAAACACATATAAGGATACTCTAATAAAAAGCTAACCAAAGCTGCTTTGTAGGATGCAGTGATAGCGCTTGTAGAAATAAAGCAGATGAAAGCCACAATCTGATGGTAGCAGCTTCTCTACTCGAGATAATCGGTTTACCTTAAATGCATTACTAGGCGCAGATAGAAAACACAACAAGAGAGAATAATAAGGAGCTCTGTCAATGCTCCTTTGTAGTTTGCAGTGAAAGCGCTTGAAGAGATAAAGCTGATGAAAGCCACAATCTGAGGATAGCAGCTCTTCTGCCCGAGATAATCGCTTTTCCTTAAATGCATTACTAGGTGCAGATAGAACACATATCAAGAGAACATAGTAAGGGGCTCTGTTAATGCTGCTTTTTAGTATGCAGAGAAAGCGCTTGAAGAGATAAAGCTGATGAAAGCCACAATCTAGTGACAGCAGTTTCTCTGCTCGAAATAATCACTTTTCCTTCAATGCTTATGCAAGCGCAGTTGGAACACATTGAAGGATACTCGAATAAAAAGCTAGCCAAAGCTGCTTTGTAGGTTGCAGTGAAAGCGCTTGTAGAGATAAAGCTGATGAAAGCCACAATCTGATGATAGCAGCTTCTCTGCTCGAGATAATCGCTTTTCCTTAAAAGCTATAGTTTGCGAAGATAGAACACATACCAAGAGAATATTGTTAGGATGGATGTTAATGCTGTTCTGTAGTTTGCAGTGAAATATCTTGTAGAGATAAGGTTATGGCAATACACAACCTGATGACAGCAGTTTCTCTGCTCGAGATAATCGCTTCTCCTTAAATGCATTACTAGGCGCAGATAAAACACATATCAAGAAAACACAGTAAGGGGCTCTGTTAATGCTGCTTTTTAGTATGCAGAGAAAGCGCTTGTCGAGATAAAGCAAATGAAAGCCGCAATCTGATGACAGCCGTTTCTCTGCTCGAGATAATCGCATTTCCTTAAAAGCATTACTAGGCGCAGATAAAACACATATCAAGAGAACACAGTAAGGGGCTCTGTTAATGCTGCTTTTTAGTATGCAGAGAAAGTGCTTGAAGAGATAAAGCTGATGAAAGCCACAATCTAGTGACAGCAGTTTCTCTGCTCGAAATAATCACTTTTCCTTCAATGCTTATGCAAGCGCAGTTAGAACACATTGAAGGATACTCGAATAAAAAGCTAGCCAAAGCTGCTTTGTAGTTTGCAGTGAAAGCGCTTCTAGAGATAAAGCTGATGAAAGCCACAATCTGATGATAGCAGCTTCCCTGCTCGAGATAATCGCTTTTCTTAAATGCTTTAGTATGCGCAGATAGAACACATACCATGGGAATATTGTTAGGATGGCTGTTAATGCTGTTCTGTAGTTTGCAGTGAAATATCTTGTAGAGATAAGGCTATGGCAATACACAATCTGATGATAGCAGCTTCTCTGCTCGAGATAATCGCTTTTCCTTAAATGCATTACTAGGCGCAGATAAAACACATATCAAGAAAACACAGTAAGGGACTCTGTTAATGCTGCTTTTTAGTATGCAGAGAAAGCGCTTGTCGAGATAAAGCAAATGAGAGCCGCAATCTGATGACAGCAGTTTCTCTGCTCTAAATAATCACTTTTCCGTCAATGCTTATGCTAGCGCAGTAAAAACACATTTAAGGATACTCTAATAAAAAGCTAGCCAAAGCTGCTTTGTAGGATGCAGTGATAGCGCTTGTAGAAATAAAGCAGATGAAAGCCACAATCTGATGATAGCAACTTCTCTTCTCGAGATAATCGCTTTTCCTTAAATGCATTACTATGCGCAGATAGAACACATATCAAGAGAACATAGTAAGGGACTCTGTTAATGCTGCTTTTCAGTATGCAGAGAAAGCGCTTGTCGACATAAAGCAAATGAAAGCCGCAATCTGATGACAGCAGTTTCTCTGCTCGAGATAATCGCTTTTCCTTAAATGCATTACTAGGCGCAGATAAAACACATATCAAGAAAACACAGTAAGGGGCTCTGTTAATGCTGCTTTTTAGAATGCAGAGAAAGCGCTTGTCGAGATAAAGCAAATGAGAGCCGAAATCTGATGACAGCAGTTTCTCTGCTCTAAATAATCACTTTTATTCAATGCTTATGCGAGCGCAGTAAAAACACATTTAAGGATACTCTAATAAAAAGCTAGCCAAAGCTGCTTTGTAGGATGCAGTGATAGCACTTGTAGAAATAAAGCAGTTGAAAGCCACAATCTGATGATAGCAGCTTCTCTACTCGAGATAATCGGTTTACTTTAAATGCATTACTAGGCGCAGATAGAACACATATCAAGAGAACATAGTAAGGGGCTCTGTTAATGCTGCTTTTTAGTATGCAGAGAAAGCGCTTGAAGAGATAAAACTGATGAAAGCCACAATCTAGTGACAGCAGTTTCTCTGCTCGAGATAATCACTTTTCCTTCAATGCTTATGCAATCGCAGTTAGAACACATTGAAGGATACTCGAATAAAAAGCTAGCCAAAGCTGCTTTGTAGGTTGCAGTGAAAGCGCTTGTAGAGATAAAGCTGATGAAAGCCACAATCTGATGATAGCAGCTTCCCTGCTCGAGATAATCGCTTTTCCTTAAATGCTTTAGTATGCGCAGATAGAACACATACCATGGGAATATTGTTAGGATGGCTGTTAATGCAGTTCTGTAGCTTGCAGTTAAATATCTTGTAGAGATAAGGCTATGGCAATACACAATCTGATGATAGCAGCTTCTCTGCTCGAGATAATCGCTTTTCCTTAAATGCATTACTAGGCGCAAATTAAACACATATCAATAAAACACAGTAAGGGGCTCTGTTAATGCTGCTTTTTAGTATGCAGAGAAAGCGCTTGTCGAGATAAAGCAAATGAGAGCCGCAATCTGATGACAGCAGCTTCTCTGCTCTAAATAATCACTTTTCCTTCAATGCTTATGCTAGCGCAGTAAAAACACATTTAAGGATACTCTAATAAAAAGCTAGCCAAAGCTGCTTTGTAGGATGCAGTGATAGCGCTTGTAGAAATAAAGCAGATGAAAGCCACAATCTGATGATAGCAGCTTCTCTACTCGAGATAATCGGTTTACCTTAAATGCATTACTGGGCGCAGATAGAAAACACAACAAGAGAGAATAATAAGGAGCTCTGTCAATGCTCCTTTGTAGTTTGCAGTGAAAGCGCTTGAAGAGATAAAGCTGATGAAAGCCACAATCTGAGGATAGCAGCTTCTCTGCCCGAGATAATCGCTTTTTTCTTAAATGCATTACTAGGCGCAGATAAAACACATATCAAGAGAACATAGTAAGGGGCTCTGTTAATGCTGCTTTTTAGTATGCAGAGAAAGCGCTTGTCGAGATAAAGCAAATGAAAGCCGCAATCTGATGACAGCAGTTTCTCTGCTCGAGATAATCGCTTTTCCTTAAATGCATTACTAGGCGCAGATAAAACACATATCAAGAAAACATAGTAAGGGGCTCTGTTAATGCTGCTTTTTAGTATGCAGAGAAAGCGCTTGTCGACATAAAGCAAATGAGAGCCGCAATCTGATGACAGCAGCTTCTCTGCTCTAAATAATCACTTTTCCTTCAATGCTTATGCTAGCGCAGTAAAAACACATTTAAGGATACTCGAATAAAAAGCTAGGCAAAGCTGCTTTGTAGGATGCAGTGATAGCGCTTGTAGAAATAAAGCAGATGAAAGCCACAATCTGATGATAGCAGCTTCTCTACTCGAGATAATCGGTTTACCTTAAATGCATTACTAGGCGCAGATAGAGAACACAACAAGAGAGAATAATAAGGAGCTCTGTCAATGCTCCTTTGTAGTTTGCAGTGAAAGCGCTTGAAGAGATAAAGCTGATGAAAGCCACAATCTGAGGATAGCAGCTTCTCTACTCGAGATAATCGGTTTACCTTAAATGCATTACTAGGCGCAGATAGAGAACACAACAAGAGAGAATAATAAGGAGCTCTGTCAATGCTTCTTTGTAGTTTGCAGAGAAAGCGCTTGAAGAGATAAAGCTGATGAAAGCCACAATCTGAGGACAGCAGCTTCTCTGCCCGAGATAATCGCTTTTCCTTAAATGCATTACTAGGCGCAGATAGAACACATATCAAGAGAACATAGTAAGGGGCTCTGTTAATGCTGCTTTTTAGTATGCAGAGAAAGCGCTTGTCGAGATAAAGCAAATGAAAGCCGCAATCTGATGACAGCAGTTTCTCTGCTCGAAATAATCACTTTTCCTTCAATGCTTATGCAAGCGCAGTTAGAACACATTGAAGGATACTCGAATAAAAAGCTAGCCAAAGCTGCTTTGTAGGTTGCAGTGAAAGCGCTTGTAGAGATAAAGCTGATGAAAGCCACAATCTGATGATAGCAGCTTCTCTGCTCGAGATAATCGCTTTTCCTTAAATGCTATAGTATGCGCAGATAGAACACATACCAAGAGAATATTGTTAGGATGGATGTTAATGCTGTTCTGTAGTTTGCAGTGAAACATCTTGTAGAGATAAGGCTATGGCAATACACAATCTGATGATAGCAGCTTCTCTGCCCGAGATAATCGCTTTTCCTTAAATGCATTACTAGGCGAAGATAAAACACATATCAAGAGAACACAGTAAGGGGCTCTGTTAATGCTGCTTTTTAGTATGCAGAGAAAGCGCTTGTCGAGATAAAGCAAATGAGAGCCGCAATCTGATGACAGCAGTTTCTCTGCTCTAAATAATCACTTTTCCTTCAATGCTTATGCTAGCGCAGTAAAAACACATATAAGGATACTCTAATAAAAAGCTAACCAAAGCTGCTTTGTAGGATGCAGTGATAGCGCTTGTAGAAATAAAGCAGATGAAAGCCACAATCTGATGGTAGCAGCTTCTCTACTCGAGATAATCGGTTTACCTTAAATGCATTACTAGGCGCAGATAGAAAACACAACAAGAGAGAATAATAAGGAGCTCTGTCAATGCTCCTTTGTAGTTTGCAGTGAAAGCGCTTGAAGAGATAAAGCTGATGAAAGCCACAATCTGAGGATAGCAGCTCTTCTGCCCGAGATAATCGCTTTTCCTTAAATGCATTACTAGGTGCAGATAGAACACATATCAAGAGAACATAGTAAGGGGCTCTGTTAATGCTGCTTTTTAGTATGCAGAGAAAGCGCTTGAAGAGATAAAGCTGATGAAAGCCACAATCTAGTGACAGCAGTTTCTCTGCTCGAAATAATCACTTTTCCTTCAATGCTTATGCAAGCGCAGTTAGAACACATTGAAGGATACTCGAATAAAAAGCTAGCCAAAGCTGCTTTGTAGGTTGCAGTGAAAGCGCTTGTAGAGATAAAGCTGATGAAAGCCACAATCTGATGATAGCAGCTTCTCTGCTCGAGATAATCGCTTTTCCTTAAATGCATTACTAGGCGCAGATAAAACACATATCAAGAAAACACAGTAAGGGGCTCTGTTAATGCTGCTTTTTAGTATGCAGAGAAAGCGCTTGTCGACATAAAGCAAATGAAAGCCGCAATCTGATGACAGCCGTTTCTCTGCTCGAGATAATCGCATTTCCTTAAAAGCATTACTAGGCGCAGATAAAACACATATCAAGAGAACACAGTAAGGGGCTCTGTTAATGCTGCTTTTTAGTATGCAGAGAAAGTGCTTGAAGAGATAAAGCTGATGAAAGCCACAATCTAGTGACAGCAGTTTCTCTGCTCGAAATAATCACTTTTCCTTCAATGCTTATGCAAGCGCAGTTAGAACACATTGAAGGATACTCGAATAAAAAGCTAGCCAAAGCTGCTTTGTAGTTTGCAGTGAAAGCGCTTCTAGAGATAAAGCTGATGAAAGCCACAATCTGATTATAGCAGCTTCCCTGCTCGAGATAATCGCTTTTCTTAAATGCTTTAGTATGCGCAGATAGAACACATACCATGGGAATATTGTTAGGATGGCTGTTAATGCTGTTCTGTAGTTTGCAGTGA
This sequence comes from Coccyzus lansbergi, assembly GCA_033558105.1. NCBI lineage: Eukaryota > Metazoa > Chordata > Aves > Cuculiformes > Coccyzidae > Coccyzus > Coccyzus lansbergi. The sequence goes on along the minus strand of JAUMJK010000745.1, from coordinate 308,418 downwards.
AATATCTTGTAGAGATAAGGCTATGGCAATACACAATCTGATGATAGCAGCTTCTCTGCTCGAGATAATCGCTTTTCCTTAAATGCATTACTAGGCGCAGATAAAACACATATCAAGAAAACACAGTAAGGGGCTCTGTTAATGCTGCTTTTTAGTATGCAGAGAAAGCGCTTGTCGAGATAAAGCAAATGAGAGCCGCAATCTGATGACAGCAGTTTCTCTGCTCTAAATAATCACTTTTCCGTCAATGCTTATGCTAGCGCAGTAAAAACACATTTAAGGATACTCTAATAAAAAGCTAGCCAAAGCTGCTTTGTAGGATGCAGTGATAGCGCTTGTAGAAATAAAGCAGATGAAAGCCACAATCTGATGATAGCAACTTCTCTTCTCGAGATAATCGCTTTTCCTTAAATGCATTACTATGCGCAGATAGAACACATATCAAGAGAACATAGTAAGGGGCTCTGTTAATGCTGCTTTTCAGTATGCAGAGAAAGCGCTTGTCGACATAAAGCAAATGAAAGCCGCAATCTGAGGATAGCAGCTTCTCTGCTCGAGATAATCGCTTTTCCTTAAATGCATTACTAGGCGCAGATAAAACACATATCAAGAAAACACAGTAAGGGGCTCTGTTAATGCTGCTTTTTAGTATGCAGAGAAAGCGCTTGTCGAGATAAAGCAAATGAGAGCCGAAATCTGATGACAGCAGTTTCTCTGCTCTAAATAATCACTTTTATTCAATGCTTATGCTAGCGCAGTAAAAACACATTTAAGGATACTCTAATAAAAAGCTAGCCAAAGCTGCTTTGTAGGATGCAGTGATAGCACTTGTAGAAATAAAGCAGTTGAAAGCCACAATCTGATGATAGCAGCTTCTCTACTCGAGATAATCGGTTTACTTTAAATGCATTACTAGGCGCAGATAGAACACATATCAAGAGAACATAGTAAGGGGCTCTGTTAATGCTGCTTTTTAGTATGCAGAGAAAGCGCTTGAAGAGATAAAACTGATGAAAGCCACAATCTAGTGACAGCAGTTTCTCTGCTCGAGATAATCACTTTTCCTTCAATGCTTATGCAATCGCAGTTAGAACACATTGAAGGATACTCGAATAAAAAGCTAGCCAAAGCTGCTTTGTAGGTTGCAGTGAAAGCGCTTGTAGAGATAAAGCTGATGAAAGCCACAATCTGATGATAGCAGCTTCCCTGCTCGAGATAATCGCTTTTCCTTAAATGCTTTAGTATGCGCAGATAGAACACATACCATGGGAATATTGTTAGGATGGCTGTTAATGCAGTTCTGTAGCTTGCAGTTAAATATCTTGTAGAGATAAGGCTATGGCAATACACAATCTGATGATAGCAGCTTCTCTGCTCGAGATAATCGCTTTTCCTTAAATGCATTACTAGGCGCAGATAAAACACATATCAATAAAACACAGTAAGGGGCTATGTAAATGCTGCTTTTCAGTATGTAGAGAAAGCGCTTGTCGAGATAAGGCAAATGAGAGCCGAAATCTGATGACAGCAGTTTCTCTGCTCTAAATAATCACTTTTCTTCAATGCTTATGCTAGCGCAGTAAAAACACATTTAAGGATAATCTAATAAAAAGCTAGCCAAAGCTGCTTTGTAGGATGCAGTGATAGCGCTTGTAGAAATAAAGCAGATGAAAGCCACAATCTGATGATAGCAGCTTCTCTTCTCGAGATAATCGCTTTTCCTTAAATGCATTACTATGCGCAGATAGAACACATATCAAGAGAACATAGTAAGGGGCTCTGTTAATGCTGCTTTTCAGTATGCAGAGAAAGCGCTTGTCGACATAAAGCAAATGAAAGCCGCAATCTGATGACAGCAGTTTCTCTGCTCGAGATAATCGCTTTTCCTTAAATGCATTACTAGGCGCAGATAAAACACATATCAAGAAAACACAGTAAGGGGCTCTGTTAATGCTGCTTTTTAGTATGCAGAGAAAGCGCTTGTAGAGATAAAGCAAATGAGAGCCGAAATCTGATGACAGCAGTTTCTCTGCTCTAAATAATCACTTTTATTCAATGCTTATGCTAGCGCAGTAAAAACACATTTAAGGATACTCTAATAAAAAGCTAGCCAAAGCTGCTTTGTAGGATGCAGTGATAGCACTTGTAGAAATAAAGCAGTTGAAAGCCACAATCTGATGATAGCAGCTTCTCTACTCGAGATAATCGATTTACTTTAAATGCATTACTAGGCGCAGATAGAACACATATCAAGAGAACATAGTAAGGGGCTCTGTTAATGCTGCTTTTTAGTATGCAGAGAAAGCGCTTGAAGAGATAAAACTGATGAAAGCCACAATCTAGTGACAGCAGTTTCTCTGCTCGAGATAATCACTTTTCCTTCAATGCTTATGCAATCGCAGTTAGAACACATTGAAGGATACTCGAATAAAAAGCTAGCCAAAGCTGCTTTGTAGGTTGCAGTGAAAGCGCTTGTAGAGATAAAGCTGATGAAAGCCACAATCTGATTATAGCAGCTTCCCTGCTCGAGATAATCGCTTTTCTTAAATGCTTTAGTATGCGCAGATAGAACACATACCATGGGAATATTGTTAGGATGGCTGTTAATGCTGTTCTGTAGTTTGCAGTGAAATATCTTGTAGAGATAAGGCTATGGCAATACACAATCTGATGATAGCAGCTTCTCTGCTCGAGATAATCGCTTTTCCTTAAATGCATTACTAGGCGCAGATAAAACACATATCAAGAAAACACAGTAAGGGGCTCTGTTAATGCTGCTTTTTAGTATGCAGAGAAAGCGCTTGTCGAGATAAAGCAAATGAGAGCCGCAATCTGATGACAGCAGTTTCTCTGCTCTAAATAATCACTTTTCCGTCAATGCTTATGCTAGCGCAGTAAAAACACATTTAAGGATACTCTAATAAAAAGCTAGCCAAAGCTGCTTTGTAGGATGCAGTGATAGCGCTTGTAGAAATAAAGCAGATGAAAGCCACAATCTGATGATAGCAACTTCTCTTCTCGAGATAATCGCTTTTCCTTAAATGCATTACTATGCGCAGATAGAACACATATCAAGAGAACATAGTAAGGGGCTCTGTTAATGCTGCTTTTCAGTATGCAGAGAAAGCGCTTGTCGACATAAAGCAAATGAAAGCCGCAATCTGAGGATAGCAGCTTCTCTGCTCGAGATAATCGCTTTTCCTTAAATGCATTACTAGGCGCAGATAAAACACATATCAAGAAAACACAGTAAGGGGCTCTGTTAATGCTGCTTTTTAGTATGCAGAGAAAGCGCTTGTCGAGATAAAGCAAATGAGAGCCGAAATCTGATGACAGCAGTTTCTCTGCTCTAAATAATCACTTTTATTCAATGCTTATGCTAGCGCAGTAAAAACACATTTAAGGATACTCTAATAAAAAGCTAGCCAAAGCTGCTTTGTAGGATGCAGTGATAGCACTTGTAGAAATAAAGCAGTTGAAAGCCACAATCTGATGATAGCAGCTTCTCTACTCGAGATAATCGGTTTACTTTAAATGCATTACTAGGCGCAGATAGAACACATATCAAGAGAACATAGTAAGGGGCTCTGTTAATGCTGCTTTTTAGTATGCAGAGAAAGCGCTTGAAGAGATAAAACTGATGAAAGCCACAATCTAGTGACAGCAGTTTCTCTGCTCGAGATAATCACTTTTCCTTCAATGCTTATGCAATCGCAGTTAGAACACATTGAAGGATACTCGAATAAAAAGCTAGCCAAAGCTGCTTTGTAGGTTGCAGTGAAAGCGCTTGTAGAGATAAAGCTGATGAAAGCCACAATCTGATGATAGCAGCTTCCCTGCTCGAGATAATCGCTTTTCCTTAAATGCTTTAGTATGCGCAGATAGAACACATACCATGGGAATATTGTTAGGATGGCTGTTAATGCAGTTCTGTAGCTTGCAGTTAAATATCTTGTAGAGATAAGGCTATGGCAATACACAATCTGATGATAGCAGCTTCTCTGCTCGAGATAATCGCTTTTCCTTAAATGCATTACTAGGCGCAGATAAAACACATATCAATAAAACACAGTAAGGGGCTATGTAAATGCTGCTTTTCAGTATGTAGAGAAAGCGCTTGTCGAGATAAGGCAAATGAGAGCCGAAATCTGATGACAGCAGTTTCTCTGCTCTAAATAATCACTTTTCTTCAATGCTTATGCTAGCGCAGTAAAAACACATTTAAGGATAATCTAATAAAAAGCTAGCCAAAGCTGCTTTGTAGGATGCAGTGATAGCGCTTGTAGAAATAAAGCAGATGAAAGCCACAATCTGATGATAGCAGCTTCTCTTCTCGAGATAATCGCTTTTCCTTAAATGCATTACTATGCGCAGATAGAACACATATCAAGAGAACATAGTAAGGGGCTCTGTTAATGCTGCTTTTCAGTATGCAGAGAAAGCGCTTGTCGACATAAAGCAAATGAAAGCCGCAATCTGAGGATAGCAGCTTCTCTGCTCGAGATAATCGCTTTTCCTTAAATGCATTACTAGGCGCAGATAAAACACATATCAAGAAAACACAGTAAGGGGCTCTGTTAATGCTGCTTTTTAGTATGCAGAGAAAGCGCTTGTAGAGATAAAGCAAATGAGAGCCGAAATCTGATGACAGCAGTTTCTCTGCTCTAAATAATCACTTTTATTCAATGCTTATGCTAGCGCAGTAAAAACACATTTAAGGATACTCTAATAAAAAGCTAGCCAAAGCTGCTTTGTAGGATGCAGTGATAGCACTTGTAGAAATAAAGCAGTTGAAAGCCACAATCTGATGATAGCAGCTTCTCTACTCGAGATAATCGATTTACTTTAAATGCATTACTAGGCGCAGATAGAACACATATCAAGAGAACATAGTAAGGGGCTCTGTTAATGCTGCTTTTTAGTATGCAGAGAAAGCGCTTGAAGAGATAAAACTGATGAAAGCCACAATCTAGTGACAGCAGTTTCTCTGCTCGAGATAATCACTTTTCCTTCAATGCTTATGCAATCGCAGTTAGAACACATTGAAGGATACTCGAATAAAAAGCTAGCCAAAGCTGCTTTGTAGGTTGCAGTGAAAGCGCTTGTAGAGATAAAGATGATGAAAGCCACAATCTGATGATAGCAGCTTCCCTGCTCGAGATAATCGCTTTTCCTTAAATGCTTTAGTATGCGCAGATAGAACACATACCATGGGAATATTGTTAGGATGGCTGTTAATGCAGTTCTGTAGCTTGCAGTTAAATATCTTGTAGAGATAAGGCTATGGCAATACACAATCTGATGATAGCAGCTTCTCTGCTCGAGATAATCGCTTTTCCTTAAATGCATTACTAGGCGCAAATTAAACACATATCAATAAAACACAGTAAGGGGCTCTGTTAATGCTGCTTTTTAGTATGCAGAGAAAGCGCTTGTCGAGATAAAGCAAATGAGAGCCGCAATCTGATGACAGCAGCTTCTCTGCTCTAAATAATCACTTTTCCTTCAATGCTTATGCTAGCGCAGTAAAAACACATTTAAGGATACTCTAATAAAAAGCTAGCCAAAGCTGCTTTGTAGGATGCAGTGATAGCGCTTGTAGAAATAAAGCAGATGAAAGCCACAATCTGAGGACAGCAGTTTCTATGCTCGAGATAATCACTTTTCTTCAATGCTTATGCTAGCACAGACAGAACACATTTAAGGATACTCTAATAAAATGCTAGGCAAAGCTGTTTTGTAGGATGTAGTGATAGCTCTTGTAGAAATAAAGCAGTTGAAAGCCACAATCTGATGATAGCAGCTTCTCTACTCGAGATAATCGGTTTACCTTAAATGCATTACTAGGCGCAGATAGAAAACACAACAAGAGAGAATAATAAGGAGCTCTGTCAATGCTCCTTTGTAGTTTGCAGAGAAAGCGCTTGAAGAGATAAAGCTGATGAAAGTCACAATCTGAGGATAGCAGCTTCTCTGCCCGAGATAATCGCTTTTCCTTAAATGCATTACTAGGCGCAGATAAAACACATATCAAGAGAACATAGTAAGGGGCTCTGTTAATGCTGCTTTTTAGTATGCAGAGAAAGCGCTTGTCGACATAAAGCAAATGAAAGCCGCAATCTGATGACAGCAGTTTCTCTGCTCCAGATAATCGCTTTTCCTTAAATGCATTACTAGGCGCAGATAAAACACATATCAAGACAACACAGTAAGGGGCCCGGTTAATGCTGCTTTTTAGTATGCAGAGAAAGCGCTTGAAGAGATAAAGCTGATGAAAGCCACAATCTAGTGACAGCAGTTTCTCTGCTCGAAATAATCACTTTTCCTTCAATGCTTATGCAAGCGCAGTTAGAACACATTGAAGGATACTCGAATAAAAAGCTAGCCAAAGCTGCTTTGTAGGTTGCAGTGAAAGCGCTTGTAGAGATAAAGCTGATGAAAGCCACAATCTGATGATAGCAGCTTCCCTGCTCGAGATAATCGCTTTTCCTTAAATGCTTTAGTATGCGCAGATAGAAAACACAACAAGAGAGAATAATAAGGAGCTCTGTCAATGCTCCTTTGTAGTTTGCAGTGAAAGCGCTTGAAGAGATAAAGCTGATGAAAGCCACAATCTGAGGATAGCAGCTTCTCTGCCCGAGATAATCGCTTTTCTTTAAATGCATTACTAGGCGCAGATAAAACACATATCAAGTGAACATAGTAAGGGACTCTGTTAATGCTGCTTTTTAGTATGCAGATAAAGCGCTTGTCGAGATAAAGCAAATGAAAGCCGCAATCTGATGACAGCAGTTTCTCTGCTCGAGATAATCGCTTTTCCTTAAATGCATTACTAGGCGCAGATAAAACACATATCAAGAAAACACAGTAAGGGGCTCTGTTAATGCTGCTTTTTAGTATGCAGAGAAAGCGCTTGTCGAGATAAAGCAAATGAGAGCCGCAATCTGAGGACAGCAGTTTCTCTGCTCTAAATAATCACTTTTCCGTCAATGCTTATGCTAGCGCAGTAAAAACACATTTAAGGATACTCTAATAAAAAGCTAGCCAAAGCTGCTTTGTAGGATGCAGTGATAGCGCTTGTAGAAATAAAGCAGATGAAAGCCACAATCTGATGATAGCAGCTTCTCTACTCGAGATAATCGGTTTACCTTAAATGCATTACTAGGCGCAGATAGAAAACACAACAAGAGAGAATAATAAGGAGCTCTGTCAATGCTCCTTTGTAGTTTGCAGAGAAAGCGCTTGAAGAGATAAAGCTGATGAAAGCCACAATCTGAGGATAGCAGCTTCTCTGCCCGAGATAATCGCTTTTCCTTAAATGCATTACTAGGCGCAGATAGAACACATATCAAGAGAACATAGTAAGGGGCTCTGTTAATGCTGCTTTTTAGTATGCAGAGAAAGCGCTTGTCGACATAAAGCAAAGGAAAGCCGCAATCTGATGACAGCAGTTTCTCTGCCCGAGATAATCGCTTTTCCTTAAATGCATTACTAGGCGCAGATAAAACACATATCAAGACAACACAGTAAGGGGCCCTGTTAATGCTGCTTTTTAGTATGCAGAGAAAGCGCTTGAAGAGATAAAGCTGATGAAAGCCACAATCTAGTGACAGCAGTTTCTCTGCTCGAAATAATCACTTTTCCTTCAATGCTTATGCAAGCGCAGTTAGAACACATTGAAGGATACTCGAATAAAAAGCTAGCCAAAGCTGCTTTGTAGGTTGCAGTGAAAGCGCTTGTAGAAATAAAGCTGATGAAAGCCACAATCTGATGATAGCAGCTTCCCTGCTCGAGATAATCGCTTTTCCTTAAATGCTTTAGTATGCGCAGATAGAACACATACCATGGGAATATTGTTAGGATGGCTGTTAATGCAGTTCTGTAGTTTGCAGTTAAATATCTTGTAGAGATAAGGCTATGGCAATACACAATCTGAGGATAGCAGCTTCTCTGCCCGAGATAATCGCTTTTCCTTAAATGCATTACTAGGCGCAGATAGAACACATATCAAGAGAACATAGTAAGGGGCTCTGTTAATGCTGCTTTTTAGTATGCAGAGAAAGCGCTTGTCGACATAAAGCAAAGGAAAGCCACAATCTGAGGATAGCAGCTTCTCTGCCCGAGATAATCGCTTTTCCTTAAATGCATTACTAGGCGCAGATAAAACACATATCAAGACAACACAGTAAGGGGCCCTGTTAATGCTGCTTTTTAGTATGCAGAGAAAGCGCTTGAAGAGATAAAGCTGATGAAAGCCACAATCTAGTGACAGCAGTTTCTCTGCTCGAAATAATCACTTTTCCTTCAATGCTTATGCAAGCGCAGTTAGAACACATTGAAGGATACTCGAATAAAAAGCTAGCCAAAGCTGCTTTGTAGGTTGCAGTGAAAGCGCTTGTAGAAATAAAGCTGATGAAAGCCACAATCTGATGATAGCAGCTTCTCTGCTCGAGATAATCGCTTTTCCTTAAATGCTATAGTATGCGCAGATAGAACACATACCAAGAGAATATTGTTAGGATGGATGTTAATGCTGTTCTGTAGTTTGCAGTGAAACATCTTGTAGAGATAAGGCTATGGCAATACACAATCTGATGATAGCAGCTTCTCTGCCCGAGATAATCGCTTTTCCTTAAATGCATTACTAGGCGAAGATAAAACACATATCAAGAGAACACAGTAAGGGGCTCTGTTAATGCTGCTTTTTAGTATGCAGAGAAAGCGCTTGTCGAGATAAAGCAAATGAGAGCCGCAATCTGATGACAGCAGTTTCTCTGCTCTAAATAATCACTTTTCCTTCAATGCTTATGCTAGCGCAGTAAAAACACATATAAGGATACTCTAATAAAAAGCTAACCAAAGCTGCTTTGTAGGATGCAGTGATAGCGCTTGTAGAAATAAAGCAGATGAAAGCCACAATCTGATGGTAGCAGCTTCTCTACTCGAGATAATCGGTTTACCTTAAATGCATTACTAGGCGCAGATAGAAAACACAACAAGAGAGAATAATAAGGAGCTCTGTCAATGCTCCTTTGTAGTTTGCAGTGAAAGCGCTTGAAGAGATAAAGCTGATGAAAGCCACAATCTGAGGATAGCAGCTCTTCTGCCCGAGATAATCGCTTTTCCTTAAATGCATTACTAGGTGCAGATAGAACACATATCAAGAGAACATAGTAAGGGGCTCTGTTAATGCTGCTTTTTAGTATGCAGAGAAAGCGCTTGAAGAGATAAAGCTGATGAAAGCCACAATCTAGTGACAGCAGTTTCTCTGCTCGAAATAATCACTTTTCCTTCAATGCTTATGCAAGCGCAGTTAGAACACATTGAAGGATACTCGAATAAAAAGCTAGCCAAGGCTGCTTTGTAGGTTGCAGTGAAAGCGCTTGTAGAGATAAAGCTGATGAAAGCCACAATCTGATGATAGCAGCTTCTCTGCTCGAGATAATCGCTTTTCCTTAAAAGCTATAGTTTGCGAAGATAGAACACATACCAAGAGAATATTGTTAGGATGGATGTTAATGCTGTTCTGTAGTTTGCAGTGAAATATCTTGTAGAGATAAGGTTATGGCAATACACAATCTGATGACAGCAGTTTCTCTGCTCGAGATAATCGCTTTTCCTTAAATGCATTACTAGGCGCAGATAAAACACATATCAAGAAAACACAGTAAGGGGCTCTGTTAATGCTGCTTTTTAGTATGCAGAGAAAGCGCTTGTCGAGATAAAGCAAATGAAAGCCGCAATCTGATGACAGCCGTTTCTCTGCTCGAGATAATCGCATTTCCTTAAAAGCATTACTAGGCGCAGATAAAACACATATCAAGAGAACACAGTAAGGGGCTCTGTTAATGCTGCTTTTTAGTATGCAGAGAAAGTGCTTGAAGAGATAAAGCTGATGAAAGCCACAATCTAGTGACAGCAGTTTCTCTGCTCGAAATAATCACTTTTCCTTCAATGCTTATGCAAGCGCAGTTAGAACACATTGAAGGATACTCGAATAAAAAGCTAGCCAAAGCTGCTTTGTAGTTTGCAGTGAAAGCGCTTCTAGAGATAAAGCTGATGAAAGCCACAATCTGATTATAGCAGCTTCCCTGCTCGAGATAATCGCTTTTCTTAAATGCTTTAGTATGCGCAGATAGAACACATACCATGGGAATATTGTTAGGATGGCTGTTAATGCTGTTCTGTAGTTTGCAGTGAAATATCTTGTAGAGATAAGGCTATGGCAATACACAATCTGATGATAGCAGCTTCTCTGCTCGAGATAATCGCTTTTCCTTAAATGCATTACTAGGCGCAGATAAAACACATATCAAGAAAACACAGTAAGGGGCTCTGTTAATGCTGCTTTTTAGTATGCAGAGAAAGCGCTTGTCGAGATAAAGCAAATGAGAGCCGCAATCTGATGACAGCAGTTTCTCTGCTCTAAATAATCACTTTTCCGTCAATGCTTATGCTAGCGCAGTAAAAACACATTTAAGGATACTCTAATAAAAAGCTAGCCAAAGCTGCTTTGTAGGATGCAGTGATAGCGCTTGTAGAAATAAAGCAGATGAAAGCCACAATCTGATGATAGCAACTTCTCTTCTCGAGATAATCGCTTTTCCTTAAATGCATTACTATGCGCAGATAGAACACATATCAAGAGAACATAGTAAGGGGCTCTGTTAATGCTGCTTTTCAGTATGCAGAGAAAGCGCTTGTCGACATAAAGCAAATGAAAGCCGCAATCTGATGACAGCAGTTTCTCTGCTCGAGATAATCGCTTTTCCTTAAATGCATTACTAGGCGCAGATAAAACACATATCAAGAAAACACAGTAAGGGGCTCTGTTAATGCTGCTTTTTAGAATGCAGAGAAAGCGCTTGTCGAGATAAAGCAAATGAGAGCCGAAATCTGATGACAGCAGTTTCTCTGCTCTAAATAATCACTTTTATTCAATGCTTATGCGAGCGCAGTAAAAACACATTTAAGGATACTCTAATAAAAAGCTAGCCAAAGCTGCTTTGTAGGATGCAGTGATAGCACTTGTAGAAATAAAGCAGTTGAAAGCCACAATCTGATGATAGCAGCTTCTCTACTCGAGATAATCGGTTTACTTTAAATGCATTACTCGGCGCAGATAGAACACATATCAAGAGAACATAGTAAGGGGCTCTGTTAATGCTGCTTTTTAGTATGCAGAGAAAGCGCTTGAAGAGATAAAACTGATGAAAGCCACAATCTAGTGACAGCAGTTTCTCTGCTCGAGATAATCACTTTTCCTTCAATGCTTATGCAATCGCAGTTAGAACACATTGAAGGATACTCGAATAAAAAGCTAGCCAAAGCTGCTTTGTAGGTTGCAGTGAAAGCGCTTGTAGAGATAAAGCTGATGAAAGCCACAATCTGATGATAGCAGCTTCCCTGCTCGAGATAATCGCTTTTCCTTAAATGCTTTAGTATGCGCAGATAGAACACATACCATGGGAATATTGTTAGGATGGCTGTTAATGCAGTTCTGTAGCTTGCAGTTAAATATCTTGTAGAGATAAGGCTATGGCAATACACAATCTGATGATAGCAGCTTCTCTGCTCGAGATAATCGCTTTTCCTTAAATGCATTACTAGGCGCAAATTAAACACATATCAATAAAACACAGTAAGGGGCTCTGTTAATGCTGCTTTTTAGTATGCAGAGAAAGTGCTTGTCGAGATAAAGCAAATGAGAGCCGCAATCTGATGACAGCAGCTTCTCTGCTCTAAATAATCACTTTTCCTTCAATGCTTATGCTAGCGCAGTAAAAACACATTTAAGGATACTCTAATAAAAAGCTAGCCAAAGCTGCTTTGTAGGATGCAGTGATAGCGCTTGTAGAAATAAAGCAGATGAAAGCCACAATCTGATGATAGCAGCTTCTCTACTCGAGATAATCGGTTTACCTTAAATGCATTACTGGGCGCAGATAGAAAACACAACAAGAGAGAATAATAAGGAGCTCTGTCAATGCTCCTTTGTAGTTTGCAGTGAAAGCGCTTGAAGAGATAAAGCTGATGAAAGCCACAATCTGAGGATAGCAGCTTCTCTGCCCGAGATAATCGCTTTTTTCTTAAATGCATTACTAGGCGCAGATAAAACACATATCAAGAGAACATAGTAAGGGGCTCTGTTAATGCTGCTTTTTAGTATGCAGAGAAAGTGCTTGTCGAGATAAAGCAAATGAGAGCCGCAATCTGATGACAGCGGTTTCTCTGCTCTAAATAATCACTTTTCCTTCAATGCTTATGCTAGCGCAGTAGAAACACATTTAAGGATACTCGAATAAAAAGCTAGGCAAAGCTGCTTTGTAGGATGCAGTGATAGCGCTTGTAGAAATAAAGCAGATGAAAGCCACAATCTGATGATAGCAGCTTCTCTACTCGAGATAATCGGTTTACCTTAAATGCATTACTAGGCGCAGATAGAGAACACAACAAGAGAGAATAATAAGGAGCTCTGTCAATGCTCCTTTGTAGTTTGCAGAGAAAGCGCTTGTAGAGATAAAGCTGATGAAAGCCACAATCTGATGATAGCAGCTTCCCTGTTCGAGATAATCGCTTTTCCTTAAATGATTTAGTATGCGCAGATAGAACACATACCATGGGAATATTGTTAGGATGGCTGTTAATGCAGTTCTGTAGTTTGCAGTTAAATATCTTGTAGAGATAAGGCTATGGCAATACACAATCTGATGATAGGAGCTTCTCTGCTCGAGATAATCGCTTTTCCTTAAATGCATTACTAGGCGCAGATAAAACACATATCAATAAAACACAGTAAGGGGCTATGTAAATGCTGCTTTTCAGTATGTAGAGAAAGCGCTTGTCGAGATAAGGCAAATGAGAGCCGAAATCTGATGACAGCAGTTTCTCTGCTCTAAATAATCACTTTTCTTCAATGCTTATGCTAGCGCAGTAAAAACACATTTAAGGATAATCTAATAAAAAGCTAGCCAAAGCTGCTTTGTAGGATGCAGTGATAGCGCTTGTAGAAATAAAGCAGATGAAAGCCACAATCTGATGATAGCAGCTTCTCTTCTCGAGATAATCGCTTTTCCTTAAATGCATTACTATGCGCAGATAGAACACATATCAAGAGAACATAGTAAGGGGCTCTGTTAATGCTGCTTTTCAGTATGCAGAGAAAGCGCTTGTCGACATAAAGCAAATGAAAGCCGCAATCTGATGACAGCAGTTTCTCTGCTCGAGATAATCGCTTTTCCTTAAATGCATTACTAGGCGCAGATAAAACACATATCAAGAAAACACAGTAAGGGGCTCTGTTAATGCTGCTTTTTAGTATGCAGAGAAAGCGCTTGTCGAGATAAAGCAAATGAGAGCCGAAATCTGATGACAGCAGTTTCTCTGCTCTAAATAATCACTTTTATTCAATGCTTATGCTAGCGCAGTAAGAACACATTTAAGGATACTCTAATAAAAAGCTAGCCAAAGCTGCTTTGTAGGATGCAGTGATAGCACTTGTAGAAATAAAGCAGTTGAAAGCCACAATCTGATGATAGCAGCTTCTCTACTCGAGATAATCGGTTTACTTTAAATGCATTACTAGGCGCAGATAGAACACATATCAAGAGAATATAGTAAGGGGCTCTGTTAATGCTGCTTTTTAGTATGCAGAGAAAGCGCTTGAAGAGATAAAACTGATGAAAGCCACAATCTAGTGACAGCAGTTTCTCTGCTCGAGATAATCACTTTTCCTTCAATGCTTATGCAATCGCAGTTAGAACACATTGAAGGATACTCGAATAAAAAGCTAGCCAAAGCTGCTTTGTAGGTTGCAGTGAAAGCGCTTGTAGAGATAAAGATGATGAAAGCCACAATCTGATGATAGCAGCTTCCCTGCTCGAGATAATCGCTTTTCCTTAAATGCTTTAGTATGCGCAGATAGAACACATACCATGGGAATATTGTTAGGATGGCTGTTAATGCAGTTCTGTAGCTTGCAGTTAAATATCTTGTAGAGATAAGGCTATGGCAATACACAATCTGATGATAGCAGCTTCTCTGCTCGAGATAATCGCTTTTCCTTAAATGCATTACTAGGCGCAAATTAAACACATATCAATAAAACACAGTAAGGGGCTCTGTTAATGCTGCTTTTTAGTATGCAGAGAAAGCGCTTGTCGAGATAAAGCAAATGAGAGCCGCAATCTGATGACAGCAGCTTCTCTGCTCTAAATAATCACTTTTCCTTCAATGCTTATGCTAGCGCAGTAAAAACACATTTAAGGATACTCTAATAAAAAGCTAGCCAAAGCTGCTTTGTAGGATGCAGTGATAGCGCTTGAAGAGATAAAGCTGATGAAAGCCACAATCTGAGGATAGCAGCTTCTCTGCCCGAGATAATCGCTTTTTTCTTAAATGCATTACTAGGCGCAGATAGAACACATATCAAGAGAACATAGTAAGGGGCTCTGTTAATGCTGCTTTTTAGTATGCAGTGTATGCGCTTGTCGAGATAAAGCAAATGAAAGCCGCAATCTGATGACAGCAGTTTCTCTGCTCGAGATAATCGCTTTTCCTTAAATGCATTACTAGGCGCAGATAAAACACATATCAAGAAAACATAGTAAGGGGCTCTGTTAATGCTGCTTTTTAGTATGCAGAGAAAGCGCTTGTCGAGATAAAGGAAATGAGAGCCGCAATCTGATGACAGCAGTTTCTCTGCTCTAAATAATCACTTTTCCTTCATTGCTTATGCTAGCGCAGTAAAAACACATTTAAGGATACTCGAATAAAAAGCTAGGCAAAGCTGCTTTGTAGGATGCAGTGATAGCGCTTGAAGTAATAAAGCAGATGAAAGCCACAATCTGATGATAGCAGCTTCTCTACTCGAGATAATCGGTTTACCTTAAATGCATTACTAGGCGCAGATAGAGAACACAACAAGAGAGAATAATAAGGAGCTCTGTCAATGCTCCTTTGTAGTTTGCAGAGAAAGCGCCTGAAGAGATAAAGCTGATGAAAGCCACAATCTGAGGACAGCAGCTTCTCTGCCCGAGATAATCGCTTTTCCTTAAATGCATTACTAGGCGCAGATAGAACACATATCAAGAGAACATAGTAAGGGGCTCTGTTAATGCTGCTTTTTAGTATGCAGAGAAAGCGCTTGTCGAGATAAAGCAAATGAAAGCCGCAATCTGATGACAGCAGTTTCTCTGCTCGAAATAATCACTTTTCCTTCAATGCTTATGCAAGCGCAGTTAGAACACATTGAAGGATACTCGAATAAAAAGCTAGCCAAAGCTGCTTTGTAGGTTGCAGTGAAAGCGCTTGTAGAGATAAAGCTGATGAAAGCCACAATCTGATGATAGCAGCTTCCCTGTTCGAGATAATAGCTTTTCCTTAAATGCTTTAGTATGCGCAGATTGAACACATACCATGGGAATATTGTTAGGATGGCTGTTAATGCAGTTCTGTAGTTTGCAGTTAAATATCTTGTAGAGATAAGGCTATGGCAATACACAATCTGATGATAGCAGCTTCTCTGCTCGAGATAATCGCTTTTCCTTAAATGCATTACTAGGCGCAGATAAAACACATATCAAGAAAACACAGTAAGGGGCTCTGTTAATGCTGCTTTTTAGTATGCAGAGAAAGCGCTTGTCGAGATAAAGCAAATGAGAGCCGCAATCTGATGACAGCAGTTTCTCTGCTCTAAATAATCACTTTTCCTTCAATGCTTTATGCTAGCGCAGTAAAAACACATTTAAGGATACTCTAATAAAAAGCTAGCCAAAGCTGCTTTGTAGGATTCAGTGATAGCGCTTGTAGAAATAAAGCAGATGAAAGCCACAATCTGAGGACAGCAGTTTCTATGCTCGAGATAATCACTTTTTTCAATGCTTATGCTAGCACAGACAGAACACATTTAAGGATACTCTAATAAAATGCTAGGCAAAGCTGTTTTGTAGGATGTAGTGATAGCTCTTGTAGAAATAAAGCAGTTGAAAGCCACAATCTGATGATAGCAGCTTCTCTACTCGAGATAATCGGTTTACCTTAAATGCATTACTAGGCGCAGATAGAAAACACAACAAGAGAGAATAATAAGGGTCTCTGTCAATGCTCCTTTGTAGTTTGCAGTGAAAGCGCTTGAAGAGATAAAGCTGATGAAAGCCACAATCTGAGGATAGCAGCTTCTCTGCTCGAGATAATCGCTTTTCCGTAAATGCTTTACTAGGCGCAGATAAAACACATATCAAGAAAACACAGTAAGGGGCTCTGTTAATGCTGCTTTTTAGTATGCAGAGAAAGCGCTTGTCGAGATAAAGCAAATGAGAGCCGCAATCTGATGACAGCAGTTTCTCTGCTCCAGATAATCGCTTTTCCTTAAATGCATTACTAGACGCAGATAAAACACATATCAAGACAACACAGTAAGGGGCCCTGTTAATGCTGCTTTTTAGTATGCAGAGAAAGCGCTTGAAGAGATAAAGCTGATGAAAGCCACAATCTAGTGACAGCAGTTTCTCTGCTCGAAATAATCACTTTTCCTTCAATGCTTATGCAAGCGCAGTTAGAACACATTGAAGGATACTCGAATAAAAAGCTAGCCAAAGCTGCTTTGTAGGTTGCAGTGAAAGCGCTTGTAGAGATAAAGCTGATGAAAGCCACAATCTGATGATAGCAGCTTCCCTGCTCGAGATAATCGCTTTTCCTTAAATGCTTTAGTATGCGCAGATAGAAAACACAACAAGAGAGAATAATAAGGAGCTCTGTCAATGCTCCTTTGTAGTTTGCAGTGAAAGCGCTTGAAGAGATAAAGCTGATGAAAGCCACAATCTGAGGATAGCAGCTTCTCTGCCCGAGATAATCGCTTTTCCTTAAATGCATTACTAGGCGCAGATAAAACACATATCAAGAAAACACAGTAAGGGGCTCTGTTAATGCTGCTTTTTAGTATGTAGAGAAAGCGCTTGTCGAGATAAAGCAAATGTGAGCCGCAATCTGATGACAGCAGTTTCTCTGCTCTAAATAATCACTTTTCCTTCAATGCTTATTCTAGCGCAGTAAAAACACATTTAAGGATACTCGAATAAAAAGCTAGCCAAAGCTGCTTTGTAGGATGCAGTGATAGCGCTTGTAGAAATAAAGCAGATGAAAGCCACAATCTGATGATAGCAGCTTCTCTACTCGAGATAATCGGTTTACCTTAAATGCATTACTAGGCGCAGATAGAAAACACAACAAGAGAGAATAATAAGGAGCTCTGTCAATGCTCCTTTGTAGTTTGCAGAGAAAGCGCTTGAAGAGATAAAGCAGATGAAAGCCACAATCTGAGGATAGCAGCTTCTCTGCCCGAGATAATCGCTTTTCCTTAAATGCATTACTAGGCGCAGATAGAACACATATCAAGAGAACATAGTAAGGGGCTCTGTTAATGCTGCTTTTTAGTATGCAGAGAAAGCGCTTGTCGAGATAAAGCAAATGAAAGCCGCAATCTGATGACAGCAGTTTCTCTGCTCGAGATAATCGCTTTTCCTTAAATGCATTACTAGGCGCAGATAAAACACATATCAAGAGAACATAGTAAGGGGCTCTGTTAATGCTGCTTTTTAGTATGCAGAGAAAGCGCTTGAAGAGATAAAGCTGATGAAAGCCACAATCTAGTGACAGCAGTTTCTCTGCTCGAGATAATCACTTTTCCTTCAATGCTTATGCAATCGCAGTTAGAACACATTGAAGGATACTCGAATAAAAAGCTAGCCAAAGCTGCTTTGTAGGTTGCAGTGAAAGCGCTTGTAGAGATAAAGCTGATGAAAGCCACAATCTGATGATAGCAGCTTCCCTGCTCGAGATAATCGCTTTTCCTTAAATGCTTTAGTATGCGCAGATAGAACACATACCATGGGAATATTGTTAGGATGGCTGTTAATGCAGTTCTGTAGTTTGCAGTTAAATATCTTGTAGAGATAAGGCTATGGCAATACACAATCTGATGATAGCAGCTTCTCTGCTCGAGATAATCGCTTTTCCTTAAATGCATTACTAGGCGCTGATAGAAAACACAACAAGAGAGAATAATAAGGAGCTCTGTCAATGCTCCTTTGTAGTTTGCAGTGAAAGCGCTTGAAGTGATAAAGCTGATGAAAGCCACAATCTGAGGATAGCAGCTTCTCTGCCCGAGATAATCGCTTTTCTTTAAATGCATTACTAGGCGCAGATAAAACACATATCAAGAGAACATAGTAAGGGGCTCTGTTAATGCTGCTTTTTAGTATGCAGAGAAAGCGCTTGTCGAGATAAAGCAAATGAAAGCCGCAATCTGATGACAGCAGTTTCTCTGCTCGAGATAATCGCTTTTCCTTAAATGCATTACTAGGTGCAGATAAAACACATATCAAGAAAACACAGTAAGGGGCTCTGTTAATGCTGCTTTTTAGTATGCAGAGAAAGCGCTTGTCGAGATAAAGCAAATGAAAGCCGCAATCTGATGACAGCAGTTTCTCTGCTCGAGATAATCGCTTTTCCTTAAATGCTTATTCTAGCACTGTAAAAACACATTTAAGGGTACTCGAATAAAAAGCTAGCCAAAGCTGCTTTGTAGGATGCAGTGATAGCGCTTGTAGAAATAAAGCAGATGAAAGCCACAATCTGATGATAGCAGCTTCTCTACTCGAGATAATCGGTTTACCTTAAATGCATTACTAGGCGCAGATAGAAAACACAACAAGAGAGAATAATAAGGAGCTCTGTCAATGCTCCTTTGTAGTTTACAGTGAAAGCGCTTGAAGAGATAAAGCTGATTAAAGCCACAATCTGAGGATAGCAGCTTCTCTGCTCGAGATAATCGCTTTTCCTTAAATGCATTAGTAGGCGCAGATAAAACACATATCAAGAAAACACAGTACGGGGCTCTGTTAATGCTGCTTTTTAGTATGCAGAGAAAGCGCTTGTCGAGATAAAGCAAATGAAAGCCGCAATCTGATGACAGCAGTTTCTATGCTCGAGATAATCGCTTTTCCTTAAATGCATTACTAGTCGCAGATAAAACATATATCAAGAGAACAAAGTAAGGGGCTCTGTTAATGCTGCTTTTTAGTATGCAGAGAAAGCGCTTGAAGAGTTAAAGCTGATGAAAGCCACAATCTAGTGACAGCAGTTTCTCTGCTCGAAATAATCACTTTTCCTTCAATGCTTATGCAAGCGCAGTTAGAACACATTTAAGAATACTCGAAAAAAAAAGCTAGCCAACGCAGCTTTGTAGGTTGAAGTGAAAGCGCTTGTAGAGATAAAGCTGATGAAAGCCACAATCTGAAGATAGCAGCTTCTCTACTCGAGATAATCGCTTTTCCTTAAATGCATTACTAGGCGCAGATAAAACACATATCAAGAAAACACAGTAAGGGGCTCTGTTAATGCTGCTTTTTAGTATGCAGAGAAAGCGCTTGAAGAGATAAAGCAAATGAGAGCCGCAATCTGATGACAGCAGTTTCTCTGCTCTAAATAATCACTTTTCTTCAATGCTTATGCTAGCGCAGTCAGAACACATTTAAGGATACTCTAATAAAAAGCTAGCCAAAGCTGCTTTGTAGGATGTAGTGATAGCTCTTGTAGAAATAAAGCAGTTTAAAGCCACAATCTGATGATAGCAGCTTCTCCACTCGAGATAATCGGTTTACCTTAAATGTATTACTAGGCGCAGGTAGAAAAATAACAAGAGAGAATAATAAGGGGCTCTGTCAATGCTCCTTTGTAGTTTGCAGTGAAAGCGCTTGAAGAGATAAAGCTGATGAAAGCCACAATCTGAGGATAGCAGCTTCTCTGCTCGAGATAATCGCTTTTCTTTAAATGCATTACTAGGCGCAGATAAAACACATATCACGAAAACACAGTAAGGGGCTCTGATAATGCTGCTTTTTAGTATGCAGAGAAATCGCTAGTAGAAATAAAGCAGA
The DNA here is from genome assembly GCA_033558105.1 of Coccyzus lansbergi. Classification (NCBI taxonomy): domain Eukaryota; kingdom Metazoa; phylum Chordata; class Aves; order Cuculiformes; family Coccyzidae; genus Coccyzus; species Coccyzus lansbergi. The sequence continues at coordinate 288,481 of JAUMJK010000745.1, read as the reverse complement.
TGAAAGCCACAATCTGATGATAGCAGCTTCTCTGCTCGTGATAATCGCTTTTCCTTAAATGCATTACTAGGCGCAGATAGAACACATATCAAGAGAACTTAGTAAGGCGCTCTGTTAATTCTGCTTCTTACGTTGCAGTGAAAGCGCTTGTAGAGATAAAGCTCATAAAAGCCACAATCTGAGGATAGCAGCTTCTCTGCTCGAGATAATCGCTTTTCCTTAAATGCATTACTAGGCGCAGATAAAACACATATCAAGAAAACACAGTAAGGGGCTCTGTTAATGTGAAAACACAGTAAGGTGTTCTGATAATGCTGCTTTTTAGTATGCAGAGAAAACGCTTGAAGAGATAAAGCTGATGAAAGCCACAATCTAGTGACAAGAGTTTCTCTGCTCGAAATAAACACTTTTACTTAAATGCTTATGTAAGCGCTGTAAGAACACATTTAAGGACACTCTAATGAAAAGCTAGACAAAGCTGCTTTTTAGGTTGCAGTGTATGCGCTTGTAGAGATAAAGCTGATTAAAGCCACAATCTGATGATAGCAGCTTCTCTGCTCGAGATAATCGCTTTTCCTTAAATGCATTACTAGGCGCAGATAGAACACATATCAAGAGAACTTAGTAAGGCGCTCTGTTAATTCTGCTTTTTAGTATGCAGAGAAAGCGCTTGAAGAGATAAAGCAAATGAGAGCCGCAATCTGATGACAGCAGTTTCTGTGCTCTAAATAATCACTTTTCCTTAAATGCTTATGCTTGCGCAGTTAGAGCACATTTAAGGATAATCTAATAGAAAGCTAGCCAAAGCTGCTTTGTAGGATGCAGTGATAGCGCTTGTAGAAATAAAGCAGATGAAAGCCACAATCTGATGATAGCAGCTTCTCTGCTCGAGATAATCGCTTTTCCTTAAATGCATTACTAGGCGCAGATAAAACACATATCAAGAAAACACAGTAAGGGGCTCTGTTAATGCTGCTTTTTAGTATGCAGAGAAAGCGCTTGAAGAGATAAAGCAAATGAGAGTCGCAATCTGATGACAGCAGTTTCTCTGCTCTAAATAATCACTTTTCTTCAATGCTTATGCTAGCGCAGTCATAACACATTTAAGGATACTCTAATAAAAAGCTAGGCAAAGCTGTTTTGTAGGATGTAGTGATAGCTCTTGTAGGAATAAAGCAGTTGAAAGCCACAATCTGATGATAGCAGCTTCTCTACTCGAGATAATCGGTTTACCTTAAATGCATTACTAGGCGCAGATAGAAAACATAACAAGAGAGAATAATAAGGGGCTCTGTCAATGCTCCTTTGTAGTTTGCCGTGAAAGAGCTTGAAGAGATAAAGCTGATGAAAGCCACAATCTGATGATAGCAGCTTCTTTACTGGAGATAATCGCTTTTCCTTAAATGCATTACTAGGCGCAGATAAAACACATATCAAGAAAACACAGTACGGGGCTCTGTTAATGCTGCTTTTTAGTATGCAGAGAAAGCGCTTGTCGAGATAAAGCAAATGAAAGCCGCAATCTGATGACAGCAGTTTCTATGCTCGAGATAATCGCTTTTCCTTAAATGCATTACTAGTCGCAGATAAAACATATATCAAGAGAACAAAGTAAGGGGCTCTGTTAATGCTGCTTTTTAGTATGCAGAGAAATCGCATGAAGAGTTAAAGCTGATGAAAGCCACAATCTAGTGACAGCAGTTTCTCTGCTCGAAATAATCACTTTTCCTTCAATGCTTATGCAAGCGCAGTTAGAACACATTTAAGAATACTCGAATAAAAAGCTAGCCAACGCAGCTTTGTAGGTTGAAGTGAAAGCGCTTGTAGAGATAAAGCTGATGAAAGCCACAATCTGATGATAGCAGCTTCTCTACTCGAGATAATCGCTTTTCTTTAAATGCATTACTAGGCGCAGATAAAACACATATCAAGAAAACACAGTAAGGGGCTCTGTTAATGCTGCTTTTTAGTATGCAGAGAAAGCGCTTGAAGAGATAAAGCAAATGAGAGCCGCAATCTGATGACAGCAGTTTCTCTGCTCTAAATAATCACTTTTCTTCAATGCTTATGCTAGCGCATTCAGAACACATTTAAGGATACTCTAATAAAAAGCTAGGCAAAGCTGTTTTGTAGGATGTAGTGATAGCTCTCGTAGAAATAAAGCAGTTGAAACCCACAATCTGATGATAGCAGCTTCTCTACTCGAGATAATCGGTTTACCTTAAATGCATTACTAGGGGCAGATAGAAAACATAACAAGAGAGAATAATAAGGGGCTCTGTCAATGCTCCTTTGTAGTTTTCCGTGAAAGCGCTTGAAGAGATAAAGCTGATGAAAGCCACAATCTGAGGATAGCAGCTTCTCTGCCCGAGATAATCGCTTTTCCTTAAATGCATTACTAGGCGCAGATAGAACACATATCAAGAGAATATAGTAAGGCGCTCTGTTAATTCTTCTTCTTACGTTGCAGTGAAAGCGCTTGTAGAGATAAAGCTCATGAAAGCCACAATCTGAGGATAGCAGCTTCTCTGCTCGAGATAACCGCTTTTACTTAAATACATTACTAGGCGCCGATAAAACACATATCATGAAAACACAGTAAGGTGTTCTGATAATGCTGCTTTTTAGTATGCAGAGAAAAGGCTTGAAGAGATAAAGCTGATGAAAGCCACAATCTAGTGACAACAGTTTCTCTGCTCGAAATAAACACTTTTCCTTAAATGCTTATGTAAGCGCTGTAAGAACACATTTAAGGACACTCTAATGAAAAGCTAGACAAAGCTGCTTTTTAGGTTGCAGTGTAAGCGCTTGTAGAGATAAAGCTGATTAAAGCCACAATCTGATGATAGCAGCTTCTCTGCTCGAGATAATCGCTTTTCCTTAAATGCATTACTAGGCGCAGATAAAACACATATCACGAAAACACAGTAAGGGGCTCTGATAATGCTGCTTTTTAGGTTGCAGAGAAATCGCTTGTAGAAATAAAGCAGATGAAAGCCACAATCTGATGATAGCAGCTTCTCTGCTCGTGATAATCGCTTTTCCTTAAATGCATTACTAGGCGCAGATAGAACACATATCAAGAGAACTTAGTAAGGCGCTCTGTTAATTCTGCTTCTTACGTTGCAGTGAAAGCGCTTGTAGAGATAAAGCTCATGAAAGCCACAATCTGAGGATAGCTGCTTCTCTGCTCGTGATAATCGCTTTTCCTTAAATGCATTACTAGGCGCAGATAAAACACATATCAAGAAAACACTGTAAGGGGCTCTGTTAATGCTGCTTTTTAGTATGCAGAGAAAGCGCTTGTCGAGATAAATAAATGAGAGCCGCAATCTGATGACAGCAGTTTCTCTGCTCTAAATAATCACTTTTCATAAATGCTTATGCTAGCGCAGTCAGAACACATTTAAAGATACTCTAATAAAAAGCTAGGCAAAGCTGCTTTGTAGGATGCAGTGATAGCGCTTGTAGAAATAAAGCAGATGAAAGCCACAATCTGATGATAGCAGCTTCTCTACTCGAGATAATCGGTTTACCTTAAATGCATTACTAGGCGCAGATAGAACAGATAACAAGAGAGAAAATAAGGGGCTCTGTCAATGCTCCTTTGTAGTTTGCAGTGAAAGCGCTTGAAGAGGTAAAGCTGATGAAAGCCACAATCTGATGATAGCAGCTTCTTTACTGGAGATAATCGCTTTTCCTTAAATGCATTACTAGGCGCAGATAAAACACATATCAAGAAAACACAGTACGAGGCTCTGTTAATGCTGCTTTTTAGTATGCAGAGAAAGCGCTTGTCGAGATAAAGCAAATGAAAGCCGCAATCTGATGACAGCAGTTTCTATGCTCGAGATAATCGCTTTTCTTTAAATGCATTACTAGTCGCAGATAAAACATATATCAAGAGAACAAAGTAAGGGGCTCTGTTAATGCTGCTTTTTAGTATGCAGAGAAAGCGCTTGAAGAGATAAAACTGATGAAAGCCACAATCTAGTGACAGCAGTTTCTCTGCTCGAAATAATCACTTTTCCTTCAATGCTTATGCAAGCGCAGTTAGAACACATTTAAGAATACTCGAATAAAAAGCTAGCCAACGCAGCTTTGTAGGTTGAAGTGAAAGCGCTTGTAGAGATAAAGCTGATGAAAGCCACAATCTGATGATAGCAGCTTCTCTACTCGAGATAATCGCTTTTCCTTAAATGCATTACTAGGCGCAGATAAAACACATATCAAGAAAACACAGTAAGGGGCTCTGTTAATGCTGCTTTTTAGTATGCAGAGAAAGCGCTTGAAGAGATAAAGCAAATGAGAGCCGCAATCTGATGACAGCAGTTTCTCTGCTCTAAATAATCACTTTTCTTCAATGCTTATGCTAGCGCAGTCACAACACATTTAAGGATACTCTAATAAAAAGCTAGGAAAAGCTGTTTTGTAGGATGTAGTGATAGCTCTTGTAGAAATAAAGCAGTTGAAAGCCACAATCTGATGATAGCAGCTTCTCTACTCGAGATTATCGGTTTACCTTAAATGCATTACTAGGCGCAGATAGAAAACATAACAAGAGAGAATAATAAGGGGCTCTGTCAATGCTCCTTTGTAGTTTGCAGTGAAAGCGCTTGAAGAGATAAAGCTGATGAAAGCCACAATCTGAGGATAGCAGCTTCTCTGCTCGAGATAATCGCTTTTCCTTAAATGCATAACTAGGCGCAGATAAAACACATATCACGAAAACACAGTAAGGGGGTCTGATAATGCTCCTTTTTAGTATGCAGAGAAATCGCTTCTAGAAATAAACCAGATGAAAGCCACAATCTGATGATAGCAGCTTCTCTGCTCATGATAATCGCTTTTCCTTAAATGCATTACTAGGCGCAGATAGAACACATATCAAGAGAACTTAGTAAGGCGCTCTGTTAATTCTGCTTCTTACGTTGCAGTGAAAGCTCTTGTAGAGATAAAGCTCATGAAAGCCACAATCTGAGGATAGCAGCTTCTCTGCTCGAGATAATCGCTTTTCCTTAAATGCATTACTAGGCGCAGATAAAACACATATCAAGAAAACACAGTAAGGTGTTCTGATAATGCTGCTTTTTAGTATGCAGAGAAAACGCTTGAAGAGATAAAGCTGATGAAAGCCACAATCTAGTGACAGCAGTTTCTCTGCTCGAAATAATCACTTTTCCTTCAATGCTTATGCAAGCGCAGTTAGAACACATTTAAGAATACTCGAATAAAAAGCTAGCCAACGCAGCTTTGTAGGTTGAAGTGAAAGCGCTTGTAGAGATAAAGCCACAATCTGATGATAGCAACTTCTCTTCTCGAGATAATCGCTTTTCCTTAAATGCATTACTATGCGCAGATAGAACACATATCAAGAGAACATAGTAAGGGGCTCTGTTAATGCTGCTTTTCAGTATGCAGAGAAAGCGCTTGTCGACATAAAGCAAATGAAAGCCGCAATCTGATGACAGCAGTTTCTCTGCTCGAGATAATCGCTTTTCCTTAAATGCATTACTAGGCGCAGATAAAACACATATCAAGAAAACACAGTAAGGGGCTCTGTTAATGCTGCTTTTTAGAATGCAGAGTAAGCGCTTGTCGAGATAAAGCAAATGAGAGCCGAAATCTGATGACAGCAGTTTCTCTTCTCTAAATAATCACTTTTCTTCAATGCTTATGCTAGCGCAGTCAGAACACATTTATGGATACTCTAATAAAAAGCTAGGCAAAGCTGTTTTGTAGGATGTAGTGATAGCTCTTGTAGAAATAAAGCAGTTGAAAGCCACAATCTGATGATAGCAGCTTCTCTACTCGAGATAATAGGTTTACCTTAAATGCATTACTAGGCGCAGATAGAAAACATAACAAGAGAGAATAATAAGGGGCTCTGTCAATGCTCCTTTGTAGTTTGCCGTGAAAGCGCTTGAAGAGATAAAGCTGATGAAAGCCGCAATCTGATGATAGCAGCTTCTTTACTGGAGATAATCGCTTTTCCTTAAATGCATTACTAGGCGCAGATAGAACACATATCAAGAGAACATAGTAAGGCGCTCTGTTAATTCTGCTTCTTACCTTGCAGTGAAAGCTCTTGTAGAGATAAAGCTCATGAAAGCCACAATCTGAGGATAGCAGCTTCTCTGCTCGAGATAATCGCTTTTACTTAAATACATTACTAGGCGCAGATAAAACACATATCAAGAAAACACAGTAAGGTGTTCTGATAATGCTGCTTTTTAGTATGCAGAGAAAACGCTTGAAGAGATAAAGCTGATGAAAGCCACAATCTAGTGACAGCAGTTTCTCTGCTCGAAATAATCACTTTTCCTTAAATGCTTATGTAAGCGCTGTTAGAACACATTTAAGGACACTCTAATGAAAATCTAGAAAAAGCTGCTTTTTAGGTTGCAGAGAAAGCGCTTGTAGAAATAAAGCAGATGAAAGCCACAATCTGATGATAGCAGCTTCTCTGCTCGAGATAATCGCTTTTCCTTAAATGCATTACTAGGCGTAGATAAAACACATATCACGAAAACACAGTAAGGGGCTCTGATAATGCTGCATTTTTTTATGCAGAGAAATCGCTTGTAGAAATAAAGCAGATGAAAGCCACAATCTGAGGATAGCAGCTTCTCTGCTCGTGATAATCGCTTTTCCTTAAATGCATTACTAAGCGCAGATAGAACACATATCAAGAGAACATAGTAAGGCGCTCTGTTAATTCTGCTTCTTACGTTGCAGTGAAAGCGCTTGTAGAGATAAAGCTCATGAAAGCCACAATCTGAGGATAGCAGCTTCTCTGCTCGAGATAATCGCTTTTCCTTAAATGCATTACTAGGCGCAGATAAAACACATATCAAGAAAACACAGTAAGGGGCTCTGTTAATGCTGCTTTTTAGTATGCAGAGAAAGCGCTTGTCGAGATAAAGCAAATGAGAGCCGCAATCTGATGACAGCAGTTTCTCTGCTCTAAATAATCACTTTTCTTAAATGCTTATGCTAGCGCAGTCAGAACACATTTAAAGATACTCTAATAAAATCTAGGCAAAGCTGCTTTGTAGGATGCAGTGATAGCGCTTGTAGAGATAAAGCAGATGAAAGCCACAATCTGATTATAGCAGCTTCTCTGCTCGAGATAATCGCTTTTCCTTAAATGCATTTCTAGGCGCAGATAGAACACATATCAAGAGAACTTAGTAAGGCGCTCTGTTAATTCTGTTTCTTACGTTGCAGTGAAAGCGCTTGTAGTGGTAAAGCTCATGAAAGCCACAATCTGAGGATAGCAGCTTCTCTGCTCGAGATAATCGCTTTTCCTTAAATGCATTACTAGGCGCAAATAAAACACATATCAAGAAAACACAATAAGGGGCTCTGTTAATGCTGCTTTTTAGTATGCAGAGAAAACACTTGAAGAGATAAAGCTGATGAAAGCCACAATCTGATGATAGCAGCTTCTTTACTGGAGATAATCGCTTTTCCTTAAATGCATTACTAGGCGCAGATAAAACACATATCAAGAAAACACAGTACGGGGCTCTGTTAATGCTGCTTTTTAGTATGCAGAGAAAGCGCTTGTCGAGATAAAGCAAATGAAAGCCGCAATCTGATGACAGCAGTTTCTATGCTCGAGATAATCGCTTTTCCTTAAATTCATTACTAGTCGCAGATAAAACATATATCAAGAGAACAAAGTAAGGGGCTCTGTTAATGCTGCTTTTTATTATGCAGAGAAAGCTCTTGAAGAGTTAAAGCTGATGAAAGCCACAATCTAGTGACAGCAGTTTCTCTGCTCGAAATAATCACTTTTCCTTCAATGCTTATGCAAGCGCAGTTAGAACACATTTAAGAATACTCGAATAAAAAGCTAGCAAACGCAGCTTTGTAGGTTGAAGTGAAAGCGCTTGTAGAGATAAAGCTGATGAAAGCCACAATCTCATGATAGCAGCTTCTCTGATCGAGATAATCGCTTTTCCTTAAATGCATTACTAGGCGCAGATAAAACACATATCAAGAAAACACAGTAAGGGGCTCTGTTAATGCTGCTTTTTAGTATGCAGAGAAAGCGCTTGAAGAGATAAAGCAAATGAGAGCCGCAATCTGATGACAGCAGTTTCTCTGCTCTAAATAATCACTTTTCTTCAATGCTTATGCTAGCACAGACAGAACACATTGAAGGATACTCTAATAAAAATCCAGGCAAAGCTGTTTTGTAGAATGTAGTGATAGCTCTTGTAGAAATAAAGCAGTTGAAAGCCACAATCTGATGATAGCAGCTTCTCTACTCGAGATAATCGGTTTACCTTAAATGCAATACTAGTCGCAGATAGAAAACACAACAAGAGAGAATAATAAGGGTCTCTGTGAATGCTCCTTTGTAGTTTGCAGTGAAAGCGCTTGAAGAGATAAAGCTGATGAAAGCCACAATCTGAGGATAGCAGCTTCTCTGCTCGAGATAATCGCTTTTCCGTAAATGAATTACTAGGCGCAGATAGAACACATATCAAGAGAACATAGTAAGGCGCTCTGTTAATTCTGCTTCTTACGTTGCAGTGAAAGCGCTTGTAGAGATAAAACTCATGAAAGCCACAATCTGATGATAGCAGCTTCTCTGCTCGAGATAATCGCTTTTCCTTAAATGCATTACTAGGCGCAGATAGAACACATATCAAGAGAACTTAGTAAGGCGCTCTGTTAATGCTGCTTTTTAGTATGCAGAGAAAAGGCTGGAAGAGATAAAGCTGATGAAAGCCACAATCTAGTGACAGCAGTTTCTCTTCTCGAAATAATCACTTTTCATTAATTGCTTATGTAAGCGCTGTTAGAACACATTTAAGGACACTCTAATGAAAAGGTAGACAAAGCTGCTTTTTAGGTTGCAATGAAATCGATTGTCGAGATAAAGCAAATGAAAGCCGCAATCTGATGACAGCAGTTTCTATGCTCGAGATAATCGCTTTTCCTTAAATGCATTACTAGGCGCTGATAAAACACACATCAAGAGAACACAGTAAGGAGCTCTGTTAATGCTGCTTTTTAGTATGCAGAGAAAACGCTTGAAGAGATAAAGCTGATGAAAGCCACAATGTAGTGACAGCAGTTTCTCTGCTCCTGATAATCGCTTTTCCTTAAATGCTTATGCTTGCGCAGTTAGAGCACATTTAAGGATAATCTAATAAAAAGCTAGCCAAAGCTGCTTTGTAGGATGCAGTGATAGCGCTTGTAGAAATAAAGCAGATGAAAGAAACAATCTAGTGACAGCAGTTTCTCTGCTCGAAATAATCACTTTTACTTCAATGCTTATGCAAGCGCAGTAAGAACACATTTAAGGATCCTCGAATAAAAAGCTAACCAAAGCTGCTTTGTAGGTTGCAGTGAAAGCGCTTGTAGAGATAAAGCTGATGAAAGCCACAATCTGATGATAGCAGCTTCTCTACTCGTGATAATCGCTTTTCCTTAAATGCATTACTAGGCGCAGATAGAACACATAACAACTGAGAATAATAAGGGGCTCTCTTAATACTGCTTTGTAGTTAGCAGTCAAAGCGCCTGTAAAGCTAAAGCTAATGAAAGCAAAAATCTAGTGACAACAGTTTCTCTGCTCGAAATAATCACTTTTCCTTAAATGCTTATGTAAGCGCTGTTAGAACACTTTTAAGGACACTCTAATGAAAAGCTAGACAAAGCTGCTTTTTAGGTTGCAGAGAAAGCGCTTGTAGAGATAAAGCTCATGAAAGCCACAATTTGATGATAGCAGCTTCTCTGCTCGAGATAATCCCTTTTACTTAAATACATTACATGGCGCAGATTAAACACATATCAAGAGAACACAGTAAGGGGATCTGATAATGCTGCTTTTTAGTATGCAGAGAAAACGCTTGAAGAGATAAAGCTGATGAAAGCCACAATCTGATGGTAGAAGCTTCTATACTCGAGTTAATCGCTTTTCCTTAAATGCATTACTAGGCGCAGATAAAACACATATCAAGAGAACACAGTAGGGGGCTCTGTTAATGCTGCTTTTTAGTATGCAGAGAAAGCGCTTGAAGAGATAAAGCTGATGAAAGCCACAATCTGATGGTAGAAGCTTCTATACTCGAGTTAATCGCTTTTCCTTAAATGCTTTAGTAAGCGCTGAAGGAACACACTCCAGGAAACTATAATAAAAAGCTAGCCAAAGCTGCTTTGAAAGTTGCAGTGAAAGCGCCTGAAGAGATAAAGCTGATGAAAGCCACAATCTGATGATAGCAGCTTCTTTACTGGAGATAATCGCTTTTCCTTAAATGCTTTACTAGGCGCAGATAAAACACATATCAAGAAAACACAGTAAGGGGCTCTGTTTATGCTGCTTTCTAGTATGCAGAGAAAGCGCTTGTCGAGATAAAGCAAATGAAAGCCGCAATCTGATGACAGCAGTTTCTATGCTCGAGATAATCGCTTTTCTTAAATGCTTTACTAGGCGCAGATAAAACACATATCAAGAGAACACAGTAAGGGTCTCTGTTAATGCTGCTTTTTAGTATGCAGAGAAAGCGCTTGAAGAGATAAAGCTGATGAAAACCACAATCTAGTGACAGCAGTTTCTCTGCTCGAAATAATCACTTTCAATTCAATGCTTATGCAAGCGCAGTTAGAACACATTTAAGGATACTCGAATAAAAAGCTAAGCAAAGCTGCTTTGTAGGTTGCGGTGAAAGCGCTTGTAGAGATAAAGCTGATGAAAGCCACAATCTGATGATAGCAGCTTCTCTACTCGAGATAATCGGTTTACCTTAAATGCATTACTAGGCGCAGATAGAACAGATATCAAGAGAACATTGTTAGGATGTCTGTTAACGCTGCTTTGTAGTGTGCAGTGAAATATCTTGTAGAGATAAGGCTATGGAAATACACAATCTGATGATAGCAGCTTCTCTGCTCGAGATAACCGGTTTATCTTAAATTAATTACTAGGCGCTGATAGAACACATACCTAGAGAACATAGTAAGGAGTTCTGTTAATTCTGCTTCCTAGGTTGCAGTTAAAGCGCTTGTAGAGCTAAAACTCATGAAAGCCACAATCTGATGATAGCAGCTTCTCTGATCGTGATAATAGCTTTAACTTAAATACATTACAAGGCGCAGATAAAACACATACCAAGAGAACATAGTAAGCTGCTCTGTTAATACTGCATCCTAGCTTGCAGTGAAAGCGCTTATAGAGTTAAAGCTCATGAAAGCCACAATCTGAAGATAGCAGCTTCTCTGCTGGAGATAATCTCTTTTCCTTAAATGCTTTACTAGGCGCAGATAGAAGACATATCAAGAGAACATTGTTAGCATGTCTGTTAATGCTCCTTTGTAGTTTGCAGTGAAAACGCATGTCGAGATAAATCTAATGAAAGCCACAACCTGATGATAGGAGTTTCACTTCTCGAAATAATCACTTTTCGTTAAATGCTTATGTAAGCGCTGTTAGAACACATTTCAGGACACTCTAATAAAAAGCTAGGCAAAGCTGCTTTGTAGGTTGCAGTGAAAGCGCTTATAGAGTTAAAGCACATGAAAGCCTCAATCTGATTATAGCAGTATCTCTGTTCCAAGTAATCGCTTTTCCTTCAATGCTTATGTCAGCGCAGTTAGAACACATTTAAGGACACTCTAATAAAAAGCTAGTTAAATCTTCTTTGTAGGTTGCAGTGAAAGCCCTTGCAGAGATAAGGCTGATGAAAGCCAAAATCTGAGGATAGCAGCTTCTCTGCTCGAGATAACAGCTTTTCCTTAAATACATTACTAGGCGCAGATAAAACACATATCAAGATTACATAGTAAGGAGCTCTGTTACTACAGCTTTGTAAGTTGCAGTGAAAGCGCTTATAGAGTTAAAGCTCATGAAAGCCACAATCTGATGATAGCAGCTTGTCTACTCGAGAAAATCGCTTTTCCTTAAATACATTACTAGGCGCAGATAGAACACATAATAAGAGAACGTAGTAAGGAGCTCTGTTAATTCTGCTTCCTAGGTTGCAGTGAAAGCGCTTGTAGAGATAAAGGTCATGAAAGCCAGAATCTGATGATAGCAGCTTCTCTGCTCGAGATTATCCCTTTAACTTAAATGCATTACTAGGCGGAGATAGAACACATATCAAGAGACCATAGTAAGGGGCTCTGTTAATGCTGCTTTCTAGCTTGCAGTGAAAGCGCTTATAGAGTTAAAGCTCATGAAAGCCACAACCTGATAATAGCAGCTTCTCTGCTCGAGATTATCCCTTTAACTTAAATGCATTACTAGGCGGAGATAGAACACATATCAAGAGACCATAGTAAGGGGCTCTGTTAATGCTGCTTTCTAGCTTGCAGTGAAAGCGCTTATAGAGTTAAAGCTCATGAAAGCCGCAATCTGATAATAGCAGCTTCTCTGCTCGAGTTAATCGCTTTTCCTTAAATGCTTTAGTAAGCGCAGTTAGAACACTTTCCAGGAAACTCTAGGAAAAACCTAGCCAGAGTTGATTTCTAGGTAGCAGTGAAAGCGCCTGTAGAGATAAAGCTCATGAAAGCCACAATCTGAGGATAGCAGCTTCTGTGCTCGAGATAATCGCTTTTCCTTAAATGCATTACTAGGCGCAGATAGAAGACATATCAAGAGAACATTGTTTGGATGTCTGTTAATGCTGCTTTGTAGTTTGCAGTGAAATATCTTGTAGAGATAAGTCTATGGAAATACACAATCTGATGATAGCAGCTTCTCTACTCGAGATAACCGGTTTACCTTAAATGAATTACAAGGCGCAGATAGAAAAAATATCAAGAGAACATAGTAAGGAGCTCTGTTAAATCTGCTTCCTAGGTTTCAGTGAAAGCGCTTGTAGAGCTAAAGATCATGAAAGCCACAATCTGATGATAGCAGCTTCTCTGCTCGAGATAATCGCTTTTCCTTAAATGCATTACTAGGCGCAGATAGAATACATAACTAGAGAGAATAATAAGGGGCTCTGTTAATGCTCCTTTGTAGTTGCAGTGAATGCGCTTGTCGAGATAAAGCTAATGAAAGCCACAATCTGATGATAGCAGCTTCTCTGCTCGAGAAAATCGCTTTAACTTAAATGCATTACTAGGCGCAGATAGAACACATATCAAGAGACCATAGTAAGTGGCTCTGTTAATGCTGCTTTCTAGCTTGCAGTGAAAGTGTGTATAGAGTTAATGCTCATGAAAGCCACAATCTGATAATAGCAGCTTCTCTACTCGAGTTAATCGCTTTTCCTTAAATGCTTTAGTAAGCGCTGAAGGAAGACATTCCAGGAAACTCTAGGAAAAAGCTAGCCAGAGTTGATTTCTAGGTAGCAGTGAAAGCGCCTGTAGAGATAATGCTCATGAAAGCCACAATCTGAGGATAGCAGCTTCTGTGCTCCAGATAATCTCTTTTCCTTTAATGCATTACTAGGCGCAGATAGAAGACATATCAAGAGAACATTGTTTGGATGTCTGTTAATGCTGCTTTGTAGTTTGCAGTGTAATATCTTGTATAGATAAGTCTATGGAAATACACAATCTGATGATAGCAGCTTCTCTACTCGAGATAACAGCTTTTCCTTAAATACATTACTAGGCGCAGATAAAACACATATCAAGAGAACATAGTAAGGAGCTCTGTTAATAATGCTTTGTAGGTTGCAGTGAAAGCGCTTATAGAGTTAAAGCTCATGAAAGCCAGAATCTGATTATAGCAGCTTCTCTTCTCGAGAAAATCGCTTTTCCTTAAATACATTACTAGGCGCAGATAGATCACATAACAAGAGAACATAGTAAGGAGCTCTGCTGATTCTACTTCCGTGGTTGCAGTGAAAGCGCTTGTAGAGATAAAGGTCATGAAAGCCAGAATCTGATGATAGCAGCTTCTCTGCTCGAGATAATCGCTTTTCCTTAAATGCTTTAGTAAGCGCTGAAGGATCACATTCCAGGAAACTCTAGGAAAAAGCTAGCCAGAGTTGATTTCTAGGTAGCAGTGAAAGCGCCTGTAGAGATAAAGCTCATGAAAGCCACAATCTGAGGATAGCAGCTTCTCTGCTCGAGATAATCGCTTTTACTTAAATACATTACATGGCGCAGATAAAACACATATCAAGAAAACACAGTAAGGTGTTCTGATAATGCTGCTTTTTAGTATGCAGAGAAAACGCTTGAAGAGATAAAGCTGATGAAAGCCACAATATAGTGACAGCAGTTTCTCTGCTCGAAATAATCACTTTTCCTTAAATGCTTGTGTAAGCGCTGTTAGAACACATTTAAGGACACTCTAATGAAAAGCTAGACAAAGCTGCTTTTTAGGTTGCAGTGAAAGCGCTTGTAGAGATAAAGCTCATGAAAGCCACAATTTGATGATAGCAGCTTCTCTGCTCGAGATAATCGCTTTTACTTAAATACATTACTAGGCGCAGATAAAACACATATCAAGAGAACACAGTAAGGGGCTCTATTAATGCTGACTTTTAGTATGCAGAGAAAGCGCTTGAAGAGATAAAGCAGATGAAAGCCACAATCTGATGGTAGAAGCTTCTATACTCGAGTTAATCGCTTTTCCTTAAATGCTTTAGTAAGCGCTGAAGGAACACACTCCAGGAAACTATAATAAAAAGCTAGCCAAAGCTGCTTTGAAAGTTGCAGTGAAAGCGCCTGAAGAGATAAAGCTGATGAAAGCCACAATCTGATGATAGCAGCTTCTTTACTGGAGATAATCGCTTTTCCTTAAATGCATTACTAGGCGTAGATAAAACACATATCAAGAAAACACAGTACGGGGCTCTGTTAATGCTGCTTTCTAGCTTGCAGTGAAAGAGCTTGTCGAGATAAAGCTGATGAAAGCCACAATCTGATGATAGCAGTTTCTATGCTCGAGATAATCGCTTTTCCTTAAATGCTTTAGTAAGCGCTGAAGGAAGACATTCCAGGAAACTCTAGGAAAAAGCTAGCCAGAGTTGATTTCTAGGTAGCAGTGAAAGCGCCTGTAGAGATAATGCTCATGAAAGCCACAATCTGAGGATAGCAGCTTCTGTGCTCGAGATAATCTCTTTTCCTTAAATGCATTACTAGGCGCAGATAGAAGACATATCAAGAGAACATTGTTTGGATGTCTGTTAATGCTGCTTTGTAGTTTGCAGTGAAATATCTTGTAGAGATAAGGCTATGGAAATACACAATCTGATGATAGCAGCTTCTCTGCTCGAGATAACCGGTTTACCTTAAATTAATTACTAGGCGCTGATAGAACACATATCTAGAGAACATAGTAAGGAGCTCTGTTAATTCTGCTTCCTAGGTTGCAGTTAAAGCGCTTGTAGAGCTAAAACTCATGAAAGCCACAATCTGATGATAGCAGCTTCTCTGCTCGAGATAACAGCTTTTCCTTAAATGCATTACTAGGCGCAGATAGAACACATAACTAGAGAGAATAATAAGGGGCTCTGTTAATGCTCCTTTGTAGTTTAATGCTGCTTTCTAGCTTGCAGTGAAAGCGTGTATAGAGTTAAAGCTCATAAAAGCGACAATCTGATAATAGCAGCTTCTCTACTCGAGTTAATCGCTTTTCCTTAAATGCTTTAGTAAGCGCTAAAGGAAGACATTCCAGGAAACTCTAGGAAAAAGCTAGCCAGAGTTGATTTCTAGGTAGCAGTGAAAGCGACTGTAGAGATAAAGCTCATGAAAGCCACAATCTGAGGATAGCAGCTTCTGTGCTCGAGATATTCGCCTTTCCTTAAATGCATTACTAGGCGCAGATAGAACACATATCAATAGAAAATTGATAGGATGTCTGTTAATGCTGATTTGTACTTTGCAGTGAAATATCTTGTAGAGATAAGGCTATGGAAATACACAATCTGATGATAGCAGCTTCTCTGCTCGAGATAACCGGTTTACCTTGAATTAATTACTAGGCGCTGATAGAACACATAACTAGAGAACATAGTAAGGAGCTCTGTTAATTCTGCTTCCTAGGTTGCAGTTAAAGCGCTTGTAGAGCTAAAACTCATGAAAGCCACAATCTGATGATAGCAGCTTCTCTGATCGAGATAATAGCTTTAACTTAAATACATTACAAGGCGCAGATAAAACACATACCAAGAGAACATAGTAAGCTGCTCTGTTAATACTGCATCCTAGCTTGCAGTGAAAGCGCTTATAGAGTTAAAGCTCATGAAAGCCACAATCTGAAGATAGCAGCTTCTCTGCTGGAGATAATCTCTTTTCCTTAAATGCTTTACTAGGCGCAGATAGAAGACATATCAAGAGAACATTGTTAGCATGTCTGTTAATGCTCCTTTGTAGTTTGCAGTGAAAACGCATGTCGAGATAAATCTAATGAAAGCCACAACCTGATGATAGGAGTTTCACTTCTCGAAATAATCACTTTTCGTTAAATGCTTATGTAAGCGCTGTTAGAACACATTTCAGGACACTCTAATAAAAAGCTAGGCAAAGCTGCTTTGTAGGTTGCAGTGAAAGCGCTTATAGAGTTAAAGCACATGAAAGCCTCAATCTGATTATAGCAGTATCTCTGTTCCAAGTAATCGCTTTTCCTTCAATGCTTATGTCAGCGCAGTTAGAACACATTTAAGGACACTCTAATAAAAAGCTAGTTAAATCTTCTTTGTAGGTTGCAGTGAAAGCCCTTGCAGAGATAAGGCTGATGAAAGCCAAAATCTGAGGATAGCAGCTTCTCTGCTCGAGATAACAGCTTTTCCTTAAATACATTACTAGGCGCAGATAAAACACATATCAAGATTACATAGTAAGGAGCTCTGTTACTACAGCTTTGTAAGTTGCAGTGAAAGCGCTTATAGAGTTAAAGCTCATGAAAGCCACAATCTGATGATAGCAGCTTGTCTACTCGAGAAAATCGCTTTTCCTTAAATACATTACTAGGCGCAGATAGAACACATAATAAGAGAACGTAGTAAGGAGCTCTGTTAATTCTGCTTCCTAGGTTGCAGTGAAAGCGCTTGTAGAGATAAAGGTCATGAAAGCCAGAATCTGATGATAGCAGCTTCTCTGCTCGAGATTATCCCTTTAACTTAAATGCATTACTAGGCGGAGATAGAACACATATCAAGAGACCATAGTAAGGGGCTCTGTTAATGCTGCTTTCTAGCTTGCAGTGAAAGCGCTTATAGAGTTAAAGCTCATGAAAGCCACAACCTGATAATAGCAGCTTCTCTGCTCGAGATTATCCCTTTAACTTAAATGCATTACTAGGCGGAGATAGAACACATATCAAGAGACCATAGTAAGGGGCTCTGTTAATGCTGCTTTCTAGCTTGCAGTGAAAGCGCTTATAGAGTTAAAGCTCATGAAAGCCGCAACCTGATAATAGCAGCTTCTCTGCTCGAGTTAATCGCTTTTCCTTAAATGCTTTAGTAAGCGCAGTTAGAACACTTTCCAGGAAACTCTAGGAAAAACCTAGCCAGAGTTGATTTCTAGGTAGCAGTGAAAGCGCCTGTAGAGATAAAGCTCATGAAAGCCACAATCTGAGGATAGCAGCTTCTGTGCTCGAGATAATCGCTTTTCCTTAAATGCATTACTAGGCGCAGATAGAAGACATATCAAGAGAACATTGTTTGGATGTCTGTTAATGCTGCTTTGTAGTTTGCAGTGAAATATCTTGTAGAGATAAGTCTATGGAAATACACAATCTGATGATAGCAGCTTCTCTACTCGAGATAACCGGTTTACCTTAAATGAATTACAAGGCGCAGATAGAAAAAATATCAAGAGAACATAGTAAGGAGCTCTGTTAAATCTGCTTCCTAGGTTTCAGTGAAAGCGCTTGTAGAGCTAAAGATCATGAAAGCCACAATCTGATGATAGCAGCTTCTCTGCTCGAGATAATCGCTTTTCCTTAAATGCATTACTAGGCGCAGATAGAATACATAACTAGAGAGAATAATAAGGGGCTCTGTTAATGCTCCTTTGTAGTTTGCAGTGAATGCGCTTGTCGAGATAAAGCTAATGAAAGCCACAATCTGATGATAGCAGCTTCTCTGCTCGAGAAAATCGCTTTAACTTAAATGCATTACTAGGCGCAGATAGAACACATATCAAGAGACCATAGTAAGTGGCTCTGTTAATGCTGCTTTCTAGCTTGCAGTGAAAGTGTGTATAGAGTTAAAGCTCATGAAAGCCACAATCTGATAATAGCAGCTTCTCTACTCGAGTTAATCGCTTTTCCTTAAATGCTTTAGTAAGCGCTGAAGGAAGACATTCCAGGAAACTCTAGGAAAAAGCTAGCCAGAGTTGATTTCTAGGTAGCAGTGAAAGCGCCTGTAGAGATAATGCTCATGAAAGCCACAATCTGAGGATAGCAGCTTCTGTGCTCCAGATAATCTCTTTTCCTTTAATGCATTACTAGGCGCAGATAGAAGACATATCAAGAGAACATTGTTTGGATGTCTGTTAATGCTGCTTTGTAGTTTGCAGTGTAATATCTTGTATAGATAAGTCTATGGAAATACACAATCTGATGATAGCAGCTTCTCTACTCGAGATAACAGCTTTTCCTTAAATACATTACTAGGCGCAGATAAAACACATATCAAGAGAACATAGTAAGGAGCTCTGTTAATAATGCTTTGTAGGTTGCAGTGAAAGCGCTTATAGAGTTAAAGCTCATGAAAGCCAGAATCTGATTATAGCAGCTTCTCTTCTCGAGAAAATCGCTTTTCCTTAAATACATTACTAGGCGCAGATAGATCACATAACAAGAGAACATAGTAAGGAGCTCTGCTGATTCTACTTCCGTGGTTGCAGTGAAAGCGCTTGTAGAGATAAAGGTCATGAAAGCCAGAATCTGATGATAGCAGCTTCTCTGCTCGAGATAATCGCTTTTCCTTAAATGCTTTAGTAAGCGCTGAAGGATCACATTCCAGGAAACTCTAGGAAAAAGCTAGCCAGAGTTGATTTCTAGGTAGCAGTGAAAGCGCCTGTAGAGATAAAGCTCATGAAAGCCACAATCTGAGGATAGCAGCTTCTCTGCTCGAGATAATCGCTTTTACTTAAATACATTACATGGCGCAGATAAAACACATATCAAGAAAACACAGTAAGGTGTTCTGATAATGCTGCTTTTTAGTATGCAGAGAAAACGCTTGAAGAGATAAAGCTGATGAAAGCCACAATATAGTGACAGCAGTTTCTCTGCTCGAAATAATCACTTTTCCTTAAATGCTTGTGTAAGCGCTGTTAGAACACATTTAAGGACACTCTAATGAAAAGCTAGACAAAGCTGCTTTTTAGGTTGCAGTGAAAGCGCTTGTAGAGATAAAGCTCATGAAAGCCACAATTTGATGATAGCAGCTTCTCTGCTCGAGATAATCGCTTTTACTTAAATACATTACTAGGCGCAGATAAAACACATATCAAGAGAACACAGTAAGGGGCTCTATTAATGCTGACTTTTAGTATGCAGAGAAAGCGCTTGAAGAGATAAAGCAGATGAAAGCCACAATCTGATGGTAGAAGCTTCTATACTCGAGTTAATCGCTTTTCCTTAAATGCTTTAGTAAGCGCTGAAGGAACACACTCCAGGAAACTATAATAAAAAGCTAGCCAAAGCTGCTTTGAAAGTTGCAGTGAAAGCGCCTGAAGAGATAAAGCTGATGAAAGCCACAATCTGATGATAGCAGCTTCTTTACTGGAGATAATCGCTTTTCCTTAAATGCATTACTAGGCGTAGATAAAACACATATCAAGAAAACACAGTACGGGGCTCTGTTAATGCTGCTTTCTAGCTTGCAGTGAAAGAGCTTGTCGAGATAAAGCTGATGAAAGCCACAATCTGATGATAGCAGTTTCTATGCTCGAGATAATCGCTTTTCCTTAAATGCTTTAGTAAGCGCTGAAGGAAGACATTCCAGGAAACTCTAGGAAAAAGCTAGCCAGAGTTGATTTCTAGGTAGCAGTGAAAGCGCCTGTAGAGATAATGCTCATGAAAGCCACAATCTGAGGATAGCAGCTTCTGTGCTCGAGATAATCTCTTTTCCTTAAATGCATTACTAGGCGCAGATAGAAGACATATCAAGAGAACATTGTTTGGATGTCTGTTAATGCTGCTTTGTAGTTTGCAGTGAAATATCTTGTAGAGATAAGGCTATGGAAATACACAATCTGATGATAGCAGCTTCTCTGCTCGAGATAACCGGTTTACCTTAAATTAATTACTAGGCGCTGATAGAACACATATCTAGAGAACATAGTAAGGAGCTCTGTTAATTCTGCTTCCTAGGTTGCAGTTAAAGCGCTTGTAGAGCTAAAACTCATGAAAGCCACAATCTGATGATAGCAGCTTCTCTGCTCGAGATAACAGCTTTTCCTTAAATGCATTACTAGGCGCAGATAGAACACATAACTAGAGAGAATAATAAGGGGCTCTGTTAATGCTCCTTTGTAGTTTAATGCTGCTTTCTAGCTTGCAGTGAAAGCGTGTATAGAGTTAAAGCTCATGAAAGCGACAATCTGATAATAGCAGCTTCTCTACTCGAGTTAATCGCTTTTCCTTAAATGCTTTAGTAAGCGCTAAAGGAAGACATTCCAGGAAACTCTAGGAAAAAGCTAGCCAGAGTTGATTTCTAGGTAGCAGTGAAAGCGACTGTAGAGATAAAGCTCATGAAAGCCACAATCTGAGGATAGCAGCTTCTGTGCTCGAGATATTCGCCTTTCCTTAAATGCATTACTAGGCGCAGATAGAACACATATCAATAGAAAATTGATAGGATGTCTGTTAATGCTGATTTGTACTTTGCAGTGAAATATCTTGTAGAGATAAGGCTATGGAAATACACAATCTGATGATAGCAGCTTCTCTGCTCGAGATAACCGGTTTACCTTGAATTAATTACTAGGCGCTGATAGAACACATAACTAGAGAACATAGTAAGGAGCTCTGTTAATTCTGCTTCCTAGGTTGCAGTTAAAGCGCTTGTAGAGCTAAAACTCATGAAAGCCACAATCTGATGATAGCAGCTTCTCTGATCGAGATAATAGCTTTAACTTAAATACATTACAAGGCGCAGATAAAACACATACCAAGAGAACATAGTAAGCTGCTCTGTTAATACTGCATCCTAGCTTGCAGTGAAAGCGCTTATAGAGTTAAAGCTCATGAAAGCCACAATCTGAAGATAGCAGCTTCTCTGCTGGAGATAATCTCTTTTCCTTAAATGCTTTACTAGGCGCAGATAGAAGACATATCAAGAGAACATTGTTAGCATGTCTGTTAATGCTCCTTTGTAGTTTGCAGTGAAAACGCATGTCGAGATAAATCTAATGAAAGCCACAACCTGATGATAGGAGTTTCACTTCTCGAAATAATCACTTTTCGTTAAATGCTTATGTAAGCGCTGTTAGAACACATTTCAGGACACTCTAATAAAAAGCTAGGCAAAGCTGCTTTGTAGGTTGCAGTGAAAGCGCTTATAGAGTTAAAGCACATGAAAGCCTCAATCTGATTATAGCAGTATCTCTGTTCCAAGTAATCGCTTTTCCTTCAATGCTTATGTCAGCGCAGTTAGAACACATTTAAGGACACTCTAATAAAAAGCTAGTTAAATCTTCTTTGTAGGTTGCAGTGAAAGCCCTTGCAGAGATAAGGCTGATGAAAGCCAAAATCTGAGGATAGCAGCTTCTCTGCTCGAGATAACAGCTTTTCCTTAAATACATTACTAGGCGCAGATAAAACACATATCAAGATTACATAGTAAGGAGCTCTGTTACTACAGCTTTGTAAGTTGCAGTGAAAGCGCTTATAGAGTTAAAGCTCATGAAAGCCACAATCTGATGATAGCAGCTTGTCTACTCGAGAAAATCGCTTTTCCTTAAATACATTACTAGGCGCAGATAGAACACATAATAAGAGAACGTAGCAAGGAGCTCTGTTAATTCTGCTTCCTAGGTTGCAGTGAAAGCGCTTGTAGAGATAAAGGTCATGAAAGCCAGAATCTGATGATAGCAGCTTCTCTGCTCGAGATTATCCCTTTAACTTAAATGCATTACTAGGCGGAGATAGAACACATATCAAGAGACCATAGTAAGGGGCTCTGTTAATGCTGCTTTCTAGCTTGCAGTGAAAGCGCTTATAGAGTTAAAGCTCATGAAAGCCACAACCTGATAATAGCAGCTTCTCTGCTCGAGATTATCCCTTTAACTTAAATGCATTACTAGGCGGAGATAGAACACATATCAAGAGACCATAGTAAGGGGCTCTGTTAATGCTGCTTTCTAGCTTGCAGTGAAAGCGCTTATAGAGTTAAAGCTCATGAAAGCCGCAACCTGATAATAGCAGCTTCTCTGCTCGAGTTAATCGCTTTTCCTTAAATGCTTTAGTAAGCGCAGTTAGAACACTTTCCAGGAAACTCTAGGAAAAACCTAGCCAGAGTTGATTTCTAGGTAGCAGTGAAAGCGCCTGTAGAGATAAAGCTCATGAAAGCCACAATCTGAGGATAGCAGCTTCTGTGCTCGAGATAATCGCTTTTCCTTAAATGCATTACTAGGCGCAGATAGAAGACATATCAAGAGAACATTGTTTGGATGTCTGTTAATGCTGCTTTGTAGTTTGCAGTGAAATATCTTGTAGAGATAAGTCTATGGAAATACACAATCTGATGATAGCAGCTTCTCTACTCGAGATAACCGGTTTACCTTAAATGAATTACAAGGCGCAGATAGAAAAAATATCAAGAGAACATAGTAAGGAGCTCTGTTAAATCTGCTTCCTAGGTTTCAGTGAAAGCGCTTGTAGAGCTAAAGATCATGAAAGCCACAATCTGATGATAGCAGCTTCTCTGCTCGAGATAATCGCTTTTCCTTAAATGCATTACTAGGCGCAGATAGAATACATAACTAGAGAGAATAATAAGGGGCTCTGTTAATGCTCCTTTGTAGTTTGCAGTGAATGCGCTTGTCGAGATAAAGCTAATGAAAGCCACAATCTGATGATAGCAGCTTCTCTGCTCGAGAAAATCGCTTTAACTTAAATGCATTACTAGGCGCAGATAGAACACATATCAAGAGACCATAGTAAGTGGCTCTGTTAATGCTGCTTTCTAGCTTGCAGTGAAAGTGTGTATAGAGTTAAAGCTCATGAAAGCCACAATCTGATAATAGCAGCTTCTCTACTCGAGTTAATCGCTTTTCCTTAAATGCTTTAGTAAGCGCTGAAGGAAGACATTCCAGGAAACTCTAGGAAAAAGCTAGCCAGAGTTGATTTCTAGGTAGCAGTGAAAGCGCCTGTAGAGATAATGCTCATGAAAGCCACAATCTGAGGATAGCAGCTTCTGTGCTCCAGATAATCTCTTTTCCTTTAATGCATTACTAGGCGCAGATAGAAGACATATCAAGAGAACATTGTTTGGATGTCTGTTAATGCTGCTTTGTAGTTTGCAGTGTAATATCTTGTATAGATAAGTCTATGGAAATACACAATCTGATGATAGCAGCTTCTCTACTCGAGATAACAGCTTTTCCTTAAATACATTACTAGGCGCAGATAAAACACATATCAAGAGAACATAGTAAGGAGCTCTGTTAATAATGCTTTGTAGGTTGCAGTGAAAGCGCTTATAGAGTTAAAGCTCATGAAAGCCAGAATCTGATTATAGCAGCTTCTCTTCTCGAGAAAATCGCTTTTCCTTAAATACATTACTAGGCGCAGATAGATCACATAACAAGAGAACATAGTAAGGAGCTCTGCTGATTCTACTTCCGTGGTTGCAGTGAAAGCGCTTGTAGAGATAAAGGTCATGAAAGCCAGAATCTGATGATAGCAGCTTCTCTGCTCGAGATAATCGCTTTTCCTTAAATGCTTTAGTAAGCGCTGAAGGATCACATTCCAGGAAACTCTAGGAAAAAGCTAGCCAGAGTTGATTTCTAGGTAGCAGTGAAAGCGCCTGTAGAGATAAAGCTCATGAAAGCCACAATCTGAGGATAGCAGCTTCTCTGCTCGAGATAATCGCTTTTACTTAAATACATTACATGGCGCAGATAAAACACATATCAAGAAAACACAGTAAGGTGTTCTGATAATGCTGCTTTTTAGTATGCAGAGAAAACGCTTGAAGAGATAAAGCTGATGAAAGCCACAATATAGTGACAGCAGTTTCTCTGCTCGAAATAATCACTTTTCCTTAAATGCTTGTGTAAGCGCTGTTAGAACACATTTAAGGACACTCTAATGAAAAGCTAGACAAAGCTGCTTTTTAGGTTGCAGTGAAAGCGCTTGTAGAGATAAAGCTCATGAAAGCCACAATTTGATGATAGCAGCTTCTCTGCTCGAGATAATCGCTTTTACTTAAATACATTACTAGGCGCAGATAAAACACATATCAAGAGAACACAGTAAGGGGCTCTATTAATGCTGACTTTTAGTATGCAGAGAAAGCGCTTGAAGAGATAAAGCAGATGAAAGCCACAATCTGATGGTAGAAGCTTCTATACTCGAGTTAATCGCTTTTCCTTAAATGCTTTAGTAAGCGCTGAAGGAACACACTCCAGGAAACTATAATAAAAAGCTAGCCAAAGCTGCTTTGAAAGTTGCAGTGAAAGCGCCTGAAGAGATAAAGCTGATGAAAGCCACAATCTGATGATAGCAGCTTCTTTACTGGAGATAATCGCTTTTCCTTAAATGCATTACTAGGCGTAGATAAAACACATATCAAGAAAACACAGTACGGGGCTCTGTTAATGCTGCTTTCTAGCTTGCAGTGAAAGAGCTTGTCGAGATAAAGCTGATGAAAGCCACAATCTGATGATAGCAGTTTCTATGCTCGAGATAATCGCTTTTCCTTAAATGCTTTAGTAAGCGCTGAAGGAAGACATTCCAGGAAACTCTAGGAAAAAGCTAGCCAGAGTTGATTTCTAGGTAGCAGTGAAAGCGCCTGTAGAGATAATGCTCATGAAAGCCACAATCTGAGGATAGCAGCTTCTGTGCTCGAGATAATCTCTTTTCCTTAAATGCATTACTAGGCGCAGATAGAAGACATATCAAGAGAACATTGTTTGGATGTCTGTTAATGCTGCTTTGTAGTTTGCAGTGAAATATCTTGTAGAGATAAGGCTATGGAAATACACAATCTGATGATAGCAGCTTCTCTGCTCGAGATAACCGGTTTACCTTAAATTAATTACTAGGCGCTGATAGAACACATATCTAGAGAACATAGTAAGGAGCTCTGTTAATTCTGCTTCCTAGGTTGCAGTTAAAGCGCTTGTAGAGCTAAAACTCATGAAAGCCACAATCTGATGATAGCAGCTTCTCTGCTCGAGATAACAGCTTTTCCTTAAATGCATTACTAGGCGCAGATAGAACACATAACTAGAGAGAATAATAAGGGGCTCTGTTAATGCTCCTTTGTAGTTTAATGCTGCTTTCTAGCTTGCAGTGAAAGCGTGTATAGAGTTAAAGCTCATGAAAGCGACAATCTGATAATAGCAGCTTCTCTACTCGAGTTAATCGCTTTTCCTTAAATGCTTTAGTAAGCGCTAAAGGAAGACATTCCAGGAAACTCTAGGAAAAAGCTAGCCAGAGTTGATTTCTAGGTAGCAGTGAAAGCGACTGTAGAGATAAAGCTCATGAAAGCCACAATCTGAGGATAGCAGCTTCTGTGCTCGAGATATTCGCCTTTCCTTAAATGCATTACTAGGCGCAGATAGAACACATATCAATAGAAAATTGATAGGATGTCTGTTAATGCTGATTTGTACTTTGCAGTGAAATATCTTGTAGAGATAAGGCTATGGAAATACACAATCTGATGATAGCAGCTTCTCTGCTCGAGATAACCGGTTTACCTTGAATTAATTACTAGGCGCTGATAGAACACATAACTAGAGAACATAGTAAGGAGCTCTGTTAATTCTGCTTCCTAGGTTGCAGTTAAAGCGCTTGTAGAGCTAAAACTCATGAAAGCCACAATCTGATGATAGCAGCTTCTCTGATCGAGATAATAGCTTTAACTTAAATACATTACAAGGCGCAGATAAAACACATACCAAGAGAACATAGTAAGCTGCTCTGTTAATACTGCATCCTAGCTTGCAGTGAAAGCGCTTATAGAGTTAAAGCTCATGAAAGCCACAATCTGAAGATAGCAGCTTCTCTGCTGGAGATAATCTCTTTTCCTTAAATGCTTTACTAGGCGCAGATAGAAGACATATCAAGAGAACATTGTTAGCATGTCTGTTAATGCTCCTTTGTAGTTTGCAGTGAAAACGCATGTCGAGATAAATCTAATGAAAGCCACAACCTGATGATAGGAGTTTCACTTCTCGAAATAATCACTTTTCGTTAAATGCTTATGTAAGCGCTGTTAGAACACATTTCAGGACACTCTAATAAAAAGCTAGGCAAAGCTGCTTTGTAGGTTGCAGTGAAAGCGCTTATAGAGTTAAAGCACATGAAAGCCTCAATCTGATTATAGCAGTATCTCTGTTCCAAGTAATCGCTTTTCCTTCAATGCTTATGTCAGCGCAGTTAGAACACATTTAAGGACACTCTAATAAAAAGCTAGTTAAATCTTCTTTGTAGGTTGCAGTGAAAGCCCTTGCAGAGATAAGGCTGATGAAAGCCAAAATCTGAGGATAGCAGCTTCTCTGCTCGAGATAACAGCTTTTCCTTAAATACATTACTAGGCGCAGATAAAACACATATCAAGATTACATAGTAAGGAGCTCTGTTACTACAGCTTTGTAAGTTGCAGTGAAAGCGCTTATAGAGTTAAAGCTCATGAAAGCCACAATCTGATGATAGCAGCTTGTCTACTCGAGAAAATCGCTTTTCCTTAAATACATTACTAGGCGCAGATAGAACACATAATAAGAGAACGTAGTAAGGAGCTCTGTTAATTCTGCTTCCTAGGTTGCAGTGAAAGCGCTTGTAGAGATAAAGGTCATGAAAGCCAGAATCTGATGATAGCAGCTTCTCTGCTCGAGATTATCCCTTTAACTTAAATGCATTACTAGGCGGAGATAGAACACATATCAAGAGACCATAGTAAGGGGCTCTGTTAATGCTGCTTTCTAGCTTGCAGTGAAAGCGCTTATAGAGTTAAAGCTCATGAAAGCCACAACCTGATAATAGCAGCTTCTCTGCTCGAGATTATCCCTTTAACTTAAATGCATTACTAGGCGGAGATAGAACACATATCAAGAGACCATAGTAAGGGGCTCTGTTAATGCTGCTTTCTTGCTTGCAGTGAAAGCGCTTATAGAGTTAAAGCTCATGAAAGCCGCAACCTGATAATAGCAGCTTCTCTGCTCGAGTTAATCGCTTTTACTTAAATGCTTTAGTAAGCGCAGTTAGAACACTTTCCAGGAAACTCTAGGAAAAACCTAGCCAGAGTTGATTTCTAGGTAGCAGTGAAAGCGCCTGTAGAGATAAAGCTCATGAAAGCCACAATCTGAGGATAGCAGCTTCTGTGCTCGAGATAATCGCTTTTCCTTAAATGCATTACTAGGCGCAGATAGAAGACATATCAAGAGAACATTGTTTGGATGTCTGTTAATGCTGCTTTGTAGTTTGCAGTGAAATATCTTGTAGAGATAAGTCTATGGAAATACACAATCTGATGATAGCAGCTTCTCTACTCGAGATAACCGGTTTACCTTAAATGAATTACAAGGCTCAGATAGAAAAAATATCAAGAGAACATAGTAAGGAGCTCTGTTAAATCTGCTTCCTAGGTTTCAGTGAAAGCGCTTGTAGAGCTAAAGATCATGAAAGCCACAATCTGATGATAGCAGCTTCTCTGCTCGAGATAATCGCTTTTCCTTAAATGCATTACTAGGCGCAGATAGAATACATAACTAGAGAGAATAATAAGGGGCTCTGTTAATGCTCCTTTGTAGTTTGCAGTGAATGCGCTTGTCGAGATAAAGCTAATGAAAGCCACAATCTGATGATAGCAGCTTCTCTGCTCGAGAAAATCGCTTTAACTTAAATGCATTACTAGGCGCAGATAGAACACATATCAAGAGACCATAGTAAGTGGCTCTGTTAATGCTGCTTTCTAGCTTGCAGTGAAAGTGTGTATAGAGTTAAAGCTCATGAAAGCCACAATCTGATAATAGCAGCTTCTCTACTCGAGTTAATCGCTTTTCCTTAAATGCTTTAGTAAGCGCTGAAGGAAGACATTCCAGGAAACTCTAGGAAAAAGCTAGCCAGAGTTGATTTCTAGGTAGCAGTGAAAGCGCCTGTAGAGATAATGCTCATGAAAGCCACAATCTGAGGATAGCAGCTTCTGTGCTCCAGATAATCTCTTTTCCTTTAATGCATTACTAGGCGCAGATAGAAGACATATCAAGAGAACATTGTTTGGATGTCTGTTAATGCTGCTTTGTAGTTTGCAGTGTAATATCTTGTATAGATAAGTCTATGGAAATACACAATCTGATGATAGCAGCTTCTCTACTCGAGATAACAGCTTTTCCTTAAATACATTACTAGGCGCAGATAAAACACATATCAAGAGAACATAGTAAGGAGCTCTGTTAATAATGCTTTGTAGGTTGCAGTGAAAGCGCTTATAGAGTTAAAGCTCATGAAAGCCAGAATCTGATTATAGCAGCTTCTCTTCTCGAGAAAATCGCTTTTCCTTAAATACATTACTAGGCGCAGATAGATCACATAACAAGAGAACATAGTAAGGAGCTCTGCTGATTCTACTTCCGTGGTTGCAGTGAAAGCGCTTGTAGAGATAAAGGTCATGAAAGCCAGAATCTGATGATAGCAGCTTCTCTGCTCGAGATAATCGCTTTTCCTTAAATGCTTTAGTAAGCGCTGAAGGATCACATTCCAGGAAACTCTAGGAAAAAGCTAGCCAGAGTTGATTTCTAGGTAGCAGTGAAAGCGCCTGTAGAGATAAAGCTCATGAAAGCCACAATCTGAGGATAGCAGCTTCTCTGCTCGAGATAATCGCTTTTACTTAAATACATTACATGGCGCAGATAAAACACATATCAAGAAAACACAGTAAGGTGTTCTGATAATGCTGCTTTTTAGTATGCAGAGAAAACGCTTGAAGAGATAAAGCTGATGAAAGCCACAATATAGTGACAGCAGTTTCTCTGCTCGAAATAATCACTTTTCCTTAAATGCTTGTGTAAGCGCTGTTAGAACACATTTAAGGACACTCTAATGAAAAGCTAGACAAAGCTGCTTTTTAGGTTGCAGTGAAAGCGCTTGTAGAGATAAAGCTCATGAAAGCCACAATTTGATGATAGCAGCTTCTCTGCTCAAGATAATCGCTTTTACTTAAATACATTACTAGGCGCAGATAAAACACATATCAAGAGAACACAGTAAGGGGCTCTATTAATGCTGACTTTTAGTATGCAGAGAAAGCGCTTGAAGAGATAAAGCAGATGAAAGCCACAATCTGATGGTAGAAGCTTCTATACTCGAGTTAATCGCTTTTCCTTAAATGCTTTAGTAAGCGCTGAAGGAACACACTCCAGGAAACTATAATAAAAAGCTAGCCAAAGCTGCTTTGAAAGTTGCAGTGAAAGCGCCTGAAGAGATAAAGCTGATGAAAGCCACAATCTGATGATAGCAGCTTCTTTACTGGAGATAATCGCTTTTCCTTAAATGCATTACTAGGCGTAGATAAAACACATATCAAGAAAACACAGTACGGGGCTCTGTTAATGCTGCTTTCTAGCTTGCAGTGAAAGAGCTTGTCGAGATAAAGCTGATGAAAGCCACAATCTGATGATAGCAGTTTCTATGCTCGAGATAATCGCTTTTCCTTAAATGCTTTAGTAAGCGCTGAAGGAAGACATTCCAGGAAACTCTAGGAAAAAGCTAGCCAGAGTTGATTTCTAGGTAGCAGTGAAAGCGCCTGTAGAGATAATGCTCATGAAAGCCACAATCTGAGGATAGCAGCTTCTGTGCTCCAGATAATCTCTTTTCCTTAAATGCATTACTAGGCGCAGATAGAAGACATATCAAGAGAACATTGTTTGGATGTCTGTTAATGCTGCTTTGTAGTTTGCAGTGAAATATCTTGTAGAGATAAGGCTATGGAAATACACAATCTGATGATAGCAGCTTCTCTGCTCGAGATAACCGGTTTACCTTAAATTAATTACTAGGCGCTGATAGAACACATATCTAGAGAACATAGTAAGGAGCTCTGTTAATTCTGCTTCCTAGGTTGCAGTTAAAGCGCTTGTAGAGCTAAAACTCATGAAAGCCACAATCTGATGATAGCAGCTTCTCTGCTCGAGATAACAGCTTTTCCTTAAATGCATTACTAGGCGCAGATAGAACACATAACTAGAGAGAATAATAAGGGGCTCTGTTAATGCTCCTTTGTAGTTTAATGCTGCTTTCTAGCTTGCAGTGAAAGCGTGTATAGAGTTAAAGCTCATGAAAGCGACAATCTGATAATAGCAGCTTCTCTACTCGAGTTAATCGCTTTTCCTTAAATGCTTTAGTAAGCGCTAAAGGAAGACATTCCAGGAAACTCTAGGAAAAAGCTAGCCAGAGTTGATTTCTAGGTAGCAGTGAAAGCGACTGTAGAGATAAAGCTCATGAAAGCCACAATCTGAGGATAGCAGCTTCTGTGCTCGAGATATTCGCTTTTCCTTAAATGCATTACTAGGCGCAGATAGAACACATATCAATAGAAAATTGATAGGATGTCTGTTAATGCTGATTTGTACTTTGCAGTGAAATATCTTGTAGAGATAAGGCTATGGAAATACACAATCTGATGATAGCAGCTTCTCTGCTCGAGATAACCGGTTTACCTTGAATTAATTACTAGGCGCTGATAGAACACATAACTAGAGAACATAGTAAGGAGCTCTGTTAATTCTGCTTCCTAGGTTGCAGTTAAAGCGCTTGTAGAGCTAAAACTCATGAAAGCCACAATCTGATGATAGCAGCTTCTCTGATCGAGATAATAGCTTTAACTTAAATACATTACAAGGCGCAGATAAAACACATACCAAGAGAACATAGTAAGCTGCTCTGTTAATACTGCATCCTAGCTTGCAGTGAAAGCGCTTATAGAGTTAAAGCTCATGAAAGCCACAATCTGAAGATAGCAGCTTCTCTGCTGGAGATAATCTCTTTTCCTTAAATGCTTTACTAGGCGCAGATAGAAGACATATCAAGAGAACATTGTTAGCATGTCTGTTAAAGCTCCTTTGTAGTTTGCAGTGAAAACGCATGTCGAGATAAATCTAATGAAAGCCACAACCTGATGATAGGAGTTTCACTTCTCGAAATAATCACTTTTCGTTAAATGCTTATGTAAGCGCTGTTAGAACACATTTCAGGACACTCTAATATAAAGCTAGGCAAAGCTGCTTTGTAGGTTGCAGTGAAAGCGCTTATAGAGTTAAAGCACATGAAAGCCTCAATCTGATGATAGCAGTATCTCTGTTCCAAGTAATCGCTTTTCCTTCAATGCTTATGTCAGCGCAGTTAGAACACATTTAAGGACACTCTAATAAAAAGCTAGTTAAATCTTCTTTGTAGGTTGCAGTGAAAGCCCTTGCAGAGATAAGGCTGATGAAAGCCAAAATCTGAGGATAGCATCTTCTCTGCTCGAGATAACAGCTTTTCCTTAAATACATTACTAGGCGCAGAAAAAACACATATCAAGATTACATAGTAAGGAGCTCTGTTACTACAGCTTTATAAGTTGCAGTGAAAGCGCTTATAGAGTTAAAGCTCATGAAAGCCACAATCTGATGATAGCAGCTTGTCTACTCGAGAAAATCGCTTTTCCTTAAATACATTACTAGGCGCAGATAGAACACATAATAAGAGAACGTAGTAAGGAGCTCTGTTAATTCTGCTTCCTAGGTTGCAGTGAAAGCGCTTGTAGAGATAAAGGTCATGAAAGCCACAATCTGAAGATAGCAGCTTCTCTGCTGGAGATAATCGCTTTTCCTTAAATGCATTACTAGGCGCAGATAGAAGACATATCAAGAGAACATTGTTTGGATGTCTGTTAATGCTGCTTTGTAGTTTGCAGTGAAATATCTTGTAGAGATAAGGCTATGGAAATACACAATCTGATGATAGCAGCTTCTCTACTCGAGATAACCGGTTTACCTTAAATGAATTACAAGGCGCAGATAGAAAAAATATCAAGAGAACATAGTAAGGAGCTCTGTTAAATCTGCTTCCTAGGTTTCAGTGAAAGCGCTTGTAGAGCTAAAGATCATGAAAGCCACAATCTGATGATAGCAGCTTCTCTGCTCGAGATAATCGCTTTTCCTTAAATGCATTACTAGGCGCAGATAGAATACATAACTAGAGAGAATAATAAGGGGCTCTGTTAATGCTCCTTTGTAGTTTGCAGTGAATGCGCTTGTCGAGATAAAGCTAATGAAAGCCACAATCTGATGATAGCAGCTTCTCTGCTCGAGAAAATCGCTTTAACTTAAATGCATTACTAGGCGCAGATAGAACACATATCAAGAGACCATAGTAAGCGGCTCTGTTAATGCTGCTTTCTAGCTTGCAGTGAAAGTGTGTATAGAGTTAAAGCTCATGAAAGCCACAATCTGATAATAGCAGCTTCTCTACTCGAGTTAATCGCTTTTCCTTAAATGCTTTAGTAAGCGCTGAAGGAAGACATTCCAGGAAACTCTAGGAAAAAGCTAGCCAGAGTTGATTTCTAGGTAGCAGTGAAAGCGCCTGTAGAGATAATGCTCATGAAAGCCACAATCTGAGGATAGCAGCTTCTGTGCTCCAGATAATCTCTTTTCCTTTAATGCATTACTAGGCGCAGATAGAAGACATATCAAGAGAACATTGTTTGGATGTCTGTTAATGCTGCTTTGTAGTTTGCAGTGAAATATCTTGTAGAGATAAGGCTATGGAAATACACAATCTGATGATAGCAGCTTCTCTACTCGAGATAACAGCTTTTCCTTAAATACATTACTAGGCGCAGATAAAACACATATCAAGAGAACATAGTAAGGAGCTCTGTTAATAATGCTTTGTAGGTTGCAGTGAAAGCGCTTATAGAGTTAAAGCTCATGAAAGCCAGAATCTGATTATAGCAGCTTCTCTTCTCGAGAAAATCGCTTTTCCTTAAATACATTACTAGGCGCAGATAGATCACATAACAAGAGAACATAGTAAGGAGCTCTGCTGATTCTACTTCCGTGGTTGCAGTGAAAGCGCTTGTAGAGATAAAGGTCATGAAAGCCAGAATCTGATGATAGCAGCTTCTCTGCTCGAGATAATCGCTTTTCCTTAAATGCTTTAGTAAGCGCTGAAGGATCACATTCCAGGAAACTCTAGGAAAAAGCTAGCCAGAGTTGATTTCTAGGTAGCAGTGAAAGCGCCTGTAGAGATAAAGCTCATGAAAGCCACAATCTGAGGATAGCAGCTTCTCTGCTCGAGATAATCGCTTTTACTTAAATACATTACATGGCGCAGATAAAACACATATCAAGAAAACACAGTAAGGTGTTCTGATAATGCTGCTTTTTAGTATGCAGAGAAAACGCTTGAAGAGATAAAGCTGATGAAAGCCACAATATAGTGACAGCAGTTTCTCTGCTCGAAATAATCACTTTTCCTTAAATGCTTGTGTAAGCGCTGTTAGAACACATTTAAGGACACTCTAATGAAAAGCTAGACAAAGCTGCTTTTTAGGTTGCAGTGAAAGCGCTTGTAGAGATAAAGCTCATGAAAGCCACAATTTGATTGTAGCAGCTTCTCTGCTCGAGATAATCGCTTTTACTTAAATACATTACTAGGCGCAGATAAAACACATATCAAGAGAACACAGTAAGGGGCTCTGTTAATGCTGACTTTTAGTATGCAGAGAAAGCGCTTGAAGAGATAAAGCAGATGAAAGCCACAATCTGATGGTAGAAGCTTCTATACTCGAGTTAATCGCTTTTCCTTAAATGCTTTAGTAAGCGCTGAAGGAACACACTCCAGGAAACTATAATAAAAAGCTAGCCAAAGCTGCTTTGAAAGTTGCAGTGAAAGCGCCTGAAGAGATAAAGCTGATGAAAGCCACAATCTGATGATAGCAGCTTCTTTACTGGAGATAATCGCTTTTCCTTGAATGCATTACTAGGCGCAGATAAAACACATATCAAGAAAACACAGTACGGGGCTCTGTTAATGCTGCTTTCTAGCTTGCAGTGAAAGAGCTTGTCGAGATAAAGCTGATGAAAGCCACAATCTGATGATAGCAGTTTCTATGCTCGAGATAATCGCTTTTCCTTAAATGCTTTAGTAAGCGCTGAAGGAAGACATTCCAGGAAACTCTAGGAAAAAGCTAGCCAGAGTTGATTTCTAGGTAGCAGTGAAAGCGCCTGTAGAGATAATGCTCATGAAAGCCACAATCTGAGGATAGCAGCTTCTGTGCTCCAGATAATATCTTTTCCTTAAATGCATTACTAGGCGCAGATAGAAGACATATCAAGAGAACATTGTTTGGATGTCTGTTAATGCTGCTTTGTAGTTTGCAGTGAAATATCTTGTAGAGATAAGGCTATGGAAATACACAATCTGATGATAGCAGCATCTCTGCTCGAGATAACCGGTTTACCTTAAATTAATTACTAGGCGCTGATAGAACACATATCTAGAGAACATAGTAAGGAGCTCTGTTAATTCTGCTTCCTAGGTTGCAGTTAAAGCGCTTGTAGAGATAAAGGTCATGAAAGCCAGAATCTGATGATAGCAGCTTCTCTGCTCGAGATTATCGCTTTAACTTAAATGCATTACTAGGCGGAGATAGAACACAAATCAAGAGACCATAGTAAGGGGCTCTGTTAATGCTGCTTTCTAGCTTGCAGGGAAAGCGCTTATAGAGTTAAAGCTCATGAAAGCCACAACCTGATAATAGCAGCTTCTCTGCTGGAGTTAATCGCTTTTCCTTAAATGCTTTATTAAGCGCAGTTAGAACACTTTCCATGAAACTCTAGGAAAAAGCTAGCCAGAGTTGATTTCTAGGTAGCAGTGAAAGCGACTGTAGAGATAAAGCTCATGAAAGCCACAATCTGAGGATAGCAGCTTCTGTGCTCGAGATATTCGCTTTTCCTTAAATGCATTACTAGGCGCAGATAGAACACATATCAATAGAAAATTGATAGGATGTCTGTTAATGCTGATTTGTACTTTGCAGTGAAATATCTTGTAGAGATAAGGCTATGGAAATACACAATCTGATGATAGCAGCTTCTCGGCTCGAGATAACCGGTTTGCCTTAAATTAATTACTAGGCACTGCTAGAACACATATCTAGAGAACATAGTAAGGAGCTCTGTTAATTCTGCTTCCTAGGTTGCAATTAAAGCGCTTGTAGAGCTAAAACTCATGAAAGCCACAATCTGATGATAGCAGCTTCTCTGCTCGAGATAACAGCTTTATCTTAAATACATTACTAGGCGCAGATAAAACACATACCAAGAGAACATAGTAAGGAGCTCTGTTAATACTGCTTCCTAGCTTGCAGTGAAAGTGCTTATAGAGTTAAAGCTCATGAAAGCCACAATCGATAATAGAAGCTTCTCTGCTCGAGATTATCGCTTTAACTTAAATGCATTACTAGGCGCAGATAGAACACATATCAAGAGACCATAGTAAGGGGCTCAGTTAATGCTGCTTTCTAGCTTGCAGTGAAAGCGCTTATAGAGTTAAAGCTCATGAAAGCCGCAATCTGAAGATAGCAGCTTCTCTGCTGGAGATAATCGCTTTTCCTTAAATGCATTACTAGGCGCAGATAGAAGACATATAAAGAGAACATTGTTAGGATCTCTGTTAATGATGCTTTGTAGTTTGCAGTGAAAAATCTTGTAGAGATAAGGCTATGGAAATACACAATCTGATGATAGCAGCTTCTCTGCTCGAGATAATCGGTTTACCTTAAATGCATTACTAGGCGCAGATAGAACACATAACAAGAGAACATAGTAAGGAGCTCTGGTAATTCTGCTTCCTAGGTTTCAGTGAAAGCGCTTGTAGAGATAAAGCTCATGAAAGCCACAATCTGATGATAGCAGCTTCTCTGCTCGAGATTATCGCTTTAACTTAAATGCATTACTAGGCGGAGATAGAACACATATCAAGAGACTATAGTAAGGGGCTCAGTTAATGCTGCTTTCTAGCTTGCAATGAAAGCGCTTATAGAGTTAAAGCTCATGAAAGCCACAATCTGATAATAGCAGCTTCTCTACTCGAGTTAATCGCTTTTCCTTAAATGCTTTAGTAAGCGCAGTTAGAACACATTCCAGGAAACTCTAGGAAAAACCTAGCGAGAGTTGATTTCTAGGTAGCAGTGAAAGTGCCTGTAGAGATAAAGCTCATGAAAGCCACAATCTGAAGATAGCAGCTTCTGTGCTCGAGAAAATCGCTTTTCCTTAAATACATTACTATGCGCAGATAGAACACATATCAAGAGAACATAGTAAGGGGCTCTGTTAATTCTGCTTTCTAGCTTGCAGTGAAAGCGTGTTTAGAATTAAAGCTCATGAAATCCACAATCTGATAATAGCAGCTTCTCTACTCGAGTTAATCGCTTTTCCTTAAATGCTTTAGTAAGCGCTTAAGGAAGACATTCCAGGAAACTCTAGGAAAAAGCTAGCCAGAGTTGATTTCTAGGTGGCCGTGAAAGCGCCTGTAGAGATAAAGCTCATGAAATACACAATCTTAGGATAGCAGCTTCTCTGCTCGGGATAATCGCTTTTCCTTAAATGCATTACTAGGCACAGATAGAACACATATCAAGAGAACATTGTTAGGATGTCTGTTAACGCTGCTTTGTAGTTTGCAGTGAAATATCTTGTAGAGATAAGGCTATGGAAATACACAATCTGATGATAGCAGCTTCTCTGCTCGAGATAACCGGTTTACCTTGAATTAATTACTAGGCGCTGATAGAACACATAACTAGAGAACATAGTAAGGAGCTCTGTTAATTCTGCTTCCTAGGTTGCAGTTAAAGCGCTTGTAGAGCTAAAACTCATGAAAGCCACAATCTGATGATAGCAGCTTCTCTGCTCGAGATAACCGGTTTACCTTAAATTAATTACTAGGCGCTGATAGAACACATATCAAGAGAACATAGTAAGGAGCTCTGTTAATTCTGCTTCCTAGGTTGCAGTGAAAGCGCTTGTAGAGATAAAGGTCATGAAAGCCAGAATCTGATGATAGCAGCTTCTCTGCTCGAGATTATCCCTTTAACTTAAATGCATTACTAGGCGCAGATAGAACACAAATCAAGAGACCATAGTAAGGAGCTCTGTTAATTCTGCTTCCTAGGTTGCAGTTAAGGCGCTTGTAGAGCTAAAACTCATGAAATACACAATCTGATGATAGCAGCTTCTCTGCTCGAGATAACAGCTTTTCCTAAAATACATTACTAGCGCAGATAAAACACATTTAAAGAGAACATAGTAAGGAGCTCTGTTAATACTGCTTTGTAGGTTGCAGTGAAAGCGCTTATAGAGTTAAAACTCATGAAATCCAGAATCTGATGATAGCAGCTTCTCTGCTCGAGAAAATCGCTTTTCCTTAAATACATTACTAGGCGCAGATAGAACACATAACAAGAGAACATAGTAAGGAGCTCTGTTAATTCTGCTTCTTAGGTTGCAGTGAAAGCGCTTGTAGAGATAAAGGTCATGAAAGCCACAATCTGATGATAGCAGCTTCTTTGCTCGAGATTATCGCTTTAATTTAAATTCATTACTAGGCGCATATAAAACACATATCAAGAGACCATAGTAAGGGGCTCTGTTAATGCTGCTTTCTAGCTTGTAGTGAAAGCGTTTATAGAGTTAAAGCTCATGAAAGCCACAACCTGATAATAGCAGCTTCTCTGCTCGAGTTAATCGCTTTTCCTTAAATGCTTTAGTAAGCGCAGTTAGAACACATTCCAGGAAACTCTAGGAAAAAGCTAGCCAGAGTTGATTTCTAGGTAGCAGTGAAAGCGCCTGTAGAGATAAAGCTCATGAAAGCCACAATCTGAAGATAGCAGCTTCTGTGCTCGAGATAATCCCTTTTCCTTAAATGCATTACTAGGCACAGATAGAAGACATATCAAGAAAACATTGTTAGGATGTCTGTTAATGCTGCTTTGTAGTTTGCAGTGAAATATCTTGTAGAGATAAGGCTATGGAAATACACAATCTGATGATAGCAGCTTCTCTACTCGAGATAACAGCTTTTCCTTAAATACATTACTAGGCGCAGATAAAACACATATCAAGAGAACATAGTAAGGAGCTCTGTTAATACTGCTTTGTAGGTTGCAGTGAAAGCGCTTATAGAGTTAAAGCTCATGAAAGCCAGAATCTGATTATAGCAGCTTCTCTTCTCGAGAAAATCGCTTTTCCTTAAATACATTACTAGGCGCAGATAGATCACATAACAAGAGAACATAGTAAGGAGCTCTGCTGATTCTACTTCCGTGGTTGCAGTGAAAGCGCTTGTAGAGATAAAGGTCATGAAAGCCAGAATCTGATGATAGCAGCTTCTCTGATCGAGATAATCGCTTTTCCTTAAATGCTTTAGTAAGCGCTGAAGGAACACATTCCAGGAAACTCTAGGAAAAAGCTAGCCAGAGTTGATTTCTAGGTAGCAGTTAAAGCGCCTGTAGAGATAAAGCTCATGAAAGCCACAATCTGAGGATAGCAGCTTCTGTGCTCGAGATAATAGCTTTTCCTTAAATGCATTACTAGGCGCAGATAGAACACATAACAAGAGAGAATAATAAGGGGCTCTGTTAATGCTCATTTGTAGTTTGCAGTGAATGCACTTGTCGAGATAAAGCTAATGAAAACCACAATCTGAAGATTGCAGCTTCTCTGCTCGAGAAAATCGCTTTAACTTAAATGCATTACTATGCGCAGATAGAACGCACATCAAGAGACCATAGTAAGGGGCTCTGTTAATGCTGCTTTCTAGCTTGCAGTGAAAGCTCGTATAGAGTTAAATCTCATGAAAGCCGCAATCTGATGATAGCAGCTTCTCTGCTCGAGAAAATCGCTTTTCCTTAAATACATTACTATGCGCAGATAGAACACATAACAAGAGAACATAGTAAGGAGCTCTGTTAATTCTGCTTCCTAGGTTGCAGTGAAAGCGCTTGTAGAGGTAAAGGTCATGAAAGCCAGAATCTGATGATATCAGCTTCTCTGCTCGAGATAATCGCTTTTCCTTAAATGCATTACTAGGCGCAGATAGAACACATATCAAGAGACCATAGTAAGGGGCTCTGTTAATGCTGCTTTCTAGCTTGCAGTGAAAGCGTGTATAGAGTTAAAGCTCATGAAAGCCACAATCTGATAATAGCAGCTTCTCTTCTCGAGTTAATCGCTTTTTCTTAAATGCTTTAGTAAAAGCAGTTAGAACACATTCCAGGAAACTCTAGGAAAAAGCTAGTCAGAGTTGATTTCTAGGTAGCAGTGAAAGTGCCTGTAGAGAAAGCTCATGAAAGCCACAATCTGAGGATAGCAGCTTCTCTCTCGAGATAATCGCTTCTCCTTAAATGCATATACTAGGCGCAGATAGAAGACATAACAAGAGAGAAAAATAAGGGGCTCTTTTAATGCTCCTTTGTAGTTTGCAGTGAAAGCGCATGTCGAGATAAATCTAATGAAAGCCACAATCTGATAATAGCAGTTTCACTTCTGGAAATAATCACTTTTCATTAAATGCTTATGTAAGCGCTGTTAGAACACATTTCAGGACACTTTAATAAAAAGCTAGCCATAGTTGCTTTGTTGGTTGCAGTTAAAGCGCTTATAGAGTTAAAGCTCATGAAAGCCACAATCTGATGATAGCAGTATCTCTGTTCGAAGTAATCGCTTTTCCTTAAATGCTTATGTCAGCGCAGTTAGAACACATTTAAGGACACTCTAATAAAAAACGAGTGAAAGCTTCATTGTACGTTGCAGTGAAAGCCCTTGTAGAGATAAGGCTGATGAAAGCCACAATCTGAGGATAG
This sequence comes from Coccyzus lansbergi, assembly GCA_033558105.1. Classification (NCBI taxonomy): domain Eukaryota; kingdom Metazoa; phylum Chordata; class Aves; order Cuculiformes; family Coccyzidae; genus Coccyzus; species Coccyzus lansbergi. Next base: position 248,525 of record JAUMJK010000745.1, on the reverse strand, counting down.
CAGCTTCTCTGCTTGAGATAATCACTTTTCCTTAAATGCTTTACTAGGCACAGATAGAAAACATATCAAGAGAACATTGTTAGGATGTCTGTTAATGCTGCTTTGTAGTTTGCAGTGAAATATCTTGTAGAGATAAGGCTATGGAAATACACAATCTGATGATAGCAGCTTCTCTACTCGAGATAACCGGTTTACTTTAAATGCTTTACAAGGCGCAGATAGAACACATAACAAGAGAACATAGTAAGGAGCTCTGTTAATTCTGCTTCCTAGGTTGCAGTGAAAGCGCTTGTAGAGATAAAACACATGAAAGCCTCAATCTGATGACAGCAGCATCTCTGCTCGAGATAACAGCATTTCCTTAAATACATTACTAGGTGCAGATTAAACACATATCAAGAGAACATAGTAAGGAGCTGTGTTAATAGTGCTTTGTAGGTTGCAGTGAATGCGCTTATAGAGTTAAAGGTCATGAAAGCCAGAATCTGATGATAGCAGCTTCTCTGCTCGAGAAAATCGCTTTTCCTTAAATACATTACTAGGCGCAGATAGAACTCATAACAAGACAACATAGTAAGGAGCTCTGTTAATTCTGCTTCCTCGGTTGCAGTGAAAACGCTTGTAGAGAAAAAGGTCATGAAAGCCAGAATCTGATGATAGCAGCTTCTCTGCTCGAGATAATCACTTTTCCTTAAATGCATTACTAGGCGCAGATAGAACACATATCAAGAGAACATTGTTAGAATGTCTGTTAATGCTGCTTTGTAGTTTGCGGTAAAATATCTTGTAGAGATAAGTCTACGGAAATACACAATCTGATGATAGCATCTTCTCTGCTCGAGATAATGGGTTTACCTTAAATGCATTACGAGGCGCTGATAGAACATATATCAAGAGAACATAGTAAGGAGTTCTGTTAATTCTGCTTCCTAGGTTGCAGTTAAAGTGCTTATAGAGTTAAAAATCATGAAAGCCATAATCTGATGATAGCAGCTTCTCTGCTCGAGATAACAGCTTTTCCTTAAATAAATTACTAGGCGCAGAAAAAACACATGTCAAGAGGACATAGAAAGGAGCTCTGTTAATGCTGCTTTGTAGCTTGCAGTGAAAGCGCTTATAGAGTTAAAGGTCATGAAAGCCAGAATCTGAGGATAGCAGCTTCTCTGCTCGAGAAAATCGCTTTTCATTAAATACATTACTAGGCGCAGATAGAACACATTACAAGAGAACATAGTAAGGAGCTCTATTAATTCTGCTTCCTAGGTTGCAGTGAAAGCGCTTGTAGAGATAAAGGTCATGAAAGCCAGATTCTGAGGATAGCAGCTTCTCTGCTCGAGAAAATCGCTTTTCCTTAAATGCATTACTAGGCGCAAATAGAACACATATCAAGAGAACATAGTTAGGAGGTCTGTTAATGCTGCTTTGTAGTTTGCAGTGAAATAGCTTGTAGAGATAAGGCTATGGAAATACACAATCTGATGATAGCAGCTTCTCTGCTCGAGATAATCGCTTTACCTAAAATGCATTACTAGGCGCAGATAGAAGACATAACAAGAGAGAATAATAAGGGGCTATGTTAATGCTCCTTTGTAGTTTGCAGTGAAAGCGCATGTCGAGATAAATCTAATGAAAGCTACAATCTGATGATAGCAGTTTCACTTCTCGAAATAATCACTTTTACTTAAATGCTTATGTAAGCGCTGTTAGAACACATTTCAGGACACTGTAATAAAAAGTTAGCCAAAGCAGCTTTTTTGGTTGCAGTGAAAGCGCTTATACAGTTAAAGCTCATGAAAGCCACAATCTGATGATAGCAGCTTCTCTGCTCGAGAAAATCGCTTTTCCTTAAATACATTACTAGGCGCAGATAGAGCACATAACAAGAGAACATAGCAAAGAGCTCAGCTAATTCTGCTTCCTAGGTTGCAGTGAAAGCGTTTGTAGAGATAAAGGTCATGAAAGCCAGAATCTGATGATAGCAGCTTCTCTGCTCGAGATTATCGCTTTTCCTTAAATGCATTACTAGGTGCAGATAGAACACATATCAAGAGACCATAGCAAGTGGCTCTGTTAATGCTGCTTTTTAGTACGCAGAGAAAGCCCTTGTCTAGATAAAACTAATGAAAGCCACAATGTGATGATAGCAGTTTCTCTGTTCGAAGTAATCGCTTTTCCTTAAATGCTTATGTCAGCGCAGTTAGAACACTTTTAAGGACACTCTAATAAAAAGCTAGTTAAATCTTCTTTGGAGGTTGCAGTGAAAGCCCTTGTAGAGATAAGGCTGATGAAAGCCACAATCTGAGGATAGCAGCTTCTCTGCTCGAGATAATCGCTTTTCCTTAAATGCATTACTAGGCGCAGATAGAACACATATCAAGAGAACATTGTTAGGATGTCTGTTAATGCTGCTTTGTAGTTTGCAGTGAAATAACTTGTAGGGATAAGGTTATGGAAATACACAATCTGATGATATCAGCTTCTCGGCTCGAGAAAATGGGTTTACCTTAAATGCTTTACAAGGTGCAGATAGATCACATATCAAGAGAACTTAGTAAGGAGCTCTGTTAAATCTGCTTCCTAGGTTGCAGTTAAAGCGCTTGTAGAGCTAAAACTCATGAAAGCCACAATTTGAGGATAGCAGCTTCTCTGCTCGAGATAACAGCTTTTCCTTAAATACATTACAAGGCGCAGATAAAACACATATCAAGAGAACATAGTAAGGAGCTCTGTTAATACTGCTTTGTAGGTTGCAGTGAAAGGGCTTATACAGTTAAAGCTCATGAAAGCCAGAATCTGATGATAGCAGCTTCTCTGCTCGAGAAAATCGCTTTTCCTTAAATACATTACTAGGCACAGATAGAGCACATAACAAGAGAACATAGTAAGGAGCTCTGCTAATTCTGCTTCCTAGGTTGCAGTGAAAGCGCTTGTAGAGATAAAGGTCATGAAAGCCAGAATCTGATGATAGCAGCTTCTCTGCTAGAGATAATCGCTTTTCCTTAAATGCTTTAGTAATCGCTGAAGGAACACATTCCAGGAAACTCTAGGAAAAAGCTAGCCAGAGTTGATTTCTATGTAGCAGTGAAAGCGCTTGTAGAGATAAAGCTCATGAAAGCCACAATCTGAGGATAGCAGCTTCTCTGCTCGAGATAATCGCTTTTCCTTAAATGCATTACTAGGCGCAGATAGAACACATAACAAGAGAGAATAATAAGGGGCTCTGTTAATGCTCCTTTGTAATTTGCAGTGAATGCGCTTGTCGAGATAAAGCTAATGAAAGCCACAATCTGATGATAGCAGCTTCTCTGCTCGAAAAAATCTCTTTAACTTAAATGCATTACTATGCGCAGATAGAACACATATCAAGAGACCATAGTAAGGGGCTCTGTTAATGCTGCTTTTTAGTACGCAGAGAAAGCGCTTGTAGAGATAAAGCTAATGAAACCACAATCTGATGATAGCAGTTTCTCTATTCGAAGTAATCGCTTTTCCTTGAATGCTTATGTCAGTGCAGATAGAACACATTTAAGGACACTCTAATAAAAAGCTAGCCAAAGGTTCTTTGTAGGTTGCAGTGAAAGCGCTTGTAGACATAAAGCTGATGAAAGTCACAGTCTGATGATAGCAGCCTCTCTACTTGAGTTAATCGCTTTTCCTTAAATGATTTAGTAAGCGCTGAAGGAACACATTCCAGGAAACTCTAATAAAAAGATAGCCAGAGCTGATTTCTAGGTAGCAGTGAAAGTGCTTGCGGAGAAAAAGCTCATGAAAGCCACAATCTGATGACAGCAGCTTCTGTGCTCGAGATAATTGCTTTTCCTTAAATGCATTACTAGGCGCAGATAGAACACATAAAAAGAGAGAACAATAAGTGGCTCTGTTATTGCTCCTTTGTAGTTTGCAGTGAAAGCGCTTGTCGAGATAAAGCTAATGAAAGCGACAGTCTGATGATAGCAGCTTCTCTACTCGAGATAATCGCTTTTCCTTAAATGCTATAGTAAGCGCTGAAGGAACACATTCCAGGAAACTCTAATAAAAAGCTAGCCAAAGCTGCTTTGCAGGTTGCAGTTAAAGCGCTTGTTGAGATAAAGCTCATTAATGCCACCATCTGAGGATAGCAGCTTCTGTGCTCGAGATAACATCTTTTACTTAAATGCATTACTAGGCGCAGATAGAACACATATCAAGTGAACATTTTTAGGATGTCTGTTATTGCTGCTTTGTAGTTTGCAGTGAAATATCTTATAGAGATAAGGCTATGGAAACACACAATCTGATGATAGCAGCTTCGCTGCTCGAGGTAACGGTTTACCTTAAAAGCATTGCTAGGCGCAGATCGAACACATAACAAGAGAGAATAATAAGGGGCTCTGTTAATGCTCCTTTGTAGTTTGCAGTAAAAGTGCTTGTCGAGATAAATCTAATTAAAGCCACAATCTGATGATAGCAGTTTCACTTCTCGAAATAATCACTTTTCCTTAAATGCTTATGTAAGCGCTGTTAGAACACATTTCAGGACACTCTAATAAAAAGCTAGCCAAAGCTCCTTTGTTGGTTGCAGTGAAAGCGCTTATAGAGTTAAAGCTCATGAAAGCCACAATATGATGATAGCAGAATCTCTGGTCGAGATAATCGCTTCTCCTCAAAAGCATTACTAGGCGCAGATAGAACACATAACAAGAGAGAACAATAAGTGGCTCTGTTAGTGCTCCTTTGTAGTTTGCAGTGAAAGCGCTTGACGAGATAAATCTAATGAAAGCTACAATCTGATGATAGCAGTTTCTCTTCTCCTAATAATCGCTTTTCCTTAAATGCATTACTAGGCGCAGATAAAACACATATCAAGAGACCATAGTAATGGGCTCTTTTAATGCTGCTTTCTAGTACGCAGAGAAAGCGCTTGTCGAGATAAATCTAATGAAAGCCACAATCTGATGATAACAGCTTCTCTACACGTGTTAATCGCTTTTCCTTAAATGCTATAGTAAGCGCTGAAGGAACATATTCCAGGAAACTCTAATAAAAAGCTAGCCAAAGGTGCTTTGTAGGTTGCAGTTAAAGCGCTTGTAGAGGTAAAGCTCATAAAAGTCACAGTCTGAGGATAGCAGCTTCTCTGCTCGAGATATTCGCTTTTCCTTAAATGCATTACTAGGCGCAGATAAAACACATATCAAGAGACCATAGTAAGGGGCTCTTTTAATGCTGCTTTCTAGTATGCAGAGAAAGCGCTTGTCGAGATAAAGCTAATGAAAGCCACAATCTGATGATAGCATCTTCTCTACTCGAGTTAATCGCTTTTCCTTAAATGCTATAGTAAGCGCTGAAGGAACATATTTTAGGAAAATCTTATAAAAAGCTAGCCAAAGCTGCCTTGTAGGTTGCAATTAAAATGCTTGTAGAGGTAAAGCTCATAAAAGCCACAGTCTGAGGATAGCAGCTTCTCTGCTCGAGATAATCGCTTTTCCTTAAATGCATTACTAGGCGTAGTTAGAAAACATATCAAGAGAATAGAGTAAGGAGTTCTGTTAATTGTTCTGCCTAGGGTGCAGTGAAAGCTCTTGTAGAGATAAAGGTCAGAAAGCCGCAATCTGTTTACTGCAGCATCTCAGCTCGCGATAATCGCTTTTCCTTAAATGCATTACTAGGCACAGATAGAACACATATCATGAGAACATAGTAAGGAGCTCTGTTAATGCTGCTTTTAGTATGCAGAAAGAGCGCTTGTCGAGATAAAGCTAATAAAAGCCACAATCTGATGATAGCAGCTTCTCTGCTCGAGATATTCGCTTTAACTTAAGTGCATTAATAGGCGCAGATAGAACACATATCAAGAGAACATAGTAAGGAGCTCTGTAAATTCTGCTTTTACTTTGCAGTGAAAGTGATTGTAGAGGTAAAGCTCTTGAAGGAAACAATCTGAGGAATAGCAGCTTCTCTGCTCGAAACAATCGCTTTTCCTTAAATGCATTACTAGGCGCAGATAGAGCACATATCAAGAGAATATTGTTAGGATGGCTGTTAATGCTGCCTTGTATTTTGCAGTGAAATATCTTGTAGAGAAAACGCTATGGCAATACACAATCTTATGATAGCTGCTTCTCTGCCCGAGATAATCGGTTTATCTTAAATGCATTACTAGGCGCAGACAGAACACATAACAAGAGAGAATAATAAGGGGCTCAGTCAAGTCTCCTTTGTAGTTTGCAGTGAAAGCGCTTGTAGCGATAAAGCTGATGAAAGCCACAATCTGATGATAATAGCTTCTCTACTCGAGATAATCGCTTTTCCTTAAATGCATTAGTAGGCGCAGATAGAACACATATCAAGAGAACATTGGTAGGATGGCTTTTAATTCTGCTTCTTACTTTGCAGTGAAAGCGCTTGTAGAGATAGAGTGAATGAAAGACACAATCTGAGGATAGCAGCTTTTCTGCTTGAGATAATCAGTTTATCTTAAATGCATTACTAGGCGCAGATAGAACACATAACAAGATAGAATAATAAAGGGGTGTGTAAATGCTGCTTTGTAGTTTGCAGTCAAAGTGCCCGTAGAGCTAAAGCTAATGAAAGCCACAATCTGATGATAGCAGCTTCTCTGCTCGAGATAATCGTTTTTATTTAAATGCATTACTAGGCGCAGATAGAACACAGATCAAGAGACCATAGTATGGGGCTCTGTTAATGCTGCTTTGTAGTTTGCAGAGAAAGCGGTTGTGGAGATAAAGCTAATGAAAGCCACAATCTGATGATAGTAGTTTCTCTGCTCGAAATAATCACTTTTCCTTAAACGATTATGTAAGCGCTGTTAGAACACATTTAAGGACACTTTAATAAAAAGCTAGTCAAAGCTTCTTTGTAGGTTGCAGTGAAAGCGCTTGTAGAGATAAAGCTCATGAAAGCCACAATCTCAGTATAGCTGCTTCTCTGCACGCGATAATCGGTATACATTAAATGCATTACTAGGCGCAGATAGAACACATAACAAGAGAGAAAAATAAGGGGCTCTGTTAATGCTGCTTTGCAGGTTGCAGTGAAAGCCCTTGTAGATATAAGGCTGATGAAAGCCACAATCTGAGGATAGCAGCTTCTCTGCTCGGGATAATCACTTTTCCTTAAATGCATTACTAGGCACGAATAGAACGCATAAGAAGAGAAGATTTTAAGGGGCTCTGTTAATGCTACTTTGTAGTTTGCAGTGAAATATCTTGTAGAGATAAGGCTATGGAAATACACAACCTGATGATGGCAGCTTCTCTGCTCGAGATAATCGGTTTACCTTAAATGCATTACTAGGCTCAGATAGAACACATAACAAGAGAGAATAATAAGGGGCTCTGTTAATGCTCCTTTTTAGTTTGCAGTGAAAGCGCTTGTGGAGATAAATCTAATGAAAGCCACAATCTGATGACAGCAGTTTCTCTGATCGAAATAATCACTTTTCCTTAAATGCTTATGCAAGCGCAGTTAGAACACATTCAAGGATACTCTAATAAAAAGCTAGCCAAAGCTGCTTTGTAGGTTGCAGTGAAAGTTCTTGTAGAGATAAAGCTCATGAAAGCCACTATCTGATGGTAGCAGCTTCTATAGTCGAGTTAATCGCTTTTCCTTAAATGCTTTAGTAAGCACTGAAGGAACACATTCCAGGAAACTATAATAAAAAGCTAGCTAAAGCTTCTTTGTAGGTTGCAGTGAAAGCGCTTGTAGAGATAAAGCTCATGAAAGCCACAATCTGATGATAGCAGCTTCTGTGCTCGAGATAATAGCTTTTCCTTAAATGCATTACTAGGCGCAGATAGAACACATATCAAGAGAACATAGTAAGGAGCTCTGTTAATTCTGCTTCTTACTTTTCAGTGAAAGCGCTTGTAGAGGTAAAGCTCATGAAAGACACAATCTGAGGATATCAGCTTCTCTGCTCGAATTAATCGCTTTCCCTTAAATGCATTACTAGGCGCAGATAGAGCACATATCAAGAGAACAATGTTAGGATGGCTGTTAATGCTGCTTTGTAGTTTGCAGTGAAATATCTTGTAGAGATTAGGCTATGGCAATACACAACCTGATGATAGCAGCTTCTCTGCTCGAGATAATCGGTTTACCTTAAATGCATTACTAGGCGCAGATAGAACACATACATAGAGAGAATAGTAAGGGGTTCTGTCAGTGCTGCTTTGTAGTTTGCAGTCAAAGCGCCTGTAGAGCTAAAACTAATGAAAGCCACAATCTGATGATAGCAGCTTCTCTGCTCGAGATAATCGCTTTTACTTAAATAGATTACTAGGCGCAGATAAAACACATATCAAGAGACCATAGTAAGGGGCTCTGTTAATGCTGCTTTGTAGTTTGCAGAGAAAGCGCTTGTGGAGATAAAGCTAATGAAAGCCTCAATCTGAAGATTGCAGTTTCTCTTCTCGAAATAATCACTTTTCCTTAAATGTTTATGTAAGCGCTGTTAGAACGCATTTCAGGACACTCTAATAAAAAGCTAGCCAAAGCTTCTTTGTAGGTTGCAGTGAACGCTCTTGTAGAGATAAAGCTCATGAAAGCCACAATACGATGATTGCAGCTTCTCTGCTCTAAATAATCAATTTTACTTAAATGCTTATGGAAGCACTGTTAGAACACATCTCAGGACACTCTTATAAAAAGCTAGCTAAAGCTGCTTTGTAGGTTGCAGTGAAAGCTCTTGTAGAGATAAAGCTCATAAAAGCCACAATCTGAGGATAGCAGCTTCTCTGCTCGAGATAATCGGTTTACCTTAAATGCATGACTAGGCACAGATAGAACACATAACAAGAGAGAATAATAAGGGGCTCTGTTAATGCTGCTTTGTATTTTGCAGTCAAAGCGCCTGTAGAGCTAAAGCTAATGAAAGGCACAATCTGATGATAGCAGCTTCTGTGCTCGAGATAATCGCTTTTCCTTAAATATATTACTAGGCGCAGATAAAACACATATCAAGAGAACACTGTAAGGGGCTCTGTTAATGCTGCTTTTTAGTATGCAGACAAAGCGCTTGTCGAGATAAAGCTAATGAAAGCCACAATATGATGACAGCAATTTCTCTGCTCGAAATAATCACTTTTCCTTAAATGCTTATGCAAGAGCAGTTAGAACAGATTTAAGGATACTCTAACAAAAAGCTAGCCAAAGCTGCTTTGTAGGTTGCAGTGAAAGCGCTTGTAGAGATAAAGCTGATGAAATCCACAATCTGATGGTAGCTTCTCTACTCGAGATAATCGCTTTTCCTTAAATGCATTACTAGGCGCAGACAGAACACATATCGAGAGAATATAGTAAGGCGTTCTGTTAATTCTGTTTCTTACGTTGTAGTGAAAGTGCTTGTAGAGATAAAGCTCATCAAAGACACAATCTGAGGATAGCAGCTTCTCTGCTCGGGATAATCGCTTTTCCTTAAATGTATTGCTAGGCGCGAATAGAACACATAACAAGGGAACATTGTAAGGGGCTCAGTTAATGCTGCTTTGTAGTTTACAGTGAAATATCTTGTAGAGATAAGGCTATGGGAAAATACAATCTGATGATAGCAGCTTCTCTGCTCGAGATAATCGGTTTACCTTAAAAGCATTACTAGGCTCAGATAGAACACATAACAAGAGAGAATAATAAGGGGCTCTGTTAATACTCCTTTGTAGTTTGCAGTGAAAGCGCTTGTGGAGATAAAGCTAATGAAAGCCACAATCTGATGATAGCAGTTTCACTTCTCGAAATAATCACTTTTCCTTAAATGCTTATGTAAGCGCTGTTAGAACACATTTCAGGACACTCTAATAAAAAGCTAGCCAAAGCATCTTTGTTGGTTGCAGTGAAAGCGTTTGTAGAGCTAAAGCTCATGAAAGCCACAATCTGATGATAGCGGCTTCTCTGCTCGATATAATCGCTTTTCCTTAAATGCATTACTATGCGCAGATAGAACACATATCAAGAGACCATAGTATGGGGCTCTGTTAATGCTGCTTTTTAGTATGCAGAGAAAGCGCATGTCGAGATAAAGCTAATGAAAGCCACAATCAGATGACAGCAGTTTCTCTGATCGAAATAATCACTTTTCCTTAAGTGCTTATGCAAGCGCAGTTAGAACACATTGAAGGATACTCTAATAAAAAGCTAGCCAAAGCTGCTTTGTTGGTTGCAGTGAAAGTGCTTGTAGAGATAAAGCTCATGAAAGCCACAATCTGATGGTAGCAGCTTCTATACTCGAGTTAATCGCTTTTCCTTAAATGCTTTAGTAAGCGCTAAAGGAACACATTCCAGGAAACTATTATAAAAAGCTAGCCAAAGCTGCTTTGTAGGTTGCAGTGAAAGCAACCTACAAATCTCTATATCTCTATAAAGCTCATGAAAGCCACAATCTGATGATAGCACCTTCTCTACTCGAGATAATCGCTTTTCCTTAAATGAATTACTAGGCGCAGATAGAACACATATCAAGAGAATATAGTATGGAGCTCAGTTAATTCTGCTTCTTACTTTTCAGTGAAAGCGCTTGTAGAGGTAAAGCTCATGAAAGACACAATCTGAGGATAGCAGCTTCTCTACTCGAGATAATCGCTTTTCCTTAAATGCATGTCTAGGCGCAGATAGAACACATATCAAGAGGACATTGTTAGGATGGCTGTTAATGCTACTTTGTAGTTTGCAGTGAAATATCTTGTAGAGATAAGGCTATGGCAATACTCAATCTGATGATAGCAGTTTCTCTGCTTGAGATAATCGGTTTAACTTAAATGCATTACTAGGCGCAGATAGAACACATAACTAGAGAGAATAATAAGGGTCTCTATCAATGCTCCTTTGTAGTTTGCAGTGAAAGCGCATGTAGAGATAAAGCTGATGAAAACCACAATCTTATGATAGCAGGTTCTCTACTCGAGATAATCGCTTTTCCTTAAATGCATTACTAGGCGCAGACAGAACACATATCGAGAGAATATAGTAAGGCGTTCTCTTAATTCTGTTTCTTACGTTGTAGTGAAAGTGCTTGTAGAGATAAAGCTCATCAAAGACACAATCTGAGGATAGCAGCTTCTCTGCTCGGGATAATCGCTTTTCCTTAAATGCATTACTAGGCGCAGACAGAACACATATCGAGAGAATATAGTAAGGCATTCTGTTAATTCTGTTTCTTATGTTGTAGTGAAAGTGCTTGTAGAGATAAAGCTCATCAAAGACACAATCTGATAATAGCAGCTTCTCTGCTCTGGATAATCGCTTTTCCTTAAATGCATTGCTAGGCGCGAATATAACACATAACTAGAGGACATTGTAAGGGGCTCAGTTAATGCTGCTCTGTAGTTTGCAGTGAAATATCTTGTATAGATAAGGCTATGGAAATACACAATCTGATGATGGCAGCTTCTCTGCTCGAGATAATCGGTTTACCTTAAATGCATTACTAGGTTCAGATAGAACACATAACAACAGAGAATAATAAGGGGCTCTGTCAATGCTCCTTTGTAGTTTGCAGTGAAAGCCCTTGTGGAGATTAAGCTAATGGAAGCTCCAATGTGATGATAGCCGCTTCTCTACTCGAGATAATCGCTTTTCCTTAAATGCATTACTAGGCGCAGATAGAACACATATCAAGAGAACATAGTAAGGCGCTCTGTTAATTCTGCTTCTTATGTTGCAAGGAAAGCGCTTGTAGAGGTAAAGCTGATGAAAGACACAATCTGAGGATAGCAGCTTCTCTGCTTTATGTAATCGGTTTATCTTAAATGCATTACTAGGCGCAGATAGAACACATAACAAGATAGAATAATAAAGGGCTCTGTTAATGCTGCTTTGTAGTTTGCATTCAAAGCGCCTGTAAAGCTAAAGCTAATGAAAGCCACAATCTGATGATAGCGGCTTCTCTGCTCGAGATAATCGCTTTTCCTTAAAAACATTACTAGGCGCAGATAAAACACATATCAAGAGACCATAGTATGGGGCTCTGTTAATGCTGTTTTGTAGTTTGCAGAGAAAGCGCTTGTGGAGTTAAAGCTAATGAAAGCCACAATCTGATGATAGCAGTTTCACTTCTCGAAATAATCACTTTTACTTAAATGCTTATGTAAGCGCTGTTAGAATACATTTAGGGACACTCTAATAAAAAGCTAGCAAAAGCTGCTTTCTAGGTTGCAGTGAAAGCGCTTGTAGAGATAAAGCTCATGAAAGCCACAACATGATGATTGCAGCTTCTCTGCTCTAAATAATCAATTTTACTTAAATGCTTATGTAAGCGCTGTTGGAACACATTTAAGGACACTCTAATAAAAAGCTAGCAAAAGCTGCTTTCTAGGTTGCAGTGAAAGCGCTTGTAGAGATAAAGCTCATGAAAGCCACAATCTGAGGATAGCAACTTCTTTGCTCTAGACAATCGGTTTACCTTAAATGCATGACTAGGCGCAGATAGAACACATAACAAGAGAGAATAATAAGGGGCTCTGTTAATGCTTCTGTGTAGTTTGCAGTCAAAGCGCCTGTAGAGCTAAAGCTCATGAAAGCCACAGTCTGATGATAGGAGCTTCTGTGCTCGAGATAATCGCTTTTCCTGAAATGCATTACTAGGCGCCGATAAAACACATATCAAGAGAACACTGTAAGGGGCTCTGTTAATGCTGCTTTTTAGTATGCAGAGAAAGCGCTTGTCGAGATAAAGCTAATGAAAGCCACAATCTGATGACAGCAGTTTCTCTGCTTGAAATAATCACTTTTTTCTTAAATGCTTATGCAAGCGCAGTTAGAACACATTTAATGATACGCTAATAAAAAGCTAGGCAAAGCTGCTTTGTAGGTTGCAGTGAAAGCGCTTGTAGAGATAAAGCTGATGAAAGCCACTATCTGATGGTAGCAGCTTCTATACTCGAGTTAATCGCTTTTCCTTAAATGCTTTAGTAAGCGCTAAAGGAACACATTCCAGGAAACTATAATAAAAAGCTAGCCAAAGCTGCTTCCTAGGTTGCAGAGAAAGCGCTTGTAGACAAAGGCGTAACGGGAGCCACAATCTGATGATAGCAGCTTCTCTGCTGGAGATAATCGCTTTTCCTTAAATGCATTACTAGGCGCAGACAGAACACATATCAAGAGAAGGAGCTCTGCTAGTGCTGTTTTGTAGGTTGCAGTGAAAGCGGTTGTAGAGATAAAGCTGGTGAAAGCCACAATCTGATGATAGCAGGACACTCTAATTAAAATCTAGCTAAAGCTGCTTCCTAGGTTGCAGTGAAAAAGCTTGTACAGATAATCTAATGAAAGCCACAATCTGATATCTCTAGAAGGCTCTTGGGACCCTAACCCTAATCCTTGCGCGAATACCTAACCCTAAGTCTAAACTTAACCCTAATCTTAAACCTGACCCTAACACTAACTCTAACACAACCCCCTAAACATAACCATAACCTTTACCCTTACCAAAAACCTAACACAACCTCAACCCTAACCCTAGTACCTGAACCTATCCGAACCCTAATCTTAACCACAAAGTTAATCCTAACATAAATGCAGGGTCCTTGAGGTCTCTAGTAATGTCAGGGGTCTTTAAAATTGTCCTGAGGGTCTCTAGAATTTTCTGGAGGTATTTTGAAGAGTCCTGGGGTTCTCTAAAAGGATCTGGGGGCCTTTAGATGGTCCTGGGGGGTCTCTGGAATGGTCTGGGGACCTTTAGAATGGACCTGGTTGTACCTAGATGGGTCTGGGGACCTTTAGAATGGCTCTGGGGTCTCTTGAATGCTCTGTAGACGGTTTTGAAGAGTCCTGGTGTGCTCTAGAATGGTCTATGAGCCTTTCGGATGGTCTTGGGGTTCCCTGGAATGGCCTGTGGGCCATTTAAATAGTCCTGGGTGTCTCTAGACTGGTCTCAGGGGCTTTAGAATGGTTCTGGAGGTCTCTAGAAGGGTCTTGACATCTTTAGAAGGGTACTGAGTGTGTCTATAATCGTCTGGGGGTCTTTAGAAGAGTCCTGTGGGCTCGAGAAGGGTCTGGGGACTCTAACCCTAGCCCGAATACTTAACCCTAACCCGAAACCTAAACTTAACCCTAATCTTAAGCCTAACCCTAACACTAACTCTAACACAAACCCCTAAACATAAACATTACCCTTACCCTTACCAAAACCCTAACACAAGCCCAACCCTAACCCTAACCCTAGCAGCTAAACAAACCCTAGCCCTAATCTTAACCGCAAATCTTACCATAACATAAATGCCAGGGTCCTGGGGGTCTCTGGAAAGGTCAGGGGGTCTTTAGAATGGTCCTGAGACTGTCTAGAATTCTCTTGGGGCTATTTGAAGAGTCCTGGGGTTCTCTAGAAGGCTCTGGGGGCATTTAGATGGTCCTGGGGGTCTCTGGAATTGCCCGGGGCCCTTTAGAATGGACCTGGGTGTCTCTAGAAGGGTCTGGGGGCCTTTAGAAGGGCTCTGGGGCGCTCTAGCAGGGTTTTGGCATCTTTAGAAGGGTCCTGAGGGTCTCTAGAATGCTCAGGGGGCAGTTTGAAGAGTCCCGGGGTGCTCTAGAAGGGTCTGGGGACCTTTGTATGGTCGTGGAATTCTCTGGAATTGCCTGTGTGCTTTTCAAATGGTCCTGGGTGTCTCTAGAAGGGTCTGGGAGGCTTTAGAATGGTTCTGGAGGGTTCTAGAAGGGTCTTGCAATCTTTAGAAGGGTCCTGGCTGTGTCTAGAATGGTCTGGGTGCCTTTAGAAGAGTCCTGTGGGCTCTAGAAGGATCTGGGAACCCTAACCCTAGCCCGAACACCTGACCCTATCCCGAAACCTAAACTTAACCTTAATCTTAGGCCTAACCTTAACACTAACCCCGAAACATATCCATAACCCTTTCCCTTACCAAAACCCTAACACTACCTCAACCCTAAACCTAACCCTAGCACCTAAACCAACCCTAGCCATAATCTTAACCACAAAGCTAACCGTAACGTAAATGCCAGGGTCCTGGGGGTCTCTAGAAATGTCAGGGGGTCTTTAGAATGGTCCTGAGGGTCTCTAGAATTGTCTGGGGGCATTTTGAAGAGTCCTGGGATTCTCTAGACGGGTCTGGGTGCCTTATTGATAGCCCAATATCTACGCAATATCCCCACGCAATATCCCCGCCCAATATACGCGCAATATCCCAGCGCAATATCCACACAATATCCCCGCATAATCCGTACAATATCCCAGCGCAATATCCCCGCATAATCCTCGCAAATTCCACGCAATATCCTCGCCCAATATACGCTCAATATATCCACGCAATATCTGCGTAATATCCCCACGCAATATCCCCACCCAATATACTCGCAATATCCACGCATTTTCCATAGCAATATCCACGCAATATCCCCGTGCAATACCCGTGCATAATCCACGCAGTTTCAGCGCAATATCCACGCAATATTTCGCGCATTATCCGCACAATATACCGGGCAATATCCACGCATAATCTGCACAATATCCGCGCAATGTCTGCGCCATATCCACGCATATTCCGAGCATTATCCGCGCAATATCCCCACGCAATATCCCCGCGCAATATCCCCGCACAATATCCGAGCATAATCCGAGCATAATCCTAGCAGAATATGCGCAATATCCCTGCATACTCCATGCAATATCCGCTCAATATCCGTGCAATATACCCTCGCAATATCCGCGCATAATCCCAGCGCAATATCCGCGAGGATAATCCGCGCATTATCCGCGCATTATTGACGCAATATCCGAGCATTATCCCCACACAGTATACCCGCGCAATATCCACGCAATATTCACGCATAATCTGCGCAATATCCCCGCGCAATATCCCCCCACAATATCTGCGCAATATCTCGGCGCAATATCCCCGCACAATATCCGCGCATAATCCGCACATTATCTGCACAATATCCGCACAATATCCCCACGCAATATCCCCGCATACTCCGCGCATTAACTGCACAATATCCGTGCATAATCTGCGCAGTTTCCGCTCAATATCCGAGCAATATCGGCACATTTTCCACGCAATATACCGCTCATTATCCGCGCAATATATCGCACAATATCCGCACAATATACCACACAATATCTGTGCGCATAATCTGCACATAATCCGCCCATTATTCCTGCTCAATATCCCTGCGCAATATCAGCTCATAATCTGCCCAATATCCGCGCATAATCTGCAAACTATCCTCGCGATATTCCTGTGTATACTCTGCGCAATATCCGCACATAATCCACACAATATACTGTGCATTATCCGCGCATTATCCGCTCAATATACCATGCAATATTCGCGCATAATCTGCACAATATCCACGCAAAGTCCGCGCCATATCTACGCATCTTCGGAGCATGATCAGCGCAGTATCCCCATGCAATATCCCCGCGCAATATCCCCGCACAATATCCACGCATAATCCGAGCATAATCCTAGCAGAATATGCGCAATATCCCTGCATACTCCACGCAATATCCGCGCAATATACCCTCGCAATATGCCCGCGCAATATACCCTCGCAATATGCCCGCGCAATATCTGCGCAATATTTCCGCAAAATGTCGGTGCAATATCCCCGTGCAATACCCATGCATAATCCGCGCAGTTTCCGCTCAGTATTTCGCGCATTATCCGCGAAATATCAGCGCATAATCTGCACAATATCCAAGCAATATCCCCACGCAATATCCGTGTGGATAATCCGCGCATTATCCGCTCAGTTTCCGCGCAATTTCCCCGTGCAGTTTCCGCGCAATATCAATGCAATATCCGCTCATAATCCGAGCATAATCCGAGCAATATCGGCTCAATATCCCCGCTCAATATCCCCGCATAATCCGCTCATAATCCGCCCAATATCCCAGTGCAATATCCCAGAGCAATATCCGCGCGTTATCCCGCGCAATATCCACGCATAATCCTCGAAATATCCGTGCAATTTCCCCTCGTAATATGTGGGCAATATCTGCGTAATATATCCGCGCATACTCTGTGCATTATCCACAAAAAATCTGAGCAATATTCGCGCAGTTTCCATGAAATTTCCCCTCTCAATATCCGGGCACTATCCGTGCAATATATCCGCGCATTATCCACGCATAATCCACGAAATATCCCCGCACAATATCCGCGCAATATACCTGCTCAAAATCCGCCAAAATCCAAGCAAAATCCCCGCGCAATATAGGCGCAATATCCGTGGAATATTACCACGCAATATCCAAGCAATATCCACGCATAATCTGCGCAATATTCCCTCGCAATATCCCCTCATAATCCGTGCATAATCCGCGCAATATCCCCGCACAATATCCGCGCATATTCCGCGCATTTTCTGCACAATATCAGCGTATAATCCGCGCAATATCTCAGCGCAATATCCCCGTGCAATATCCCCGCGCAATAGTTGCGCAATATCCCCGTGCAATACCCGTGCATAATCCGCGCAGTTTCCGCGCAATATCCACCCATAATCCGACCATAATCCGAGCATAATCCGCACAATATCCCCGCGCAATATACTTGCAATATCCTTGCGCAATATCCGCGCATTATCTCGCTCAATATCGGCGCAATATCCCCGCACAATATCCTCGCATAATCCGAGCATTAACTGCACAATATCCGAGCATAATCCGCGCATTAACTGCACAATATCCGAGCATAATCCGCGCAATATACCCGCCCAAAATCCGCGCAAAATCCTCGCGATATCCCCATGCAATCTTCGCGCAATATCCCCATTCAATACCCGTGCATAATCCGCGCAGTTTCCGCTCAATATCCGCGCATAATCCCACCATAATCCAAGCAATATCCCCACGCAATATCAGTGCATAATCCGCGCAATATCCCTGTGCAATATCCGCGCATTATCAACGCAATATCCGCGCTATATCCCCGAGGAATATTTGCGCAATATCCCCGAGCAATACCCGTGCATATTCCACGCAGTTTCCGCGCAATATTCGCGCAATATTACACGCATTATCCTCGCAATACACCACGCAATATCCGCGCATAATCTGCACAATATCCGCGCAATATCCGCGCCATATCCACGCATATAGCGCGCATTATCTGCACAATATCCCCGCGCAATATCCGCACATAATCCGAGCATAATCCTAGCATAATATGCACAATATCCGCGCATAATCCCCACGCAATATCCGCGAGCATAATCCGCGCATTATCCGCGTGCAATATCAACGCGCAATATCCACGCAATATCCCCGCATAATCCGTGCAATAACCCCACGCCCTATCCGAACTATATTCATGCCCAATATCCCCGCGAAATATCCCAGTGTAAAATCCGCGCAATATCCGAGCGGATAATCCATGCATTATTCGCACATAATCTGAGCAATATCCACGCAGTTTCCGCGCAATTTCGCCTCGCAATATGTGGACAATATCCGCGCAATATATCCATGCATAATGTGCGCATTATCCGCAAAAAGTCCGCGCAATATCCAAGCAGTTTCAGCGCAATTACCCCGCACAATATCCGGGCAATATCCGTGCAATATATCCGCGCATTATCCACGCATAATACACGAAATATCCCTGCACAATATCCGCGCAATATTCCTGCTCAAAATCCCCACATAATCCGCACAATATCCTAACGCAATATCCGAACAATATTCCCGTGCAATATCCTCGCGAAATATCCCCGCGCAATATTGCGTATAATCCGCGCAATATTCCGGCATTATCCGTGCATTATCCATGCATAATCTGCACAATATTCGTGGAATATCCGTGCAGATAATCCGCGCATTATTGGCGCATAATCTGTGCAATATCCGATCAGTTTCCGCGCAACTTCCCCGCACAATATCCGGGCAATATCCGCGCAATATATCCACGCATTATGCACGCATAATCAGCGAAATATCCCCGCGCAATATCCGCACAATATTCCTGCTCAAAATCCTACCCTTACCTTGCCCAGCCTTGCCATGGGGTTCTCTGGAATGGCCTGTAGGCCTTTCAAAGAGTCCTGGGTGTCCCTAGAAGAGTCTTGGAGGGCTTTAGAACGGTTCTGTAGGCTTTAGAATGGTCTTGGCATCTTTAGAAGGGTCCTGGCTGTGTCTACAATTGTCTGGGGGCCTTTAGAAGAGTCCGGTGTTCTCTAGAAGGGTCTGGGGACCCTAACTCTAGCCCGAATACCTAACCATAACCCTAAAACTAAACTTAACCCTAATCTTAAGCCTAATCCTAACACTAACTCTAACACAAACCCCTAAACATAAACATAACCCTTACCCTTACCAAAACCCTAACACAACCCTAACCCTAACCCTAACCCTAGCACCTAAACCAACCCTAGCCCTAATCTTAACCACAAAGCTAACCCTAACATAAATGCCAGGGTCCTGGGGGTCTCTAGAATGGTCAGGGGGTCTTTAGAATGGTCCTGAGGCTGTCTAGAATTCTCTGGGTGCATTTTGAAGAGCCCTGGGGTTCCCTAGAAGGGTCTGGGGGCCTTTAGATGGTCCTGGGGGTCTCTGGAATGGCCCGGGGCCCTTTAGAATGGACCTGGGTGTCTCTAGAAGGGTCCGGGGGCCTTTAGAAGGGCTCTGGGTGGTGCTAGAAGGGTCTTGACATCTTTAGAAATGTCCTGGGTGTGTCTAGAATGGTCTGGGGGCCTTTAGAAGAGACCTGTGGGATCCAGAAGGGTCTGGGGACCCTAACCCTGACCCTAGCCCGAATACCTAACCCTAAACCTAAACCTAAACCTAAACTTAACCCTAACCCTAACACGAAACCCAAAACATAACCATAATCCTTACCCTTACCAAAACCCTAACACAACCCTAACCCTAATCTTAACTCTTGCAACTAAACCAACCCTACCACTAATCTTAACAACAAAGCTAACCATAATGTAAATGCCAGGGTTCAGGTGGTCTCTAGAAAGGTCAGGGTTTCTTTAGAATGCTCCAGAGTGTGTCAAGAATTCTCTAGTGGCATTTTGAAGTGTCCTGGGGTATTCTAGAAGGGTCTGGGGGCCTTTGCATGGTCCTGGGGGTCTCTAGAATGGTCCGGGGTCCTTTAGAATGGACCTGGGTGTCTCTAGCAGCTTCTTTGCTTGACATAATTCTTTGTACTCTCTATTTGACTTTGTTGGCTGTCCTTAGTATGTTGTACTCTATATTTTACTTTGTTGGCTTGTGCCTTAAACCTTGTACTCTGTCCTTAGTACTCTGTATTTGACTTTTTAAGGAGCTCTATTAATGCTGCTTCGTAGGTCGTAGATCACTACTTCGTAGATCACTTTTCCTTAAATGCATTAATAGGCGCAGATAGCGTACATATCAGGAGAACACAGTAAGGGGCTCTTTTAATGCTGCTTTGTAAGTTGCAGTGAAAGCGTTGCAGAGAAAACGGTAACGAGAGCCACAATACGATGACAGCAACTTCTCTGCTCGAGATAATCACTTTTCCTTAAATTCATTAGTATGCGCAGATAGGTCACATATCAAGAGAACATAGTAAGGAACTCTGTTAATTCTGCTTCGTAGTTTGCAGTGAAAGCTCCTGTAGAGAAAAGCATAATGAAAGCCACAATCTGATGACAGCAGCTTCTCTGCTAGAGGTTATAACTTTTCCTTAAATGCTTTAGTAAGAGCTGATAGTAAACATTACTGGACACCCTAAAAAAAAAACAGCTAGCCAATGCTGCTTTGTAGGTTGCAGTGAAAGCGCTAGTAGAGATAAAGCTCATGAAAGCCACAAAATGATGATAGCAGCTTCTCTACTCGAGATAATCGCTTTTCCTTAAATGAATTAGTAGGCCCAGATAGAACTCATATCAAGAGAACATAGTAAAGAGCTCTGTTAATTCTGCTTCCTAGGTTGCAGTGAAAGCGCTTGTAGAGATAAGGCTATTGAAAGACATAATCTGATGATAGCAGCTTCTCTGCTCGAGATAATCGCATTACCTTAAATGCATTACTAGGGTCAAATAGAACACATATAAAGAGAACATAGTAAGGGGCTCTGTTAATGCTGCTCTGTAGTTTGCAGTCAAAGCGTTTGTTGAGCTAAAGCTAATGAAAGCCAAAATGTGATGATAGCAGATTCTCTGCTGGAGATAATCGCTTTTCCTTGAATGCATTACTAAGCGCAGATAGAACACATATCAAGAGAACATAGTAAGGAGTTCTGTTAATTCTGCTTCCTAGGTTGCAGTGAAAGTGCTTGTATAGAAAACCAAACGAGAACCACAATCTGATGATAGCAGCTTCTCTGCTCGAGGTTATAACTTTTCCTTAAATGCTTTAGTAAGCGCTAAAGGAACACATTTCAGGACACTCTAATAAAAAGCTAACCAAAGCTGCTTTATAGGTTTCAGTGAAAGCGCTTGTAGAGATAAAGCTAATGAAAGCCACAATCTGATGATAGCAGCTTCTCTGCTGGAGATAATCGCTTTACCTTAAATGCATTAGTAAGCCCAGATAGAACACATATCAAGAGAACATAGTAAGGGGCTCTTCTAGTGCTGCTTTGTAGATTGCAGTGAAAGCGGTTATAGAGATAAGGCTATGGAAAGACACAGTCTAATGATAGCATCTTCTCTGCTCGAGATAATCACTTTAACTTAAAAGCATTAATAGGTGCAGATAGAACACATATCAAGAGAACAGGCGCAGATAGAACACATATAAAGAGAACAGGTGCAGATAAAACACATATCAAGAGAACATAGTAAGGAGCTGTGTTAATGTTGCTTTCTAGGTTGCAGTGAAAGCGCTTGTAGAGTAAAGCGTAACGAGAACAACAATGTGATGATAGCAGCTTCTCTGCTGGAGATAATAGCTTTACCTTAAATGCATAAGTAGGCACAGATAGAACACATATCAAGAGAATATAGTTAGGAGGTCTGCTAGTGCTGCTTTGTAGGTTGCAGTGAAAGTGGTTGTAGAGAAAAAGGAAATGAGAGCCATTATCTGATGATAGCAGCTTCTCTGCTCGAGATAATCACTTTTCCTTACATGCATTAATAGCGGCAGACAGAAGACATGTCAAGAAAACATAGTAAGGAGCTCTGTTAATTCTGCTCATAATTGGCAGTGAAAGCGCTTGTAGAGAAAAGTGTAACGAGAGCCACAATCTGATGATAGCTGCTTCACTACTCGAGGTAATAACTTTTCCTTAAATGCTTAAGAAAGCTCTGATAGACAACATTACTGGACACTCAAATAAAGCGCTAGCTAAAACTGCTTTGTAGGTTGCACGGAAAGCGCTTGTAGAGATAAAGCTAATGAAAGCCACAATCTGATGACAGCAGTTTCTCTGCTCGAGATAATCGCTTTTCATTAAATGTATTACTAAGCGCAGACAGAACACATATCAAGAGAACATAGTAAGAAGCTCTGTTAATGCTGCTTTGTAGGTGGCAGTGAAACCCCTTGTAGAGGTAGAGCTAATGAAAGCCACAATCTGATGATAGCAGCTTGTTTGCTCGAGATAATCACTTTATCTTAAATGAATTACAGGCGCAGATAGAACACATATCAAGAGAACATAGTAAGGAGCTCTGTTAATTCTGCTTCTTACGTTGCAGTGAAAGCGCTTGTAGAGATAAAGCTGATGAGAGCCACAATCTGATGATAGCAGCTTCTCTGCTCAATATAATCACTTTTCCTTAAATGCATTACTAGGCGCAGAAAGAACACATATCAAGTCAACATAGTAAGGGCTCTGTTAATGCTGCCTTGTAGTTTGCAGTGAAATAGCTTGTAGAGATAAGGCTAGGGAAATACACAATCTGATGATAGCAGCTTTTCTGCTGGAGATAATTGCTTTACCTTAAATGCAATAATATGCGCAGATAAAACAGATATAAAGAGAACATAATAAGGGGCTCTGTTAATGCTGCTTTGTAGTTTGCAGTGAAAGCGCTTGTAGAGATAAAGCTAATGAAAGCCACAATCTGATGACAGCAGTTTCTCTACTCGAAAAAATCACTTTTCCTTAAATGCCTGTTAGAAAACATTTCAGGACACTCTTATAAAAAGGTAGCCAAAGATGCTTTGTAGGTTGCAGTGAAAGCGCTTGTAGAGATAAAGCTAATGAAAGCCACAATCTGATGATAGCAGCTTCTCTACTCGAGACAATCGCTTTACCTTAAATGCATTACTAGGTGCATATAGAACACATATCAAGATAACATAGTAAGGAACTCTGTTAATTCTGCTTCTTAGGTTGCAGTGAAAGCACTTGTAGAGATAAAGCTCATGAAAGCCACAATCTGATGATAGCAGCTTCTCTACTCAAGATAATCGCTTTTCCTTAAATCCATTACTAGGCGCAGATTGAACACATATCAAGCGAACATAGTAAGGAGCTCTGTTAATGCTGATTTGAAGGTTGCAGTGAAAGCGCTTGTAGAGTAAAGCGTAACCAGAAAAACAATGTGATGATAGCAACTTCTCTGCTGGAGTTAATCGCTTTAACTTAAATGCATTAGTAGACCCAGATAGAACACATATCAAGAGAACATAGTTAGGAGGTCTGCTAGTGCTGCTTTGTAGGTTGCAGTGAAAGCGGTAGTACAGAAAAGGGAAACGAGAGCCATTATATGATGACAGCATCTTCTCAGCTCGAGATAAACACTTTTCCTTAAATGCATTACTAGGCGCAGACAGAACACATATCAAGAGAACATAGTAATGGGTTCTGTTAATGTGGCTTCTTAGGTTGCAGTGGAAGTGGTTGTAGAGATAAGGCTATGGAAAGCCACAATCTGATGATAGCAGTTTCTCTGCTCGAGATAATTCCTTTTCCTTAAATGAAATAATAGAGGCAGACAGAAGACATATCAAGAGAACATAGTAAGGAGCTCTGTTAATTCTGCTCATAATTTGCAGTGAAAGCGCTTCTAGAGTAAAGCGTAACGAGAGCCACAATCTGATGATAACCGCTTCTCTGCTCGAGGTAATAACTTTTCCTTAAATGCTTAAGTAAGCTCTGTTAGATCATATTTAAGAACACTCTATTAAAATGCTAGCTAAAATTGCTTTGTAGGTTGCACTGAAAGCGCGAGAAGTGATAAATCTAATGAAAGCCACAATCTTATGATAGCAGCTTCTCTACTCGAGATAATCACTTTTCCTTAAATGCATTACTAGGCGCAGATAGAACACATATGAAGAGAACATAGTAAGGAGCAATGTTAATGCTGCTTTGTAGGTCGCAGTAAAAGTGCTTGTAGAGATAAAGTTCATGAAAACCACAATCTGATGATAGCAGCTTCTCTGCTAGAGTTAATCGCTTTTCCTTAAATGTATTACTACGGGGAGATAGAACACATATCAAGAGACCATAGTAAGGGGCTCTGTTAATGCTGCTTTCTAGTTTGCAGTGAAAGTGCTTGTAGAGATAAAGCTAATGAAAGCCACAATCTGATGATAGCAGCTTCTCTACTCGAGATAATTGCTTTACCTTAAATGCATTATAGGCGCAGATAGAACACATATCAGGACAACATAGTAAGGAGATCTGTTAATTCTGCTTCTTAGGTTGCAGTGAAAGCGCTTGTATAGTAAAACGTAACTAGAACCTCAATCTGATGATAGCAGATTCTCTGCTGGAGATAATAGTTTTTCCTTAAATGCATTAATAGGCGCAGATAGAACACATATCAAGAGAACATAGTAATGGGCTCTGTTAATGTGGCTTCTTAGGTTGCAGTGGAAGTGGTTGCAGAGACAAAGCAAATGAAAGACTCAATCTGATGATAGCAGCTTATCTGCTTGAGATAATCGATTTGAATAAAATGCATTACTAGCCGCAGTTAGAAGAGATATCAAGAGAACTTAGTAATGGGCTCTGTTAATGTGGCTTCTTAGGTTGCAGTGAAAGCGCATCTAGAGATAAAGCTCATGATAACCACAATCTCATGATAGCAGATTCTCTGCTCGAGATAATCCCTTTTCCTTAAATACATTACTAGGAGCAGATAGAACACATAACAAGAGAGAATAATAAGGGGCTCTGTTAATGCTCCTTTGTAGTTTGCAGTGAAAGCGCTTGTCGAGATAAATCTAATGAAAGCCACAATCTGATGATAGCAGTTTCACTTCTCGAAATAATCACTTTTCCTTAAATGCTTATGTACGCGCTGTTAGAACACATTTCAGGACACTCTAATAAAAAGCTAGCCAAAGCTGCTTTGTTGGTTGCAGTGAAAGCGCTTGTAGAGCTAAAGCTCATGTAAGCCACAATCTGATGATAGCAGCTTCTCTGCTCGAGATAATCGCTTTTCCTTAAATACATTACTAGGCACAGATAAAACACATATCAAGAGACCATAGTAAGTGGCTCTGTTAATGCTGCTTTTTAGTATGCAGAGAAAGCGTTTGCGAGATAAAGCTAATTAAAGCAACAATCTGATGATAGCAGCTTCTCGGCTCGGGAAAATCGCTTTTCCTTAAATGCATTACTAGGCGCAGATAAAACACATATCAAGAGAACATAGTAAGGAGCTCTGTTAATTCTGCTTCCTAGTTTGCAGTGAAAGCGCTTGTAGAGGTAAAGGTCATGAAAGCCACAATCTGATGATAGCAGCTTATCTGCTCGAGATAATCGCTTTAACTTAAATGCTTTAATAGGAGCAGATAGAACACATATCAAGAGAACATAATAAGGGGCTCTGTTAATGCTGTTTTGTAGTTTGCAGAGAAAGCGCTTGTGGAGATAAAGCTAATGAAAGCCACAATCTGATGATAGCAGTTTATCTGCTCGAAATAATCAGTTTTCCTTAAATGCTTATGTAAGCACTGTTAGAACACATTTAAGGGCACTCTAATAAAAAGCTAGCCAAAGATGTTTGTAGGTTGCAGTGAAAGCGCTTGTAGAGGTAAAGCTGAATGAAAGCCACAATCTGATGATAACAGCTTCTCTACTCGAGTTAATCGCTTTTCCTTAAATGCTTTAGTAAGCGCTGAAGGAACACATTCCAGGAAACTCTAATAAAAAGCTAGCCAAATCTGCTTACTAGGTTGCAGTGAAAGCGCTTGTAGAGATAAAGCTCTTGAAAGCCACAAACTGATGATAGCAGCTTCTCTGCTCGAGATAATCGATTTTCCTTAAATGCTATACTAGGCGCAGATAGAACACGTATCAAGAGAACATAGTGAGGAGCTCTGTTAATTCTACTTCCTAGGTTGCAGTGAAAGTGCTTGTGGAGATAAAGCTAATGAAAGCAATAATCTGATGATAGCAGCTTCTCTGCTCGAGGTAATCGGTTTACCTTAAATGCTTATGTAAGTGCTGCTAGAACACATTTCAGGACACTCTAATAAAAAGCTAGCCAAAGCTGCTTTGTAGTTTGCAGTGAAAGCGCTTGTAGAGATAAAGCTAATGAAAGCCACAATATGATGATAGCAGCTTCTCTGCTGGAGATAATCGCTTTACTTTAAACGCATTAGTAAGCCCAGATAGAACACATATCAAGAGAATATAGTAAGGAGCTCTGCTAGTGCTGCTTTGTAGGTTACAGTGAATGCTTTTTTAGAGATAAGGCTATGTAAAGACACAATCTCATGATAGCATCTTTTCTGCTCGAGATAATCGCTTTAACTTAAATGTATTAATAGCCGCAGAAACAACACATATAAAGAGAACATAGTAAGGGGCTCTGTTAATGCCGCTTAGGAGTTTGCAGTGAAAGCGCTTGTAGAACTAAAGCTCATGAAAGCCACAATCTGATGATAGCAGCTTCTCTGCTCGAGATAATCGCTTTTCCTTAAATGCTTTAGTAAGCGCTGAAGGAACACATTCCAGGAAACTCTAATAAGAAGCTAGCCAAAGCTGCTTTCTAGGTTGCAGTGAAAGCACTTGTGGAGATAAAGCTCGTGAAAGCCACAATCTGATGATAGCAGCTTCTCTGCTCGAAATAATCACTGTTCCTTAAATGCTTATATAGGCGCAGTTAGAACACATTTCAGGACACTCTAATAGATATCTAGCCAAAGCTGCTTTGTAGGTTGCAGTGAAAGCGCTTGTAGAGATAAGGCTATGGAAATACACAATCTAATGATAGCATCTTCTCTGCTCGAGATCATCGCTTTAACTTAAATGCATTAATAGGCGCAGATACAACACATATCAAGAGAATATAGTTAGGAGGTCTGCTAGTGCTACTTTGTAGGTTGCAGTGAAAGCGGTTGTAGATAAAATGGAAACGAGAGCATTATCTGATGATAGCAGCTTCTCTGCTCGAGATAATCGCTTTTCCTTAAATGCATTACTGGGCGCAAATAGAACACATATCAAGAGAACATAGTAAGGAGCTCATTTAATTCTGCTTCCTAGGTTGCAGTTAAAGCGCTTGTAGAGATAAAGCTCATCAAATTCACAATCTGATGATAGCAGCTTCTCTGCTCGAGATAATCGCTTTAACTTAAATTCATTACTTGTCGCAGATAGAACACATATCAAGAGACCATAGTAAGGGGCTCTGTTAATGCTGCTTTGTAGTTTGCAGTGAAAGCGCTTGTAGAGATAAGCCTATGGAAACACACAATCTGATGATAGTAGCTTCTCCGCTCGAGATAATCACTTTTCCTTAAATGCTTATGTAAACACTGTTAGAACACATTTCAGGACACTCTACAAAAACGCTAGCTAAAGCTGCTTCCTAGCTTACAGTGAAAGCGCTTGTAGAGATAAATCTAATGAAAGCCACAATCTGATGTCTCTAGATGGCTCTTGGGACACTAACATTAATCCTTGCACGAATACCTAACCCTAAATCTAAACTTAAGCCTAATCTTAAGCCTGACCCTAAGACTAAGTCTAACTCAAACCCCTATACATAACCATAACCTTTACCCTTTCCAAAAGCCTAACACGACCACAACCCAGCCCTAGTACCTGAACCAATCCTAGCCCTAATCTTAACCACAAAGCTAACCCTAACATAAATGCAGGATCCTTGATGTCTCTGGTAATGTCAGGGGTCTTTACAATTGTCCTGAGGGTCTCTAGAATTCTCTGGGGTTATTTTGAAGAGTCCTGGGGTTCTCTAGAAGGGTCTGGTGACCTTTTGATTGTCCTGGGCATCTCTGGAATGGTCTGGGGACCTTTAGAAGGGCTCTGGGGTGCTCTAGAAGGGTCTTTGCATCTTTAGAAGGATCCTGACGGTCTCTTGAATGCTCTGTAGATTGTTTTGAAGAGTCCTAGTGTGCTCTAGAATGGTCTATGGGCCTTCAGATGGTCTTGGGGTTCCCTGGAATGGCCTGTGGGCCATTTAAATAGTCCTGGGTGTCTCTAGACTGGTCTCAGGGGCTTTGGAATCGTTCTGGAGGACTCTTGAAGGGTCTTGACATCTTTAGAAGGGTCCTGAGTGTGTCCATAATGGTGTGGGGGCCTTTAGAAGAGTCCTGTGGGCTCGAGAAGGGTCTGGGGACCCTAACCCTAGCCCGAATACCTAACCATAACCCTAAATCTAAACTTAACCCTAATCTTAAGCCTAACCCTAACACTGACTCTAACACAAACCCCTAAACATAAACATTACCCTTACCCTTACCAAAACCCTAACACAAGCCCAACCCTAACCCTAACCCTAGCAGCTAAACCAACCGTAGCCCTAATCTTAACCACAAATCTTACCATAACATAAATTCTAGGGTCCTGGGGGTCTCTAGAAAGGTCAGGGGGTCTTTAGAATGGTTCTAAGAGTGTCTAGAAATCTCTGGGGTCAATTTGAAGAGTCCTGGGGTTCTCTAGAAGGGTCTGGGGGCCTTTAGATGGTCCTGGGGGTCTCTGGAATGGCCCGGGTTCCTTTAGAATGGACCTGGGTTTCTCTAGAAGGGTGTGGGGGCCTTTAGAAGGGCTCTGGGGTGCTCTAGAAGGGTCTTTGCATCTTTAGAAGGGTCCTGAGGGTCTCTAGAATGCTCTGGGTGCAGTTTGAAGAGTCCTGGGGTGCTGTAGAAGGATCTGGGGTCCTTTGGATGATCGTGGAGTTCTCTGGAATTGCCTGTGTGCTTTTCAAAGGGTCCTGGGTGTCTCTAGAGGGGTCTGGGAGGCTTTAGAATGGTTCTGGAGGGCTCTAGAAGGGTCTTGGCATCTTTACAAGGGTCCTGGGTGCGCATAATCTGCGCATTATCCTCGAAAAATCCATGCAATATCTGGGCAATATCCGTGCAATATATCCATGAAATATCCCCGCACAATATCGGCGCAATATTCCTGCTCAAAATCCGCCAAAATCCGAGCAAAATCCCCGAGCAATATCGGCGCAATATCCGCGGAATACTACCGCTCAATATCCAAACAATATCCGCGCAATATCCCCGCATAAGCCATGCATAATCCGCGCAATATCCCCGCACAATATTCGTGCATATTCCGCGCATTTTCTGCACAATATCCGCGAATAATCGGCGCTATATACCCACCCAAAATCCGCTCAATATCCCCGCACAATATCCACGCAATATCCCAGTGCAATACCCGTGCATAATCCACGCAGTTTCAGCGCAATATCCAAGCAATATTTCGAGCATTATCCGCGCAATATCCCCGCACAATATTCGCGCATAATCCGAGCATAATCCTAGGAGAATATGCGCAATATCCCTGCATACTCCACGCAATATCCGCGCAATATACCCTCACAATATCCGCGCATAATCCCAGCGCAATATCCGCGAGGATAATCCGCGCATTATCCGCGCATTATTGACGCAATATCCGCGCATTATCCCCACGCAATATGCCAGCGCAATATCCACGCAATATTTCTGCATAATCCGTGCAATATCCAAACAATATCCGCGCATAATCTGCGCAATATCTGCGCATAATCTGCGCAATATCTCCGCGCAATATCCCAGCACAATATCCGAGCATAATCCGCGAAATGTACCCGCCCAAAATCCACGCAAAATCCGCCCGATATCCCCTCGCAATCTTTCTGCAATATCCCCGTTCAATACCCGTGCATAATCCGCGCAGTTTCCGGTCAATATCCTCGCATAATGCCACCATAATCAGTGCAATATCCCCATGCAATATCCACGCATAATCAGAGCAATATCCCTGTGCAATATCCGCGCGTTATCCCATGCAATATCCGCGCTATATACCAGCGCAATATTTGCGCAATATCCCCGAGCAATACCCGTACATAATCCGAGCGGTTTCTGCGCAATATCCGCTCAATATTTCACGCATTATCCTCACATTATCCTCGCAATATACCGCGCAATATCCGCGCATAATCTGCACACTATCCGCGCAATATCCGCGCCATATCCACGCATATACCGCGCATTATCCACGCAATATCCCCGCGCAATATCCGCGCATAATCCTAGCATAATATGCGCAATACCCCCGCATAATCCCCGCAGTATCCCCGCGCAATATGCGCGAGGATAATCCGTGCATTATCCGCGCATTATCCGCGAGTAATATCCCCACGCAATATCCACACAATATCCCCACATAATCCGCGCAATATCCCCGCGCAATATCTGAACAATATTCCCGCGCAACTTCCCCGCACAATATCCGGGCAATATCCACGCAATATATCCACGCATTATGCACGCATAATCCGCGAAATATCCCCGGGCAATATCCACACAATATTCCTGCTCAAAATCCTAGCCTTGCCTCGCCTTGCCTAGCCTAGTCCTGGGGTTCTCTGGAATGGTCTGTAGGCCTTTCAAAGGGTCCTGGGTGTCTCTAGAAGGGTCTTGGGGGGCTTTAGAACGGTTCTGGAGGCTCTAGAATGGTCTTGGCATCTTTACAAGGGTCCTGGGTGTGTCTAAAATTGTCTGGGGGCCATTAGAAGAGTCCTGTGAGCTCTGGGGACTCTAACCCTAGCCTGAAAACCTAACCTTAAACCTAAACCTAAACCTAACCCTAATCTTAAGCCTAACCCTAACACTAACCCCTAAACATAGACATAACCCTTACCCTTACCAAAACGCTAACACAATCCCAACCCTAACCCTGACTAATGATGTCGCGGCAGTGGTCATATCGAGTTAGTTCTGTGAGAGGAAGGGCCGCAACTCAGCCGATAGAAGCACAGGCTGTCTCTGTCCTTGATGTAAATGTAGGAGTTTCAGAGCCTTTCCTCTTATGTCTGGGGTCTACTATTATGGTTAGCTTCTCTGTGACAGTTTTATTGTTCTTCTCAGCCTGGACATTATCATAGAATCATAGAACAACCAGGTTGGAAGGACCCCATCGGATCTTCTAGTCCAGCCATTCCTATCAAATGCGAAACTAAGTCCCTCAAGACCTCATCCACCCGTGCCTTAAACACCTCCAGGGAAGGCAAGTCAATCCCCTCCCTGGGCAGCCTCTGACACTGCCCAATGACCCTCTGTATGAAAGACTTCCTCCTAATCTCCAGCCTAAATCTCCCCTGGTGGAGCTTGAGGCCATTCCCTCTTGTCCTGTCCCCTGTCAATTGGGAGAAGAGGCCAGCTCTCTCCTCTCTACATCCTCCTTTCAGGTAGTTGCAGAGAACAATGAGATCTCCTCTCAGCCTCCTCTTCTCCAGGCTAAACAACCCCAGCTCTCTCAGCTGCTCCTCATAGGACCTGTCCTCCAGTCCCTTCACCAGCTTCGTGGCTCTTCTCTGGACTTGCTCCAGAACCTCAACATCCTGGTGAGGGGCCCAGAACTGAATACAGTATTCAAGGAGCGGCCTCACCAGTGCTGAATACAGAGGGAGAATCACCTCCCTGGACCTGCTGGTCACACCATTTCTGATCCAAGTCAGGATACCATTGGCCTTCTTGGGCACACTGCTGGCTCATGTTCAGTCAGCTGTCGACCAACACCCCCAGGTCCCTCTCCTCCTGGCAGTTTTCCAGCCAGGCTTCTCCCAGTCTGTAGCTCTGCAAAGGGTGATGACCACACAAAAGATGGGGCTGCATGCAATGTTAAGGTTGTTGGGAGAAGGGCAAGAATAGGACCAATAAGAAAAAGTTGAAAATGCCCTTTAGAGTTTGCTGCTTCGTTGGCTGTTGAGAAATAGCTCAGTCTCTGCAATTTTGCTACTGTATGAGACAGATCAAAGGTGCTTAATCAATGCTCAATTTTATCTAAATGGTACATGAGAATGTGATTATGTAATGTGTAGAATCATAGAAGCAGGACCTGGCGTTTGGCCTTGTTAAACCTCATGCCATTGGACTCCAGGGAGGTTATTCTCCCTCTGTACTCAGCTATGGTGAGACCGATTCTTGAATCCTGTGTTCACTTCTGGGCCCCTCACCACAAGAAGGATGTTGGGGCTCCAGAGAAAGTCCGGAGAAGAGCAATGAAGCTTTTGAAGGGGCTGGAGAAAAGGCCTTATAAGGAACAGCTGAGAGAGCTGGGGGTGTTTATCCTGGAGAAGAGAAAGCTGAGGGGAGACCTCATTGCTCTCTACAATTAACTAAAAGGAAGTTGTGGAGAGGAGGGAGCTGGCCCCTTCTCCCAAGTCACTGGGGACAGGACGAGAGGGAGTGGCCTCAAGCTCCACCAGGGGAGATTTAGGCTAGACATTAGGAAAACATTTTCATGGAAAGGGTCATTGGGCAGTGTCAGAGGCTACCCAGGGAGGGGGTTGATTCATCTTCCCTGGAGGTGTTTAAGGCACAGATGGACAAGGTGCTGAGGGGCATAGTTTACTGTTTGATAGGAACAGTTGGACTCGATGATCCAGTGGGTCTCTTGCAACCTGGTTGTTCTATGATTCCATGACTCTGCCCAGTGGTGCAGCCTCTTCAGATCCCTTTGGAGCACCTCAACCCTCCAGCAGATCCATGCTTTTCCCCAGCTTAGTGTCATCCTCAAACTTGCTAAGGGAGCACTCGATGCCTTCATCCAGGTCATTGATAAAGACATTGAACAGGGCTGGACCCAACACTGATCCTTGGGAATACCACTTGTCACTGGCCTCCAGTTGGATTTAACACCATTTCCTACCACTCTCTGGGCCCTCCATCCAACCAGTTTTCCACCCTGAGAGTGTGAGCCTGTCTAGCCCAGAGGTGACAGTTTCTGAAGCAGAATGTTGTGAGAAACTGCGTTGGAATTTGAAGGACAGAGAATGAAAACTAGACGGAGAGAAGCGCAGCCTGAATCGATTAGCTCGTCTCTCTGCTACCTCCGGTTGGCACAATCGCGGTACTGCAGTCCGTATCGATTAATGTGGCTCTCTGCTGCCACCGGGTGACCGAAAAGCGGTACTGCAGCCCGGGTGCCGCATGTGCAGTGTAGAGAGCAAAGTTCTCTACTGTGAGTGGGAGACTAAGTGTGACGGGTTGGTG
Source organism: Coccyzus lansbergi (assembly GCA_033558105.1). Classification (NCBI taxonomy): domain Eukaryota; kingdom Metazoa; phylum Chordata; class Aves; order Cuculiformes; family Coccyzidae; genus Coccyzus; species Coccyzus lansbergi. Next base: position 215,245 of record JAUMJK010000745.1, on the reverse strand, counting down.
GTTTAATGAAAGTTTTTTACGTAAGTAGCACGGCTAGGCTTGATTTAAATTACATAAGTTAACTACATATACCTTATTTATCCATTAAGTATCAATAATCCTTGTAAAAACTTCTCAAGATTACAGTGAATATTTTACTCTTTCAGATATGATGTCAAGAAGAGTATCAATAAGTTCCATACTATACGGGTTCACTAAAGGGAGGACTTGCCTAGAAAACCTGATCACCATCGGAGATAACGTAACTCGAAGTAAGTCTCTGGAAGTGTCAGGAAGGTTTAGAAGGGTCCTGAGGGTCTCTAGAATACTCTGAGGGAACTTTGAAGAGTCCTGGGGATCACTAGAAGGGACTAGGGGCCTTTAGATGGTCCTGAGGGACTCTGGAATGTCCTTAGGGCCTTTAGAGGAGCTCTCGTGGTGTCTAGAAGGGTCTTGGGGCTTTTAGAAGGGTTCTGAGGGTATCTAGAAATGTCTGGGCATATTTATAAGGGTCCTGGGGCTGTCTTGAGGGGTGTCTGGAAATGTCTGGGTGGCTTTAGAGGGGTCCTGGGGAATCTCTAAAGGGTCTGGAGGCCTTTTGAATGCCTCTGGGGGTCTCTAGAAGGGTCTGGGGATAATTAGGCATGTCGTGGGAGTATCTAGAGGGGTCTTGGGGCCTTTGGAATGGTTCCTGGGGGTCTCTAGAAGGGTCTGGGGGCATTTAGATGGGTTCTGAGGGGCTGTAGAAACGTCTGGGTGGATTTAGAAGGGTCCTGGGTGCCTCTAGAAGGGTCTGGGAGCATGTAGAACAGTCCTGATGGGTCTCTAGAGTGGTCTGGGGGCCTTGAGAAGGGTCCTTGGGTTCTCTAGAAGGGTCTGGAGCTGTTTAGAATGGTACTGGGCGTCCCTAAAACGGTCTGGGGGCATTTAGAAGGGTCCTGGGAGGGACTTTAGAAGGATCTGGGGGACGTGAAAATGGTCTAAACCTAACCCTAAACCCGAACCCTAAACTTAACCCTAATCTTAAGCCTAACCCTAACACTAACTATAACACAAACCCCTAAACATAACCATAACCCTTACCCTTACCAAAAGCCTAACACAACCCAAACCCCAGCCCTAACCCTAACACCTAAACAAACCCTAATCCTAATCCTAATCTTAACCACAAATCTAACCCTAATATAAATGCCAGGGTCCTGGGGGTCTCTAGAAAGGTCAGGGGGTCTTTAGAATGGTCCTGAGGGTCTCTGGAATGCTCTGGGGGCATTTTGAAGAGTCCTGGTGTTCTCCAGAAGGGTCTGGGGGCCTTTAGATGGTCCTGGGCTTCTCTGCAATGGCCTGGGGTCCTTTAGAATAGACCTGGGTGTCTCTAGAAGGGTCTGGGGGCCTCTAGAAGGGCTCTGGGGTGCTCTAAAAGTGTCTTTGAATCTTTAGAAGGGTCCTGAAGGTCTCTAGAATTCTCTGGGGGCATCTTGAAGAGTCCTGGGGTTCTCTAGAAGAGTCTGGGGACCCTAACCCTAATCCTAGCCCGAATACCTAACCCTAAACCTAAACTTAACCCTAATCTTAAGCCTAACCCTAATACTAACTCTAACACAAACCCCTAAGCATAACCATAACCCTTACCCTTACAAAAAAACTGGGGGCCTTTGGATGGTCCTGAAATTCTCTGGAATGGCCTATGGGCCTTTCAAAGGGTCCTGGGTGTCTCTAGAAGGGTGTGGGGATGTTTAGAACAGTTCTGGAGGGCTCTAGAAGGGTCTTGGCATCTTTAGAAGGGTCCTGGGTATGTCTAGAATGGTCTGTGGGCCTTTAGAAGAGTCCTGTGGGCTCGAGAAGGGTCTGGGGACCCTAACCCTAGCCCCAATACCTAACCCTAACACTAAAGCTAAACTTAATCCTAAACCTAACACTAACACTAAAACTAACACCTAATCCTAAATCTAACCCTAAAACTTGCCCTAAACCTAACCCAACAGTAACCCTAAACCTAACCCTAAACTTAACCCTAATCTTAAGCCTAACCCTAACACTAACACAAACCCCGAAACATAACCATAACCCTTACCCTTACCAAAACCCTAACACAACCCCAGCCCTAACCCTAACCCTAGCACCTAAACAAACCCTAGCCCTAATCTAAACCACAAAGCTAACCCTAAAACTAAAGCCAGGGTCCTGGGGGTCTAGAAGGATCTAAAAGGATCTCTTCCTCTAGGAGGATCTGGGGGTCTTCATAATGGTTTTGGAGGGCTCGAGAAGGGTCTTGGCATCTTTAGAAGGGTCCTGGCTGTGTCTAGAATGGCCTGGGGGCCTTTAGAAGAGTCCTGTGAGCTCGAGAAGGGTCTGGGGACCCTAAACCTAGCCCCAATACCTAACCTTAAACCTAAACTTAACCATAAGCTTAACCCTAAACCTAACCCTTAACCTATCATTAAGTCTATCACTAACACTAAAACTAACACCTAATCCTAAACCTAACCCTAACACTTGCTCTAACACTAAATGAACGGCAACCCTAACCCTAAATCCTAACCCTAAAGTTAACCCTAATCTTAAGCCTAACCCTAACACTAACTCTAACACAAACCCCTAAACATAACCATAACCCTCACCCTTACCAACACCCTAACACAACCCCAACCCTAACCCTAGCACCTAAACAAACCCTAGCCCTAATCTTAACTACAAAGCCAACCCTAATGTAAATGCCAGGGTCCTGGGGGTCTCTGGAAAGGACAGGGGGTCTTTAGAATGGTGCTGAAGGTCTCTAGAATTCTCTGGGGGCATCTTGAAGAGTCCTGGGGTTCTCTAGAAGAGTCTGGGGACCCTAACCCTAATCCTAGCCCGAATACCTAACCCTAAACCTAAACTTAACCCTAATCTTAAGCCTAACCCTAATACTAACTCTAACACAAACCCCTAAGCATAACCATAACCCTTACCCTTACAAAAAAACTAAAACAACCCCAACCCTAATCCTAACCCTAGCACCTAAACAAACCCTAGCCCTAAGCTTCTGAAGTCCCCAGACCCTTCTAGACACCCCCAGTACCCTTCTAAATGCCCCCAGACCCTTCTAGAGACTCCCAGGACACATCTAATTGTACCCAGACCCTTCTAGAGACCACCAGAGGCATTCAGAAGGCTCTATGAGACCCATATACATCCCTTCACGACCGTTCTAAATGCACCCAGACCCTCCCAGAGACCAGAGGACACTCCTTAATGCCCCCACACCCTTCTACAGACACACAGGAGCATTCTCAAGGTTCTAGAGACCCCCAGGACCGTTTTAAATGCCCCCAGACCCTTCTAGAGAACCAAAGGGCCATTCTAAAGGCTCCACACCCTTTTAGAGACCCCCAAGACCCTTCTAAAGACCCCAGACCCCTCTAGATTGCCCCAGGACCATTCTAAAGACCCCCCCAGACCCTTCTATAGAACCCAAGGACCCTTCTCAAGGCCCTCAGACCCTTCTAGAAACACCCAGGACCCTTCTAAAGATGCCAAGACCTTTCTAGAGAGCCATTATGATCGTTCTAAATGCCCCCAGACCCTTCTAGACATCCAAAGGGCCATTCTCAAGGGCCCCAGACCCTTCTAGAGACTCCCAGGACACATCTAATTGCCCCCAGACCATTGCAGAGACTTCAAGAACCATTCTAAATTTCCCCAGGCAAATCTAGAACCCCTCAGAGCCCATGTAATGGACCCAGACCCTTCTAGAGACTCCAATGGCCCTTTCTAAAGGACCCCAGACCCTTTCAGATAATTTCAAGACCCTTTTAAATGTCAACAGACCCTTCTAGAGAACCCAAGGACCCTTCTCAAGGCCCCAAGACCCTTCTAGTGACTCCCAGGACACATCTAATTGTCCCCAGACCCTTCTAGAGACCCTCAGAGGCATTCAAAAGTTTCTAGGCATTCGACGTTTCTAGACATCCCGAGCACCATTCTCAAGGCCCTCATGCCCTTCTAGAGACACCCAGGACCCTTTAAAAGGCCCCCAGACCCTTCTAGACTGCCCCAGGAGCATTCTAAAGACCACCCTAGACCCTTCTAGAGAACACAAGGACCCTCCTCAAGGCCCCCAGACCCTTCTAGAGACACCCAGGACACTTCTAAATACCCCCAGACCCTTCTAAGTGCCCCCAGACCCTTCTAGATACTCCCAGGACACATCTAATTGTCCCCAGACCCTTCTAGAGACCCCCAGAGGCATTCAAAAGGCCTCCCAGACCCATATCGGACCCTTCAGGACCCTTCTAAAGGCCCCAAGACCTTCCTAGGGACCAGAGGACACTCCTTAATGCCCCCAGACCCTTCTACAGACACCCAGGAGCATTCTCAAGACCCACAGATCCTCCTAGGGATCCCCACAACCCTTCTAATTGCCCCCAGATCCTTCTACACACCTCGAGGGCTCTCCTAAAGGCCCTCATGCCCTTCTAGAGTCACCCAGGACAATTCTCAAGTCCCCCAGACTCTTCTAGAGACCCCCCCAGTACCCTTATAAATGCCCCTAGACCCTTCTAGAGATCTAAAGGGCCATTCTAAAGGCCCCAGACCCTTTCAGGGACCCCCAGGATCCTTCTAAAGGCCCCAAGACCCTTCTAGAGAAATCCAGGACACATCTAATTGTCTCCAGACCCTTCTAGAGACCCCTAGGAACCCTTCTAACCCCTAGACCCTTGATTAGACTCCCAGGGCCCTTCTAAAGGCCAACAGACCCTTCTAGATACTCCCAGGACACATCTAATTGTCCCCAGACCCTTCTAGAGACTGCCGAAGTCACTCAAAAGGCCCCCCCAGACCCATATAGATCCTTTCAGGACCCTTCTAAAGGCCACAAGAACCTCCTAGAAAACCATAGGACCCTTATAAATGACCCCAGACCCTTCTAGAGACATCCAGGACCCTTAAAAAAACACCCCAAACCCATTTAGAGTCCCCCCAGCTCCCTCCTAAATGCCCCCAGACCCTTCTAGAGACACCCAGGACCATACTCAAGGCCTCCAGATCCTTCTAGAAACCCATAGGACCCTTATAAAGGACCCCAGACCCTCCTAGAGACCTCCAGGACCCTTCTAAATGCCCCCAGACTCAAGGCCAGAAACCTTCTAAAAAAGAAACCTCAGAAACCTTCTAAAAGCCCCAAGACACTTCTAGAAACCCTGAGGGCTCTTCTAAAGGCCCTAAGGACATTCCAGAGCCCCCCAGGACCCTTCTAAAAGCCCCCAGACCCTTCTAGAGAGCCCTAGGACCCTTATAAAGATGCCAAGACCCTTGTAGATACCCTCGGAACCCTTATAAAAGCTCCCAGACCCTTCTAGAGACCCCAAGGACACTTCTAAAGGCCCTCAGACCCTTCTAGAGACAACCAGAATCCTTCTAAATATGCCCAGACCCTTCTATAGCCCCATAGAATGGTCCTGGGGGTCTCTAGAACGGTCTTGGAGCCTTTGGAATGGTCCTGGGGTTCTCTTGGTGGGTCTGAGGGCATTTAGAAGAGTCCTGCTGGTCTCTAGGAGGGTCTGGGGGCTTTTAGAATGGCACTGGAGGGCTCTGGCATGTCCTTAGGGCCTTTAGAAGAACCCTCGGGGTGTCTAGAAGTGTCTTGGGGCTTTAAAGTTTCTCAAGGTATCTAGAAGGGTCTGGGAGCCTTGAGAAGGGTCCTGGGTGTGTCTAGAAGGGCATGAGGGTCTTTAGGAGAGCCCTCGGGGTGTCTAGAAGGGTCTGGGGGCTTATGGAAGGGTCCTGGGTTTTTCTAGAAGGGACTGGGGGGGGCTTAAGAATGGATCTCGGGGGCTCTAGAAGGATCTGGGGGCCTTGAGAACAGTCCTTGGGGTTTCCAGAAGGGTCTAGGGGTCGTTAGAATGGTCCTGGGGCAGTCTAAAAGGGTCTAGGGTCCTTGAGAAGGGTCCTGGGTTTCTATAAAAGGGTCTGGAAGCCTTTAGAAGGGTCCTGGGGTTCTCTAGATATGTCTTGGGGCCGTTAAAAGGGGCATTGAGAAAGGTCCTGAGTTCTATAGAAGGGTCTGGGAGTCTTTAGAACGGTTCTTGGCAATCTAGAAGGGTCTTGGGGCCTTATGAAGGGTCCTTGGGGTCTCAAGAACGGTCTTGGGGCTTTTAGAAGTGTCCTGGGGGTCTCTAGAAGGGTCTGGGGCCCTTCAGAAGGGTCCTGGAAGCCTTTTGAAGGGTTCTGGGGGATTTCTTGAAGGGTCTTGGTGCCTTTAGGTAGGCTTTTAGGGTCTCTAGAAGGGTCCAAGGATATTTAGAATGGTCCTGGGTTATTCTAGAAGGGGTTTTGGGCTTTGAGAATGGTCCTTTGCATCTCTAGAAGGGTCTAGGGTCCTTCGAAAGGGTCCCTGGGTTCTCTACGAGAGTCTGGGGGCATTTAGAAGAGTCCTGCTTGTCTCTAGGAGAGTCTGGGCTCCTGGAGAAGGTCCTGGAGATCTATTGAAGGGTCTGGGGTGTCTTTAGAATGGTCCTGGGGCAATTTACAAGGGTCTGGGGGCTTTTAGAATGGTCCTGGGTGTATCTAGAAGGGTCTGGTGGCCTTTAGAATGGTCCTGGTGGTATCCAGAAGGCTCTGGATGCCTTTAGAAGGTCTCTGAGGGTCTCAAGAAGGGTCTAGGGGCATTTAGCATTGTTTTGGGGGTCTCTAGAAGGGTTTAAGGGCTTTGAGAATGGTCCTTGGGGTCTCTAGAAGGCTTTGGAGGCCTTTAGAAGGGTCCTCGGGCTTTCAAGAAGGGTCTTGGGGTCTTTAGAAGGGTCCTGGGGCTTCTGGGAGGGTCTGGAGTCCTTTTTCAGGGCCCTGGGTGTCTCTAGAATGGTCTAGGGGAATTAAAAAGGGTTCTGGGTGTCTCTAGAATACTCTGGAGGCATTTATAGGGGTCCTGGGGGTTTCTAGGCGGGTCTGGGGGGTCTTTAGAATGGTCCTGGGGCAATCTACAAGGGTCTGGGGGCTTTTAGAATGGAACTGGGGGTCTATAAATGGGTCTGGGGGAATTTAGAAGGGACCTGGGTCTCTAGAATGGTTTTGGGGCCTTTAAAATGGTCCTGAGGGGCTCTGGAAGGATCTGGGGGCATTTAGAAGGGTCCTGGTTGTCTCTAGAAGGGTCAGGGGTAATTTAGAAGGGACCTGGGTTTCTCTAGGAGCATCTTGAGGCAGTTAGAACTGTTCTTAGAGTAGAACTATTCTTTAGATGGGCTCTTAGGGTCTCTTGATGGCCCTGGAAGTATTTATAATGGTCCTGGGGCTCTCTAGAAGGGTCTGGGGGCCTTTAGAAAGGTCCTGCTGGTCTCTAGGAGGGTCTGGGGCCCCTTAGAAGGGTCCTGGGGGGCTCTAGATTGGTCTGCTGTCGTTGAGAAGGGTTCTGGGAATGTCTAGAAGGATCTGGGTAGATTTAGAAGGCTCCTGGGAGTCTCTAGGGGGTGTTGGGAGCCTTTAGATGGGTCTTGGGGCCCTCTAGAAGGATCTGAGGGGCTTTAGAAGGGTCCTGGGGATCTCTAGGAGCTTCTGGGTTACTTTTGAAGGGTTCTGGGGACCTCTAAAAGGGTCTGGGGTCCTGGGGTTATGTAGAAAGGTCTGGGGTCCTTTAGAACGGCATTGGAAGTCTTTAGAAGGGTCTGGAAGCATTTAGATGGGCCCTGACAACCTCTAGAAGGGTCCTGGTGCTATCTAGAAGGGTCTAGGGTCCTTGAGAAGGGTTCTGAGTTTCTATAAAAGGGTCTGCGAGCATATGAAAGGGTCCTGGGTTTCTCTAGATACGACTTCGGGTTTTTATAAGGGTCCTGGGTGTCTCTAGAAGGGTCTGGGGACCATTAAAAGGTCCCTGAGGGTATTTAAAAGGAGACAGGTGTCTATAGAATGGTCCTGGGGGTGTCTAGAAGGGTTTGGGTACATTTAGAAAGGTCCTTTGGGTCTCTAGAAGGGTCTAGGCGTCTTTTGAAGGATCCTGGGAGTCTCTAGAATGGTCTGGGAACATTCAGAAGGGTCCTGGGTGTCTCTAGAAGGGTCTGGGGGACTTTAGACAGGCTCTGGGGCTCTCTAGAAGGGTATTGGCATCTTTAGAAGGGTCCTGAGAATCTCTAGAATGCTCTGGGAGCAGTTTGAAGACTCCCGGGGTGGTCTAGAAGGGTCGTGGGACATTTGGATGGTCCTGGGGTTCTCGGGAATGGCCTGTGGGCCTTTCAAAGGGTCCTGGGTGTCTCTAGAAGGGTGTGGGGGGCTTTAGAATGGTTCTGGAGGGCTCTAGAATGGTCTTGGCATCTTTAGAAGGGTCCTGGCTGTGTCTAGAATGGTCTGGGGGCCTTTAGAAGAGTCCTGTGGGCTCGAGAAGGGTCTGGGGACCCTAACCCTAGCCCCAATACCTAAACCTAACCCGAAACCTAAACTTAACCCTAATCTTAAGCCTTACCCCAACACTTACTCTAAGACGAAACCCTAAAAATAACCATAACCCTTAGCCTTCCCAAAACCCTAACACAAGACCAACCCTAACCCTAACCCTAGCACCTAAACCAACCCTAGCCCTAATCTTAACCACAAAGCTAACCCTAACATAAATGCCAGGGTCCTGGGGGTCTCTAGAAAGGTCAGGGGATCTTTAGAATGGTCCTGAGGCTGTCTAGAATTCTCTGGGGGCAATTTGAAGAGTCCTGGGGTTCTCTAGAAGGCTCTGGGGGCCTTTAGATGGTCCTGGCATCTCTGGAATGGCCTGGGGCCCTTTATAATGGACCTGGGTGTCTCTAGAAGGGTCTGGGGGCCTTTAGAAGGGCTCTGGGGCACTCTAGAAGAGTCTTGGCATCTTTAGAAGGGTCCTGAGGGTATCTAGAATACTTTGGGGGCAGTTTGAAGAGTCCTGGGGTGCTCTAGAAAGGTCGTGGGGCCTTTCTATGTTCCTGGGGTACTCTAGAATGCCCTGTGGGCCTTTCAAAAGGCCCTGGGTGTCTCTAGAAGGGTGTGGGGGGCATAATACAGGCTCTGGAGGGCTTTATAAGGGTCTTGGCATCTTTAGAAGGGTCCTGGCTGTGTCTAGAATGGTCTGGGGGCCTTTAGAAGAGTCCTGTGGGCTCGAGAAGGGTCTAGGGACCCTAATCCTAGGCCCAATACCTAACTCTAACCCGAAACCTAAACTTAAACCTCATCTTAAGCCTAACACTAACACTAAATCTAACACTCAGCCCTAAATATAACCATAACCCTTAGCCTCCCAAAACCCTAACACAAGCCTGATCCTAACCCTAACCCTAACCCTAAGCCTAACCCTAAGCCTAACCCTAACCCTAGCACCTAAACCAACCCTAGCCCTAATCTTAACAGCAAAGTTAACCCTAACGTAAATACCAGGGTCCTGGAGGTCTTTAGAATGGTCAGGAGGTCTTTAGAATGGTCCATAGGCTGTCTAGAATTCTCTGGGGGCAATTTGAAGAGTCCTGGGGTTCTCTAGAAGGCCCTGGGGGAATTTAGATGGTCCTGGGTGTCTCTGGAATGGCCCGGGGCCCTTTAGAATGGACCTGGGTGTCCCTAGAAGGGTCTGGGGGCCTTTAGAACGGCTCTGCGGCTCTCTAGAATGGTCTTGGCATCTGTAGAAGGGTCTAGAGGGTCTCTAGATTGCTCTGGGGGCAGTTTGAAGAGTCCCGGGGTGCTCTAGAAGGGTCGTGGGGACTTTGGATGGTCCTGGGGTTCTCTGGAATGGCCTGGGTGTCTCTAGGAGGGTGTGGGGGGCTTTAGACTGGTTCTGGAGGTCTACAGAAGGGTCTTGGCATCTTTAGAAGGGTCCTGGCTGTGTCTAGAATGGTCTGGGGGCCTTTAAAAGGATCCTGTGGGCTCGATAAGTGTGAACCTAAACCAACCCTAGCACTAATCTTAACCACAAAGCTAACCCTAACGTAAATGCCAGGGTCCTGGGGTTCTCTAGAAAGGTCAGGGGTCTTTATAATGTTCCTGAGGCTGTCTAGAATTCTCTGGGTGCAATTTGAAGAGTCCTGGGGTTCTCTAGAAGGCTCTGGGTGTCTTTAGATGGTCCTGAGGTTCTCTGGAATGGCCTGTGGGCCTTTCAAAAGGTACTGGGTGTCTCTAGACAGGTCTCAGGGCCTTTAGAAGGGCTCTGGGGCGCTCTAGCAGGTTCTTGGCATCTTTAGAAGGGTCCTGAAGGTCTTTAGAGTGCTCTGGGGGCAGTTTGAAAAGTCCCGGGGTTCTATAGAAGGGTCGTGGGCCGTTTGGATGGTCTTGGGGTTCTCTGGAATAGCCTGTGTGCCTTTCAAATGGTCCTGGGTGTCTCTAGAAGGGTGTGGGGGGCTTTAGACTGGTTCTGGAGTGCTATAGAAGGGTCTTGGCGTCTTTAGAAGGGTCGTGGCTGTGCCTAGAATGGTCTGGGGGCCTTTAGAAGAGGCCCGTAAGCTCGAGAAGGGTCTGGGGACTCTAACCCTAGCCCCAATACCTAATCCTAACCCGAAACCTAAACTTAACCCTAATCTTAAGCCTTACCCCAACACTTACTCTAAGACCAAGCCCTAAAAATAACCATAACCCTTAGCTTTCCCAAAACCCTAACACAAGCCCAACCCTAACCCTAACCCTAACCCTAGCACCTAAACCAACCCTAGCCCTGATCTTAACCACAAAGCTAACCCTAACGTAAATACCAGGGTCCTGGGGGTCTCTAGAACGGTCAGGGGGTATTTAGAATGGTCCTGAGGCTGTCTAGAATTCTGTGGGGGCAATTTGAAGAGTCCTGGGGTTCTCATGAAGGCTCTGGGGGCCTTTAGATGGTCCTAAGGGTCTCTGGAATTGCCCGGGGCCCTTTAGAAAGGACCTGGGTGTCTCTAGAAGGGTCTGGGGGCCTTTAGAAGGACTCTGGGGCGCTCTAGAAGGGTCTTGGCACCTTTAGAAGGGTCCTGAGGGTCTCTAGAGTGCTCTGGGTGCAGTTTGAAGAGTCCCGGGGTGCTGTAGAAGGGTCATGGGGCATTTGAAAGGTCCTGGGGTCTCTGGATTGGCCTCTGGGCCATTAAAGTGTTCCTGGGTGTCTCTAGAAGGGTGTGGGGGGCTATAGAATGGTTCTGTAGGGCTCTAGAAGGTCTTGGCATCTTTAGAGGGGTCCAGGATGTGTCTAGAATGGTCTGGGGGCCTTTAGAAGAGTCCTGTGGGCTCGAGAAGGGTCTTGGGACCCTAACCCTAGACCGAATACCAAACCCTACCTAGAAACCTAAACTTAACCCTAATCTTAAGCCTAATCTTAACACTAAAACTAACACCCAACCCTAAACATAACCATAAACCTTAGCCTTCCCAAAGCCCTAACACAAGCCCAACCCTAACCCTAAACCTAACCCTAGAACCTAAATCAACCCTAGCCCTAATCTTATCCACAAAGCTAACCCTACCGTAAATGCCAGGGTCCTGGGGGTCTCTAGAAAGGTCAGGGGTCTTTAGAATGGTCCTGAGGCTGTCTAGAGATCTCTGGGGGTAATTAGAAGAGTCCTGGGTTTCTCTAGAAGGCTCTGGGGGCATTTAGATTGTCCTGGGGGTCTCTGGAATGGTCCGGGGCTTTTTGGAATTGACCCGGGTGTCTCTAGAAGGGTCTGGGGGCCTTTAGAAGGGCTCTGGAGCGCTCTAGAAGGGTCTTGGCATCTTTAGAAGGGTCCTGAGGGTCTCTAGAATGCTCTGGGGGCAGTTTGAAAAGTCCCGGGGTGCTCGAGAAGGGTCGTGGTGCCTTTGGATGGTCCTGGGGTACTCTGGAATGGCCTGTGGGCCTTTCAAAGGGTCCTGGGTGTCTCTAGAAGGGTGTGGGGGGCTTTAGAATGGTTCTGGAGGGCTCTAGAAGGGTCTTGGCATATTTAGAAAGGTCCTGGCTGTGTCTAGAATGGTGTGGGGGCCTTTAGAAGAGTCCTGTGGGCACGAGAAGGGTCTGGGGACTCTAACCCTAGCCCCAATACCTAACCATAAACCGAAACCTAAACTTAACCCTAATCTTAAGCCTAACACTAACACTAACTCTAACACCCATCCCTAAACATAACCATAAACCTTAGCCTTCCCAAAATCCTAACACAAGCCCAACCCTAACCCTAACCCTAACCCTAACGCTAACCCTAACCCTAACCCTAACCGTAACCCTAACCCTTGTACCAAAACCAACCCTAGCCCTAATCTTAACCACAAAGCTAACCCTAACGTAAATGCCAGGGTCCTGGGGGTCTGTAGAAATGTCAGGGGGTCTTTAGAATGGTCCTGATGCCGTCTAGAGTTCTCTGGGGGTAATTAGAAGAGTCCTGGGGTTATCTAGAAGGCTCTGGGGGCATTTAGATTGTCCTGGGGGTCTCTGGAATGGCCCGGGGCTTTTTGGAATTGACCCGGGTGTCTCTAGAATGGTCTGGGGGCCTTTAGAAGGGCTCTGGAGCGCTCTAGAAGGGTCTTGGCATCTTTAGAAGGGTCCTGAGGGTCTCTAGAATGCTCTGGGGGCAGTTTGAAAAGTCCCGGGGTGCTCGAGAAGGGTCGTGGTGCCTTTGGATGGTCCTGGGGTTCTCTGGAATGGCCTGTGGGCCTTTCAAAGGGTCCTGGGTGTCTCTAGAAGGGTGTGGGGGGCTTTAGACTGGTTCTGGAGGCCTCTAGAAGGATCTTGGCAACATTAGAAGTTGCCTGGCTGTGTCTAGAATGGTCTGGGGGCCTTAAGAAGAGTCCTGTGGGCTCGAGAAGGATCTGGGGACCCTAACACTAACCTGAATACATAACCCTAATCCGAAACCTAAACTTAACCCTAATCTTAAGCCTAACCCTAACACTAACTCTAACACCCATCCCTAAACATAACCATAACCCCTAGCCTTCCCAAAATCCTAACACAAGCCCAACCCTAACACTAACCATAACCCTAACGCTAACCCTAACCCTAACCCTAACCGTAACCCTAACCCTTGTACCTAAACCAACCCTAGCCCTAATCTTAACCACAAAGCTAACTCTAACGTAAATGCCAGGGTCCTGGAGGTCTCTAGAATGGTCAGGATGTCTTTAGAATGGTACTGAGGCTGTCTAAAATTCTCTGGGGGTAATTAGAAGAGTCCTGGGGTTCTCTAGAAGGCTCTGGGGGTCTTTAGATGGCCCTGGGGGTCTCTGGAATGGCCTGGGGAGCTTTACAATAGACCTGGGTGTCTCTAGAAGGGTCTGGGGGCCTTTAAAAGGGCTCTAGGGTGCTCTAGAAGGGTTTTGGAATCTTTAGAATGGTCCTGGCTGTGTCTAGAATGCTCTGGGGGCAGTTTGAAAAGTCCCAGTTGCTCTGGAAGGGTTGTGGGGCATTTGGATGGTCCTGGGGTTCTCTGGAATGGCCTGTGGGCCTTTCAAAGGGTCCTGGGTGTCTCTAGAAGGGTGTGGGGGTCTTTAGAATGGTTCTGGAGGGCTCTAGAAGGGTCTTGGCATATTTAGAAAGGTCCTGGCTGTGTCTAGAATGGTGTGGGGTCTTTAGAAGAGTCCTGTGGGCTCGAGAAGGGTCTGGGGACCCTAACCCTAGCCCTAATACCTAACCCAAACCCGAAACCTAAACTTAACCCTAATCTTAAGCCTAACCACAACACTAACTCTAACACCCAGCCCGAAACATAACCATAACCCTTAGTCTTCTTAAAACCCTAACACAAGCCCAACCCTAACCCTAAGCCTAACCCTAGCAGCTAAACCTACCCTAGCCCTAATCTTAACCTCAAAGCTAATCCTACCGGAAATGCCTGGGTCCTGGGGGTCTCTAGAAAGGTCAGGGGGTCTTTAGAATGTTCCTGAGGCTGTCTAGAATTCTCTGGGTGCAATTTGAAGAGTCCTGGGTTTCTCTAGAAGGCTCTGGGGGCATTTAGATGGTCCTGGGGTTCTCTGGAATGGCCTGTGGGCCTTTCAAAAGGTCCTGGGTGTCTCTAGAAGGGTGTGGGGGGCTTTAGAATGGTTCTGGAGGGCACTAGAAGGGTCTTGGCATCTTTAGAAGGGTCCTGGCTGTGTCTAGAATGGTGTGGGGGCCTTTAGAAGAGTCCTGTGGGCTCGAGAAGAGTCTGGGGACCCTAAACCTAGCCCCAATACCTAACCCTAACCCGAAACCTAAACTTAACCCTAATCTTAGGCCTAACTCTAACACTTACTCTAAGACCAAGCCCTATACATAACCATAACCCTTAGCCTTCCCAAAACCCTAACACAAGCGTAACCCTAACCGTAACCGTAACCCTAACCCTAACCCTAACCCTAGAACCTAAACCAACCCTAGCCCTAATCTTAACCACAAATCTAACCCTAACGTAAATGCCTGGGTCCTGGGGGTCTCTAGAACGGTCAGGGGGTCTTTAGAATGGTCGTGAGGCTGTCAAGAATTCTCTGGGGGCAATTTGAAGAGTCCTGGGTTTCTCTAGAAGGCTCTGGGGGCCTTTAGATGGTCCTGCGGGTCTCTGGAATGGCCCAGGGCCCTTTACAATGGACCTTGGCATCTCTAGAATGGTCTGGGGACCTTTAGAAGCGTTCTGGGGCGCTCTGGCAGGGTCTTGGCATCTTTAGAACGGTCCTGAGTGTATCTAGAATGCTCTGGGGGCAATTTGAAGAGTCCCAGGGTGCTCTAGAAGGGTAGTGGGTCCTTTGGATGGTCCTGGGGTTCTCTGGAATGGCTTCTGGGCCTTTCAAAGGGTCCTGGGTGTCTCTAGAAGGGTGTGGGGGGCTATAGAATGGTTCTGGAGGGCTCTAGTAGGGTCTTGGCATCTTTAGAAGGGTCCTGGCTGTGTCTAGAATGGTGTGGGGGCCTTTAGAAGAGTCCTGTGGGTTCGAGAATATTCTGGGGACCCTAACCCTAGCCCGAACACCTAAACCTAACCCGAAACCTATACTTAACCATTATCTTAAGCCTAACCCTAACAGTTACTCTAAGACCAAGCCCTATACATAACCATAACCCTTAGCTTTCCCAAAACCCTAACACAAGCCCAACCCTAACCCTAACCCTAAACCTAGCCCTAACCCTAATCCTAACCCTAGAACCTAAACAAACCCTAGCCCTAATCTTAACCACAAAGCTAACCCTAACGTAAATGCCAGGGTCCTGGAGGTCTCTAGAATGGTCAGGAGGTATTTAGAATTGTCCTGAGGCTGTCTAAAATTCTCTGGGAGCAATTTTAAGAGTCCTGGGCTTCTCTAGAAGTGTCTGGGGGTCTTTAGATGGTCCTGGGGGTCTCTGGAATGGCGTGGGGATCTTTACAATGGTCCTGGGTGTCTCTAGAAGGGTCTGGGGGCATTTAAAAGGGCTCTAGGGTGCTCTAGAAGGGTTTTGGAATCTTTAGAAGGGTCCGGACGGTCTCTGGAATGCTCTGGGGGCAGTTTGAAAAGTCCCAGTTGCTCTAGAAGGGTTGTGGGGCATTTGGATGGTCCTGGGGTTCTCTGGAATGGCCTGTGGGCCTTTCAAACGGTACTGGGTGTCTCTAGAAGGGTGTGGGCCGTCTTTAGAATGGTTCTGGAGGGCTCTAGAAGGGTCTTGGCATCTTTAGAAGGGTCCTGTCTGTGTCTAGAATGGTCTGGGGGCCTTAAGAAGAGTCCTGTGGGCTCGAGAAGGGTCTGGGGACCCTAACCCTAACTTGAATAACTAACCCTAACCCGAAACCTAATCTTAACCCAAATATTAAGTCTAACCCTAACACTAACTCTAACACACAGCCCTAAACATAACCATAACCCTTAGCCTTCCCAAAACCCTAACACAAGCCCAACCCTAACCCTAAACCTAACGCCAGCACCTATACCAACTTTAGCCCTAATCTTAACCACAAAGCTAACCCTAACGTAAATACCAGGGTTGTAGGTGTCTCTAGAAAGATCAGAGGGTCTTTAGAATGGTCCTGAGGCTATCTAGAATTCTCTGGGGGCAATTTGAAGAGTCCTGGGGTTCTCTAGAAGTGTCTGGGGGCCTTTAGATTGTCCTGGGGGTCTCTGGAATGGCCCGGGGCCCTTTAGAATTGACCTGGGTGTCTCTAGAAAGGTCTCAGGGCCTTTAGAAGGGCTCTGGGGCGCTCTAGCAGGTTCTTGGCATCTTTAGAAGGGTCCCGAAGGTCTCTAGAGTGCTCTGGGGGCAGTTTGAAGAGTCCCGGGGTGCTCTAGAACGGTTGTAGTGCCTTTGGATGGTACCGGGGTTCTTTGGAATGGCCTGTGGGCCTTTCAAAGGGTCCTGGGTGTCTCTAGAAGGGTGTGGGAGGCTTTAGAATGGTTCTGGAGGGCTCTAGAAGGGTCTTGGCATTTTTAGAAGGGTCCTGGCTGTGTCTAGAATGGTGTGTGGGCCTTTAGAAGAGTCCTGTGGGCTCGAGAATGGTCTGGGGACCCGAACCCTAGCCCCAATACCTAACCCTAACCCGAAACGTAAACTTAACCCTAATCTTAAGCCTTACCCCAACACTTACTCTAAGACCAAGCCCTAAAAATAACCATAACCCTTAGCTTTCCCAAAACCCTAACACAAGCCCAACCCTAACCCTAACCCTAACCCTAACCCTAACCCTAGCACCTAAACCAACCCTAGCCCTGATCTTAACCACAAAGCTAACCCTAACGTAAATACCAGGGTCCTGGGGGTCTCTAGAACGGTCAGGGGGTATTTAGAATGGTCCTGAGGCTGTCTAGAATTCTGTGGGGGCAATTTGAAGAGTCCTGGGGTTCTCATGAAGGCTCTGGGGGCCTTTAGATGGTCCTAAGGGTCTCTGGAATTGCCCGGGGCCCTTTAGAAAGGACCTGGGTGTCTCTAGAAGGGTCTGGGGGCCTTTAGAAGGGCTCTGGGGCGCTCTAGAAGGGTCTTGGCACCTTTAGAAGGGTCCTGAGGGTCTCTAGAATGCTCTGGGTGCAGTTTGAAGAGTCCCGGGGTGCTGTAGAAGGGTCATGGGGCATTTGAAAGGTCCTGGGGTCTCTGGATTGGCCTCTGGGCCATTAAAGTGTTCCTGGGTGTCTCTAGAAGGGTGTGGGGGGCTATAGAATGGTTCTGTAGGGCTCTAGAAGGTCTTGGCATCTTTAGAGGGGTCCAGGATGTGTCTAGAATGGTCTGGGGGCCTTTAGAAGAGTCCTGTGGGCTCTAGAAGGGTCTTGGGACCCTAACCCTAGCCCGAATACCTAACCATAAACCGAAACCTAAACTTAACCCTAATCTTAAGCCTAACACTAACACTAACTCTAACACCCATCCCTAAACATAACCATAAACCTTAGCCTTCCCAAAATCCTAACACAAGCCCAACCCTAACCCTAACCCTAACCCTAACGCTAACCCTAACCCTAACCCTAACCGTAACCCTAACCCTTGTACCAAAACCAACCCTAGCCCTAATCTTAACCACAAAGCTAACCCTAACGTAAATGCCAGGGTCCTGGGGGTCTCTAGAAAGGTCAGGGGTCTTTAGAATGGTCCTGAGGCTGTCTAGAGATCTCTGGGGGTAATTAGAAGAGTCCTGGGTTTCTCTAGAAGGCTCTGGGGGCATTTAGATTGTCCTGGGGGTCTCTGGAATGGTCCGGGGCTTTTTGGAATTGACCCGGGTGTCTCTAGAAGGGTCTGGGGGCCTTTAGAAGGGCTCTGGAGCGCTCTAGAAGGGTCTTGGCATCTTTAGAAGGGTCCTGAGGGTCTCTAGAATGCTCTGGGGGCAGTTTGAAAAGTCCCGGGGTGCTCGAGAAGGGTCGTGGTGCCTTTGGATGGTCCTGGGGTACTCTGGAATGGCCTGTGGGCCTTTCAAAGGGTCCTGGGTTTCTCTAGAAGGGTGTGGGGGGCTTTAGAATGGTTCTGGAGGGCTCTAGAAGGGTCTTGGCATATTTAGAAAGGTCCTGGCTGTGTCTAGAATGGTGTGGGGGCCTTTAGAAGAGTCCTGTGGGCACGAGAAGGGTCTGGGGACTCTAACCCTAGCCCCAATACCTAACCATAAACCGAAACCTAAACTTAACCCTAATCTTAAGCCTAACACTAACACTAACTCTAACACCCATCCCTAAACATAACCATAAACCTTAGCCTTCCCAAAATCCTAACACAAGCCCAACCCTAACCCTAACCCTAACCCTAACGCTAACCCTAACCCTAACCCTAACCGTAACCCTAACCCTTGTACCAAAACCAACCCTAGCCCTAATCTTAACCACAAAGCTAACCCTAACGTAAATGCCAGGGTCCTGGGGGTCTGTAGAAATGTCAGGGGGTCTTTAGAATGGTCCTGATGCCGTCTAGAGTTCTCTGGGGGTAATTAGAAGAGTCCTGGGGTTATCTAGAAGGCTCTGGGGGCATTTAGATTGTCCTGGGGGTCTCTGGAATGGCCCGGGGCTTTTTGGAATTGACCCGGGTGTCTCTAGAATGGTCTGGGGGCCTTTAGAAGGGCTCTGGAGCGCTCTAGAAGGGTCTTGGCATCTTTAGAAGGGTCCTGAGGGTCTCTAGAATGCTCTGGGGGCAGTTTGAAAAGTCCCGGGGTGCTCGAGAAGGGTCGTGGTGCCTTTGGATGGTCCTGGGGTTCTCTGGAATGGCCTGTGGGCCTTTCAAAGGGTCCTGGGTGTCTCTAGAAGGGTGTGGGGGGCTTTAGACTGGTTCTGGAGGCCTCTAGAAGGATCTTGGCAACATTAGAAGTTGCCTGGCTGTGTCTAGAATGGTCTGGGGGCCTTAAGAAGAGTCCTGTGGGCTCGAGAAGGATCTGGGGACCCTAACACTAACCTGAATACATAACCCTAATCCGAAACCTAAACTTAACCCTAATCTTAAGCCTAACCCTAACACTAACTCTAACACCCATCCCTAAACATAACCATAACCCCTAGCCTTCCCAAAATCCTAACACAAGCCCAACCCTAACACTAACCATAACCCTAACGCTAACCCTAAACCTAACCCTAACCGTAACCCTAACCCTTGTACCTAAACCAACCCTAGCCCTAATCTTAACCACAAAGCTAACCCTAACGTAAATGCCAGGGTCCTGGAGGTCTCTAGAATGGTCAGGATGTCTTTAGAATGGTACTGAGGCTGTCTAAAATTCTCTGGGGGTAATTAGAAGAGTCCTGGGGTTCTCTAGAAGGCTCTGGGGGTCTTTAGATGGCCCTGGGGGTCTCTGGAATGGCCTGGGGAGCTTTACAATAGACCTGGGTGTCTCTAGAAGGGTCTGGGGGCCTTTAAAAGGGCTCTAGGGTGCTCTAGAAGGGTTTTGGAATCTTTAGAATGGTCCTGGCTGTGTCTAGAATGCTCTGGGGGCAGTTTGAAAAGTCCCAGTTGCTCTGGAAGGGTTGTGGGGCATTTGGATGGTCCTGGGGTTCTCTGGAATGGCCTGTGGGCCTTTCAAAGGGTCCTGGGTGTCTCTAGAAGGGTGTGGGGGTCTTTAGAATGGTTCTGGAGGGCTCTAGAAGGGTCTTGGCATATTTAGAAAGGTCCTGGCTGTGTCTAGAATGGTGTGGGGTCTTTAGAAGAGTCCTGTGGGCTCGAGAAGGGTCTGGGGACCCTAACCCTAGCCCTAATACCTAACCCAAACCCGAAACCTAAACTTAACCCTAATCTTAAGCCTAACCACAACACTAACTCTAACACCCAGCCCGAAACATAACCATAACCCTTAGTCTTCTTAAAACCCTAACACAAGCCCAACCCTAACCCTAAGCCTAACCCTAGCAGCTAAACCTACCCTAGCCCTAATCTTAACCTCAAAGCTAATCCTACCGGAAATGCCTGGGTCCTGGGGGTCTCTAGAAAGGTCAGGGGGTCTTTAGAATGTTCCTGAGGCTGTCTAGAATTCTCTGGGTGCAATTTGAAGAGTCCTGGGTTTCTCTAGAAGGCTCTGGGGGCATTTAGATGGTCCTGGGGTTCTCTGGAATGGCCTGTGGGCCTTTCAAAAGGTCCTGGGTGTCTCTAGAAGGGTGTGGGGGGCTTTAGAATGGTTCTGGAGGGCACTAGAAGGGTCTTGGCATCTTTAGAAGGGTCCTGGCTGTGTCTAGAATGGTGTGGGGGCCTTTAGAAGAGTCCTGTGGGCTCGAGAAGAGTCTGGGGACCCTAAACCTAGCCCCAATACCTAACCCTAACCCGAAACCTAAACTTAACCCTAATCTTAGGCCTAACTCTAACACTTACTCTAAGACCAAGCCCTATACATAACCATAACCCTTAGCCTTCCCAAAACCCTAACACAAGCGTAACCCTAACCGTAACCGTAACCCTAACCCTAACCCTAACCCTAGAACCTAAACCAACCCTAGCCCTAATCTTAACCACAAATCTAACCCTAACGTAAATGCCTGGGTCCTGGGGGTCTCTAGAACGGTCAGGGGGTCTTTAGAATGGTCGTGAGGCTGTCAAGAATTCTCTGGGGGCAATTTGAAGAGTCCTGGGTTTCTCTAGAAGGCTCTGGGGGCCTTTAGATGGTCCTGCGGGTCTCTGGAATGGCCCAGGGCCCTTTACAATGGACCTTGGCATCTCTAGAATGGTCTGGGGACCTTTAGAAGCGTTCTGGGGCGCTCTGGCAGGGTCTTGGCATCTTTAGAACGGTCCTGAGTGTATCTAGAATGCTCTGGGGGCAATTTGAAGAGTCCCAGGGTGCTCTAGAAGGGTAGTGGGTCCTTTGGATGGTCCTGGGGTTCTCTGGAATGGCTTCTGGGCCTTTCAAAGGGTCCTGGGTGTCTCTAGAAGGGTGTGGGGGGCTATAGAATGGTTCTGGAGGGCTCTAGTAGGGTCTTGGCATCTTTAGAAGGGTCCTGGCTGTGTCTAGAATGGTGTGGG
Organism: Coccyzus lansbergi; assembly: GCA_033558105.1. Lineage (NCBI taxonomy): Eukaryota > Metazoa > Chordata > Aves > Cuculiformes > Coccyzidae > Coccyzus > Coccyzus lansbergi. Next base: position 194,526 of record JAUMJK010000745.1, on the reverse strand, counting down.
GGCCTTTAGAAGAGTCCTGTGGGTTCGAGAATATTCTGGGGACCCTAACCCTAGCCCGAACACCTAAACCTAACCCGAAACCTATACTTAACCATTATCTTAAGCCTAACCCTAACAGTTACTCTAAGACCAAGCCCTATACATAACCATAACCCTTAGCTTTCCCAAAACCCTAACACAAGCCCAACCCTAACCCTAACCCTAAACCTAGCCCTAACCCTAATCCTAACCCTAGAACCTAAACAAACCCTAGCCCTAATCTTAACCACAAAGCTAACCCTAACGTAAATGCCAGGGTCCTGGAGGTCTCTAGAATGGTCAGGAGGTATTTAGAATTGTCCTGAGGCTGTCTAAAATTCTCTGGGAGCAATTTTAAGAGTCCTGGGCTTCTCTAGAAGTGTCTGGGGGTCTTTAGATGGTCCTGGGGGTCTCTGGAATGGCGTGGGGATCTTTACAATGGTCCTGGGTGTCTCTAGAAGGGTCTGGGGGCATTTAAAAGGGCTCTAGGGTGCTCTAGAAGGGTTTTGGAATCTTTAGAAGGGTCCGGACGGTCTCTGGAATGCTCTGGGGGCAGTTTGAAAAGTCCCAGTTGCTCTAGAAGGGTTGTGGGGCATTTGGATGGTCCTGGGGTTCTCTGGAATGGCCTGTGGGCCTTTCAAACGGTACTGGGTGTCTCTAGAAGGGTGTGGGCCGTCTTTAGAATGGTTCTGGAGGGCTCTAGAAGGGTCTTGGCATCTTTAGAAGGGTCCTGTCTGTGTCTAGAATGGTCTGGGGGCCTTAAGAAGAGTCCTGTGGGCTCGAGAAGGGTCTGGGGACCCTAACCCTAACTTGAATAACTAACCCTAACCCGAAACCTAATCTTAACCCAAATATTAAGTCTAACCCTAACACTAACTCTAACACACAGCCCTAAACATAACCATAACCCTTAGCCTTCCCAAAACCCTAACACAAGCCCAACCCTAACCCTAAACCTAACGCCAGCACCTATACCAACTTTAGCCCTAATCTTAACCACAAAGCTAACCCTAACGTAAATACCAGGGTTGTAGGTGTCTCTAGAAAGATCAGAGGGTCTTTAGAATGGTCCTGAGGCTATCTAGAATTCTCTGGGGGCAATTTGAAGAGTCCTGGGGTTCTCTAGAAGTGTCTGGGGGCCTTTAGATTGTCCTGGGGGTCTCTGGAATGGCCCGGGGCCCTTTAGAATTGACCTGGGTGTCTCTAGAAAGGTCTCAGGGCCTTTAGAAGGGCTCTGGGGCGCTCTAGCAGGTTCTTGGCATCTTTAGAAGGGTCCTGAAGGTCTCTAGAGTGCTCTGGGGGCAGTTTGAAGAGTCCCGGGGTGCTCTAGAACGGTTGTAGTGCCTTTGGATGGTACCGGGGTTCTTTGGAATGGCCTGTGGGCCTTTCAAAGGGTCCTGGGTGTCTCTAGAAGGGTGTGGGAGGCTTTAGAATGGTTCTGGAGGGCTCTAGAAGGGTCTTGGCATTTTTAGAAGGGTCCTGGCTGTGTCTAGAATGGTGTGTGGGCCTTTAGAAGAGTCCTGTGGGCTCGAGAATGGTCTGGGGACCCGAACCCTAGCCCCAATACCTAACCCTAACCCGAAACGTAAACTTAACCCTAATCTTAAGCCTTACCCCAACACTTACTCTAAGACCAAGCCCTAAAAATAACCATAACCCTTAGCTTTCCCAAAACCCTAACACAAGCCCAACCCTAACCCTAACCCTAACCCTAACCCTAACCCTAGCACCTAAACCAACCCTAGCCCTAATCTTAACCACAAAGCTAACCCTAACGTAAATGCCAGGAACGGTCAGGGGGTCTTTAGAATGTTCCTGAGGCTGTCTTGAATTCTCTGGGTGCAATTTGAAGAGTCCTGGGGTTCTCTTGAAGGCTCTGGGGGCCTTTAGATGGTCCTGATGGTCTCTGGAATTGCCCGGGGCCCTTTAGAATGGACCTGGGTGTCTCTAGAAGGGTCTGGGGGCCTTTAGAAGGGCTCTGGGGCGCTCTGACAGGGTATTGGCATCTTTAGAAGGGTCCTGAGGGTCTCTAGAATGCTCTGTGGATAGTTTGAAGAGTCCCGGGGTGCTGTAGAAAGGTCGTGGGGCATTTGGAAGGTCCTGGGGTCTCTGTATTGGCCTCTGGGCCATTAAAGTGTTCCTGGGTGTCTCTAGAAGGGTGTGGGTGTCTTTAGAATGGTTCTGGAGGGCTCGAGAAGGGTCTTGGCATCTTTTGCAGGGTCCTGGCTTTGTCTAGAATGGTCTGGGGGCTTTAGAAGAGTCCTTTTGGCTCGAGAAGGGTCTGGGGACCCTAACCCTAGCCCCAATATTTAACCCTAACCCGAAACCTAAACTTAACCCTAATCTTAAGCCTAACCCTAACACTAACCCTAACACCCAGCCCTAAACATAACCATAAGCCTTAGCCTTCCCAAAAAACTAACACAAGCCCAACCCTAACCCTAACCCTAACCCTAACCCTAACCCTAACCCTAGCACCTAAACCAACCCTAGCCCTAATCTTAACCACAAAGCTAACCTTACCGTAAACGCAAGGGTCTTGGGTGTCTCTAGAAAGGTCAGGGGGTCTTTAGAATGGTCCTGAGGCTGTCTAGAATTCTCTGGGGGCAATTTGAAGAGTCCTGGGGTTATCTAGAAGGCTCTGGGGGCCATTAGATGGTCCTGGGAGTCTCTGGAATTGCCCGGGGCCCTTTACAATGGACCTGGTTGTCTCTGGAAGGGTCTGGGGGCCTTTAGAAGGGCTATGGGGCAATCTGGAAGGGTCTTGGAATCTTTAGAAGGGTCCTGAAGGTCTCTAGAATGCTCTGGGTGCAGTTTGAAGAGTCCCGAGGTGCTCTATAAGGGTCGTAGGGCCTTTGGATGGTCCTGGGGTTCTCTGGAATGGCGTGTGGGCCTTTCAAAAGGTCCTGGGTGTCTCTAGAAGGGTGTGGAGGGCTTTAGAATGGTTCTGGAGGGCTCTAGAAGGGTCTTGGCATCTTTAGAAGGGTCCTGGCTGTGTCTAGAATGGTGTGGGGGCCTTTAGAAGAGTCCTGTGGGCTCGAGAAGGGTCTGGGGACTCTAACCCTAGCCCCAATACCTAACCATAAACCGAAACCTAACCTTAACCCTAATCTTAAGCCTAACCATAACACTAACCCTAACACCCAGCCCTAAACATAACCATAACCCTTAGCCTTCCCAAAACCCTAACACAAGCCTAACCCTAACCCTAACCCTAACCCTAACCCTAAACCTAACCCTAGCACCTTAACCAACCCTAGCCCTAATCTTAACCACAAAGATAACCCTAACGTAAATTCCGGGTCCTGGAGGTCTTTAGAATAGTCAGGAGGTCTTTAGAATGGTCCTGAGGCTGTCTAGAATACTCTGGGAGCAATTAGAAGAGTCCTGGGGTTCTCTAGAATGCTCTGGTGGTCTTTAGATAGTCCTGGGGCTCTCTGGAATTGCCTAGGGAGCTTTACAATGGACCTGGGTGTCTCTAGAAGGGTCTGGGGGCCTTTAAAAGGGCTCTAGGGAGCTCTAGAAGGGTTTTGGAATCTTTAGAAGGGTCCTGAGGGTCTCTAGAATGCTCTGGGGGCAGTTTGAAAATTCCCAGTTGCTCTAGAAGGGTTGTGGGGCCTTTGTATTTTCCTGGGGTTCTCTGGAATGGTCTGTAGGCCTTTCAAACGGTCCTGGGTGTCTCTAGAAGGGTGTGGGGGTCTTTAGACTTGTTTTGGAGGGCTCGAGAAGGGTCTTGGCATCTTTAGAATGTTCCTGGCTGTGTCTAGAATGGTGTGGGGGCCTTTAGAAGAGTCCTGTGGGCTCGAGAAAGGTCTGGGGACCCTAACCCTAGCCCGAATACCTAACCCTAACCCGAAACCTAAACTTAACCCTAATCTTAAGCCTAACCCTAACACTAACTCTAACACCCAGCCCTAAACATAACCACAAACCTTAGCCTTCCCAAAACACTAACACAAGCCCAACCCTAAACCTAAACGTAACCCTAGCACCTAAACCAACCCTAGCCCTAATCTTATCCTCAAAGCTAACCGTAACATAAATGCCAGGGTCCTCAGGGTCTCTAGAATGCTCTGGGGGCAGTTTGAAGAGTCCCGGGGTCCTCTAGAAGGGTCGTGGTGCCTTTGGATGGTCCTCGGGTTTTCTGGCCTGCATGTCTTTCAAAGGGTCCTGGGTGTCTCTAGAAGGGTGTGGGGGGCTTTAGAATGGTTCTGGAGGGCTCAAGAAGTGTCTTGGCATCTTTAGAAGGGTCCTGGCTGTGTCTAGCATGGTCTGGGGGCCTTTAGAAGAGTCCTGTGGGCTCGAGAAGGGTCTGGGGACCGTAACCCTAGCCCCAATACCTAACCTTAACCCGAAACCTAAACTTAACCCTAATCTTAATCCTAACCCTAACACTAACTCTAACACCCATCCCTAAACATAACCATAACCCTTAGCCTTCCCAAAACCCTAACACAAGCCCAACACTAACCCTATCCCTAACACTAACCCTAGCACCTAAACCAACCCTAGCCCTAATCTTAACCACAAAGCTAACCCTAACATAAATGCCAGGGTCCTGGGGGTCTCTAGAAAGGTCAGGGCGTCTTTAGAATGTTCCTGAGGCTGTCTAGATTTCTCTGGGGGCAATTTGAAGAGTCCTGGGGTTCTCTTGCAGGCTCTGGGGTCCTTTAGATGGTCCTGAGGGTCTCTGGAATTGCCCGGGGCCCTTTAGAATGGATCTGGGTGTCTCTAGAAGGGTCTGGGGGCCTTTAGAAGGGCTCTGGGGCACTCTGGCATGGTCTTGGCATCTTTAGAAAGGTCCTGAGGGTCTCTAGAATGCTCTGTGGATAGTTTGAAGAGTCCCGGGGTGCTGTAGAAAGGTCGTGGGGCATTTGGAAGGTCCTGGGGTCTCTGGATTGGCCTCTGGGCTTTAAAGTGTTCCTGGGTGTCTCTAGAAGAGTGTGGGGGGCTTTAGAATGTTTCTGGAGGGCTCTAGAAGGGTCTTGGCATCTTTAGAAGGGTCCTGGCTGTGTCTAGAATGGCCTGGGGGCCTTTAAAAGGGTCCTGTGGGCTCGAGAAGGGTATGGCGACCCTAACCCTAGCCCGAATACTTAACCCTAACCCGAAACCTAAACTTAACCCTAATCTTAATCCTAACCGTAACACTAACTCTAACACCCAGCCCTAAACATAACCATAACCCTTAGCCTTCCCAAACCACTAACACAAGCCCAACCACAACCCTAAACCTAACCCTAACCATAAACCTAGCACCTAAACCAACCCTAGCCCTAATCTTAAGCACAAAGCTAACCCTAACGTAAATTCCAGGGTCCTGGGGGTCTCTAGAACGGTCAGGGGGTCTTTAGAATGTTCCTGAGGCTGTCTAAAATTCTCTGGGTGCAATTTGAAGAGTCCTGGGGTTCTCTAGAAGGCTCTGGGTGCCTTTAGATGGTCCTGGGGTTCTCTGGAATGGCCCGGAGCTTTTAAGAATGGACCTGGGTGTCTCTAGAAGGGTGTGGGGGCCTTTAGAAGGGCTCTGGGGCGCTCTAGAAGAGTCTTGGCATCTTTAGAAGGGTCCTGAGGGTCTCTAGAATACTTTGGGTGCAGTTTGAAGAGTCCGGGGTTGCTCTAGAAAGGTCGTGGGGCATTTCTATGTTCCTGGGGTTCTATAGAATGGCCTGTGGGCCTTTCAAAAGGTCCTGGGTGTCTCTGGAAGGGTGTGGGGGGCGTAATACAGGATCTGGAGGGCTCTAGAAGGGTCTTGGCATCTTTAGAAGCGTCCTGTCTGTGTATAGAATGGTCTGGGGTCCTTTAGAAGAGTCCTGTGGGCTCGAGAAGGGTCTGGGGACCCTAACCCTAACTTGAATAACTAACCCTAACCCGAAACCTAAACTTAACCCTAATCTTAAGCCTAACCCTAACACTAACTCTAACACCCATCCCTAAACATAACCATAACCCTTAGCCTTCCCAAAACCCTAACACAAGCCCAACCCTAACCCTAACCCTAACCCTAGCACCTAAACCAACCCTAGCCCTAATCTTAACCACAAAGCTAACCCTAACGTAAATGCCAGGGTGCTGGAGGTCTCTAGAATGGTCAGGATGTCTTTAGAATGGTACTGAGGCTGTCTAAAATTCTCTGGGGGTAATTAGAAGAGTCCTGGGGTTCTCTAGAAGGCTCTGGGGGTCTTTAGATGGCCCTGGGGGTCTCTGGAATGGCCTGGGGAGCTTTACAATAGACCTGGTTGTCTCTAGAAGGGTCTGGGGGCCTTTAAAAGGGCTCTAGGGTGCTCTAGAAGGGTTTTGGAATCTTTAGAATGGTCCTGGCTGTGTCTAGAATGCTCTGGGGGCAGTTTGAAAAGTCCCAGTTGCTCTGGAAGGGTTGTGGGGCATTTGGATGATCCTGGGGTTCTCTGGAATGGCCTGTGGGCCTTTCAAAGGGTCCTGGGTGTCTCTAGAAGGGTGTGGGGGTCTTTAGAATGGTTCTGGAGGGCTCTAGAAGGGTCTTGGCATATTTAGAAAGGTCCTGGCTGTGTCTAGAATGGTGTGTGGGCCTTTAGAAGAGTCCTGTGGGCTCGAGAAGTGTCTGGGGACCCTAACCCTAGCCCTAATACCTAACCCAAACCCGAAACCTAAACTTAACCCTAATCTTAAGCCTAACCACAACACTAACTCTAACACCCAGCCCGAAACATAACCATAACCCTTAGTCTTCCTAAAACCCTAACACAAGCCCAACCCTAACCCTAAGCCTAACCCTAGCAGCTAAACCTACCCTAGCCCTAATCTTAACCTCAAAGCTAATCCTACCGGAAATGCCTGGGTCCTGGGGGTCTCTAGAAAGGTCAGGGGGTCTTTAGAATGTTCCTGAGGCTGTCTAGAATTCTCTGGGTGCAATTTGAAGAGTCCTGGGTTTCTCTAGAAGGCTCTGGGGGCATTTAGATGGTCCTGGGGTTTTCTGGAATGGCCTGTGGGCCTTTCAAAAGGTCCTGGGTGTCTCTAGAAGGGTGTGGGGGGCTTTAGAATGGTTCTGGAGGGCACTAGAAGGGTCTTGGCATCTTTAGAAGGGTCCTGGCTGTGTCTAGAATGGTCTGGGGGCCTTTAGAAGAGTCCTGTGGGCTCGAGAAGAGTCTGGGGACCCTAAACCTAGCCCCAATACCTAACCCTAACCCGAAACCTAAACTTAACCCTAATCTTAGGCCTAACTCTAACACTTACTCTAAGACCAAGCCCTATACATAACCATAACCCTTAGCCTTCCCAAAACCCTAACACAAGCGTAACCCTAACCGTAACCGTAACCCTAACCCTAACCCTAACCCTAGAACCTAAACCAACCCTAGCCCTAATCTTAACCACAAATCTAACCCTAACGTAAATGCCTGGGTCCTGGGGGTCTCTAGAACTGTCAGGGGGTCTTTAGAATGGTCGTGAGGCTGTCAAGAATTCTCTGGGGGCAATTTGAAGAGTCCTGGGTTTCTCTAGAAGGCTCTGGGGGCCTTTAGATGGTCCTGCGGGTCTCTGGAATGGCCCAGGGCCCTTTACAATGGACCTTGGCATCTCTAGAATGGTCTGGGGACCTTTAGAAGCGTTCTGGGGCGCTCTGGCAGGGTCTTGGCATCTTTAGAACGGTCCTGAGTGTATCTAGAATGCTCTGGGGGCAATTTGAAGAGTCCCAGGGTGCTCTAGAAGGGTAGTGGGTCCTTTGGATGGTCCTGGGGTTCTCTGGAATGGCTTCTGGGCCTTTCAAAGGGTCCTGGGTGTCTCTAGAAGGGTGTGGGGGGCTATAGAATGGTTCTGGAGGGCTCTAGTAGGGTCTTGGCATCTTTAGAAGGGTCCTGGCTGTGTCTAGAATGGTGTGGGGGCCTTTAGAAGAGTCCTGTGGGTTCGAGAATGTTCTGGGGACCCTAACCCTAGCCCGAACACCTAAACCTAACCCGAAACCTATACTTAACCATTATCTTAAGCCTAACCCTAACAGTTACTCTAAGACCAAGCCCTATACATAACCATAACCCTTAGCTTTCCCAAAACCCTAACACAAGCCCAACCCTAACCCTAACCCTAAACCTAGCCCTAACCCTAATCCTAACCCTAGAACCTAAACAAACCCTAGCCCTAATCTTAACCACAAAGCTAACCCTAACGTAAATGCCAGGGTCCTGGAGGTCTCTAGAATGGTCAGGAGGTATTTAGAATTGTCCTGAGGCTGTCTAAAATTCTCTGGGAGCAATTTTAAGAGTCCTGGGCTTCTCTAGAAGTGTCTGGGGGTCTTTAGATGGTCCTGGGGGTCTCTGGAATGGCGTGGGGATCTTTACAATGGTCCTGGGTGTCTCTAGAAGGGTCTGGGGGCATTTAAAAGGGCTCTAGGGTGCTCTAGAAGGGTTTTGGAATCTTTAGAAGGGTCCGGACGGTCTCTGGAATGCTCTGGGGGCAGTTTGAAAAGTCCCAGTTGCTCTAGAAGGGTTGTGGGGCATTTGGATGGTCCTGGGGTTCTCTGGAATGGCCTGTGGGCCTTTCAAACGGTACTGGGTGTCTCTAGAAGGGTGTGGGGGTCTTTAGAATGGTTCTGGAGGGCTCTAGAAGGGTCTTGGCATCTTTAGAAGGGTCCTGTCTGTGTCTAGAATGGTCTGGGGGCCTTAAGAAGAGTCCTGTGGGCTCGAGAAGGGTCTGGGGACCCTAACCCTAACTTGAATAACTAACCCTAACCCGAAACCTAATCTTAACCCAAATATTAAGTCTAACCCTAACACTAACTCTAACACACAGCCCTAAACATAACCATAACCCTTAGCCTTCCCAAAACCCTAACACAAGCCCAACCCTAACCCTAAACCTAACGCCAGCACCTATACCAACTTTAGCCCTAATCTTAACCACAAAGCTAACCCTAACATAAATACCAGGGTTGTAGGTGTCTCTAGAAAGATCAGAGGGTCTTTAGAATGGTCCTGAGGCTATCTAGAATTCTCTGGGGGCAATTTGAAGAGTCCTGGGGTTCTCTAGAAGTGTCTGGGGGCCTTTAGATTGTCCTGGGGGTGTCTGGAATGGCCCGGGGCCCTTTAGAATTGACCTGGGTGTCTCTAGAAAGGTCTCAGGGCCTTTAGAAGGGCTCTGGGGCGCTCTAGCAGGTTCTTGGCATCTTTAGAAGGGTCCTGAAGGTCTCTAGAGTGCTCTGGGGGCAGTTTGAAGAGTCCCGGGGTGCTCTAGAACGGTTGTAGTGCCTTTGGATGGTACCGGGGTTCTTTGGAATGGCCTGTGGGCCTTTCAAAGGGTTCTGGGTGTCTCTAGAAGGGTGTGGGAGGCTTTAGAATGGTTCTGGAGGGCTCTAGAAGGGTCTTGGCATTTTTAGAAGGGTCCTGGCTGTGTCTAGAATGGTGTGTGGGCCTTTAGAAGAGTCCTGTGGGCTCGAGAATGGTCTGGGGACCCGAACCCTAGCCCCAATACCTAACCCTAACCCGAAACGTAAACTTAACCCTAATCTTAAGCCTTACCCCAACACTTACTCTAAGACCAAGCCCTAAAAATAACCATAACCCTTAGCTTTCCCAAAACCCTAACACAAGCCCAACCCTAATCCTAACCCTAACCCTAGCACCTAAACCAACCCTAGCCCTAATCTTAACCACAAAGCTAACCCTAACGTAAATGCCAGGAACGGTCAGGGGGTCTTTAGAATGTTCCTGAGGCTGTCTTGAATTCTCTGGGTGCAATTTGAAGAGTCCTGGGGTTCTCTTGAAGGCTCTGGGGGCCTTTAGATGGTCCTGATGGTCTCTGGAATTGCCCGGGGCCCTTTAGAATGGACCTGGGTGTCTCTAGAAGGGTCTGGGGGCCTTTAGAAGGGCTCTGGGGCGCTCTGACAGGGTATTGGCATCTTTAGAAGGGTCCTGAGGGTCTCTAGAATGCTCTGTGGATAGTTTGAAGAGTCCCGGGGTGCTGTAGAAAGGTCGTGGGGCATTTGGAAGGTCCTGGGGTCTCTGTATTGGCCTCTGGGCCATTAAAGTGTTCCTGGGTGTCTCTAGAAGGGTGTGGGTGTCTTTAGAATGGTTCTGGAGGGCTCGAGAAGGGTCTTGGCATCTTTTGCAGGGTCCTGGCTTTGTCTAGAATGGTCTGGGGGCTTTAGAAGAGTCCTTTTGGCTCGAGAAGGGTCTGGGGACCCTAACCCTAGCCCCAATATTTAACCCTAACCCGAAACCTAAACTTAACCCTAATCTTAAGCCTAACCCTAACACTAACTCTAACACCCAGCCCTAAACATAACCATAACCCTTAGCCTTCCCAAAAAACTAACACAAGCCCAACCCTAACCCTAACCCTAACCCTAACCCTAACCCTAGCACCTAAACCAACCCTAGCCCTAATCTTAACCACAAAGCTAACCTTACCGTAAACGCAAGGGTCTTGGGTGTCTCTAGAAAGGTCAGGGGGTCTTTAGAATGGTCCTGAGGCTTTCTAGAATTCTCTGGGGGCAATTTGAAGAGTCCTGGGGTTATCTAGAAGGCTCTGGGGGCCATTAGATGGTCCTGGGAGTCTCTGGAATTGCCCGGGGCCCTTTACAATGGACCTGGTTGTCTCTGGAAGGGTCTGGGGGCCTTTAGAAGGGCTATGGGGCAATCTGGAAGGGTCTTGGAATCTTTAGAAGGGTCCTGAAGGTCTCTAGAATGCTCTGGGTGCAGTTTGAAGAGTCCCGAGGTGCTCTATAAGGGTCGTAGGGCCTTTGGATGGTCCTGGGGTTCTCTGGAATGGCGTGTGGGCCTTTCAAAAGGTCCTGGGTGTCTCTAGAAGGGTGTGGAGGGCTTTAGAATGGTTCTGGAGGGCTCTAGAAGGGTCTTGGCATCTTTAGAAGGGTCCTGGCTGTGTCTAGAATGGTGTGGGGGCCTTTAGAAGAGTCCTGTGGGCTCGAGAAGGGTCTGGGGACTCTAACCCTAGCCCCAATACCTAACCATAAACCGAAACCTAACCTTAACCCTAATCTTAAGCCTAACCATAACACTAACCCTAACACCCAGCCCTAAACATAACCATAACCCTTAGCCTTCCCAAAACCCTAACACAAGCCTAACCCTAACCGTAACCCTAACCCTAACCCTAAACCTAACCCTAGCACCTTAACCAACCCTAGCCCTAATCTTAACCACAAAGATAACCCTAACGTAAATTCCGGGTCCTGGAGGTCTTTAGAATAGTCAGGAGGTCTTTAGAATGGTCCTGAGGCTGTCTAGAATACTCTGGGAGCAATTAGAAGAGTCCTGGGGTTCTCTAGAAGGCTCTGGTGGTCTTTAGATAGTCCTGGGGCTCTCTGGAATTGCCTAGGGAGCTTTACAATGGACCTGGGTGTCTCTAGAAGGGTCTGGGGGCCTTTAAAAGGGCTCTAGGGAGCTCTAGAAGGGTTTTGGAATCTTTAGAAGGGTCCTGAGGGTCTCTAGAATGCTCTGGGGGCAGTTTGAAAATTCCCAGTTGCTCTAGAAGGGTTGTGGGGCCTTTGTATTTTCCTGGGGTTCTCTGGAATGGTCTGTAGGCCTTTCAAACGGTCCTGGGTGTCTCTAGAAGGGTGTGGGGGTCTTTAGACTTGTTTTGGAGGGCTCGAGAAGGGTCTTGGCATCTTTAGAATGTTCCTGGCTGTGTCTAGAATGGTGTGGGGGCCTTTAGAAGAGTCCTGTGGGCTCGAGAAAGGTCTGGGGACCCTAACCCTAGCCCGAATACCTAACCCTAACCCGAAACCTAAACTTAACCCTAATCTTAAGCCTAACCCTAACACTAACTCTAACACCCAGCCCTAAACATAACCACAAACCTTAGCCTTCCCAAAACACTAACACAAGCCCAACCCTAAACCTAAACGTAACCCTAGCACCTAAACCAACCCTAGCCCTAATCTTATCCTCAAAGCTAACCGTAACATAAATGCCAGGGTCCTCAGGGTCTCTAGAATGCTCTGGGGGCAGTTTGAAGAGTCCCGGGGTCCTCTAGAAGGGTCGTGGTGCCTTTGGATGGTCCTCGGGTTTTCTGGCCTGCATGTCTTTCAAAGGGTCCTGGGTGTCTCTAGAAGGGTGTGGGGGGCTTTAGAATGGTTCTGGAGGGCTCAAGAAGTGTCTTGGCATCTTTAGAAGGGTCCTGGCTGTGTCTAGCATGGTCTGGGGGCCTTTAGAAGAGTCCTGTGGGCTCGAGAAGGGTCTGGGGACCGTAACCCTAGCCCCAATACCTAACCTTAACCCGAAACCTAAACTTAACCCTAATCTTAATCCTAACCCTAACACTAACTCTAACACCCATCCCTAAACATAACCATAACCCTTAGCCTTCCCAAAACCCTAACACAAGCCCAACACTAACCCTATCCCTAACACTAACCCTAGCACCTAAACCAACCCTAGCCCTAATCTTAACCACAAAGCTAACCCTAACATAAATGCCAGGGTCCTGGGGGTCTCTAGAAAGGTCAGGGGGTCTTTAGAATGTTCCTGAGGCTGTCTAGATTTCTCTGGGGGCAATTTGAAGAGTCCTGGGGTTCTCTTGCAGGCTCTGGGGGCCTTTAGATGGTCCTGAGGGTCTCTGGAATTGCCCGGGGCCCTTTAGAATGGATCTGGGTGTCTCTAGAAGGGTCTGGGGGCCTTTAGAAGGGCTCTGGGGCACTCTGGCATGGTCTTGGCATCTTTAGAAAGGTCCTGAGGGTCTCTAGAATGCTCTGTGGATAGTTTGAAGAGTCCCGGGGTGCTGTAGAAAGGTCGTGGGGCATTTGGAAGGTCCTGGGGTCTCTGGATTGGCCTCTGGGCTTTAAAGTGTTCCTGGGTGTATCTAGAAGAGTGTGGGGGGCTTTAGAATGTTTCTGGAGGGCTCTAGAAGGGTCTTGGCATCTTTAGAAGGGTCCTGGCTGTGTCTAGAATGGCCTGGGGGCCTTTAAAAGGGTCCTGTGGGCTCGAGAAGGGTATGGCGACCCTAACCCTAGCCCGAATACCTAACCCTAACCCGAAACCTAAACTTAACCCTAATCTTAAGCCTAACCATAACACTAACTCTAACACCCAGCCCTAAACATAACCATAACCCTTAGCCTTCCCAAACCACTAACACAAGCCCAACCACAACCCTAAACCTAACCCTAACCATAAACCTAGCACTTAAACCAACCCTAGCCCTAATCTTAAGCACAAAGCTAACCCTAACGTAAATTCCAGGGTCCTGGGCGTCTCTAGAACGGTCAGGGGGTCTTTAGAATGTTCCTCAGGCTGTCTAAAATTCTCTGGGTGCAATTTGAAGAGTCCTGGGGTTCTCTAGAAGGCTCTGGGTGCCTTTAGATGGTCCTGGGGTTCTCTGGAATGGCCCGGAGCTTTTAAGAATGGACCTGGGTGTCTCTAGAAGGGTGTGGGGGCCTTTAGAAGGGCTCTGGGGCGCTCTAGAAGAGTCTTGGCATCTTTAGAAGGGTCCTGAGGGTCTCTAGAATACTTTGGGTGCAGTTTGAAGAGTCCGGGGTTGCTCTAGAAAGGTCGTGGGGCATTTCTATGTTCCTGGGGTTCTATAGAATGGCCTGTGGGCCTTTCAAAAGGTCCTGGGTTTCTCTGGAAGGGTGTGGGGGGCGTAATACAGGATCTGGAGGGCTCTAGAAGGGTCTTGGCATCTTTAGAAGCGTCCTGTCTGTGTCTAGAATGGTCTGGGGGCCTTTAGAAGAGTCCTGTGGGCTCGAGAAGGGTCTGGGGACCCTAACCCTAACTTGAATAACTAACCCTAACCCGAAACGTAAACTTAACCCTAATCTTAAGCCTAACCCTAACACTAACTCTAACACCCAACCCTAAACATAACCATAACCCTTAGCCTTCCCAAAACCCTAACACAAGCCCAACCCTAACCCTAACCCTAACCCTAGCACCTAAACCAACCCTAGCCCTAATCTTAACCACAAAGCTAACCCTAACGTAAATGCCAGGGTCCTGGAGGTCTCTAGAATGGTCAGGATGTCTTTAGAATGGTACTGAGGCTGTCTAAAATTCTCTGGGGGTAATTAGAAGAGTCCTGGGATTCTCTAGAAGGCTCTGGGGGTCTTTAGATGGCCCTGGGGGTCTCTGGAATGGCCTGGGGATCTTTACAATAGACCTGGTTGTCTCTAGAAGGGTCTGGGGGCCTTTAAAAGGGCTCTAGGGTGCTCTAGAAGGGTTTTGGAATCTTTAGAATGGTCCTGGCTGTGTCTAGAATGCTCTGGGGGCAGTTTGAAAAGTCCCAGTTGCTCTGGAAGGGTTGTGGGGCATTTGGATGGTCCTGGGGTTCTCTGGAATGGCCTGTGGGCCTTTCAAAGGGTCCTGGGTGTCTCTAGAAGGGTGTGGGGGTCTTTAGAATGGTTCTGGAGGGCTCTAGAAGGGTCTTGGCATATTTAGAAAGGTCCTGGCTGTGTCTAGAATGGTGTGGGGGCCTTTAGAAGAGTCCTGTGGGCTCGAGAAGGGTCTGGGGACCCTAACCCTAGCCCTAATACCTAACCCAAACCCGAAACCTAAACTTAACCCTAATCTTAAGCCTAACCACAACACTAACTCTAACACCCAGCCCGAAACATAACCATAACCCTTAGTCTTCCTAAAACCCTAACACAAGCCCAACCCTAACCCTAAGCCTAACCCTAGCAGCTAAACCTACCCTAGCCCTAATCTTAACATCAAAGCTAATCCTACCGGAAATGCCTGGGTCCTGGGGGTCTCTAGAAAGGTCAGGGGGTCTTTAGAATGTTCCTGAGGCTGTCTAGAATTCTCTGGGTGCAATTTGAAGAGTCCTGGGTTTCTCTAGAAGGCTCTGGGGGCATTTAGATGGTCCTGGGGTTCTCTGGAATGGCCTGTGGGCCTTTCAAAAGGTCCTGGGTGTCTCTAGAAGGGTGTGGGGAGCTTTAGAATGGTTCTGGAGGGCTCTAGAAGGGTCTTGGCATCTTTAGAAGGGTCCTGGCTCTGTCTAGAATGGTGTGGGGGCCTTTAGAAGAGTCCTGTGGGCTCGAGAAGAGTCTGGGGACCCTAAACCTAGCCCCAATACCTAACCCTAACCCGAAACCTAAACTTAACCCTAATCTTAGGCCTAACTCTAACACTTACTCTAAGACCAAGCCCTATACATAACCATAACCCTTAGCCTTCCCAAAACCCTAACACAAGCGTAACCCTAACCGTAACCCTAACCGTAACCGTAACCCTAACCCTAACCCTAACCCTAACCCTAGAACCTAAACCAACCCTAGCCCTAATCTTAACCACAAATCTAACCCTAACGTAAATGCCTGGGTCCTGGGGGTCTCTAGAACGGTCAGGGGGTCTTTAGAATGGTCGTGAGGCTGTCAAGAATTCTCTGGGGGCAATTTGAAGAGTCCTGGGTTTCTCTAGAAGGCTCTGGGGGCCTTTAGATGGTCCTGCGGGTCTCTGGAATGGCCCAGGGCCCTTTACAATGGACCTTGGCATCTCTAGAATGGTCTGGGGACCTTTAGAAGCGTTCTGGGGCGCTCTGGCAGGGTCTTGGCATCTTTAGAACGGTCCTGAGTGTATCTAGAATGCTCTGGGGGCAATTTGAAGAGTCCCAGGGTGCTCTAGAAGGGTAGTGGGTCCTTTGGATGGTCCTGGGGTTCTCTGGAATGGCTTCTGGGCCTTTCAAAGGGTCCTGGGTGTCTCTAGAAGGGTGTGGGGGGCTATAGAATGGTTCTGGAGGGCTCTAGTAGGGTCTTGGCATCTTTAGAAGGGTCCTGGCTGTGTCTAGAATGGTGTGGGGGCCTTTAGAAGAGTCCTGTGGGTTCGAGAATGTTCTGGGGACCCTAACCCTAGCCCGAACACCTAAACCTAACCCGAAACCTATACTTAACCATTATCTTAAGCCTAACCCTAACAGTTACTCTAAGACCAAGCCCTATACATAACCATAACCCTTAGCTTTCCCAAAACCCTAACACAAGCCCAACCCTAACCCTAACCCTAAACCTAGCCCTAACCCTAATCCTAACCCTAGAACCTAAACAAACCCTAGCCCTAATCTTAACCACAAAGCTAACCCTAACGTAAATGCCAGGGTCCTGGAGGTCTCTAGAATGGTCAGGAGGTATTTAGAATTGTCCTGAGGCTGTCTAAAATTCTCTGGGAGCAATTTTAAGAGTCCTGGGCTTCTCTAGAAGTGTCTGGGGGTCTTTAGATGGTCCTGGGGGTCTCTGGAATGGCGTGGGGATCTTTACAATGGTCCTGGGTGTCTCTAGAAGGGTCTGGGGGCATTTAAAAGGGCTCTAGGGTGCTCTAGAAGGGTTTTGGAATCTTTAGAAGGGTCCGGACGGTCTCTGGAATGCTCTGGGGGCAGTTTGAAAAGTCCCAGTTGCTCTAGAAGGGTTGTGGGGCATTTGGATGGTCCTGGGGTTCTCTGGAATGGCCTGTGGGCCTTTCAAACGGTACTGGGTGTCTCTAGAAGGGTGTGGGCCGTCTTTAGAATGGTTCTGGAGGGCTCTAGAAGGGTCTTGGCATCTTTAGAAGGGTCCTGTCTGTGTCTAGAATGGTCTGGGGGCCTTAAGAAGAGTCCTGTGGGCTCGAGAAGGGTCTGGGGACCCTAACCCTAACTTGAATAACTAACCCTAACCCGAAACCTAATCTTAACCCAAATATTAAGTCTAACCCTAACACTAACTCTAACACACAGCCCTAAACATAACCATAACCCTTAGCCTTCCCAAAACCCTAACACAAGCCCAACCCTAACCCTAAACCTAACGCCAGCACCTATACCAACTTTAGCCCTAATCTTAACCACAAAGCTAACCCTAACGTAAATACCAGGGTTGTAGGTGTCTCTAGAAAGATCAGAGGGTCTTTAGAATGGTCCTGAGGCTATCTAGAATTCTCTGGGGGCAATTTGAAGAGTCCTGGGGTTCTCTAGAAGTGTCTGGGGGCCTTTAGATTGTCCTGGGGGTCTCTGGAATGGCCCGGGGCCCTTTAGAATTGACCTGGGTGTCTCTAGAAAGGTCTCAGGGCCTTTAGAAGGGCTCTGGGGCGCTCTAGCAGGTTCTTGGCATCTTTAGAAGGGTCCTGAAGGTCTCTAGAGTGCTCTGGGGGCAGTTTGAAGAGTCCCGGGGTGCTCTAGAACGGTTGTAGTGCCTTTGGATGGTACCGGGGTTCTTTGGAATGGCCTGTGGGCCTTTCAAAGGGTTCTGGGTGTCTCTAGAAGGGTGTGGGAGGCTTTAGAATGGTTCTGGAGGGCTCTAGAAGGGTCTTGGCATCTTTTGCAGGGTCCTGGCTTTGTCTAGAATGGTCTGGGGGCTTTAGAAGAGTCCTTTTGGCTCGAGAAGGGTCTGGGGACCCTAACCCTAGCCCCAATATTTAACCCTAACCCGAAACCTAAACTTAACCCTAATCTTAAGCCTAACCCTAACACTAACTCTAACACCCAGCCCTAAACATAACCATAACCCTTAGCCTTCCCAAAAAACTAACACAAGCCCAACCCTAACCCTAACCCTAACCCTAACCCTAACCCTAACCCTAGCACCTAAACCAACCCTAGCCCTAATCTTAACCACAAAGCTAACCTTACCGTAAACGCAAGGGTCTTGGGTGTCTCTAGAAAGGTCAGGGGGTCTTTAGAATGGTCCTGAGGCTTTCTAGAATTCTCTGGGGGCAATTTGAAGAGTCCTGGGGTTATCTAGAAGGCTCTGGGGGCCATTAGATGGTCCTGGGAGTCTCTGGAATTGCCCGGGGCCCTTTACAATGGACCTGGTTGTCTCTGGAAGGGTCTGGGGGCCTTTAGAAGGGCTATGGGGCAATCTGGAAGGGTCTTGGAATCTTTAGAAGGGTCCTGAAGGTCTCTAGAATGCTCTGGGTGCAGTTTGAAGAGTCCCGAGGTGCTCTATAAGGGTCGTAGGGCCTTTGGATGGTCCTGGGGTTCTCTGGAATGGCGTGTGGGCCTTTCAAAAGGTCCTGGGTGTCTCTAGAAGGGTGTGGAGGGCTTTAGAATGGTTCTGGAGGGCTCTAGAAGGGTCTTGGCATCTTTAGAAGGGTCCTGGCTGTGTCTAGAATGGTGTGGGGGCCTTTAGAAGAGTCCTGTGGGCTCGAGAAGGGTCTGGGGACTCTAACCCTAGCCCCAATACCTAAACATAAACCGAAACCTAACCTTAACCCTAATCTTAAGCCTAACCATAACACTAACCCTAACACCCAGCCCTAAACATAACCATAACCCTTAGCCTTCCCAAAACCCTAACACAAGCCTAACCCTAACCGTAACCCTAACCCTAACCCTAAACCTAACCCTAGCACCTTAACCAACCCTAGCCCTAATCTTAACCACAAAGATAACCCTAACGTAAATTCCGGGTCCTGGAGGTCTTTAGAATAGTCAGGAGGTCTTTAGAATGGTCCTGAGGCTGTCTAGAATACTCTGGGAGCAATTAGAAGAGTCCTGGGGTTCTCTAGAATGCTCTGGTGGTCTTTAGATAGTCCTGGGGCTCTCTGGAATTGCCTAGGGAGCTTTACAATGGACCTGGGTGTCTCTAGAAGGGTCTGGGGCCTTTAAAAGGGCTCTAGGGAGCTCTAGAAGGGTTTTGGAATCTTTAGAAGGGTCCTGAGGGTCTCTAGAATGCTCTGGGGGCAGTTTGAAAATTCCCAGTTGCTCTAGAAGGGTTGTGGGGCCTTTGTATTTTCCTGGGGTTCTCTGGAATGGTCTGTAGGCCTTTCAAACGGTCCTGGGTGTCTCTAGAAGGGTGTGGGGGTCTTTAGACTTGTTTTGGAGGGCTCGAGAAGGGTCTTGGCATCTTTAGAATGTTCCTGGCTGTGTCTAGAATGGTGCGGGGGCCTTTAGAAGAGTCCTGTGGGCTCGAGAAAGGTCTGGGGACCCTAACCCTAGCCCGAATACCTAACCCTAACCCGAAACCTAAACTTAACCCTAATCTTAAGCCTAACCCTAACACTAACTCTAACACCCAGCCCTAAACATAACCATAAACCTTAGCCTTCCCAAAACACTAACACAAGCCCAACCCTAAACCTAAACGTAACCCTAGCACCTAAACCAACCCTAGCCCTAATCTTATCCTCAAAGCTAACCGTAACATAAATGCCAGGGTCCTCAGGGTCTCTAGAATGCTCTGGGGGCAGTTTGAAGAGTCCCGGGGTGCTCTAGAAGGGTCGTGGTGCCTTTGGATGGTCCTCGGGTTTTCTGGCCTGCATGTCTTTCAAAGGGTCCTGGGTGTCTCTAGAAGGGTGTGGGGGGCTTTAGAATGGTTCTGGAGGGCTCAAGAAGTGTCTTGGCATCTTTAGAAGGGTCCTGGCTGTGTCTAGCATGGTCTGGGGGCCTTTAGAAGAGTCCTGTGGGCTCGAGAAGGGTCTGGGGACCGTAACCCTAGCCCCAATACCTAACCTTAACCCGAAACCTAAACTTAACCCTAATCTTAATCCTAACCCTAACACTAACTCTAACACCCATCCCTAAACATAACCATAACCCTTAGCCTTCCCAAAACCCTAACACAAGCCCAACACTAACCCTATCCCTAACACTAACCCTAGCACCTAAACCAACCCTAGCCCTAATCTTAACCACAAAGCTAACCCTAACATAAATGCCAGGGTCCTGGGGGTCTCTAGAAAGGTCAGGGGGTCTTTAGAATGTTCCTGAGGCTGTCTAGATTTCTCTGGGGGCAATTTGAAGAGTCCTGGGGTTCTCTTGCAGGCTCTGGGGGCCTTTAGATGGTCCTGAGGGTCTCTGGAATTGCCCGGGGCCCTTTAGAATGGATCTGGGTGTCTCTAGAAGGGTCTGGGGGCCTTTAGAAGGGCTCTGGGGCACTCTGGCATGGTCTTGGCATCTTTAGAAAGGTCCTGAGGGTCTCTAGAATGCTCTGTGGATAGTTTGAAGAGTCCCGGGGTGCTGTAGAAAGGTCGTGGGGCATTTGGAAGGTCCTGGGGTCTCTGTATTGGCCTCTGGGCCATTAAAGTGTTCCTGGGTGTATCTAGAAGAGTGTGGGTGTCTTTAGAATGTTTCTGGAGGGCTCTAGAAGGGTCTTGGCATCTTTAGAAGGGTCCTGGCTGTGTCTAGAATGGCCTGGGGGCCTTTAAAAGGGTCCTGTGGGCTCGAGAAGGGTATGGCGACCCTAACCCTAGCCCGAATCCCTAACCCTAACCCGAAACCTAAACTTAACCCTAATCTTAATCCTAACCGTAACACTAACTCTAACACCCAGCCCTAAACATAACCATAACCCTTAGCCTTCCCAAACCACTAACACAAGCCCAACCACAACCCTAAACCTAACCCTAACCATAAACCTAGCACCTAAACCAACCCTAGCCCTAATCTTAAGCACAAAGCTAACCCTAACGTAAATTCCAGGGTCCTGGGGGTCTCTATAACGGTCAGGGGGTCTTTAGAATGTTCCTCAGGCTGTCTAAAATTCTCTGGGTGCAATTTGAAGAGTCCTGGGGTTCTCTAGAAGGCTCTGGGTGCCTTTAGATGGTCCTGGGGTTCTCTGGAATGGCCCGGAGCTTTTAAGAATGGACCTGGGTGTCTCTAGAAGGGTGTGGGGGCCTTTAGAAGGGCTCTGGGGCGCTCTAGAAGAGTCTTGGCATCTTTAGAAGGGTCCTGAGGGTCTCTAGAATACTTTGGGTGCAGTTTGAAGAGTCCGGGGTTGCTCTAGAAAGGTCGTGGGGCATTTCTATGTTCCTGGGGTTCTATAGAATGGCCTGTGGGCCTTTCAAAAGGTCCTGGGTGTCTCTGGAAGGGTGTGGGGGGCGTAATACAGGATCTGGAGGGCTCTAGAAGGGTCTTGGCATCTTTAGAAGCGTCCTGTCTGTGTATAGAATGGTCTGGGGGCCTTTAGAAGAGTCCTGTGGGCTCGAGAAGGGTCTGGGGACCCTAACCCTAACTTGAATAACTAACCCTAACCCGAAACGTAAACTTAACCCTAATCTTAAGCCTAACCCTAACACTAACTCTAACACCCAACCCTAAACATAACCATAACCCTTAGCCTTCCCAAAACCCTAACACAAGCCCAACCCTAACCCTAACCCTAACACTAGCACCTAAACAAACCCTAGCCCTAATCTTAACCACAAAGCTAACCCTAACGTAAATGCCAGGGTCCTGGAGGTCTCTAGAATGGTCAGGATGTCTTTAGAATGGTACTGAGGCTGTCTAAAATTCTCTGGGGGTAATTAGAAGAGTCCTGGGGTTCTCTAGAAGGCTCTGGGGGTCTTTAGATGGCCCTGGGGGTCTCTGGAATGGCCTGGGGAGCTTTACAATAGACCTGGGTGTCTCTAGAAGGGTCTGGGGGCCTTTAAAAGGGCTCTAGGGTGCTCTAGAAGGGTTTTGGAATCTTTAGAATGGTCCTGGCTGTGTCTAGAATGCTCTGGGGGCAGTTTGAAAAGTCCCAGTTGCTCTGGAAGGGTTGTGGGGCATTTGGATGGTCCTGGGGTTCTCTGGAATGGCCTGTGGGCCTTTCAAAGGGTCCTGGGTGTCTCTAGAAGGGTGTGGGGGTCTTTAGAATGGTTCTGGAGGGCTCCAGAAAGGTCTTGGCATATTTAGAAAGGTCCTGGCTGTGTCTAGAATGGTGTGGGGTCTTTAGAAGAGTCCTGTGGGCTCGAGAAGGGTCTGGGGACCCTAACCCTAGCCCTAATACCTAACCCAAACCCGAAACCTAAACTTAACCCTAATCTTAAGCCTAACCACAACACTAACTCTAACACCCAGCCCGAAACATAACCATAACCCTTAGTCTTCCTAAAACCCTAACACAAGCCCAACCACAACCCTAAGCCTAACCCTAGCAGCTAAACCTACCCTAGCCCTAATCTTAACCTCAAAGCTAATCCTACCGGAAATGCCTGGGTCCTGGGGGTCTCTAGAAAGGTCAGGGGGTCTTTAGAATGTTCCTGAGGCTGTCTAGAATTCTCTGGGTGCAATTTGAAGAGTCCTGGGTTTCTCTAGAAGGCTCTGGGGGCTTTTAGATGGTCCTGGGGTTCTCTGGAATGGCCTGTGGGCCTTTCAAAAGGTCCTGGGTGTCTCTAGAAGGGTGTGGGGGGCTTTAGAATGGTTCTGGAGGGCACTAGAAGGGTCTTGGCATCTTTAGAAGGGTCCTGGCTGTGTCTAGAATGGTCTGGGGGCCTTTAGAAGAGTCCTGTGGGCTCGAGAAGAGTCTGGGGACCCTAAACCTAGCCCCAATACCTAACCCTAACCCGAAACCTAAACTTAACCCTAATCTTAGGCCTAACTCTAACACTTACTCTAAGACCAAGCCCTATACATAACCATAACCCTTAGCCTTCCCAAAACCCTAACACAAGCCCAACCCTAACCCTAAGCCTAACCCTAGCAGCTAAACCTAACCCTAACCCTAGAACCTAAACCAACCCTAGCCCTAATCTTAACCACAAATCTAACCCTAACGTAAATGCCTGGGTCCTGGGGGTCTCTAGAACGGTCAGGGGGTCTTTAGAATGGTCGTGAGGCTGTCAAGAATTTTCTGGGGGCAATTTGAAGAGTCCTGGGTTTCTCTAGAAGGCTCTGGGGGCCTTTAGATGGTCCTGTGGGTCTCTGGAATGGCCCAGGGCCCTTTACAATGGACCTTGGCATCTCTAGAATGGTCTGGGGACCTTTAGAAGCGTTCTGGGGCGCTCTGGCAGGGTCTTGGCATCTTTAGAACGGTCCTGAGTGTATCTAGAATGCTCTGGGGGCAATTTGAAGAGTCCCAGGGTGCTCTAGAAGGGTAGTGGGTCCTTTGGATGGTCCTGGGGTTCTCTGGAATGGCTTCTGGGCCTTTCAAAGGGTCCTGGGTGTCTCTAGAAGGGTGTGGGGGGCTATAGAATGGTTCTGGAGGGCTCTAGTAGGGTCTTGGCATCTTTAGAAGGGTCCTGGCTGTGTCTAGAATGGTGTGGGGGCCTTTAGAAGAGTCCTGTGGGTTCGAGAATGTTCTGGGGACCCTAACCCTAGCCCGAACACCTAAACCTAACCCGAAACCTATACTTAACCATTATCTTAAGCCTAACCCTAACAGTTACTCTAAGACCAAGCCCTATACATAACCATAACCCTTAGCTTTCCCAAAACCCTAACACAAGCCCAACCCTAACCCTAACCTTAAACCTAGCCCAAACCCTAATCCTAACCCTAGAACCTAAACAAACCCTAGGCCTAATCTTAACCACAAAGCTAACCCTAACGTAAATGCCAGGGTCCTGGAGGTCTCTAGAATGGTCAGGAGGTATTTAGAATTGTCCTGAGGCTGTCTAAAATTCTCTGGGAGCAATTTTAAGAGTCCTGGGCTTCTCTAGAAGTGTCTGGGGGTCTTTAGATGGTCCTGGGGGTCTCTGGAATGGCGTGGGGATCTTTACAATGGTCCTGGGTGTCTCTAGAAGGGTCTGGGGGCATTTAAAAGGGCTCTAGGGTGCTCTAGAAGGGTTTTGGAATCTTTAGAAGGGTCCGGACGGTCTCTGGAATGCTCTGGGGGCAGTTTGAAAAGTCCCAGTTGCTCTAGAAGGGTTGTGGGGCATTTGGATGGTCCTGGGGTTCTCTGGAATGGCCTGTGGGCCTTTCAAACGGTACTGGGTGTCTCTAGAAGGGTGTGGGCCGTCTTTAGAATGGTTCTGGAGGGCTCTAGAAGGGTCTTGGCATCTTTAGAAGGGTCCTGTCTGTGTCTAGAATGGTCTGGGGGCCTTAAGAAGAGTCCTGTGGGCTCGAGAAGGGTCTGGGGACCCTAACCCTAACTTGAATAACTAACCCTAACCCGAAACCTAATCTTAACCCAAATATTAAGTCTAACCCTAACACTAACTCTAACACACAGCCCTAAACATAACCATAACCCTTAGCCTTCCCAAAACCCTAACACAAGCCCAACCCTAACCCTAAACCTAACGCCAGCACCTATACCAACTTTAGCCCTAATCTTAACCACAAAGCTAACCCTAACGTAAATACCAGGGTTGTAGGTGTCTCTAGAAAGATCAGAGGGTCTTTAGAATGGTCCTGAGGCTATCTAGAATTCTCTGGGGGCAATTTGAAGAGTCCTGGGGTTCTCTAGAAGTGTCTGGGGGCCTTTAGATTGTCCTGGGGGTCTCTGGAATGGCCCGGGGCCCTTTAGAATTGACCTGGGTGTCTCTAGAAAGGTCTCAGGGCCTTTAGAAGGGCTCTGGGGCGCTCTAGCAGGTTCTTGGCATCTTTAGAAGGGTCCTGAAGGTCTCTAGAGTGCTCTGGGGGCAGTTTGAAGAGTCCCGGGGTGCTCTAGAACGGTTGTAGTGCCTTTGGATGGTACCGGGGTTCTTTGGAATGGCCTGTGGGCCTTTCAAAGGGTCCTGGGTGTCTCTAGAAGGGTGTGGGAGGCTTTAGAATGGTTCTGGAGGGCTCTAGAAGGGTCTTGGCATTTTTAGAAGGGTCCTGGCTGTGTCTAGAATGGTCTGGGGGCCTTTAGAAGAGTCCTGTGGGCTCGAGAATGGTCTGTTGACCCGAACCCTAGCCCCAATACCTAACCCTAACCCGAAACGTAAACTTAACCCTAATCTTAAGCCTTACCCCAACACTTACTCTAAGACCAAGCCCTAAAAATAACCATAACCCTTAGCTTTCCCAAAACCCTAACACAAGCCCAACCCTAACCCTAACCCTAACCCTAGCACCTAAACCAACCCTAGCCCTAATCTTAACCACAAAGCTAACCCTAACGTAAATGCCAGGGTCCTGGAGGTCTCTAGAATGGTCAGGAGGTATTTAGAATTGTCCTGAGGCTGTCTAAAATTCTCTGGGAGCAATTTTAAGAGTCCTGGGCTTCTCTAGAAGTGTCTGGGGGTCTTTAGATGGTCCTGGGGGTCTCTGGAATGGCGTGGGGATCTTTACAATGGTCCTGGGTGTCTCTAGAAGGGTCTGGGGGCATTTAAAAGGGCTCTAGGGTGCTCTAGAAGGGTTTTGGAATCTTTAGAAGGGTCCGGACGGTCTCTGGAATGCTCTGGGGGCAGTTTGAAAAGTCCCAGTTGCTCTAGAAGGGTTGTGGGGCATTTGGATGGTCCTGGGGTTCTCTGGAATGGCCTGTGGGCCTTTCAAACGGTACTGGGTGTCTCTAGAAGGGTGTGGGCCGTCTTTAGAATGGTTCTGGAGGGCTCTAGAAGGGTCTTGGCATCTTTAGAAGGGTCCTGTCTGTGTCTAGAATGGTCTGGGGGCCTTAAGAAGAGTCCTGTGGGCTCGAGAAGGGTCTGGGGACCCTAACCCTAACTTGAATAACTAACCCTAACCCGAAACCTAATCTTAACCCAAATATTAAGTCTAACCCTAACACTAACTCTAACACACAGCCCTAAACATAACCATAACCCTTAGCCTTCCCAAAACCCTAACACAAGCCCAACCCTAACCCTAAACCTAACGCCAGCACCTATACCAACTTTAGCCCTAATCTTAACCACAAAGCTAACCCTAACGTAAATACCAGGGTTGTAGGTGTCTCTAGAAAGATCAGAGGGTCTTTAGAATGGTCCTGAGGCTATCTAGAATTCTCTGGGGGCAATTTGAAGAGTCCTGGGGTTCTCTAGAAGTGTCTGGGGGCCTTTAGATTGTCCTGGGGGTCTCTGGAATGGCCCGGGGCCCTTTAGAATTGACCTGGGTGTCTCTAGAAAGGTCTCAGGGCCTTTAGAAGGGCTCTGGGGCGCTCTAGCAGGTTCTTGGCATCTTTAGAAGGGTCCTGAAGGTCTCTAGAGTGCTCTGGGGGCAGTTTGAAGAGTCCCGGGGTGCTCTAGAACGGTTGTAGTGCCTTTGGATGGTACCGGGGTTCTTTGGAATGGCCTGTGGGCCTTTCAAAGGGTCCTGGGTGTCTCTAGAAGGGTGTGGGAGGCTTTAGAATGGTTCTGGAGGGCTCTAGAAGGGTCTTGGCATTTTTAGAAGGGTCCTGGCTGTGTCTAGAATGGTGTGTGGGCCTTTAGAAGAGTCCTGTGGGCTCGAGAATGGTCTGTTGACCCGAACCCTAGCCCCAATACCTAACCCTAACCCGAAACGTAAACTTAACCCTAATCTTAAGCCTTACCCCAACACTTACTCTAAGACCAAGCCCTAAAAATAACCATAACCCTTAGCTTTCCCAAAACCCTAACACAAGCCCAACCCTAACCCTAACCCTAACCCTAGCACCTAAACCAACCCTAGCCCTAATCTTAACCACAAAGCTAACCCTAACGTAAATGCCAGGAACGGTCAGGGGGTCTTTAGAATGTTCCTGAGGCTGTCTTGAATTCTCTGGGTGCAATTTGAAGAGTCCTGGGGTTCTCTTGAAAGCTCTGGGGGCCTTTAGATGGTCCTGATGGTCTCTGGAATTGCCCGGGGCCCTTTAGAATGGACCTGGGTGTCTCTAGAAGGGTCTGGGGGCCTTTAGAAGGGCTCTGGGGCGCTCTGACAGGGTATTGGCATCTTTAGAAGGGTCCTGAGGGTCTCTAGAATGCTCTGTGGATAGTTTGAAGAGTCCCGGGGTGCTGTAGAAAGGTCGTGGGGCATTTGGAAGGTCCTGGGGTCTCTGTATTGGCCTCTGGGCCATTAAAGTGTTCCTGGGTGTCTCTAGAAGGGTGTGGGTGTCTTTAGAATGGTTCTGGAGGGCTCGAGAAGGGTCTTGGCATCTTTTGCAGGGTCCTGGCTTTGTCTAGAATGGTCTGGGGGCTTTAGAAGAGTCCTTTCGGCTCGAGAAGGGTCTGGGGACCCTAACCCTAGCCCCAATATTTAACCCTAACCCGAAACCTAAACTTAACCCTAATCTTAAGCCTAACCCTAACACTAACTCTAACACCCAGCCCTAAACATAACCATAACCCTTAGCCTTTCCAAAAAACTAACACAAGCCCAAACCTAACCCTAACCCTAACCCTAACCCTAACCCTAACCCTAACCCTAACCCTAGCACTTAAACCAACCCTAGCCATAATCTTAACCACAAAGCTAACCTTACCGTAAACACAAGGGTCTTGGGTGTCTCTAGAAAGGTCAGGGGGTCTTTAGAATGGTCCTGAGGCTGTCTAGAATTCTCTGGGGGCAATTTGAAGAGTCCTGGGGTTATCTAGAAGGCTCAGGGGGCCATTAGATGGTCCTGGGAGTCTCTGGAATTGCCCGGGGCCCTTTACAATGGACCTGGTTGTCTCTGGAAGGGTCTGGGGGCCTTTAGAAGGGCTATGGGGCAATCTGGAAGGGTCTTGGAATCTTTAGAAGGGTCCTGAAGGTCTCTAGAATGCTCTGGGTGCAGTTTGAAGAGTCCCGAGGTGCTCTATAAGGGTCGTAGGGCCTTTGGATGGTCCTGGGGTTCTCTGGAATGGCCTGTGGGCCTTTCAAAGGGTCCTGGGTGTCTCTAGAAGGGTGTGGAGGGCTTTAGAATGGTTCTGGAGGGCTCTAGAAGGGTCTTGGCATCTTTAGAAGGGTCCTGGCTGTGTCTAGAATGGTGTGGGGGCCTTTAGAAGAGTCCTGTGGGCTCGAGAAGGGTCTGGGGACTCTAACCCTAGCCCCAATACCTAAACATAAACCGAAACCTAACCTTAACCCTAATCTTAAGCCTAACCATAACACTAACCCTAACACCCAGCCCTAAACATAACCATAACCCTTAGCCTTCCCAAAACCCTAACACAAGCCTAACCCTAACCGTAACCCTAACCCTAACCCTAAACCTAACCCTAGCACCTTAACCAACCCTAGCCCTAATCTTAACCACAAAGATAACCCTAACGTAAATTCCGGGTCCTGGAGGTCTTTAGAATAGTCAGGAGGTCTTTAGAATGGTCCTGAGGCTGTCTAGAATACTCTGGGAGCAATTAGAAGAGTCCTGGGGTTCTCTAGAATGCTCTGGTGGTCTTTAGATAGTCCTGGGGCTCTCTGGAATTGCCTAGGGAGCTTTACAATGGACCTGGGTGTCTCTAGA
Organism: Coccyzus lansbergi; assembly: GCA_033558105.1. Classification (NCBI taxonomy): domain Eukaryota; kingdom Metazoa; phylum Chordata; class Aves; order Cuculiformes; family Coccyzidae; genus Coccyzus; species Coccyzus lansbergi. The sequence continues at coordinate 166,658 of JAUMJK010000745.1, read as the reverse complement.
AGGGTCTGGGGCCTTTAAAAGGGCTCTAGGGAGCTCTAGAAGGGTTTTGGAATCTTTAGAAGGGTCCTGAGGGTCTCTAGAATGCTCTGGGGGCAGTTTGAAAATTCCCAGTTGCTCTAGAAGGGTTGTGGGGCCTTTGTATTTTCCTGGGGTTCTCTGGAATGGTCTGTAGGCCTTTCAAACGGTCCTGGGTGTCTCTAGAAGGGTGTGGGGGTCTTTAGACTTGTTTTGGAGGGCTCGAGAAGGGTCTTGGCATCTTTAGAATGTTCCTGGCTGTGTCTAGAATGGTGCGGGGGCCTTTAGAAGAGTCCTGTGGGCTCGAGAAAGGTCTGGGGACCCTAACCCTAGCCCGAATACCTAACCCTAACCCGAAACCTAAACTTAACCCTAATCTTAAGCCTAACCCTAACACTAACTCTAACACCCAGCCCTAAACATAACCATAAACCTTAGCCTTCCCAAAACACTAACACAAGCCCAACCCTAAACCTAAACGTAACCCTAGCACCTAAACCAACCCTAGCCCTAATCTTATCCTCAAAGCTAACCGTAACATAAATGCCAGGGTCCTCAGGGTCTCTAGAATGCTCTGGGGGCAGTTTGAAGAGTCCCGGGGTGCTCTAGAAGGGTCGTGGTGCCTTTGGATGGTCCTCGGGTTTTCTGGCCTGCATGTCTTTCAAAGGGTCCTGGGTGTCTCTAGAAGGGTGTGGGGGGCTTTAGAATGGTTCTGGAGGGCTCAAGAAGTGTCTTGGCATCTTTAGAAGGGTCCTGGCTGTGTCTAGCATGGTCTGGGGGCCTTTAGAAGAGTCCTGTGGGCTCGAGAAGGGTCTGGGGACCGTAACCCTAGCCCCAATACCTAACCTTAACCCGAAACCTAAACTTAACCCTAATCTTAATCCTAACCCTAACACTAACTCTAACACCCATCCCTAAACATAACCATAACCCTTAGCCTTCCCAAAACCCTAACACAAGCCCAACACTAACCCTATCCCTAACACTAACCCTAGCACCTAAACCAACCCTAGCCCTAATCTTAACCACAAAGCTAACCCTAACATAAATGCCAGGGTCCTGGGGGTCTCTAGAAAGGTCAGGGGGTCTTTAGAATGTTCCTGAGGCTGTCTAGATTTCTCTGGGGGCAATTTGAAGAGTCCTGGGGTTCTCTTGCAGGCTCTGGGTGCCTTTAGATGGTCCTGAGGGTCTCTGGAATTGCCCGGGGCCCTTTAGAATGGATCTGGGTGTCTCTAGAAGGGTCTGGGGGCCTTTAGAAGGGCTCTGGGGCACTCTGGCATGGTCTTGGCATCTTTAGAAAGGTCCTGAGGGTCTCTAGAATGCTCTGTGGATAGTTTGAAGAGTCCCGGGGTGCTGTAGAAAGGTCGTGGGGCATTTGGAAGGTCCTGGGGTCTCTGTATTGGCCTCTGGGCCATTAAAGTGTTCCTGGGTGTATCTAGAAGAGTGTGGGTGTCTTTAGAATGTTTCTGGAGGGCTCTAGAAGGGTCTTGGCATCTTTAGAAGGGTCCTGGCTGTGTCTAGAATGGCCTGGGGGCCTTTAAAAGGGTCCTGTGGGCTCGAGAAGGGTATGGCGACCCTAACCCTAGCCCGAATCCCTAACCCTAACCCGAAACCTAAACTTAACCCTAATCTTAATCCTAACCGTAACACTAACTCTAACACCCAGCCCTAAACATAACCATAACCCTTAGCCTTCCCAAACCACTAACACAAGCCCAACCACAACCCTAAACCTAACCCTAACCATAAACCTAGCACCTAAACCAACCCTAGCCCTAATCTTAAGCACAAAGCTAACCCTAACGTAAATTCCAGGGTCCTGGGGGTCTCTATAACGGTCAGGGGGTCTTTAGAATGTTCCTCAGGCTGTCTAAAATTCTCTGGGTGCAATTTGAAGAGTCCTGGGGTTCTCTAGAAGGCTCTGGGTGCCTTTAGATGGTCCTGGGGTTCTCTGGAATGGCCCGGAGCTTTTAAGAATGGACCTGGGTGTCTCTAGAAGGGTGTGGGGGCCTTTAGAAGGGCTCTGGGGCGCTCTAGAAGAGTCTTGGCATCTTTAGAAGGGTCCTGAGGGTCTCTAGAATACTTTGGGTGCAGTTTGAAGAGTCCGGGGTTGCTCTAGAAAGGTCGTGGGGCATTTCTATGTTCCTGGGGTTCTATAGAATGGCCTGTGGGCCTTTCAAAAGGTCCTGGGTGTCTCTGGAAGGGTGTGGGGGGCGTAATACAGGATCTGGAGGGCTCTAGAAGGGTCTTGGCATCTTTAGAAGCGTCCTGTCTGTGTATAGAATGGTCTGGGGGCCTTTAGAAGAGTCCTGTGGGCTCGAGAAGGGTCTGGGGACCCTAACCCTAACTTGAATAACTAACCCTAACCCGAAACGTAAACTTAACCCTAATCTTAAGCCTAACCCTAACACTAACTCTAACACCCAACCCTAAACATAACCATAACCCTTAGCCTTCCCAAAACCCTAACACAAGCCCAACCCTAACCCTAACCCTAACACTAGCACCTAAACAAACCCTAGCCCTAATCTTAACCACAAAGCTAACCCTAACGTAAATGCCAGGGTCCTGGAGGTCTCTAGAATGGTCAGGATGTCTTTAGAATGGTACTGAGGCTGTCTAAAATTCTCTGGGGGTAATTAGAAGAGTCCTGGGGTTCTCTAGAAGGCTCTGGGGGTCTTTAGATGGCCCTGGGGGTCTCTGGAATGGCCTGGGGAGCTTTACAATAGACCTGGGTGTCTCTAGAAGGGTCTGGGGGCCTTTAAAAGGGCTCTAGGGTGCTCTAGAAGGGTTTTGGAATCTTTAGAATGGTCCTGGCTGTGTCTAGAATGCTCTGGGGGCAGTTTGAAAAGTCCCAGTTGCTCTGGAAGGGTTGTGGGGCATTTGGATGGTCCTGGGGTTCTCTGGAATGGCCTGTGGGCCTTTCAAAGGGTCCTGGGTGTCTCTAGAAGGGTGTGGGGGTCTTTAGAATGGTTCTGGAGGGCTCCAGAAAGGTCTTGGCATATTTAGAAAGGTCCTGGCTGTGTCTAGAATGGTGTGGGGTCTTTAGAAGAGTCCTGTGGGCTCGAGAAGGGTCTGGGGACCCTAACCCTAGCCCTAATACCTAACCCAAACCCGAAACCTAAACTTAACCCTAATCTTAAGCCTAACCACAACACTAACTCTAACACCCAGCCCGAAACATAACCATAACCCTTAGTCTTCCTAAAACCCTAACACAAGCCCAACCCTAACCCTAAGCCTAACCCTAGCAGCTAAACCTACCCTAGCCCTAATCTTAACCTCAAAGCTAATCCTACCGGAAATGCCTGGGTCCTGGGGGTCTCTAGAAAGGTCAGGGGGTCTTTAGAATGTTCCTGAGGCTGTCTAGAATTCTCTGGGTGCAATTTGAAGAGTCCTGGGTTTCTCTAGAAGGCTCTGGGGGCTTTTAGATGGTCCTGGGGTTCTCTGGAATGGCCTGTGGGCCTTTCAAAAGGTCCTAGGTGTCTCTAGAAGGGTGTGGGGGGCTTTAGAATGGTTCTGGAGGGCACTAGAAGGGTCTTGGCATCTTTAGAAGGGTCCTGGCTGTGTCTAGAATGGTCTGGGGGCCTTTAGAAGAGTCCTGTGGGCTCGAGAAGAGTCTGGGGACCCTAAACCTAGCCCCAATACCTAACCCTAACCCGAAACCTAAACTTAACCCTAATCTTAGGCCTAACTCTAACACTTACTCTAAGACCAAGCCCTATACATAACCATAACCCTTAGCCTTCCCAAAACCCTAACACAAGCATAACCCTAACCGTAACCCTAACCCTAACCCTAACCCTAACCCTAACCCTAACCCTAGAACCTAAACCAACCCTAGCCCTAATCTTAACCACAAATCTAACCCTAACGTAAATGCCTGGGTCCTGGGGGTCTCTAGAACGGTCAGGGGGTCTTTAGAATGGTCGTGAGGCTGTCAAGAATTTTCTGGGGGCAATTTGAAGAGTCCTGGGTTTCTCTAGAAGGCTCTGGGGGCCTTTAGATGGTCCTGTGGGTCTCTGGAATGGCCCAGGGCCCTTTACAATGGACCTTGGCATCTCTAGAATGGTCTGGGGACCTTTAGAAGCGTTCTGGGGCGCTCTGGCAGGGTCTTGGCATCTTTAGAACGGTCCTGAGTGTATCTAGAATGCTCTGGGGGCAATTTGAAGAGTCCCAGGGTGCTCTAGAAGGGTAGTGGGTCCTTTGGATGGTCCTGGGGTTCTCTGGAATGGCTTCTGGGCCTTTCAAAGGGTCCTGGGTGTCTCTAGAAGGGTGTGGGGGGCTATAGAATGGTTCTGGAGGGCTCTAGTAGGGTCTTGGCATCTTTAGAAGGGTCCTGGCTGTGTCTAGAATGGTGTGGGGGCCTTTAGAAGAGTCCTGTGGGTTCGAGAATGTTCTGGGGACCCTAACCCTAGCCCGAACACCTAAACCTAACCCGAAACCTATACTTAACCATTATCTTAAGCCTAACCCTAACAGTTACTCTAAGACCAAGCCCTATACATAACCATAACCCTTAGCTTTCCCAAAACCCTAACACAAGCCCAACCCTAACCCTAACCTTAAACCTAGCCCAAACCCTAATCCTAACCCTAGAACCTAAACAAACCCTAGGCCTAATCTTAACCACAAAGCTAACCCTAACGTAAATGCCAGGGTCCTGGAGGTCTCTAGAATGGTCAGGAGGTATTTAGAATTGTCCTGAGGCTGTCTAAAATTCTCTGGGAGCAATTTTAAGAGTCCTGGGCTTCTCTAGAAGTGTCTGGGGGTCTTTAGATGGTCCTGGGGGTCTCTGGAATGGCGTGGGGATCTTTACAATGGTCCTGGGTGTCTCTAGAAGGGTCTGGGGGCATTTAAAAGGGCTCTAGGGTGCTCTAGAAGGGTTTTGGAATCTTTAGAAGGGTCCGGACGGTCTCTGGAATGCTCTGGGGGCAGTTTGAAAAGTCCCAGTTGCTCTAGAAGGGTTGTGGGGCATTTGGATGGTCCTGGGGTTCTCTGGAATGGCCTGTGGGCCTTTCAAACGGTACTGGGTGTCTCTAGAAGGGTGTGGGCCGTCTTTAGAATGGTTCTGGAGGGCTCTAGAAGGGTCTTGGCATCTTTAGAAGGGTCCTGTCTGTGTCTAGAATGGTCTGGGGGCCTTAAGAAGAGTCCTGTGGGCTCGAGAAGGGTCTGGGGACCCTAACCCTAACTTGAATAACTAACCCTAACCCGAAACCTAATCTTAACCCAAATATTAAGTCTAACCCTAACACTAACTCTAACACACAGCCCTAAACATAACCATAACCCTTAGCCTTCCCAAAACCCTAACACAAGCCCAACCCTAACCCTAAACCTAACGCCAGCACCTATACCAACTTTAGCCCTAATCTTAACCACAAAGCTAACCCTAACGTAAATACCAGGGTTGTAGGTGTCTCTAGAAAGATCAGAGGGTCTTTAGAATGGTCCTGAGGCTATCTAGAATTCTCTGGGGGCAATTTGAAGAGTCCTGGGGTTCTCTAGAAGTGTCTGGGGGCCTTTAGATTGTCCTGGGGGTCTCTGGAATGGCCCGGGGCCCTTTAGAATTGACCTGGGTGTCTCTAGAAAGGTCTCAGGGCCTTTAGAAGGGCTCTGGGGCGCTCTAGCAGGTTCTTGGCATCTTTAGAAGGGTCCTGAAGGTCTCTAGAGTGCTCTGGGGGCAGTTTGAAGAGTCCCGGGGTGCTCTAGAACGGTTGTAGTGCCTTTGGATGGTACCGGGGTTCTTTGGAATGGCCTGTGGGCCTTTCAAAGGGTCCTGGGTGTCTCTAGAAGGGTGTGGGAGGCTTTAGAATGGTTCTGGAGGGCTCTAGAAGGGTCTTGGCATTTTTAGAAGGGTCCTGGCTGTGTCTAGAATGGTGTGTGGGCCTTTAGAAGAGTCCTGTGGGCTCGAGAATGGTCTGTTGACCCGAACCCTAGCCCCAATACCTAACCCTAACCCGAAACGTAAACTTAACCCTAATCTTAAGCCTTACCCCAACACTTACTCTAAGACCAAGCCCTAAAAATAACCATAACCCTTAGCTTTCCCAAAACCCTAACACAAGCCCAACCCTAACCCTAACCCTAACCCTAGCACCTAAACCAACCCTAGCCCTAATCTTAACCACAAAGCTAACCCTAACGTAAATGCCAGGAACGGTCAGGGGGTCTTTAGAATGTTCCTGAGGCTGTCTTGAATTCTCTGGGTGCAATTTGAAGAGTCCTGGGGTTCTCTTGAAAGCTCTGGGGGCCTTTAGATGGTCCTGATGGTCTCTGGAATTGCCCGGGGCCCTTTAGAATGGACCTGGGTGTCTCTAGAAGGGTCTGGGGGCCTTTAGAAGGGCTCTGGGGCGCTCTGACAGGGTATTGGCATCTTTAGAAGGGTCCTGAGGGTCTCTAGAATGCTCTGTGGATAGTTTGAAGAGTCCCGGGGTGCTGTAGAAAGGTCGTGGGGCATTTGGAAGGTCCTGGGGTCTCTGTATTGGCCTCTGGGCCATTAAAGTGTTCCTGGGTGTCTCTAGAAGGGTGTGGGTGTCTTTAGAATGGTTCTGGAGGGCTCGAGAAGGGTCTTGGCATCTTTTGCAGGGTCCTGGCTTTGTCTAGAATGGTCTGGGGGCTTTAGAAGAGTCCTTTCGGCTCGAGAAGGGTCTGGGGACCCTAACCCTAGCCCCAATATTTAACCCTAACCCGAAACCTAAACTTAACCCTAATCTTAAGCCTAACCCTAACACTAACTCTAACACCCAGCCCTAAACATAACCATAACCCTTAGCCTTTCCAAAAAACTAACACAAGCCCAAACCTAACCCTAACCCTAACCCTAACCCTAACCCTAACCCTAACCCTAACCCTAGCACTTAAACCAACCCTAGCCATAATCTTAACCACAAAGCTAACCTTACCGTAAACACAAGGGTCTTGGGTGTCTCTAGAAAGGTCAGGGGGTCTTTAGAATGGTCCTGAGGCTGTCTAGAATTCTCTGGGGGCAATTTGAAGAGTCCTGGGGTTATCTAGAAGGCTCAGGGGGCCATTAGATGGTCCTGGGAGTCTCTGGAATTGCCCGGGGCCCTTTACAATGGACCTGGTTGTCTCTGGAAGGGTCTGGGGGCCTTTAGAAGGGCTATGGGGCAATCTGGAAGGGTCTTGGAATCTTTAGAAGGGTCCTGAAGGTCTCTAGAATGCTCTGGGTGCAGTTTGAAGAGTCCCGAGGTGCTCTATAAGGGTCGTAGGGCCTTTGGATGGTCCTGGGGTTCTCTGGAATGGCCTGTGGGCCTTTCAAAGGGTCCTGGGTGTCTCTAGAAGGGTGTGGAGGGCTTTAGAATGGTTCTGGAGGGCTCTAGAAGGGTCTTGGCATCTTTAGAAGGGTCCTGGCTGTGTCTAGAATGGTCTGGGGGCCTTTAGAAGAGTCCTGTGGGCTCGAGAAAGGTCTGGGGACCCTAACCCTAGCCCGAATACCTAACCCTAACCCGAAACCTAAACTTAACCCTAATCTTAAGCCTAACCCTAACACTAACTCTAACACCCAGCCCTAAACATAACCATAAACCTTAGCCTTCCCAAAACACTAACACAAGCCCAACCCTAAACCTAAACGTAACCCTAGCACCTAAACCAACCCTAGCCCTAATCTTATCCTCAAAGCTAACCGTAACATAAATGCCAGGGTCCTCAGGGTCTCTAGAATGCTCTGGGGGCAGTTTGAAGAGTCCCGGGGTCCTCTAGAAGGGTCGTGGTGCCTTTGGATGGTCCTCGGGTTTTCTGGCCTGCATGTCTTTCAAAGGGTCCTGGGTGTCTCTAGAAGGGTGTGGGGGGCTTTAGAATGGTTCTGGAGGGCTCAAGAAGTGTCTTGGCATCTTTAGAAGGGTCCTGGCTGTGTCTAGCATGGTCTGGGGGCCTTTAGAAGAGTCCTGTGGGCTCGAGAAGGGTCTGGGGACCGTAAACCTAGCCCCAATACCTAACCTTAACCCGAAACCTAAACTTAACCCTAATCTTAATCCTAACCCTAACACTAACTCTAACACCCATCCCTAAACATAACCATAACCCTTAGCCTTCCCAAAACCCTAACACAAGCCCAACACTAACCCTATCCCTAACACTAACCCTAGCACCTAAACCAACCCTAGCCCTAATCTTAACCACAAAGCTAACCCTAACATAAATGCCAGGGTCCTGGGGGTCTCTAGAAAGGTCAGGGGGTCTTTAGAATGTTCCTGAGGCTGTCTAGATTTCTCTGGGGGCAATTTGAAGAGTCCTGGGGTTCTCTTGAAGGCTCTGGGGGCCTTTAGATGGTCCTGATGGTCTCTGGAATTGCCCGGGGCCCTTTAGAATGGACCTGGGTGTCTCTAGAAGGGTCTGGGGGCCTTTAGAAGGGCTCTGGGGCGCTCTGACAGGGTATTGGCATCTTTAGAAGGGTCCTGAGGGTCTCTAGAATGCTCTGTGGACAGTTTGAAGAGTCCCGGGGTGCTGTAGAAAGGTCGTGGGGCATTTGGAAGGTCCTGGGGTCTCTGTATTGGCCTCTGGGCCATTAAAGTGTTCCTGGGTGTCTCTAGAAGGGTGTGGGTGTCTTTAGAATGGTTCTGGAGGGCTCGAGAAGGGTCTTGGCATCTTTTGCAGGGTCCTGGCTTTGTCTAGAATGGTCTGGGGGCTTTAGAAGAGTCCTTTTGGCTCGAGAAGGGTCTGGGGACCCTAACCCTAGCCCCAATATTTAACCCTAACCCGAAACCTAAACTTAACCCTAATCTTAAGCCTAACCCTAACACTAACTCTAACACCCAGCCCTAAACATAACCATAACCCTTAGCCTTTCCAAAAAACTAACACAAGCCCAAACCTAACCCTAACCCTAACCCTAACCCTAACCCTAACCTTAACCCTAACCCTAGCACCTAAACCAACCCTAGCCCTAATCTTAACCACAAAGCTAACCTTACCGTAAACGCAAGGGTCTTGGGTGTCTCTAGAAAGGTCAGGGGGTCTTTAGAATGGTCCTGAGGCTGTCTAGAATTCTCTGGGGGCAATTTGAAGAGTCCTGGGGTTATCTAGAAGGCTCAGGGGGCCATTAGATGGTCCTGGGAGTCTCTGGAATTGCCCGGGGCCCTTTACAATGGACCTGGTTGTCTCTGGAAGGGTCTGGGGGCCTTTAGAAGGGCTATGGGGCAATCTGGAAGGGTCTTGGAATCTTTAGAAGGGTCCTGAAGGTCTCTAGAATGCTCTGGGTGCAGTTTGAAGAGTCCCGAGGTGCTCTATAAGGGTCGTAGGGCCTTTGGATGGTCCTGGGGTTCTCTGGAATGGCCTGTGGGCCTTTCAAAGGGTCCTGGGTGTCTCTAGAAGGGTGTGGAGGGCTTTAGAATGGTTCTGGAGGGCTCTAGAAGGGTCTTGGCATCTTTAGAAGGGTCCTGGCTGTGTCTAGAATGGTGTGGGGGCCTTTAGAAGAGTCCTGTGGGCTCGAGAAGGGTCTGGGGACTCTAACCCTAGCCCCAATACCTAACCATAAACCGAAACCTAACCTTAACCCTAATCTTAAGCCTAACCATAACACTAACCCTAACACCCAGCCCTAAACATAACCATAACCCTTAGCCTTCCCAAAACCCTAACACAAGCCTAACCCTAACCGTAACCCTAACCCTAACCCTAAACCTAACCCTAGCACCTTAACCAACCCTAGCCCTAATCTTAACCACAAAGATAACCCTAACGTAAATTCCGGGTCCTGGAGGTCTTTAGAATAGTCAGGAGGTCTTTAGAATGGTCCTGAGGCTGTCTAGAATACTCTGGGAGCAATTAGAAGAGTCCTGGGGTTCTCTAGAAGGCTCTGGTGGTCTTTAGATAGTCCTGGGGCTCTCTGGAATTGCCTAGGGAGCTTTACAATGGACCTGGGTGTCTCTAGAAGGGTCTGGGGGCCTTTAAAAGGGCTCTAGGGAGCTCTAGAAGGGTTTTGGAATCTTTAGAAGGGTCCTGAGGGTCTCTAGAATGCTCTGGGGGCAGTTTGAAAATTCCCAGTTGCTCTAGAAGGGTTGTGGGGCCTTTGTATTTTCCTGGGGTTCTCTGGAATGGTCTGTAGGCCTTTCAAACGGTCCTGGGTGTCTCTAGAAGGGTGTGGGGGTCTTTAGACTTGTTTTGGAGGGCTCGAGAAGGGTCTTGGCATCTTTAGAATGTTCCTGGCTGTGTCTAGAATGGTGTGGGGGCCTTTAGAAGAGTCCTGTGGGCTCGAGAAAGGTCTGGGGACCCTAACCCTAGCCCGAATACCTAACCCTAACCCGAAACCTAAACTTAACCCTAATCTTAAGCCTAACCCTAACACTAACTCTAACACCCAGCCCTAAACATAACCATAAACCTTAGCCTTCCCAAAACACTAACACAAGCCCAACCCTAAACCTAAACGTAACCCTAGCACCTAAACCAACCCTAGCCCTAATCTTATCCTCAAAGCTAACCGTAACATAAATGCCAGGGTCCTCAGGGTCTCTAGAATGCTCTGGGGGCAGTTTGAAGAGTCCCGGGGTCCTCTAGAAGGGTCGTGGTGCCTTTGGATGGTCCTCGGGTTTTCTGGCCTGCATGTCTTTCAAAGGGTCCTGGGTGTCTCTAGAAGGGTGTGGGGGGCTTTAGAATGGTTCTGGAGGGCTCAAGAAGTGTCTTGGCATCTTTAGAAGGGTCCTGGCTGTGTCTAGCATGGTCTGGGGGCTTTTAGAAGAGTCCTGTGGGCTCGAGAAGGGTCTGGGGACCGTAACCCTAGCCCCAATACCTAACCTTAACCCGAAACCTAAACTTAACCCTAATCTTAATCCTAACCCTAACACTAACTCTAACACCCATCCCTAAACATAACCATAACCCTTAGCCTTCCCAAAACCCTAACACAAGCCCAACACTAACCCTATCCCTAACACTAACCCTAGCACCTAAACCAACCCTAGCCCTAATCTTAACCACAAAGCTAACCCTAACATAAATGCCAGGGTCCTGGGGGTCTCTAGAAAGGTCAGGGGGTCTTTAGAATGTTCCTGAGGCTGTCTAGATTTCTCTGGGGGCAATTTGAAGAGTCCTGGGGTTCTCTTGCAGGCTCTGGGGGCCTTTAGATGGTCCTGAGGGTCTCTGGAATTGCCCGGGGCCCTTTAGAATGGATCTGGGTGTCTCTAGAAGGGTCTGGGGGCCTTTAGAAGGGCTCTGGGGCACTCTGGCATGGTCTTGGCATCTTTAGAAAGGTCCTGAGGGTCTCTAGAATGCTCTGTGGATAGTTTGAAGAGTCCCGGGGTGCTGTAGAAAGGTCGTGGGGCATTTGGAAGGTCCTGGGGTCTCTGTATTGGCCTCTGGGCCATTAAAGTGTTCCTGGGTGTATCTAGAAGAGTGTGGGTGTCTTTAGAATGTTTCTGGAGGGCTCTAGAAGGGTCTTGGCATCTTTAGAAGGGTCCTGGCTGTGTCTAGAATGGCCTGGGGGCCTTTAAAAGGGTCCTGTGGGCTCGAGAAGGGTATGGCGACCCTAACCCTAGCCCGAATACCTAACCCTAACCCGAAACGTAAACTTAACCCTAATCTTAATCCTAACCGTAACACTAACTCTAACACCCAGCCCTAAACATAACCATAACCCTTAGCCTTCCCAAACCACTAACACAAGCCCAACCACAACCCTAAACCTAACCCTAACCATAAACCTAGCACCTAAACCAACCCTAGCCCTAATCTTAAGCACAAAGCTAACCCTAACGTAAATTCCAGGGTCCTGGGGGTCTCTAGAACGGTCAGGGGGTCTTTAGAATGTTCCTCAGGCTGTCTAAAATTCTCTGGGTGCAATTTGAAGAGTCCTGGGGTTCTCTAGAAGGCTCTGGGTGCCTTTAGATGGTCCTGGGGTTCTCTGGAATGGCCCGGAGCTTTTAAGAATGGACCTGGGTGTCTCTAGAAGGGTGTGGGGGCCTTTAGAAGGGCTCTGGGGCGCTCTAGAAGAGTCTTGGCATCTTTAGAAGGGTCCTGAGGGTCTCTAGAATACTTTGGGTGCAGTTTGAAGAGTCCCGGGGTGCTCTAGAAGGGTAGTGGGTCCTTTGGATGGTCCTGGGGTTCTATAGAATGGCCTGTGGGCCTTTCAAAAGGTCCTGGGTGTCTCTGGAAGGGTGTGGGGGGCGTAATACAGGATCTGGAGGGCTCTAGAAGGGTCTTGGCATCTTTAGAAGCGTCCTGTCTGTGTCTAGAATGGTCTGGGGGCCTTTAGAAGAGTCCTGTGGGCTCGAGAAGGGTCTGGGGACCCTAACCCTAACGTGAATAACTAACCCTAACCCGAAACCTAAACTTAACCCTAATCTTAAGCCTAACCCTAACACTAACTCTAACACCCATCCCTAAACATAACCATAAACCTTAGCCTTCCCAAAACCCTAACACAAGCCCAACCCTAACCCTAACCCTAACACTAGCACCTAAACCAACCCTAGCCCTAATCTTAACCACAAAGCTAACCCTAACGTAAATGCCAGGGTCCTGGAGGTCTCTATAATGGTCAGGATGTCTTTAGAATGGTACTGAGGCTGTCTAAAATTCTCTGGGGGTAATTAGAAGAGTCCTGGGGTTCTCTAGAAGGCTCTGGGGGTCTTTAGATGGCCCTGGGGGTCTCTGGAATGGCCTGGGGAGCTTTACAATAGACCTGGGTGTCTCTAGAAGGGTCTGGGGGCCTTTAAAAGGGCTCTAGGGTGCTCTAGAAGGGTTTTGGAATCTTTAGAATGGTCCTGGCTGTGTCTAGAATGCTCTGGGGGCAGTTTGAAAAGTCCCAGTTGCTCTGGAAGGGTTGTGGGGCATTTGGATGGTCCTGGGGTTCTCTGGAATGGCCTGTGGGCCTTTCAAAGGGTCCTGGGTGTCTCTAGAAGGGTGTGGGCCGTCTTTAGAATGGTTCTGGAGGGCTCTAGAAGGGTCTTGGCATATTTAGAAAGGTCCTGGCTGTGTCTAGAATGGTGTGGGGTCTTTAGAAGAGTCCTGTGGGCTCGAGAAGGGTCTGGGGACCCTAACCCTAGCCCTAATACCTAACCCAAACCCGAAACCTAACCTTAACCCTAATCTTAAGCCTAACCATAACACTAACTCTAACACCCAGCCCGAAACATAACCATAACCCTTAGTCTTCCTAAAACCCTAACACAAGCCCATCCCTAACCCTAAGCCTAACCCTAGCAGCTAAACCTACCCTAGCCCTAATCTTAACCTCAAAGCTAATCCTACCGGAAATGCCTGGGTCCTGGGGGTCTCTAGAAAGGTCAGGGGGTCTTTAGAATGTTCCTGAGGCTGTCTAGAATTCTCTGGGTGCAATTTGAAGAGTCCTGGGTTTCTCTAGAAGGCTCTGGGGGCATTTAGATGGTCCTGGGGTTCTCTGGAATGGCCTGTGGGCCTTTCAAAAGGTCCTGGGTGTCTCTAGAAGGGTGTGGGGGGCTTTAGAATGGTTCTGGAGGGCTCTAGAAGGGTCTTGGCATCTTTAGAAGGGTCCTGGCTGTGTCTAGAATGGTGTGGGGGCCTTTAGAAGAGTCCTGTGGGCTCGAGAAGAGTCTGGGGACCCTAAACCTAGCCCCAATACCTAACCCTAACCCGAAACCTAAACTTAACCCTAATCTTAGGCCTAACTCTAACACTTACTCTAAGACCAAGCCCTATACATAACCATAACCCTTAGCCTTCCCAAAACCCTAACACAAGCATAACCCTAACCGTAACCCTAACCCTAACCCTAACCCTAACCCTAACCCTAGAACCTAAACCAACCCTAGCCCTAATCTTAACCACAAATCTAACCCTAACGTAAATGCCTGGGTCCTGGGGGTCTCTAGAATGGTCAGGGGGTCTTTAGAATGGTCGTGAGGCTGTCAAGAATTCTCTGGGGGCAATTTGAAGAGTCCTGGGTTTCTCTAGAAGGCTCTGGGGGCCTTTAGATGGTCCTGTGGGTCTCTGGAATGGCCCAGGGCCCTTTACAATGGACCTTGGCATCTCTAGAATGGTCTGGGGACCTTTAGAAGCGTTCTGGGGCGCTCTGGCAGGGTCTTGGCATCTTTAGAACGGTCCTGAGTGTATCTAGAATGCTCTGGGGGCAATTTGAAGAGTCCCAGGGTGCTCTAGAAGGGTAGTGGGTCCTTTGGATGGTCCTGGGGTTCTCTGGAATGGCTTCTGGGCCTTTCAAAGGGTCCTGGGTGTCTCTAGAAGGGTGTGGGGGGCTATAGAATGGTTCTGGAGGGCTCTAGTAGGGTCTTGGCATCTTTAGAAGGGTCCTGGCTGTGTCTAGAATGGTGTGGGGGCCTTTAGAAGAGTCCTGTGGGTTCGAGAATGTTCTGGGGACCCTAACCCTAGCCCGAACACCTAAACCTAACCCGAAACCTATACTTAACCATTATCTTAAGCCTAACCCTAACAGTTACTCTAAGACCAAGCCCTATACATAACCATAACCCTTAGCTTTCCCAAAACCCTAACACAAGCCCAACCCTAACCCTAACCCTAAACCTAGCCCAAACCCTAATCCTAACCCTAGAACCTAAACAAACCCTAGCCCTAATCTTAACCACAAAGCTAACCCTAACGTAAATGCCAGGGTCCTGGAGGTCTCTAGAATGGTCAGGAGGTATTTAGAATTGTCCTGAGGCTGTCTAAAATTCTCTGGGAGCAATTTTAAGAGTCCTGGGCTTCTCTAGAAGTGTCTGGGGGTCTTTAGATGGTCCTGGGGGTCTCTGGAATGGCGTGGGGATCTTTACAATGGTCCTGGGTGTCTCTAGAAGGGTCTGGGGGCATTTAAAAGGGCTCTAGGGTGCTCTAGAAGGGTTTTGGAATCTTTAGAAGGGTCCGGACGGTCTCTGGAATGCTCTGGGGGCAGTTTGAAAAGTCCCAGTTGCTCTAGAAGGGTTGTGGGGCATTTGGATGGTCCTGGGGTTCTCTGGAATGGCCTGTGGGCCTTTCAAACGGTACTGGGTGTCTCTAGAAGGGTGTGGGCCGTCTTTAGAATGGTTCTGGAGGGCTCTAGAAGGGTCTTGGCATCTTTAGAAGGGTCCTGTCTGTGTCTAGAATGGTCTGGGGGCCTTAAGAAGAGTCCTGTGGGCTCGAGAAGGGTCTGGGGACCCTAACCCTAACTTGAATAACTAACCCTAACCCGAAACCTAATCTTAACCCAAATATTAAGTCTAACCCTAACACTAACTCTAACACACAGCCCTAAACATAACCATAACCCTTAGCCTTCCCAAAACCCTAACACAAGCCCAACCCTAACCCTAAACCTAACGCCAGCACCTATACCAACTTTAGCCCTAATCTTAACCACAAAGCTAACCCTAACGTAAATACCAGGGTTGTAGGTGTCTCTAGAAAGATCAGAGGGTCTTTAGAATGGTCCTGAGGCTATCTAGAATTCTCTGGGGGCAATTTGAAGAGTCCTGGGGTTCTCTAGAAGTGTCTGGGGGCCTTTAGATTGTCCTGGGGGTCTCTGGAATGGCCCGGGGCCCTTTAGAATTGACCTGGGTGTCTCTAGAAAGGTCTCAGGGCCTTTAGAAGGGCTCTGGGGCGCTCTAGCAGGTTCTTGGCATCTTTAGAAGGGTCCCGAAGGTCTCTAGAGTGCTCTGGGGGCAGTTTGAAGAGTCCCGGGGTGCTCTAGAACGGTTGTAGTGCCTTTGGATGGTACCGGGGTTCTTTGGAATGGCCTGTGGGCCTTTCAAAGGGTCCTGGGTGTCTCTAGAAGGGTGTGGGAGGCTTTAGAATGGTTCTGGAGGGCTCTAGAAGGGTCTTGGCATTTTTAGAATGGTCCTGGCTGTGTCTAGAATGGTCTGGGGGCCTTTAGAAGAGTCCTGTGGGCTCGAGAATGGTCTGGGGACCCGAACCCTAGCCCCAATACCTAACCCTAACCCGAAACGTAAACTTAACCCTAATCTTAAGCCTTACCCCAACACTTACTCTAAGACCAAGCCCTAAAAATAACCATAACCCTTAGCTTTCCCAAAACCCTAACACAAGCCCAACCCTAACCCTAACCCTAACCCTAACCCTAGCACCTAAACCAACCCTAGCCCTAATCTTAACCACAAAGCTAACCCTAACGTAAATGCCAGGAACGGTCAGGGGGTCTTTAGAATGTTCCTGAGGCTGTCTTGAATTCTCTGGGTGCAATTTGAAGAGTCCTGGGGTTCTCTTGAAGGCTCTGGGGGCCTTTAGATGGTCCTGATGGTCTCTGGAATTGCCCGGGGCCCTTTAGAATGGACCTGGGTGTCTCTAGAAGGGTCTGGGGGCCTTTAGAAGGGCTCTGGGGCGCTCTGACAGGGTATTGGCATCTTTAGAAGGGTCCTGAGGGTCTCTAGAATGCTCTGTGGATAGTTTGAAGAGTCCCGGGGTGCTGTAGAAAGGTCGTGGGGCATTTGGAAGGTCCTGGGGTCTCTGTATTGGCCTCTGGGCCATTAAAGTGTTCCTGGGTGTCTCTAGAAGGGTGTGGGTGTCTTTAGAATGGTTCTGGAGGGCTCGAGAAGGGTCTTGGCA
This sequence comes from Coccyzus lansbergi, assembly GCA_033558105.1. Lineage (NCBI taxonomy): Eukaryota > Metazoa > Chordata > Aves > Cuculiformes > Coccyzidae > Coccyzus > Coccyzus lansbergi. The sequence continues at coordinate 150,152 of JAUMJK010000745.1, read as the reverse complement.
TCTTTTGCAGGGTCCTGGCTTTGTCTAGAATGGTCTGGGGGCTTTAGAAGAGTCCTTTTGGCTCGAGAAGGGTCTGGGGACCCTAACCCTAGCCCCAATATTTAACCCTAACCCGAAACCTAAACTTAACCCTAATCTTAAGCCTAACCCTAACACTAACTCTAACACCCAGCCCTAAACATAACCATAACCCTTAGCCTTCCCAAAAAACTAACACAAGCCCAACCCTAACCCTAACCCTAACCCTAACCCTAACCCTAACCCTAACCCTAGCACCTAAACCAACCCTAGCCCTAATCTTAACCACAAAGCTAACCTTACCGTAAACGCAAGGGTCTTGGGTGTCTCTAGAAAGGTCAGGGGGTCTTTAGAATGGTCTTGAGGCTGTCTAGAATTCTCTGGGGGCAATTTGAAGAGTCCTGGGGTTATCTAGAAGGCTCTGGGGGCCATTAGATGGTCCTGGGAGTCTCTGGAATTGCCCGGGGCCCTTTACAATGGACCTGGTTGTCTCTGGAAGGGTCTGGGGGCCTTTAGAAGGGCTATGGGGCAATCTGGAAGGGTCTTGGAATCTTTAGAAGGGTCCTGAAGGTCTCTAGAATGCTCTGGGTGCAGTTTGAAGAGTCCCGAGGTGCTCTATAAGGGTCGTAGGGCCTTTGGAGGGTCCTGGGGTTCTCTGGAACGGCCTGTGGGCCTTTCAAAAGGTCCTGGGTGTCTCTAGAAGGGTGTGGAGCGCTTTAGAATGGTTCTGGAGGGCTCTAGAAGGGTCTTGGCATCTTTAGAAGGGTCCTGGCTGTGTCTAGAATGGTGTGGGGGCCTTTAGAAGAGTCCTGTGGGCTCGAGAAGGGTCTGGGGACTCTAACCCTAGCCCCAATACCTAACCATAAACCGAAACCTAACCTTAACCCTAATCTTAAGCCTAACCATAACACTAACCCTAACACCCAGCCCTAAACATAACCATAACCCTTAGCCTTCCCAAAACCCTAACACAAGCCTAACACTAACCGTAACCCTAACCCTAACCCTAAACCTAACCCTAGCACCTTAACCAACCCTAGCCCTAATCTTAACCACAAAGATAACCCTAACGTAAATTCCGGGTCCTGGAGGTCTTTAGAATAGTCAGGAGGTCTTTAGAATGGTCCTGAGGCTGTCTAGAATACTCTGGGAGCAATTAGAAGAGTCCTGGGGTTCTCTAGAACGCTCTGGTGGTCTTTAGATAGTCCTGGGGCTCTCTGGAATTGCCTAGGGAGCTTTACAATGGACCTGGGTGTCTCTAGAAGGGTCTGGGGGCCTTTAAAAGGGCTCTAGGGAGCTCTAGAAGGGTTTTGGAATCTTTAGAAGGGTCCTGAGGGTCTCTAGAATGCTCTGGGGGCAGTTTGAAAATTCCCAGTTGCTCTAGAAGGGTTGTGGGGCCTTTGTATTTTCCTGGGGTTCTCTGGAATGGTCTGTAGGCCTTTCAAACGGTCCTGGGTGTCCCTAGAAGGGTGTGGGGGTCTTTAGACTTGTTTTGGAGGGCTCGAGAAGGGTCTTGGCATCTTTAGAATGTTCCTGGCTGTGTCTAGAATGGTGTGGGGGCCTTTAGAAGAGTCCTGTGGGCTCGAGAAAGGTCTAGGGACCCTAACCCTAACCCGAAACCTAAACTTAACCCTAATCTTAAGCCTAACCCTAACACTAACTCTAACACCCAGCCCTAAACATAACCATAAACCTTAGCCTTCCCAAAACACTAACACAAGCCCAACCCTAACCCTAACCCTAACCCTAGCACCTAAACCAACCCTAGCCCTAATCTAAACCACAAAGCTAACCCTAACGTACATGCCAGGGTCCTGGAGGTCTCTAGAATGGTCAGGATGTCTTTAGAATGGTACTGAGGCTGTCTAAAATTCTCTGGGGGTAATTAGAAGAGTCCTGGGGTTCTCTAGAAGGCTCTGGGGGTCTTTAGATGGCCCTGGGGGTCTCTGGAATGGCCTGGGGAGCTTTACAATAGACCTGGTTGTCTCTAGAAGGGTCTGGGAACCTTTAAAAGGGCTCTAGGGTGTTCCAGAAGGGTTTTGGAATCTTTAGAATGGTCCTGGCTGTGTCTAGAATGCTCTGGGGGCAGTTTGAAAAGTCCCAGTTGCTCTGGAAGGGTTGTGGGGCATTTGGATGGTCCTGGGGTTCTCTGGAATGGCCTGTGGGCCTTTCAAAGGGTCCTGGGTGTCTCTAGAAGGGTGTGGGGGTCTTTAGAATGGTTCTGGAGGGCTCTAGAAGGGTCTTGGCATATTTAGAAAGGTCCTGGCTGTGTCTAGAATGGTGTGTGGGCCTTTAGAAGAGTCCTGTGGGCTCGAGAAGGGTCTGGGGACGCTAACCCTAGCCCTAATACCTAACCCAAACCCGAAACCTAAACTTAACCCTAATCTTAAGCCTAACCACAACACTAACTCTAACACCCAGCCCGAAACATAACCATAACCCTTAGCCTTCCCAAAACCCTAACACAAGCCCAACCCTAACCCTAAGCCTAACCCTAGCAGCTAAACCTACCCTAGCCCTAATCTTAACCTCAAAGCTAATCCTACCGGAAATGCCTGGGTCCTGGGGGTCTCTAGAAAGGTCAGGGGGTCTTTAGAATGTTCCTGAGGCTGTCTAGAATTCTCTGGGTGCAATTTGAAGAGTCCTGGGTTTCTCTAGAAGGCTCTGGGGGCATTTAGATGGTCCTGGGGTTCTCTGGAATGGCCTGTGGGCCTTTCAAAAGGTCCCGGGTGTCTCTAGAAGGGTGTGGGGGGCTTTAGAATGGTTCTGGAGGGCACTAGAAGGGTCTTGGCATCTTTAGAAGGGTCCTGGCTCTGTCTAGAATGGTGTGGGGGCCTTTAGAAGAGTCCTGTGGGCTCGAGAAGAGTCTGGGGACCCTAAACCTAGCCCCAATACCTAACCCTAACCCGAAACCTAAACTTAACCCTAATCTTAGGCCTAACTCTAACACTTACTCTAAGACCAAGCCCTATACATAACCATAACCCTTAGCCTTCCCAAAACCCTAACACAAGCATAACCCTAACCGTAACCCTAACCCTAACCCTAACCCTAACCCTAGAACCTAAACCAACCCTAGCCCTAATCTTAACCACAAATCTAACCCTAACGTAAATGCCTGGGTCCTGGGGGTCTCTAGAACTGTCAGGGGGTCTTTAGAATGGTCGTGAGGCTGTCAAGAATTCTCTGGGGGCAATTTGAAGAGTCCTGGGTTTCTCTAGAAGGCTCTGGGGGCCTTTAGATGGTCCTGCGGGTCTCTGGAATGGCCCAGGGCCCTTTACAATGGACCTTGGCATCTCTAGAATGGTCTGGGGACCTTTAGAAGCGTTCTGGGGCGCTCTGGCAGGGTCTTGGCATCTTTAGAACGGTCCTGAGTGTATCTAGAATGCTCTGGGGGCAATTTGAAGAGTCCCAGGGTGCTCTAGAAGGGTAGTGGGTCCTTTGGATGGTCCTGGGGTTCTCTGGAATGGCTTCTGGGCCTTTCAAAGGGTCCTGGGTGTCTCTAGAAGGGTGTGGGGGGCTATAGAATGGTTCTGGAGGGCTCTAGTAGGGTCTTGACATCTTTAGAAGGGTCCTGGCTGTGTCTAGAATGGTGTGGGGGCCTTTAGAAGAGTCCTGTGGGTTCGAGAATGTTCTGGGGACCCTAACCCTAGCCCGAACACCTAAACCTAACCCGAAACCTATACTTAACCATTATCTTAAGCCTAACCCTAACAGTTACTCTAAGACCAAGCCCTATACATAACCATAACCCTTAGCTTTCCCAAAACCCTAACACAAGCCCAACCCTAACCCTAACCCTAAACCTAGCCCTAACCCTAATCCTAACCCTAGAACCTAAACAAACCCTAGCCCTAATCTTAACCACAAAGCTAACCCTAACGTAAATGCCAGGGTCCTGGAGGTCTCTAGAATGGTCAGGAGGTATTTAGAATTGTCCTGAGGCTGTCTAAAATTCTCTGGGAGCAATTTTAAGAGTCCTGGGCTTCTCTAGAAGTGTCTGGGGGTCTTTAGATGGTCCTGGGGGTCTCTGGAATGGCGTGGGGATCTTTACAATGGTCCTGGGTGTCTCTAGAAGGGTCTGGGGGCATTTAAAAGGGCTCTAGGGTGCTCTAGAAGGGTTTTGGAATCTTTAGAAGGGTCCGGACGGTCTCTGGAATGCTCTGGGGGCAGTTTGAAAAGTCCCAGTTGCTCTGGAAGGGTTGTGGGGCATTTGGATGGTCCTGGGGTTCTCTGGAATGGCCTGTGGGCTTTTCAAACGGTACTGGGTGTCTCTAGAAGGGTGTGGGAGGCTTTAGAATGGTTCTGGAGGGCTCTAGAAGGGTCTTGGCATTTTTAGAAGGGTCCTGGCTGTGTCTAGAATGGTGTGTGGGCCTTTAGAAGAGTCCTGTGGGCTCGAGAAGAGTCTGGGGACCCTAAACCTAGCCCCAATACCTAACCCTAACCCGAAACCTAAACTTAACCCTAATCTTAGGCCTAACTCTAACACTTACTCTAAGACCAAGCCCTAAACATAACCATAACCCTTAGCCTTCCCAAAACCCTAACACAAGCGTAACCCTAACCGTAACCCTAACCCTAACCCTAACCCTAACCCTAACCCTAACCCTAGAACCTAAACCAACCCTAGCCCTAATCTTAACCACAAATCTAACCCTAACGTAAATGCCTGGGTCCTGGGGGTCTCTAGAACGGTCAGGGGGTCTTTAGAATTGTCGTGAGGCTGTCTAGAATTCTCTGGGTGCAATTTGAAGAGTCCTGGGTTTCTCTAGAAGGCTCTGGGGCCTTTAGATGGTCCTGCGGGTCTCTGGAATGGCCCAGGGCCCTTTACAATGGACCTTGGCATCTCTAGAATGGTCTGGGGACCTTTAGAAGCGTTCTGAGGCGCTCTGGCAGGGTCTTGGCATCTTTAGAACGGTCCTGAGTGTATCTAGAATGCTCTGGGGGCAATTTGAAGAGTCCCAGGGTGCTCTAGAAGGGTAGTGGGTCCTTTGGATGGTCCTGGGGTTCTCTGGAATGGCTTCTGGGCCTTTCAAAGGGTCCTGGGTGTCTCTAGAAGGGTGTGGGGGGCTATAGAATGGTTCTGGAGGGCTCTAGTAGGGTCTTGGCATCTTTAGAAGGGTCCTGGCTGTGTCTAGAATGGTGTGGGGGCCTTTAGAAGAGTCCTGTGGGTTCGAGAATGTTCTGGGGACCCTAACCCTAGCCCGAACACCTAAACCTAACCCGAAACCTATACTTAACCATTATCTTAAGCCTAACCCTAACAGTTACTCTAAGACCAAGCCCTATACATAACCATAACCCTTAGCTTTCCCAAAACCCTAACACAAGCCCAACCCTAACCCTAACCCTAAACCTAGCCCTAACCCTAATCCTAACCCTAGAACCTAAACAAACCCTAGCCCTAATCTTAACCACAAAGCTAACCCTAACGTAAATGCCAGGGTCCTGGAGGTCTCTAGAATGGTCAGGAGGTATTCAGAATTGTCCTGAGGCTGTCTAAAATTCTCTGGGAGCAATTTTAAGAGTCCTGGGCTTCTCTAGAAGTGTCTGGGGGTCTTTAGATGGTCCTGGGGGTCTCTGGAATGGCGTGGGGATCTTTACAATGGTCCTGGGTGTCTCTAGAAGGGTCTGGGGGCATTTAAAAGGGCTCTAGGGTGCTCTAGAAGGGTTTTGGAATCTTTAGAAGGGTCCGGACGGTCTCTGGAATGCTCTGGGGGCAGTTTGAAAAGTCCCAGTTGCTCTAGAAGGGTTGTGGGGCATTTGGATGGTCCTGGGGTTCTCTGGAATGGCCTGTGGGCCTTTCAAACGGTACTGGGTGTCTCTAGAAGGGTGTGGGCCGTCTTTAGAATGGTTCTGGAGGGCTCTAGAAGGGTCTTGGCATCTTTAGAAGGGTCCTGTCTGTGTCTAGAATGGTCTGGGGGCCTTAAGAAGAGTCCTGTGGGCTCGAGAAGGGTCTGGGGACCCTAACCCTAACTTGAATAACTAACCCTAACCCGAAACCTAATCTTAACCCAAATATTAAGTCTAACCCTAACACTAACTCTAACACACAGCCCTAAACATAACCATAACCCTTAGCCTTCCCAAAACCCTAACACAAGCCCAACCCTAACCCTAAACCTAACGCCAGCACCTATACCAACTTTAGCCCTAATCTTAACCACAAAGCTAACCCTAACGTAAATACCAGGGTTGTAGGTGTCTCTAGAAAGATCAGAGGGTCTTTAGAATGGTCCTGAGGCTATCTAGAATTCTCTGGGGGCAATTTGAAGAGTCCTGGGGTTCTCTAGAAGTGTCTGGGGGCCTTTAGATTGTCCTGGGGGTCTCTGGAATGGCCCGGGGCCCTTTAGAATTGACCTGGGTGTCTCTAGAAAGGTCTCAGGGCCTTTAGAAGGGCTCTGGGGCGCTCTAGCAGGTTCTTGGCATCTTTAGAAGGGTCCTGAAGGTCTCTAGAGTGCTCTGGGGGCAGTTTGAAGAGTCCCGGGGTGCTCTAGAACGGTTGTAGTGCCTTTGGATGGTACCGGGGTTCTTTGGAATGGCCTGTGGGCCTTTCAAAGGGTCCTGGGTGTCTCTAGAAGGGTGTGGGAGGCTTTAGAATGGTTCTGGAGGGCTCTAGAAGGGTCTTGGCATTTTTAGAAGGGTCCTGGCTGTGTCTAGAATGGTCTGGGGGCCTTTAGAAGAGTCCTGTGGGCTCGAGAATGGTCTGGGGACCCGAACCCTAGCCCCAATACCTAACCCTAACCCGAAACGTAAACTTAACCCTAATCTTAAGCCTTACCCCAACACTTACTCTAAGACCAAGCCCTAAAAATAACCATAACCCTTAGCTTTCCCAAAACCCTAACACAAGCCCAACCCTAACCCTAACCCTAACCCTAACCCTAACCCTAACCCTAGCACCTAAACCAACCCTAGCCCTAATCTTAACCACAAAGCTAACCCTAACGTAAATGCCAGGAACGGTCAGGGGGTCTTTAGAATGTTCCTGAGGCTGTCTTGAATTCTCTGGGTGCAATTTGAAGAGTCCTGGGGTTCTCTTGAAGGCTCTGGGGGCCTTTAGATGGTCCTGATGGTCTCTGGAATTGCCCGGGGCCCTTTAGAATGGACCTGGGTGTCTCTAGAAGGGTCTGGGGGCCTTTAGAAGGGCTCTGGGGCGCTCTGACAGGGTATTGGCATCTTTAGAAGGGTCCTGAGGGTCTCTAGAATGCTCTGTGGATAGTTTGAAGAGTCCCGGGGTGCTGTAGAAAGGTCGTGGGGCATTTGGAAGGTCCTGGGGTCTCTGTATTGGCCTCTGGCCATTAAAGTGTTCCTGGGTGTCTCTAGAAGGGTGTGGGTGTCTTTAGAATGGTTCTGGAGGGCTCGAGAAGGGTCTTGGCATCTTTTGCAGGGTCCTGGCTTTGTCTAGAATGGTCTGGGGGCTTTAGAAGAGTCCTTTCGGCTCGAGAAGGGTCTGGGGACCCTAACCCTAGCCCCAATATTTAACCCTAACCCGAAACCTAAACTTAACCCTAATCTTAAGCCTAACCCTAACACTAACTCTAACACCCAGCCCTAAACATAACCATAACCCTTAACCTTCCCAAAAAACTAACACAAGCCCAACCCTAACCCTAACCCTAACCCTAACCCTAACCCTAACCCTAGCACCTAAACCAACCCTAGCCCTAATCTTAACCACAAAGCTAACCTTACCGTAAACGCAAGGGTCTTGGGTGTCTCTAGAAAGGTCAGGGGGTCTTTAGAATGGTCCTGAGGCTGTCTAGAATTCTCTGGGGGCAATTTGAAGAGTCCTGGGGTTATCTAGAAGGCTCTGGGGGCCATTAGATGGTCCTGGGAGTCTCTGGAATTGCCCGGGGCCCTTTACAATGGACCTGGTTGTCTCTGGAAGGGTCTGGGGGCCTTTAGAAGGGCTATGGGGCAATCTGGAAGGGTCTTGGAATCTTTAGAAGAGTCCTGAAGGTCTCTAGAATGCTCTGGGTGCAGTTTGAAGAGTCCCGAGGTGCTCTATAAGGGTCGTAGGGCCTTTGGATGGTCCTGGGGTTCTCTGGAATGGCGTGTGGGCCTTTCAAAAGGTCCTGGGTGTCTCTAGAAGGGTGTGGAGGGCTTTAGAATGGTTCTGGAGGGCTCTAGAAGGGTCTTGGCATCTTTAGAAGGGTCCTGGCTGTGTCTAGAATGGTGTGGGGGCCTTTAGAAGAGTCCTGTGGGCTCGAGAAGGGTCTGGGGACTCTAACCCTAGCCCCAATACCTAACCATAAACCGAAACCTAACCTTAACCCTAATCTTAAGCCTAACCATAACACTAACCCTAACACCCAGCCCTAAACATAACCATAACCCTTAGCCTTCCCAAAACCCTAACACAAGCCTAACACTAACCGTAACCCTAACCCTAACCCTAAACCTAACCCTAGCACCTTAACCAACCCTAGCCCTAATCTTAACCACAAAGATAACCCTAACGTAAATTCCGGGTCCTGGAGGTCTTTAGAATAGTCAGGAGGTCTTTAGAATGGTCCTGAGGCTGTCTAGAATACTCTGGGAGCAATTAGAAGAGTCCTGGGGTTCTCTAGAATGCTCTGGTGGTCTTTAGATAGTCCTGGGGCTCTCTGGAATTGCCTAGGGAGCTTTACAATGGACCTGGGTGTCTCTAGAAGGGTCTGGGGGCCTTTAAAAGGGCTCTAGGGAGCTCTAGAAGGGTTTTGGAATCTTTAGAAGGGTCCTGAGGGTCTCTAGAATGCTCTGGGGGCAGTTTGAAAATTCCCAGTTGCTCTAGAAGGGTTGTGGGGCCTTTGTATTTTCCTGGGGTTCTCTGGAATGGTCTGTAGGCCTTTCAAACGGTCCTGGGTGTCTCTAGAAGGGTGTGGGGGTCTTTAGACTTGTTTTGGAGGGCTCGAGAAGGGTCTTGGCATCTTTAGAATGTTCCTGGCTGTGTCTAGAATGGTGTGGGGGCCTTTAGAAGAGTCCTGTGGGCTCGAGAAAGGTCTGGGGACCCTAACCCTAGCCCGAATACCTAACCCTAACCCGAAACCTAAACTTAACCCTAATCTTAAGCCTAACCCTAACACTAACTCTAACACCCAGCCCTAAACATAACCACAAACCTTAGCCTTCCCAAAACACTAACACAAGCCCAACCCTAAACCTAAACGTAACCCTAGCACCTAAACCAACCCTAGCCCTAATCTTATCCTCAAAGCTAACCGTAACATAAATGCCAGGGTCCTCAGGGTCTCTAGAATGCTCTGGGGGCAGTTTGAAGAGTCCCGGGGTCCTCTAGAAGGGTCGTGGTGCCTTTGGATGGTCCTCGGGTTTTCTGGCCTGCATGTCTTTCAAAGGGTCCTGGGTGTCTCTAGAAGGGTGTGGGGGGCTTTAGAATGGTTCTGGAGGGCTCAAGAAGTGTCTTGGCATCTTTAGAAGGGTCCTGGCTGTGTCTAGCATGGTCTGGGGGCCTTTAGAAGAGTCCTGTGGGCTCGAGAAGGGTCTGGGGACCGTAACCCTAGCCCCAATACCTAACCTTAACCCGAAACCTAAACTTAACCCTAATCTTAATCCTAACCCTAACACTAACTCTAACACCCATCCCTAAACATAACCATAACCCTTAGCCTTCCCAAAACCCTAACACAAGCCCAACACTAACCCTATCCCTAACACTAACCCTAGCACCTAAACCAACCCTAGCCCTAATCTTAACCACAAAGCTAACCCTAACATAAATGCCAGGGTCCTGGGGGTCTCTAGAAAGGTCAGGGGGTCTTTAGAATGTTCCTGAGGCTGTCTAGATTTCTCTGGGGGCAATTTGAAGAGTCCTGGGGTTCTCTTGCAGGCTCTGGGGGCCTTTAGATGGTCCTGAGGGTCTCTGGAATTGCCCGGGGCCCTTTAGAATGGATCTGGGTGTCTCTAGAAGGGTCTGGGGGCCTTTAGAAGGGCTCTGGGGCACTCTGGCATGGTCTTGGCATCTTTAGAAAGGTCCTGAGGGTCTCTAGAATGCTCTGTGGATAGTTTGAAGAGTCCCGGGGTGCTGTAGAAAGGTCGTGGGGCATTTGGAAGGTCCTGGGGTCTCTGTATTGGCCTCTGGGCTTTAAAGTGTTCCTGGGTGTATCTAGAAGAGTGTGGGGGGCTTTAGAATGTTTCTGGAGGGCTCTAGAAGGGTCTTGGCATCTTTAGAAGGGTCCTGGCTGTGTCTAGAATGGCCTGGGGGCCTTTAAAAGGGTCCTGTGGGCTCGAGAAGGGTATGGCGACCCTAACCCTAGCCCGAATACCTAACCCTAACCCGAAACCTAAACTTAACCCTAATCTTAATCCTAACCGTAACACTAACTCTAACACCCAGCCCTAAACATAACCATAACCCTTAGCCTTCCCAAACCACTAACACAAGCCCAACCACAACCCTAAACCTAACCCTAACCATAAACCTAGCACCTAAACCCACCCTAGCCCTAATCTTAAGCACAAAGCTAACCCTAACGTAAATTCCAGGGTCCTGGGGGTCTCTAGAACGGTCAGGGGGTCTTTAGAATGTTCCTGAGGCTGTCTAAAATTCTCTGGGTGCAATTTGAAGAGTCCTGGGGTTCTCTAGAAGACTCTGGGTGCCTTTAGATGGTCCTGGGGTTCTCTGGAATGGCCCGGAGCTTTTAAGAATGGACCTGGGTGTCTCTAGAAGGGTCTGGGGGCATTTAGAAGGGCTCTGGGGCGCTCTAGAAGAGTCTTGGCATCTTTAGAAGGGTCCTGAGGGTCTCTAGAATACTTTGGGTGCAGTTTGAAGAGTCCGGGGTTGCTCTAGAAAGGTCGTGGGGCATTTCTATGTTCCTGGGGTTCTATAGAATGGCCTGTGGGCCTTTCAAAAGGTCCTGGGTGTCTCTGGAAGGGTGTGGGGGGCGTAATACAGGATCTGGAGGGCTCTAGAAGGGTCTTGGCATCTTTAGAAGGGTCCTGTCTGTGTCTAGAATGGTCTGGGGGCCTTTAGAAGAGTCCTGTGGGCTCGAGAAGGGTCTGGGGACCCTAACCCTAACTTGAATAACTAACCCTAACCCGAAACGTAAACTTAACCCTAATCTTAAGCCTAACCCTAACACTAACTCTAACACCCAACCCTAAACATAACCATAACCCTTAGCCTTCCCAAAACACTAACACAAGCCCAACCCTAACCCTAACCCTAACACTAGCACCTAAACCAACCCTAGCCCTAATCTTAACCACAAAGCTAACCCTAACGTAAATGCCAGGGTCCTGGAGGTCTCTAGAATGGTCAGGATGTCTTTAGAATGGTACTGAGGCTGTCTAAAATTCTCTGGGGGTAATTAGAAGAGTCCTGGGGTTCTCTAGAAGGCTCTGGGGGTCTTTAGATGGCCCTGGGGGTCTCTGGAATGGCCTGGGGAGCTTTACAATAGACCTGGTTGTCTCTAGAAGGGTCTGGGGGCCTTTAAAAGGGCTCTAGGGTGCTCTAGAAGGGTTTTGGAATCTTTAGAATTGTCCTGGCTGTGTCTAGAATGCTCTGGGGGCAGTTTGAAAAGTCCCAGTTGCTCTGGAAGGGTTGTGGGGCATTTGGATGGTCCTGGGGTTCTCTGGAATGGCCTGTGGGCCTTTCAAAGGGTCCTGGGTGTCTCTAGAAGGGTGTGGGGGTCTTTAGAATGGTTCTGGAGGGCTCTAGAAGGGTCTTGGCATATTTAGAAAGGTCCTGGCTGTGTCTAGAATGGTGTGTGGGCCTTTAGAAGAGTCCTGTGGGCTCGAGAAGGGTCTGGGGACCCTAACCCTAGCCCTAATACCTAACCCAAACCCGAAACCTAAACTTAACCCTAATCTTAAGCCTAACCACAACACTAACTCTAACACCCAGCCCGAAACATAACCATAACCCTTAGTCTTCCTAAAACCCTAACACAAGCCCAACCCTAACCCTAAGCCTAACCCTAGCAGCTAAACCTACCCTAGCCCTAATCTTAACCTCAAAGCTAATCCTACCGGAAATGCCTGGGTCCTGGGGGTCTCTAGAAAGGTCAGGGGGTCTTTAGAATGTTCCTGAGGCTGTCTAGAATTCTCTAGGTGCAATTTGAAGAGTCCTGGGTTTCTCTAGAAGGCTCTGGGGGCATTTAGATGGTCCTGGGGTTCTCTGGAATGGCCTGTGGGCCTTTCAAAAGGTCCTGGGTGTCTCTAGAAGGGTGTGGGGGGCTTTAGAATGGTTCTGGAGGGCACTAGAAGGGTCTTGGCATCTTTAGAAGGGTCCTGGCTCTGTCTAGAATGGTGTGGGGGCCTTTAGAAGAGTCCTGTGGGCTCGAGAAGAGTCTGGGGACCCTAAACCTAGCCCCAATACCTAACCCTAACCCGAAACCTAAACTTAACCCTAATCTTAGGCCTAACTCTAACACTTACTCTAAGACCAAGCCCTATACATAACCATAACCCTTAGCCTTCCCAAAACCCTAACACAAGCGTAACCCTAACCGTAACCCTAACCCTAACCCTAACCCTAACCCTAGAACCTAAACCAACCCTAGCCCTAATCTTAACCACAAATCTAACCCTAACGTAAATGCCTGGGTCCTGGGGGTCTCTAGAACTGTCAGGGGGTCTTTAGAATGGTCGTGAGGCTGTCAAGAATTCTCTGGGGGCAATTTGAAGAGTCCTGGGTTTCTCTAGAAGGCTCTGGGGGCCTTTAGATGGTCCTGCGGGTCTCTGGAATGGCCCAGGGCCCTTTACAATGGACCTTGGCATCTCTAGAATGGTCTGGGGACCTTTAGAAGCGTTCTGGGGCGCTCTGGCAGGGTCTTGGCATCTTTAGAACGGTCCTGAGTGTATCTAGAATGCTCTGGGGGCAATTTGAAGAGTCCCAGGGTGCTCTAGAAGGGTAGTGGGTCCTTTGGATGGTCCTGGGGTTCTCTGGAATGGCTTCTGGGCCTTTCAAAGGGTCCTGGGTGTCTCTAGAAGGGTGTGGGGGGCTATAGAATGGTTCTGGAGGGCTCTAGTAGGGTCTTGGCATCTTTAGAAGGGTCCTGGCTGTGTCTAGAATGGTGTGGGGGCCTTTAGAAGAGTCCTGTGGGTTCGAGAATGTTCTGGGGACCCTAACCCTAGCCCGAACACCTAAACCTAACCCGAAACCTATACTTAACCATTATCTTAAGCCTAACCCTAACAGTTACTCTAAGACCAAGCCCTATACATAACCATAACCCTTAGCTTTCCCAAAACCCTAACACAAGCCCAACCCTAACCCTAACCCTAAACCTAGCCCTAACCCTAATCCTAACCCTAGAACCTAAACAAACCCTAGCCCTAATCTTAACCACAAAGCTAACCCTAACGTAAATGTCAGGGTCCTGGAGGTCTCTAGAATGGTCAGGAGGTATTTAGAATTGTCCTGAGGCTGTCTAAAATTCTCTGGGAGCAATTTTAAGAGTCCTGGGCTTCTCTAGAAGTGTCTGGGGGTCTTTAGATGGTCCTGGGGGTCTCTGGAATGGCGTGGGGATCTTTACAATGGTCCTGGGTGTCTCTAGAAGGGTCTGGGGGCATTTAAAAGGGCTCTAGGGTGCTCTAGAAGGGTTTTGGAATCTTTAGAAGGGTCCGGACGGTCTCTGGAATGCTCTGGGGGCAGTTTGAAAAGTCCCAGTTGCTCTAGAAGGGTTGTGGGGCATTTGGATGGTCCTGGGGTTCTCTGGAATGGCCTGTGGGCCTTTCAAACGGTACTGGGTGTCTCTAGAAGGGTGTGGGCCGTCTTTAGAATGGTTCTGGAGGGCTCTAGAAGGGTCTTGGCATCTTTAGAAGGGTCCTGTCTGTGTCTAGAATGGTCTGGGGGCCTTAAGAAGAGTCCTGTGGGCTCGAGAAGGGTCTGGGGACCCTAACCCTAACTTGAATAACTAACCCTAACCCGAAACCTAATCTTAACCCAAATATTAAGTCTAACCCTAACACTAACTCTAACACACAGCCCTAAACATAACCATAACCCTTAGCCTTCCCAAAACCCTAACACAAGCCCAACCCTAACCCTAAACCTAACGCCAGCACCTATACCAACTTTAGCCCTAATCTTAACCACAAAGCTAACCCTAACGTAAATACCAGGGTTGTAGGTGTCTCTAGAAAGATCAGAGGGTCTTTAGAATGGTCCTGAGGCTATCTAGAATTCTCTGGGGGCAATTTGAAGAGTCCTGGGGTTCTCTAGAAGTGTCTGGGGGCCTTTAGATTGTCCTGGGGGTCTCTGGAATGGCCCGGGGCCCTTTAGAATTGACCTGGGTGTCTCTAGAAAGGTCTCAGGGCCTTTAGAAGGGCTCTGGGGCGCTCTAGCAGGTTCTTGGCATCTTTAGAAGGGTCCTGAAGGTCTCTAGAGTGCTCTGGGGGCAGTTTGAAGAGTCCCGGGGTGCTCTAGAACGGTTGTAGTGCCTTTGGATGGTACCGGGGTTCTTTGGAATGGCCTGTGGGCCTTTCAAAGGGTCCTGGGTGTCTCTAGAAGGGTGTGGGAGGCTTTAGAATGGTTCTGGAGGGCTCTAGAAGGGTCTTGGCATTTTTAGAAGGGTCCTGGCTGTGTCTAGAATGGTCTGGGGGCCTTTAGAAGAGTCCTGTGGGCTCGAGAATGGTCTGGGGACCCGAACCCTAGCCCCAATACCTAACCCTAACCCGAAACGTAAACTTAACCCTAATCTTAAGCCTTACCCCAACACTTACTCTAAGACCAAGCCCTAAAAATAACCATAACCCTTAGCTTTCCCAAAACCCTAACACAAGCCCAACCCTAACCCTAACCCTAACCCTAACCCTAACCCTAGCACCTAAACCAACCCTAGCCCTAATCTTAACCACAAAGCTAACCCTAACGTAAATGCCAGGAACGGTCAGGGGGTCTTTAGAATGTTCCTGAGGCTGTCTTGAATTCTCTGGGTGCAATTTGAAGAGTCCTGGGGTTCTCTTGAAGGCTCTGGGGGCCTTTAGATGGTCCTGATGGTCTCTGGAATTGCCCGGGGCCCTTTAGAATGGACCTGGGTGTCTCTAGAAGGGTCTGGGGGCCTTTAGAAGGGCTCTGGGGCGCTCTGACAGGGTATTGGCATCTTTAGAAGGGTCCTGAGGGTCTCTAGAATGCTCTGTGGATAGTTTGAAGAGTCCCGGGGTGCTGTAGAAAGGTCGTGGGGCATTTGGAAGGTCCTGGGGTCTCTGTATTGGCCTCTGGGCCATTAAAGTGTTCCTGGGTGTCTCTAGAAGGGTGTGGGTGTCTTTAGAATGGTTCTGGAGGGCTCGAGAAGGGTCTTGGCATCTTTTGCAGGGTCCTGGCTTTGTCTAGAATGGTCTGGGGGCTTTAGAAGAGTCCTTTTGGCTCGAGAAGGGTCTGGGGACCCTAACCCTAGCCCCAATATTTAACCCTAACCCGAAACCTAAACTTAACCCTAATCTTAAGCCTAACCCTAACACTAACTCTAACACCCAGCCCTAAACATAACCATAACCCTTAGCCTTCCCAAAAAACTAACACAAGCCAAACCCTAACCCTAACCCTAACCCTAACCCTAACCCTAACCCTAGCACCTAAACCAACCCTAGCCCTAATCTTAACCACAAAGCTAACCTTACCGTAAACGCAAGGGTCTTGGGTGTCTCTAGAAAGGTCAGGGGGTCTTTAGAATGGTCCTGAGGCTGTCTAGAATTCTCTGGGGGCAATTTGAAGAGTCCTGGGGTTATCTAGAAGGCTCTGGGGGCCATTAGATGGTCCTGGGAGTCTCTGGAATTGCCCGGGGCCCTTTACAATGGACCTGGTTGTCTCTGGAAGGGTCTGGGGGCCTTTAGAAGGGCTATGGGGCAATCTGGAAGGGTCTTGGAAGCTTTAGAAGGGTCCTGAAGGTCTCTAGAATGCTCTGGGTGCAGTTTGAAGAGTCCCGAGGTGCTCTATAAGGGTCGTAGGGCCTTTGGATGGTCCTGGGGTTCTCTGGAATGGCGTGTGGGCCTTTCAAAAGGTCCTGGGTGTCTCTAGAAGGGTGTGGAGGGCTTTAGAATGGTTCTGGAGGGCTCTAGAAGGGTCTTGGCATCTTTAGAAGGGTCCTGACTGTGTCTAGAATGGTGTGGGGGCCTTTAGAAGAGTCCTGTGGGCTCGAGAAGGGTCTGGGGACTCTAACCCTAGCCCCAATACCTAACCATAAACCGAAACCTAACCTTAACCCTAATCTTAAGCCTAACCCTAACACTAACTCTAACACCCAGCCCTAAACATAACCACAAACCTTAGCCTTCCCAAAACACTAACACAAGCCCAACCCTAAACCTAAACGTAATCCTAGCACCTAAACCAACCCTAGCCCTAATCTTATCCTCAAAGCTAACCGTAACATAAATGCCAGGGTCCTCAGGGTCTCTAGAATGCTCTGGGGGCAGTTTGAAGAGTCCCGGGGTGCTCTAGAAGGGTCGTGGTGCCTTTGGATGGTCCTCGGGTTTTCTGGCCTGCATGTCTTTCAAAGGGTCCTGGGTGTCTCTAGAAGGGTGTGGGGGGCTTTAGAATGGTTCTAGAGGGCTCAAGAAGTGTCTTGGCATCTTTAGAAGGGTCCTGGCTGTGTCTAGCATGGTCTGGGGGCCTTTAGAAGAGTCCTGTGGGCTCGAGAAGGGTCTGGGGACCCTAACCCTAGCCCCAATACCTAACCTTAACCCGAAACGTAAACTTAACCCTAATCTTAATCCTAACCCTAACACTAACTCTAACACCCATCCCTAAACCTAACCATAACCCTTAGCCTTCCCAAAACCCTAACACAAGCCCAACACTAACCCTATCCCTAACACTAACCCTAGCACCTAAACCAACCCTAGCCCTAATCTTAACCACAAAGCTAACCCTAACATAAATGCCAGGGTCCTGGGGGTCTCTAGAAAGGTCAGGGGGTCTTTAGAATGTTCCTGAGGCTGTCTAGATTTCTCTGGGGGCAATTTGAAGAGTCCTGGGGTTCTCTTGCAGGCTCTGGGGGCCTTTAGATGGTCCTGAGGGTCTCTGGAATTGCCCGGGGCCCTTTAGAATGGATCTGGGTGTCTCTAGAAGGGTCTGGGGGCCTTTAGAAGGGCTCTGGGGCACTCTGGCATGGTCTTGGCATTTTTAGAAAGGTCCTGAGGGTCTCTAGAATGCTCTGTGGATAGTTTGAAGAGTCCCGGGGTGCTGTAGAAAGGTCGTGGGGCATTTGGAAGGTCCTGGGGTCTCTGGATTGGCCTCTGGGCTTTAAAGTGTTCCTGGGTGTATCTAGAAGAGTGTGGGGGGCTTTAGAATGTTTCTGGAGGGCTCTAGAAGGGTCTTGGCATCTTTAGAAGGGTCCTGGCTGTGTCTAGAATGGCCTGGGGGCCTTTAAAAGGGTCCTGTGAGCTCGAGAAGGGTATGGTGACCCTAACCCTAGCCCGAATACCTAACCCTAACCCGAAACCTAAACTTAACCCTAATCTTAATCCTAACCGTAACACTAACTCTAACACCCAGCCCTAAACATAACCATAACCCTTAGCCTTCCCAAACCACTAACACAAGCCCAACCACAACCCTAAACCTAACCCTAACCATAAACCTAGCACCTAAACCAACCCTAGCCCTAATCTTAAGCACAAAGCTAACCCTAACGTAAATTCCAGGGTCCTGGGGGTCTCTAGAACGGTCAGGGGGTCTTTAGAATCTTCCTGAGGCTGTCTAAAATTCTCTGGGTGCAATTTGAAGAGTCCTGGGGTTCTCTAGAAGGCTCTGGGTGCCTTTAGATGGTCCTGGGGTTCTCTGGAATGGCCCGGAGCTTTTAAGAATGGACCTGGGTGTCTCTAGAAGGGTGTGGGGGCCTTTAGAAGGGCTCTGGGGCGCTCTAGAAGAGTCTTGGCATCTTTAGAAGGGTCCTGAGGGTCTCTAGAATACTTTGGGTGCAGTTTGAAGAGTCCGGGGTTGCTCTGGAAAGGTCGTGGGGCATTTCTATGTTCCTGGGGTTCTATAGAATGGCCTGTGGGCCTTTCAAAAGGTCCTGGGTGTCTCTGGAAGGGTGTGGGGGGCGTAATACAGGATCTGGAGGGCTCTAGAAGGGTCTTGGCATCTTTAGAAGCGTCCTGTCTGTGTCTAGAATGGTCTGGGGGCCTTTAGAAGAGTCCTGTGGGCTCGAGAAGGGTCTGGGGACCCTAACCCTAACTTGAATAACTAACCCTAACCCGAAACCTAAACTTAACCCTAATCTTAAGCCTAACCCTAACACTAACTCTAACACCCAACCCTAAACATAACCATAACCCTTAGCCTTCCCAAAACCCTAACACAAGCCCAACCCTAACCCTAACCCTAACCCTAGCACCTAAACCAACCCTAGCCCTAATCTTAACCACAAAGCTAACCCTAACGTAAATGCCAGGGTCCTGGAGGTCTCTAGAATGGTCAGGATGTCTTTAGAATGGTACTGAGGCTGTCTAAAATTCTCTGGGGGTAATTAGAAGAGTCCTGGGGTTCTCTAGAAGGCTCTGGGGGTCTTTAGATGGCCCTGGGGGTCTCTGGAATGGCCTGGGGAGCTTTACAATAGACCTGGGTGTCTCTAGAAGGGTCTGGGGGCCTTTAAAAGGGCTCTAGGGTGCTCTAGAAGGGTTTTGGAATCTTTAGAATGGTCCTGGCTGTGTCTAGAATGCTCTGGGGGCAGTTTGAAAAGTCCCAGTTGCTCTGGAAGGGTTGTGGGGCATTTGGATGGTCCTGGGGTTCTCTGGAATGGCCTGTGGGCCTTTCAAAGGGTCCTGGGTGTCTCTAGAAGGGTGTGGGGGTCTTTAGAATGGTTCTGGAGGGCTCTAGAAGGGTCTTGGCATATTTAGAAAGGTCCTGGCTGTGTCTAGAATGGTGTGTGGGCCTTTAGAAGAGTCCTGTGGGCTCGAGAAGGGTCTGGGGACCCTAACCCTAGCCCTAATACCTAACCCAAACCCGAAACCTAAACTTAACCCTAATCTTAAGCCTAACCACAACACTAACTCTAACACCCAGCCCGAAACATAACCATAACCCTTAGTCTTCCTAAAACCCTAACACAAGCCCAACCCTAACCCTAAGCCTAACCCTAGCAGCTAAACCTACCCTAGCCCTAATCTTAACCTCAAAGCTAATCCTACCGGAAATGCCTGGGTCCTGGGGGTCTCTAGAAAGGTCAGGGGGTCTTTAGAATGTTCCTGAGGCTGTCTAGAATTCTCTGGGTGCAATTTGAAGAGTCTTGGGTTTCTCTAGAAGGCTCTGGGGGCATTTAGATGGTCCTGGGGTTCTCTGGAATGGCCTGTGGGCCTTTCAAAAGGTCCTGGGTGTCTCTAGAAGGGTGTGGGGGGCTTTAGAATGGTTCTGGAGGGCACTAGAAGGGTCTTGGCATCTTTAGAAGGGTCCTGGCTCTGTCTAGAATGGTGTGGGGGCCTTTAGAAGAGTCCTGTGGGCTCGAGAAGAGTCTGGGGACCCTAAACCTAGCCCCAATACCTAACCCTAACCCGAAACCTAAACTTAACCCTAATCTTAGGCCTAACTCTAACACTTACTCTAAGACCAAGCCCTATACATAACCATAACCCTTAGCCTTCCCAAAACCCTAACACAAGCGTAACCCTAACCGTAACCCTAACCCTAACCCTAACCCTAACCCTAGAACCTAAACCAACCCTAGCCCTAATCTTAACCACAAATCTAACCCTAACGTAAATGCCTGGGTCCTGGGGGTCTCTAGAACTGTCAGGGGGTCTTTAGAATGGTCGTGAGGCTGTCAAGAATTCTCTGGGGGCAATTTGAAGAGTCCTGGGTTTCTCTAGAAGGCTCTGGGGGCCTTTAGATGGTCCTGCGGGTCTCTGGAATGGCCCAGGGCCCTTTACAATGGACCTTGGCATCTCTAGAATGGTCTGGGGACCTTTAGAAGCGTTCTGGGGCGCTCTGGCAGGGTCTTGGCATCTTTAGAACGGTCCTGAGTGTATCTAGAATGCTCTGGGGGCAATTTGAAGAGTCCCAGGGTGCTCTAGAAGGGTAGTGGGTCCTTTGGATGGTCCTGGGGTTCTCTGGAATGGCTTCTGGGCCTTTCAAAGGGTCCTGGGTGTCTCTAGAAGGGTGTGGGGGGCTATAGAATGGTTCTGGAGGGCTCTAGTAGGGTCTTGGCATCTTTAGAAGGGTCCTGGCTGTGTCTAGAATGGTGTGGGGGCCTTTAGAAGAGTCCTGTGGGTTCGAGAATGTTCTGGGGACCCTAACCCTAGCCCGAACACCTAAACCTAACCCGAAACCTATACTTAACCATTATCTTAAGCCTAACCCTAACAGTTACTCTAAGACCAAGCCCTATACATAACCATAACCCTTAGCTTTCCCAAAACCCTAACACAAGCCCAACCCTAACCCTAACCCTAAACCTAGCCCTAACCCTAATCCTAACCCTAGAACCTAAACAAACCCTAGCCCTAATCTTAACCACAAAGCTAACCCTAACGTAAATGTCAGGGTCCTGGAGGTCTCTAGAATGGTCAGGAGGTATTTAGAATTGTCCTGAGGCTGTCTAAAATTCTCTGGGAGCAATTTTAAGAGTCCTGGGCTTCTCTAGAAGTGTCTGGGGGTCTTTAGATGGTCCTGGGGGTCTCTGGAATGGCGTGGGGATCTTTACAATGGTCCTGGGTGTCTCTAGAAGGGTCTGGGGGCATTTAAAAGGGCTCTAGGGTGCTCTAGAAGGGTTTTGGAATCTTTAGAAGGGTCCGGACGGTCTCTGGAATGCTCTGGGGGCAGTTTGAAAAGTCCCAGTTGCTCTAGAAGGGTTGTGGGGCATTTGGATGGTCCTGGGGTTCTCTGGAATGGCCTGTGGGCCTTTCAAACGGTACTGGGTGTCTCTAGAAGGGTGTGGGCCGTCTTTAGAATGGTTCTGGAGGGCTCTAGAAGGGTCTTGGCATCTTTAGAAGGGTCCTGTCTGTGTCTAGAATGGTCTGGGGGCCTTAAGAAGAGTCCTGTGGGCTCGAGAAGGGTCTGGGGACCCTAACCCTAACTTGAATAACTAACCCTAACCCGAAACCTAATCTTAACCCAAATATTAAGTCTAACCCTAACACTAACTCTAACACACAGCCCTAAACATAACCATAACCCTTAGCCTTCCCAAAACCCTAACACAAGCCCAACCCTAACCCTAAACCTAACGCCAGCACCTATACCAACTTTAGCCCTAATCTTAACCACAAAGCTAACCCTAACGTAAATACCAGGGTTGTAGGTGTCTCTAGAAAGATCAGAGGGTCTTTAGAATGGTCCTGAGGCTATCTAGAATTCTCTGGGGGCAATTTGAAGAGTCCTGGGGTTCTCTAGAAGTGTCTGGGGGCCTTTAGATTGTCCTGGGGGTCTCTGGAATGGCCCGGGGCCCTTTAGAATTGACCTGGGTGTCTCTAGAAAGGTCTCAGGGCCTTTAGAAGGGCTCTGGGGCGCTCTAGCAGGTTCTTGGCATCTTTAGAAGGGTCCTGAAGGTCTCTAGAGTGCTCTGGGGGCAGTTTGAAGAGTCCCGGGGTGCTCTAGAACGGTTGTAGTGCCTTTGGATGGTACCGGGGTTCTTTGGAATGGCCTGTGGGCCTTTCAAAGGGTCCTGGGTGTCTCTAGAAGGGTGTGGGAGGCTTTAGAATGGTTCTGGAGGGCTCTAGAAGGGTCTTGGCATTTTTAGAAGGGTCCTGGCTGTGTCTAGAATGGTCTGGGGGCCTTTAGAAGAGTCCTGTGGGCTCGAGAATGGTCTGGGGACCCGAACCCTAGCCCCAATACCTAACCCTAACCCGAAACGTAAACTTAACCCTAATCTTAAGCCTTACCCCAACACTTACTCTAAGACCAAGCCCTAAAAATAACCATAACCCTTAGCTTTCCCAAAACCCTAACACAAGCCCAACCCTAACCCTAACCCTAACCCTAACCCTAACCCTAGCACCTAAACCAACCCTAGCCCTAATCTTAACCACAAAGCTAACCCTAACGTAAATGCCAGGAACGGTCAGGGGGTCTTTAGAATGTTCCTGAGGCTGTCTTGAATTCTCTGGGTGCAATTTGAAGAGTCCTGGGGTTCTCTTGAAGGCTCTGGGGGCCTTTAGATGGTCCTGATGGTCTCTGGAATTGCCCGGGGCCCTTTAGAATGGACCTGGGTGTCTCTAGAAGGGTCTGGGGGCCTTTAGAAGGGCTCTGGGGCGCTCTGACAGGGTATTGGCATCTTTAGAAGGGTCCTGAGGGTCTCTAGAATGCTCTGTGGATAGTTTGAAGAGTCCCGGGGTGCTGTAGAAAGGTCGTGGGGCATTTGGAAGGTCCTGGGGTCTCTGTATTGGCCTCTGGGCCATTAAAGTGTTCCTGGGTGTCTCTAGAAGGGTGTGGGTGTCTTTAGAATGGTTCTGGAGGGCTCGAGAAGGGTCTTGGCATCTTTTGCAGGGTCCTGGCTTTGTCTAGAATGGTCTGGGGGCTTTAGAAGAGTCCTTTTGGCTCGAGAAGGGTCTGGGGACCCTAACCCTAGCCCCAATATTTAACCCTAACCCGAAACCTAAACTTAACCCTAATCTTAAGCCTAACCCTAACACTAACTCTAACACCCAGCCCTAAACATAACCATAACCCTTAGCCTTCCCAAAAAACTAACACAAGCCAAACCCTAACCCTAACCCTAACCCTAACCCTAACCCTAACCCTAGCACCTAAACCAACCCTAGCCCTAATCTTAACCACAAAGCTAACCTTACCGTAAACGCAAGGGTCTTGGGTGTCTCTAGAAAGGTCAGGGGGTCTTTAGAATGGTCCTGAGGCTGTCTAGAATTCTCTGGGGGCAATTTGAAGAGTCCTGGGGTTATCTAGAAGGCTCTGGGGGCCATTAGATGGTCCTGGGAGTCTCTGGAATTGCCCGGGGCCCTTTACAATGGACCTGGTTGTCTCTGGAAGGGTCTGGGGGCCTTTAGAAGGGCTATGGGGCAATCTGGAAGGGTCTTGGAAGCTTTAGAAGGGTCCTGAAGGTCTCTAGAATGCTCTGGGTGCAGTTTGAAGAGTCCCGAGGTGCTCTATAAGGGTCGTAGGGCCTTTGGATGGTCCTGGGGTTCTCTGGAATGGCGTGTGGGCCTTTCAAAAGGTCCTGGGTGTCTCTAGAAGGGTGTGGAGGGCTTTAGAATGGTTCTGGAGGGCTCTAGAAGGGTCTTGGCATCTTTAGAAGGGTCCTGACTGTGTCTAGAATGGTGTGGGGGCCTTTAGAAGAGTCCTGTGGGCTCGAGAAGGGTCTGGGGACTCTAACCCTAGCCCCAATACCTAACCATAAACCGAAACCTAACCTTAACCCTAATCTTAAGCCTAACCCTAACACTAACTCTAACACCCAGCCCTAAACATAACCACAAACCTTAGCCTTCCCAAAACACTAACACAAGCCCAACCCTAAACCTAAACGTAATCCTAGCACCTAAACCAACCCTAGCCCTAATCTTATCCTCAAAGCTAACCGTAACATAAATGCCAGGGTCCTCAGGGTCTCTAGAATGCTCTGGGGGCAGTTTGAAGAGTCCCGGGGTGCTCTAGAAGGGTCGTGGTGCCTTTGGATGGTCCTCGGGTTTTCTGGCCTGCATGTCTTTCAAAGGGTCCTGGGTGTCTCTAGAAGGGTGTGGGGGGCTTTAGAATGGTTCTAGAGGGCTCAAGAAGTGTCTTGGCATCTTTAGAAGGGTCCTGGCTGTGTCTAGCATGGTCTGGGGGCCTTTAGAAGAGTCCTGTGGGCTCGAGAAGGGTCTGGGGACCCTAACCCTAGCCCCAATACCTAACCTTAACCCGAAACGTAAACTTAACCCTAATCTTAATCCTAACCCTAACACTAACTCTAACACCCATCCCTAAACCTAACCATAACCCTTAGCCTTCCCAAAACCCTAACACAAGCCCAACACTAACCCTATCCCTAACACTAACCCTAGCACCTAAACCAACCCTAGCCCTAATCTTAACCACAAAGCTAACCCTAACATAAATGCCAGGGTCCTGGGGGTCTCTAGAAAGGTCAGGGGGTCTTTAGAATGTTCCTGAGGCTGTCTAGATTTCTCTGGGGGCAATTTGAAGAGTCCTGGGGTTCTCTTGCAGGCTCTGGGGGCCTTTAGATGGTCCTGAGGGTCTCTGGAATTGCCCGGGGCCCTTTAGAATGGATCTGGGTGTCTCTAGAAGGGTCTGGGGGCCTTTAGAAGGGCTCTGGGGCACTCTGGCATGGTCTTGGCATTTTTAGAAAGGTCCTGAGGGTCTCTAGAATGCTCTGTGGATAGTTTGAAGAGTCCCGGGGTGCTGTAGAAAGGTCGTGGGGCATTTGGAAGGTCCTGGGGTCTCTGGATTGGCCTCTGGGCTTTAAAGTGTTCCTGGGTGTATCTAGAAGAGTGTGGGGGGCTTTAGAATGTTTCTGGAGGGCTCTAGAAGGGTCTTGGCATCTTTAGAAGGGTCCTGGCTGTGTCTAGAATGGCCTGGGGGCCTTTAAAAGGGTCCTGTGAGCTCGAGAAGGGTATGGTGACCCTAACCCTAGCCCGAATACCTAACCCTAACCCGAAACCTAAACTTAACCCTAATCTTAATCCTAACCGTAACACTAACTCTAACACCCAGCCCTAAACATAACCATAACCCTTAGCCTTCCCAAACCACTAACACAAGCCCAACCACAACCCTAAACCTAACCCTAACCATAAACCTAGCACCTAAACCAACCCTAGCCCTAATCTTAAGCACAAAGCTAACCCTAACGTAAATTCCAGGGTCCTGGGGGTCTCTAGAACGGTCAGGGGGTCTTTAGAATGTTCCTGAGGCTGTCTAAAATTCTCTGGGTGCAATTTGAAGAGTCCTGGGGTTCTCTAGAAGGCTCTGGGTGCCTTTAGATGGTCCTGGGGTTCTCTGGAATGGCCCGGAGCTTTTAAGAATGGACCTGGGTGTCTCTAGAAGGGTGTGGGGGCCTTTAGAAGGGCTCTGGGGCGCTCTAGAAGAGTCTTGGCATCTTTAGAAGGGTCCTGAGGGTCTCTAGAATACTTTGGGTGCAGTTTGAAGAGTCCGGGGTTGCTCTGGAAAGGTCGTGGGGCATTTCTATGTTCCTGGGGTTCTATAGAATGGCCTGTGGGCCTTTCAAAAGGTCCTGGGTGTCTCTGGAAGGGTGTGGGGGGCGTAATACAGGATCTGGAGGGCTCTAGAAGGGTCTTGGCATCTTTAGAAGCGTCCTGTCTGTGTCTAGAATGGTCTGGGGGCCTTTAGAAGAGTCCTGTGGGCTCGAGAAGGGTCTGGGGACCCTAACCCTAACTTGAATAACTAACCCTAACCCGAAACCTAAACTTAACCCTAATCTTAAGCCTAACCCTAACACTAACTCTAACACCCAACCCTAAACATAACCATAACCCTTAGCCTTCCCAAAACCCTAACACAAGCCCAACCCTAACCCTAACCCTAACCCTAGCACCTAAACCAACCCTAGCCCTAATCTTAACCACAAAGCTAACCCTAACGTAAATGCCAGGGTCCTGGAGGTCTCTAGAATGGTCAGGATGTCTTTAGAATGGTACTGAGGCTGTCTAAAATTCTCTGGGGGTAATTAGAAGAGTCCTGGGGTTCTCTAGAAGGCTCTGGGGGTCTTTAGATGGCCCTGGGGGTCTCTGGAATGGCCTGGGGAGCTTTACAATAGACCTGGGTGTCTCTAGAAGGGTCTGGGGGCCTTTAAAAGGGCTCTAGGGTGCTCTAGAAGGGTTTTGGAATCTTTAGAATGGTCCTGGCTGTGTCTAGAATGCTCTGGGGGCAGTTTGAAAAGTCCCAGTTGCTCTGGAAGGGTTGTGGGGCATTTGGATGGTCCTGGGGTTCTCTGGAATGGCCTGTGGGCCTTTCAAAGGGTCCTGGGTGTCTCTAGAAGGGTGTGGGGGTCTTTAGAATGGTTCTGGAGGGCTCTAGAAGGGTCTTGGCATATTTAGAAAGGTCCTGGCTGTGTCTAGAATGGTGTGTGGGCCTTTAGAAGAGTCCTGTGGGCTCGAGAAGGGTCTGGGGACCCTAACCCTAGCCCTAATACCTAACCCAAACCCGAAACCTAAACTTAACCCTAATCTTAAGCCTAACCACAACACTAACTCTAACACCCAGCCCGAAACATAACCATAACCCTTAGTCTTCCTAAAACCCTAACACAAGCCCAACCCTAACCCTAAGCCTAACCCTAGCAGCTAAACCTACCCTAGCCCTAATCTTAACCTCAAAGCTAATCCTACCGGAAATGCCTGGGTCCTGGGGGTCTCTAGAAAGGTCAGGGGGTCTTTAGAATGTTCCTGAGGCTGTCTAGAATTCTCTGGGTGCAATTTGAAGAGTCTTGGGTTTCTCTAGAAGGCTCTGGGGGCATTTAGATGGTCCTGGGGTTCTCTGGAATGGCCTGTGGGCCTTTCAAAAGGTCCTGGGTGTCTCTAGAAGGGTGTGGGGGGCTTTAGAATGGTTCTGGAGGGCACTAGAAGGGTCTTGGCATCTTTAGAAGGGTCCTGGCTCTGTCTAGAATGGTGTGGGGGCCTTTAGAAGAGTCCTGTGGGCTCGAGAAGAGTCTGGGGACCCTAAACCTAGCCCCAATACCTAACCCTAACCCGAAACCTAAACTTAACCCTAATCTTAGGCCTAACTCTAACACTTACTCTAAGACCAAGCCCTATACATAACCATAACCCTTAGCCTTCCCAAAACCCTAACACAAGCGTAACCCTAACCGTAACCCTAACCCTAACCCTAACCCTAACCCTAGAACCTAAACCAACCCTAGCCCTAATCTTAACCACAAATCTAACCCTAACGTAAATGCCTGGGTCCTGGGGGTCTCTAGAACGGTCAGGGGGTCTTTAGAATGGTCGTGAGGCTATCAAGAATTCTCTGGGGGCAATTTGAAGAGTCCTGGGTTTCTCTAGAAGGCTCTGGGGGCCTTTAGATAGTCCTGCGGGTCTCTGGAATGGCCCGGGGCCCTTTACAATGGAACTTGGTATCTCTAGAATGGTCTGGGGACCTTTAGAAGCGTTCTGGGGCGCTCTGGCAGGGTCTTGGCATCTTTAGAACGGTCCTGAGGGTCTCTAGAATGCTCTGGGGGCAATTTCAAGAGTCCCAGGGTCCTCTAGAAGGGTCGTGGGGCCTTTGGATGATCCCGGGGTTCTCTGGAATGGCTTGTGGGCCTTTCAAAGGGTCCTGGGTGTCTCTAGAAGGGTGTGGGGGGCTATAGAATGGTTCTGGAGGGCTCTAGAAGGGTCTTGGCATTTTTAGAAGGGTCCTGGCTGTGTCTAGAATGGTGTGGGGGCCTTTAGAAGAGTCCTCTGGGTTCGAGAATGTTCTGGGGACCCTAACCCTAGCCCGAACACCTAAACCTAACCTGAAACCTATACTTAACCATTATCTTAAGCCTAACCCTAACAGTTACTCTAAGACCAAGCCCTATACATAACCATAACACTTAGCTTTCCCAAAACCCTAACACAAGCCCAACCCTAACCCTAACCCTAACTCTAACCGTAGCACCTAATCCAACCCTAACCCTAATCTTAAACACAAAGCTAACCCAAACGTAAATGCCAGGGTCCTGGGGGTCTCTAGAAAGTTCAGGGGGTCTTTAGAATGGTCCTGAGGCTGTCTGGAATACTCTGGGTGCAATTTGAAGAGTCCTGGGGTTCTCTAGAATGCTCTGGGTGCCTTTAGATGGTCCTGGGGTTCTCTGGAATGGCCCGGAGCTTTTTGGAATGGAACTGGGTGTTTATAGAAGGGTCTGGGGGCATTTAAAAGGGCTCTAGGGTGCTCTAGAAGGGTTTTGGAATCTTTAGAAGGGTCGTGACGGTCTCTGGAATGCTCTGGGGGCAGTTTGAAAAGTCCCAGTTGCTCTAGAAGGGTTGTGGGGCATTTGGATGGTCCTGGGGTTCTCTGGAATGGCCTGTGGGCCTTTCAAACGGTACTGGGTGTCCCTAGAATGGTGTGGGGGGCTTTAGAATGGTTCTGGAGGGCTCTAGAAGGGTCTTGGCATTTTTAGAAGGGTCCTGGCTGTGTCTAGAATGGTCTGGGGGCCTTTAGAAGAGTCCTGTGTGCTCGAGAATGGTCTGGGGACCCGAACCCTAGCCCCAATACCTAACCCTAACCCAAAACGTAAACTTAACCCTAATCTTAAGCCTTACCCCAACACTTACTCTAAGACCAAGCCCTAAAAATAACCATAACCCTTAGCTTTCCCAAAACCCTAACACAAGCCCAACCCTAACCCTAACCCTAACCCTAACCCTAGCACCTAAACCAACCCTAGCCCTAATCTTAAACACAAAGCTAACCCTAACGTAAATGCCAGGAACGGTCAGGGGGTCTTTAGAATGTTCCTGAGGCTGTCTTGAATTCTCTGGGTGCAATTTGAAGAGTCCTGGGTTTCTCTTGAAGGCTCTGGGGGCCTTTAGATGGTCCTGATGTGGTCTCTGGAATTGCCCGGGGCCCTTTAGAATGGACCTGGGTGTCTCTAGAAGGGTCTGGGGGCCTTTAGAAGGGCTCTGGGGTGCTCTGACAGGGTATTGGCATCTTTAGAAGGGTCCTGAGGGTCTCTAGAATGCTCTGTGGATAGTTTGAATAGTCCCGGGGTGCTGTAGAAAGGTCGTGGGGCATTTGGAAGGTCCTGGGGTCTCTGTATTGGCCTCTGGGCCATTAAAGTGTTCCTGGGTGTCTCTAGAAGGGTGTGGGTGTCTTTAGAATGGTTCTGGAGGGCTCTAGAAGGGTCTTGGGATTTTTAGAATGGTCCTGGCTGTGTCTAGAGTGGTCTGGGGGCCTTTAGAAGAGTCCTGTGGGCTCGAGAATGGTCTGTTGACCCTAACCCTAGCCCAAATACCAAACCCTACCTTCAAACCTAAACTTAACCCTAATCTTAAGCCTAACCCTAACACTAACTCTAACACCCAGCCCTAAACATAACCATAACCCTTAGCCTTCCCAAAACCGTAACAGAAGCCCAACACTAACCCTAACCCTAACCCTAACCCTAGCACCTAAACCAACCCTAGCCCTAATCTTAACCACAAAGCTAACCCTAACGTAAATGCCTGGGTCCTGGGGGTCTCTAGAAAGGTCAGGGGGTCTTTAGAATGGTCCTGAGGCTGTCTAGAATTCTCTGGGTGCAATTTGAAGACTCCTGGGCTTTTTTAGAATGCTCTGAGGGGCCTTTAGATGGTCCTGGAGGTCTCTGGAATGGCCCGGGGCCCTTTAGAATGGACCTGGGTGTCTCTAGAACATTCTGGGGGCCTTTAGAAGGGCTCTAGGGTGCTCGAGAAGGGTTTTGGAATCTTTAGAAGGGTCCTGACGGTCTCTAGAATGCTCTGGGGGCAGTTTTAAAAGTCCCAGTTGCTCTAGAAGGGTTGTGGGGCATTTGGATGGTCCTGGGGTTCTCTGGAATGGCCTGTGGGCCTTTCAAACGGTCCTGGGTGTCTCTAGAAGGGTGTGGGGGGCTTTAGAATGGTTCTGGAGGGCTCTAGAAGCGTCTTGGCATCTTTAGAAGGGTCCTGGCTGTGTCTAGAATGGTGTGGGGGCCTTTAGAAGAGTCCTGTGAGCTCGATAAGGGTCTGGGTACCCTAACACTAGCCCCAATACCTAACCCATATCGGAAACCTAATCTTAATCCTAACAGTAACACTTACGCTAAGTCCCAGCCCTATACATAACCATAAACCTTAGCCTTCCCAAAACCCTAACACAAACCCAACCCTAACCCTAACCCTAGCACTTAAACCAACTCTAGCCCTAATATTAACCACAAAGCTAACCCTAAAGTAAATGCCAGGGTCCTGGGGGTCTCTAGAACGGTCAGGGGGTCTTTAGAATGGTCCTAAGGCTGTCTAGAATTCTGTGGTGGCAATTTTAAGAGTCCTGGGGTTCTCTAGAAGGCTCTGGGGGCCTTTAGATGGTCCTGAGGTTCTCTGGAATTGCCCGGGGCCCTTTAGAATGGACCTGGGTGTCTCTAGAAAGGTCTCAGGGCCTTTACAAGGGCTCTGGGGCCTAATCCTAACCCGAAACCTAAACTTAACCCTAATCTTAAGCCTAACCCTAACACTTACTCTAAGACCAATCCCTAAACATAACCATAACCCTTAGCCTTCCCAAAACCCTAACACAAGCCCAACCCTAACCCTAACCCTTACTCTAGCACCTAAATGCAAGGGTCGTGGGGGTCTCTAGAAAGGTCAGGGGGTCTTTAGAATGGTCCTGAGGCTGTCTAGAATTCTCTGGTGGCAATTTGAAGAGTCCTGGGTTTCTCTAGAAGGCTCTGGGGGCCTTTAGATGGTCCTGGGTGTCTCTGGAATGGCCCGGGGCCCTTTAGAATGGACCTGGGTGTCTCTAGAAGGGTCTGGGGGCCTTTAAAAGGGCTTTGGGGCAATCTGGAAAGGTCTTGGCATCTTTAGAAGGGTCCTGAGGGTCTCTAGAATGCTCTGGGTGCAGTTTGAAGAGTCCCGGGATGCTTTATGAGGGTCGTAGGGCCTTTGGATGGTCCTGGGGTTCTCTGGAATGGCCTGTGGGACTTTCTAAAGGTCCTAGGTGTGTCTAGAAGAGTGTGTGGGGCTTTAGAATGGTTCTGTACGGCTCTAGAAGGGTCTTGGCATCTTTAGAAGGGTCCTGGCTCTGTCTAGAATGGTCTGGGGGCCTTTAGAAGAGTCCCGTAAGCTTGAGAAGGGTCTGGGGACTCTAACCCTAGCCCCAATACCTAATCCTAACCCGAAAACTAAACTTAACCCTAAACTTAAGCCTAACCGTAACAGTTATTCTAAGACCTATCTGTAAACATAACCATAACCCTTAGCCTTCCCAAAATCCTAACACAAGCCCAATCCTAACCCTAACCCTAACCCTAACCCTAGCACCTAAACCAACCCTAGCCCTAATCTTAACCACAAAGCTAATCCTACCGGAAATGCAAGGGTCGTGGGAGTCTCTAGAAAGGTCAGGGGGTCTTTAGAATGGTCCTGAGGCTGTCTAGAATTCTCTGGGGGCAATTTGAAGAGTCCTGGGGTTATCTAGAAGGCTCTGGGGGCCTTTAGATGGTCCTGGGGGTCTCTGGAATGGCCCGGGGCCCTTTACAATGGACCTGGTTGTCTCTAGAAGTGTGGGGGCCTTTATAAGGGCTCTGGGGCAATCTGGAAGGGTCTTGGCATCTTTAGAATGGTCCTGAGGGTCTCTAGAATGCTCTGGGTGCAGTTTGAAGAGTCCCGGGGTGCTCTATAAGGGTCGTAGGGCCTTTGGATTGTCCTGGGGTTCTCTGGAATGGCCTGTGGGCCTTTCAAAAGGTCCTAGGTGTCTCTAGAAGGGTGTGGAGGGCTTTAGAATGGTTCTGGAGGGTTCTAGATGGGTCTTGGCATCTTTAGAAGGGTCCTGGCTGTGTCTAGAATGGTGTGGGGGCCTTTAGAAGAGTCCTGTGGGCTCGAGAAGGGTCTTGGGACTCTAACCCTAGCCCAAATACCTAACCATAAACCGAAACCTAAACTTAACCCTAATCTTAAACCTAACCCTGACACTAACCCTAATACCGAGCCGTAAACATAACCATAACCCTTAGCCTTCCCAAAACCCTAACACAACCCTAACCCTAACACTAACCCTAACCCTAAATCTAACCCTAGCACCTTAACCAACCCTAGCCCTAATCTTAACCACAAAGATAACCCTAATGTAAATGCCAGTGTCCTGGAGGTCTTTAGAATAGTCAGGAGGTCTTTAGAATGGTCCTGAGGCTGTCTAGAATACTCTGGGAGCAATTTGAAGAGTCCTGGGGTTCTCTAGACGGCTCTGGTGGTCTTTAGATAGTCCTGGGGTTCTCTGGAATGGCCTGGGGAGCTTTACAATGGACCTGGGTGTCTCTAGAAGGGTCTGGGTGGCCTTTAAAAGGGCTCTAGGGTGCTCTAGAAGGGATTTGGAATCTTTAGAAGGGTCCGGACGGTCTCTAGAATTCTCTGGGGGCAGTTTTAAAAGTCCCAGTTGCTCTAGAAGGGTTGTGGGGCATTTGGATGGTCCTGGGGTTCTCTGGAATGACCTGTAGGCCTTTCAAGCGGTCCTGGGTGTCTCTAGAAGTGAGTGGGGGTCTTTAGAATGGTTCTGGAGGGCTCTAGAAGGGTCTTGGCATCTTTAGAAGGGTCCTGGCTGTGTCTAGAATGGTCTGGGGGCCTTTAGAAGAGTCCTGTGGGCTCGAGAATGTTCTGGGGACCCTAACCCTAACTTGAATAACTAACCCTAACCCGAAACCTAATCTTAACCCAAATATTAAGTCTAACCCTAACACTAACTCTAACACACAGCCCTAAACATAACCATAACCCTTAGCCTTCCCAAAACCCTAACACACGCCCAACCCTAACCCTAAACCTAACGCCAGCACCTATACCAACTTTAGCCCTAATCTTAACCACAAAGCTAACCCTAACGTAAATACCAGGGTTGTAGGTGTCTCTAGAAAGATCAGAGGGTCTTTAGAATGGTCCTGAGGCTATCTAGAATTCTCTGGGGGCAATTTGAAGAGTCCTGGGGTTCTCTAGAAGTGTCTGGGGGCCTTTAGATTGTCCTGGGGGTCTCTGGAATGGCCCGGGGCCCTTTAGAATTGACCTGGGTGTCTCTAGAAAGGTCTCAGGGCCTTTAGAAGGGCTCTGGGGCGCTCTAGCAGGTTCTTGGCATCTTTAGAAGGGTCCTGAAGGTCTCTAGAGTGCTCTGGGGGCAGTTTGAAGAGTCCCGGGGTGCTCTAGAACGGTTGTAGTGCCTTTGGATGGTACCGGGGTTCTTTGGAATGGCCTGTGGGCCTTTCAAAGGGTCCTGGGTGTCTCTAGAAGGGTGTGGGAGGCTTTAGAATGGTTCTGGAGGGCTCTAGAAGGGTCTTGGCATTTTTAGAAGGGTCCTGGCTGTGTCTAGAATGGTGTGGGGGCCTTTAGAAGAGTCCTGTGGGCTCGAGAATGGTCTGGGGACCCGAACCCTAGCCCCAATACCTAACCCTAACCCGAAACGTAAACTTAACCCTAATCTTAAGCCTTACCCCAACACTTACTCTAAGACCAAGCCCTAAAAATAACCATAACCCTTAGCTTTCCCAAAACCCTAACACAAGCCCAACCCTAACCCTAACCCTAACCCTAACCCTAGCACCTAAACCAACCCTAGCCCTAATCTTAACCACAAAGCTAACCCTAACGTAAATGCCAGGAACGGTCAGGGGGTCTTTAGAATGTTCCTGAGGCTGTCTTGAATTCTCTGGGTGCAATTTGAAGAGTCCTGGGGTTCTCTTGAAGGCTCTGGGGGCCTTTAGATGGTCCTGATGGTCTCTGGAATTGCCCGGGGCCCTTTAGAATGGACCTGGGTGTCTCTAGAAGGGTCTGGGCCTTTCGAAGGGCTCTGGGGCGCTCTGACAGGGTATTGGCATCTTTAGAAGGGTCCTGAGGGTCTCTAGAATGCTCTGTGGATAGTTTGAATAGTCCCGGGGTGCTGTAGAAAGGTCGTGGGGCATTTGGAAGGTCCTGGGGTCTCTGTATTGGCCTCTGGGCCATTAAAGTGTTCCTGGGTGTCTCTAGAAGGGTGTGGGTGTCTTTAGAATGGTTCTGGAGGGCTCTAGAAGGGTCTTGGCATTTTTAGAATGGTCCTGGCTGTGTCTAGAGTGGTCTGGGGGCCTTAAGAAGAGTCCTGTGGGCTCGAGAAGGGTCTGTTGACCCTAACCCTAGCCCGAATACCAAACCCTACCTTCAAACCTAAACTTAACCCTAATCTTAAGCCTAACCCTAACACTAACTCTAACACCCAGCCCTAAACATAACCATAACCCTTAACCTTCCCAAAATCCTAACACAAGCCTAACCCTAACCCTAACCCTAACCCTAACCCTAACCCTAGCACCTAAACCAACCCTAGCCCTAATCTTAACCACAAAGCTAACCCTAACGTAAATGCCTGGGTCCTGGGGGTCTCCAGAAAGGTCAGGGGGTCTTTAGAATGGTCCTGAGGCTGTCTAGAATTCTCTGGGTGCAATTTGAAGACTCCTGGGCTTTTTTAGAATTCTCTGGGGGCCTTTAGATGGTCCTGGAGGTCTCTGGAATGGCCCGGGGCCCTTTAGAATGGACCTGGGTGTCTCTAGAAGGGTCTGGGGGCCTTTAGAAGGGCTCTAGGGTGCTCGAGAAGGGTTTTGGAATCTTTAGAAGGGTCCTGACGGTCTCTAGAATGCTCTGGGGGCAGTTTTAAAAGTCCCAGTTGCTCTAGAAGGGTTGTGGGGCTTTTGGATGGTCCTGGGGTTCTCTGGAATGGCCTGTGGGCCTTTCAAACGGTCCTGGGTGTCTCTAGAAGGGTGTGGGGGGCTTTAGAATGGTTCTGGAGGGCTCTAGAAGGGTCTTGGCATCTTTAGAAGGGTCCTGGCTGTGTCTAGAATGGTCTGGGGGCCTTTAGAAGAGTCTTGTGGGCTCGATAAGGGTCTGGGTACCCTAACACTAGCCCCAATACCTAACCCTTACCGGAAAACTAATCTTAACCCAAATATTAAGTCTAACCCTAACACTAACTCTAACACACAGCCCTAAACATAACCATAATCCTTAGCCTTCCCAAAACCCTAACAGAAGCCTAACCCTAACCCTAACCCTAACCCTAGCACCTAAACCAACTTTAGCCCTAATCTTAACCACAATGCTAACCCTAACGTAAATGCCAGGGTCCTGGGGGTCTCTAGAAAGGTCAGAGGGTCTTTAGAATGGTCCTGAGGCTGTCTAGAATTCTCTGGGTGCAATTTGAAGAGCCCTGGGGTTCTCTAGAAGTGTCTGGGGGCCTTTAGATTGTCCTGGGGGTCTCTGGAATGGCCCGGGGCCCTTTAGAATTGACCTGGGTGTCTCTAGAAAGGTCTCAGGGCCTTTAG
This sequence comes from Coccyzus lansbergi, assembly GCA_033558105.1. Lineage (NCBI taxonomy): Eukaryota > Metazoa > Chordata > Aves > Cuculiformes > Coccyzidae > Coccyzus > Coccyzus lansbergi. The sequence goes on along the minus strand of JAUMJK010000745.1, from coordinate 115,317 downwards.
AAGGGCTCTGGGGCGCTCTAGCAGGTTCTTGGCATCTTTTGAAGGGTCCTGAAGGTCTCTAGAGTGCTCTGGGGGCAGTTTGAAGAGTCCCGGGGTGCTCTAGAACGGTTGTAGTGCCTTTGGATGGTACCGGGGTTCTTTGGAATGGCCTGTGGGCCTTTCAAAGGGTCCTGGGTGTCTCTAGAAGGGTGTGGGGGGCTTTAGAATGGTTCTAGAGGGCTCTAGAAGGGTCTTGGCATTTTTAGAATGGTCCTGGCTGTGTCTAGAATGGTCTGGGCGCCTTTAGAAGAGTCCTGTGGGCTCCAGAAGGGTCTGTTGACCCTAACCCTAGCCCGAATACCAAACCCTACATTCAAACCTAAACTTAACCCTAATCTTAAGTCTAACCCTAACACTAACTCTAACACCCATCCCTAAACATAACCATAACCCTTAGCCTTCCCAAAACCCTAACACAAGCCCAACACTAACCCTAACCCTAACCCTAACCCTAACCCTAGCACCTAAACCAACCCTAGCCCTAATCTTAACCACAAAGCTAACCCTAATGTAAATGCCTGGGTCCTGGTGGTCTCTAGAAAGGTCAGGGGGTCTTTAGAATGGTCGTGAGGCTGTCTAGAATTCTCTGGGTGCAATTTGAAGACTCCTGGGCTTTTTTAGAGTACTCTGGGGGCCTTTAGATGGTCCTGGAGGTCTCTGGAATGGCCCGGGGCCCTTTAGAATGGACCTGGGTGTCTCTAGAAGGGTCTGGGGGCCTTTAGAAGGGCTCTAGGGTGCTCGAGAAGGGTTTTGGAATCTTTAGAAGGGTCCTGACGGTCTCTAGAATGCTCTGGGGGCAGTTTGAAAAGTCCCAGTTGCTCTAGAAGGGTTGTCGGGCATTTGGATGGTCCTGGGGTTCTCTGGAATGGCCTGTGGGCCTTTCAAACGGTCCTGGCTGTGTTTAGAATGGTGTGGGGGCCTTTAGAAGAGTCCTGTGGGCTCGATAAGTGTCTGGGTACCCTAACACTAGCCCCAATACCTAACCCTTACCGGAAACCTAATCTTAATCCTAACAGTAACACTTACGCTAAGTCCCAGCCCTATACATAACCATAACCCTTAGCCTTCCCAAAACCCTAACACAAGCCCAACCCTAACCCTAACCCTAGCACTTAAACCAACTCTAGCCCTAATATTAACCACAAAGCTAACCCTAACGTAAATACCAGGGTCCTGGGGGTCTCTAGAAATGTCAGGGGGTCTTTAAAATGGTCCTGAGGGTCTCTAGAATTCTCTGGGGGCAATTAGAAGTGTCCTGGGGAGCTATAGAAGGCTCTGGGGGCCATTAGATGGTCCTGGGGTTTTCTGGAATGGCCTGTAGGCCTTTCAAACGGTCCTGGGTGTCTCTAGAAGGGTGTGGGGGGCTTTAGAACGGTTCTGGAGGGCTATAGAAGGGTCTTGGCATCTTTAGAAAGGTCCTGGCTGTGTCTAGCATGGTCTGGGAGCCTTTAGAAGAGTCCTGTGGGCTCGAGAATGGTCTGGGGACCCTAACCCTAGCCCCAATAACTAACCCTAACCCGAAACCTAAACTTAACCCTAATCTTAAGCCTAACCCTAACACTAACTCTAACACAAACCCCTAAACATAAACATTACCCTTACCCTTACCAAACCCCTAACACAAGGCCAACCCTAACCATAACCATAACCCTAGCACCTAAACCAACCCTAGCCCTAATCTTAACCACAAAGCTAACCCTAACGTAAATGCCAGGGTCCTGGGGGTCTCTAGAAAGGTCAGGGGGTCTTTAGAATGGTCCTGAGGCTGTCTAGAATTCTGTGGGGGCAATTAGAAGAGTCCTGGGGAGCTATAGAAGGCTCTGGGGGCCATTAGATGGTCCTGGGTTTATCTGGAATGGCATGTGGGCCTTTCAGAATGTCCTGGGTGTCTCTAGAAGGGTGTGGGGGGCTATAGAATGGTTCTGGAGGGCTCGAGAAGGGTCTTGGCATCTTTGGAAGGGTCCTGGCTGTGTCTAGAATGGTCTGCGGGCTTTTAGAAGAGTTCTGTGGGCTCGAGAATGGTCTGGGGACCCTAACCCTAGCCCCAATAACTAACCCTAACCCGAAACCTAATCTTAACCCTAATCTTAAGTCTACACCTAACACTAATTCTATCACCCAGTCCTTAACATAATCATAACCCTTAGCCTTCCCAAAACCCTAACACAAGCCCAACCCTAACGCCAGCACCTAAACCAACTTTAGCCCTAATCTTAACCACAAAGCTAACCCTAACGTAAATACCAGGGTCCTGGGGGTCTCTAGAAAGGTCAGGGGGTCTTTAGAATGGTCCTGAGGCTATCTAGAATTCTCTGGGGGCAATTTGAAGAGTCCTGGGTTTCTCTAGAAGGGTCTGGGGGCCTTTAGATTGTCCTGGGGGTCTCTGGAATGGCCCGGGGCCCTTTAGAATTGACCTGGGTGTCTCTTGAAAGGTCTCAGGGCCTTTACAAGGGCTCTGGGGAACTCTAGCAAGTTCTTGGCATCTTTAGAAGGGTCCTTAAGGTCTCTAGAGTGCTCTGGGGGCAGTTTGAAAAGTCCCGGGTAGCTATAGAAGGGTCGTGGGCCCTTTAGATGGTCCTCGGGTTTTCTGGAATGGCCTGTGGGCCTTTCAAAGGGTCGTGGATGTCTCTAGAAGGGTGTGGGGGTTTAGAATGGTTCTGGAGGGCTCTAGAAGGGTCCTGGCATCTTTAGAAGGGTCCTGTCTGTGTCTAGAATGGTCTGGGGGCCTTTAGAAGAGTCCTGTGGGCTCGAGAAGTGTCTGGGGACTCTAACCCTAGCCCCAATATCTAATCATAACCCGAAACCTAAACTTAACCTTAATCTTAAGCCTAACCATAACAGTTATTCTAAGACGTATCTCTAAACATAACCATAAACCTTAGCCTTCCCAAAACCCTAACACAAGCCCATCCCTAACCCTAACCCTAACCCTAACCCTAATCCTAGCACCTAAACCAACCCTAGCCCTAATCTTAACCACAAAGCTAACCCTAACGTAAATGCCAGGGTCCTGGTGGTCTCTAGAACGATCAGGGGGTCTTTAGAATGGTCCTAAGGCTGTCTAGAATTCTGTGGGGGCAATTTGAAGAGTCCTGGGTTTCTCTAGAAGGCTCTGGGGGCCTTTAGATGGTCCTGAGGTTCTCTGGAATTGCCCGGGGCCCTTTATAATGGACCTGGGTGTCTCTAGAAAGGTCTCAGGGCCTTTACAAGGGCTCTGGGGCCTAATCCTAACCCGAAACCTAAACTTAACCCTAATCTTAAGCCTAACCCTAACACTTACTCTAAGACCAATCCCTAAACATAACCATAACCCTTAGCCTTCCCTAAACCCTAACACAAGCCCAAACCTAACCCTAACCCTAACTCTAGCACCTAAATGCAAGGGTCGTGGGGGTCTCTAGAAAGGTCAGGGGGTCTTTAGAATGGTCCTGAGGCTGTCTAGAATTCTCTGGCGGCAATTTGAAGAGTCCTGGGTTTCTCTAGAAGGCTCTGGGGGCCTTTAGATGGTCTGGGGGCCTTTAGATGGTCCTACTGCCTTTCCAACCCTTGCCCTAATCTTAACCACAAAGCTAACCCTAACGTAAATGCCAGGGTCCTGGTGGTCTCTATAACGGTCAGGGGGTCTTTAGAATGGTCCTAAGGCTGTCTAGAATTCTCTGGGGGTAATTTGAAGATTCCTGGGTTTCTCTAGAAGGCTCTGGGGGCCTTTAGATGGTCCTGGGGGTCTCTGGAATGGCCCGGGGCCCTTTACAATGGACCCGGTTGTCTCTAGAAGGGTGGGGGCCTTTAGAAGGGCTCTGTGGCAATCTGGAAGGGTCTTGGCATCTTTAGAATGGTCCTGAGGGTCTCTAGAATGCTCTGGGTGCAGTTTGAAGAGTCCCGGGGTGCTCTATAAGGGTCGTTGGGCCTTTGGATGGTCCTGGGGTTCTCTGGAATGGCCTGTGGGCCTTTCAAAAGGTCCTAGGTGTCTCTAGAAGGGTGTGGAGGGCTTTAGAATGGTTCTGGAGGGCTCTAGAAGGGTCTTGGCATCTTTAGAAGGGTCTTGGCTGTGTCTAGAATGGTGTGGGGGCCTTTAGAAGAGTCCTGTGGGATCGAGAAGGGTCTTGGGACTCTAACCCTAGCCCAAATACCTAAACATAAACCGAAACTTAAACTTAACCCTAATCTTAAACCTAACCCTGACACTAACCCTAATACCCAGCCGTAAACATAACCATAACCCTTAGCCTTCCCAAAACCCTAACACAACCCTAACACTAACACTAACCCTAACCCTAAATCTAACCCTAGCACCTTAACCAACCCTAGCCCTAATCTTAACCCCAAAGCTAACCCTAACGTAAATGCCAGGGTCCTGGAGGTCTTTAGAATAGTCAGGAGGTCTTTAGAATGGTCCTGAGGCTGTCTAGAATACTCTGGGAGCAATTTGAAGAGTCCTGGGGTTCTCTAGACGGCTCTGGTGGTCTTTAGATAGTCCTGGGGTTCTCTGGAATGGCCTGGGGAGCTTTACAATGGACCTGGGTGTCTCTAGAAGGGTCTGGGGGCCTTTAAAAGGACTCTAGGGTGCTCGAGAAGGGTTTTGGAATCTTTAGAAGGGTCCTGACAGTCTCTAGAATGCTCTGGGGGCAGTTTTAAAAGTCCCAGTTGCTCTAGAAGGGTTGTGGGGCATTTGGATGGTCCTGGGGTTCTCTGGAATGACCTGTAGGCCTTTCAAGCGGTCCTGGGTGTCTCTAGAAGGGTGTGGGGGTCTTTAGAATGGTTCTGGAGGGCTCTAGAAGGGTCTTGGCATCTTTAGAAGGGTCCTGGCTGTGTCTAGAATGGTCTGGGGGCATTTAGAAGAGTCCTGTGGGCTCGAGAAGGGTCTGGGGAACCTAACCCTAACTTGAATAACTAACCCTAACCCGAAACCTAATCTTAACCCAAATATTAAGTCTAACACTAACACTAACTCTAACACACAGCCCTAAACATAACCATAACCCTTAGCCTTCCCAAAACCCTAACACAAGCCCAACCCTAACCCTAACCCTAATCCTAGCACCTAAACCAACCCTAGCCCTAATCTTAACCACAAAGCTAACCCTAACGTAAATGCCAGGGTCCTGGGTGTCTCTAGAACGGTCAGGGGGTCTTTAGAATGGTCCTAAGGCTGTCTAGAATTCTGTGGGGGCAATTTGAAGAGTCCTGGGGTTCTCTAGAAGGCTCTGGGGGCCTTTAGATGGTCCTGAGGTTCTCTGGAATTGCCCGGGGCCCTTTATAATGGACCTGGGTGTCTCTAGAAAGGTCTCAGGGCCTTTACAAGGGCTCTTGGGCCTAATCCTAACCCGAAACCTAAACTTAACCCTTATCTTAAGCCTAACCCTAACACTTACTCTAAGACCAATCCCTAAACATAACCATAACCCTTAGCCTTCCTTAAACCCTAACACAAGCCCAACCCTAACCCTAACCCTAACTCTAGCACCTAAATGCAAGGGTCGTGGGGGTCTCTAGAAAGGTCAGGGGGTCTTTAGAATGGTCCTGAGGCTGTCTAGAATTCTCTGGTGGCAATTTGAAGAGTCCTGGGCTTTTCTAGAAGGCTCTGGGGGCCTTTAGATGGTCCTGGGTGTCTCTGGAATGGCCCGGGGCCCTTTAGAATGGACCTGGGTGTCTCTAGAAGGGTCTGGGGGCCTTTAGAAGGGCTTTGGGGCAATCTGGAAAGGTCTTGGCATCTTTAGAAGGGTCCTGAGGGTCTCTAGAATGCTCTGGGTGCAGTTTGAAGAGTCCCGGGGTGCTCTATGAGGGTCGTAGGGCCTTTGGATGGTCCTGGGGTTCTCTGGAATGGCCTGTGGGCCTTTCAAAAGGTCCTGGGTGTGTCTAGAAGAGTGTGTGGGGCTTTAGAATGGTTCTGGAGGGCTCTAGAAGGGTCTTGGCATCTTTAGAAGGGTCCTGGCTGTGTCTAGAATGGTGTGGGGGCCTTTAGAAGAGTCCTGTGGGCTCGAGAAGGGTCTTGGGACTCTAACCCTAGCCAAATACCTAACCATAAACCGAAACTTAAACTTAACCCTAATCTTAAACCTAACCCTGACACTAACCCTAATACCCAGCCGTAAACATAACCATAACCCTTAGCCTTCCCAAAACCCTAACACAACCCTAACCCTAACACTAACCCTAACCCTCAATCTAACCCTAGCACCTTAACCAACCCTAGTCCTAATCTTAACCCCAAAGCTAACCCTAACGTAAATGCCAGGGTCCTGGAGGTCTTTAGAATAGTCAGGAGGTCTTTAGAATGGTCCTGAGGCTGTCTAGAATACTCTGGGAGCAATTTGAAGAGTCCTGGGGTTCTCTAGACGGCTCTGGTAGTATGTAGATAGTCCTGGGGTCCTCTGGAATGGCTTGGGGAGCTTTACAATGGACCTGGGTGTCTCTAGAAGGGTCTGGGGCCTTTAAAAGGGCTCTAGGGTGCTCGAGAAGGGTTTTGGAATCTTTAGAAGGGTCCTGACGGTCTCTAGAATGCTCTGGGGGCAGTTTTAAAAGTCCCAGTTGCTCTAGAAGGGTTGTGGGGCATTTGGATGGTCCTGGGGTTCTCTGGAATGACCTGTAGGCCTTTCAAGCGGTCCTGGGTGTCTCTAGAAGGGTGTGGGGGTCTTTAGAATGGTTCTGGAGGGCTCTAGAAGGGTCTTGGCATCTTTAGAAGGGTCCTGTCTGTGTCTAGAATGGTCTGGGGGCATTTAGAAGAGTCCTGTGGGCTCGAGAAGGGTCTGGGGACCCTAACCCTAACTTGAATAACTAACCCTATCCCGAAACCTAATCTTAACCCAAATATTAAGTCTAACCCTAACACTAACTCTAACACACAGCCCTAAACATAACCATAACCCTTAGCCTTCCCAAAACCCTAACACAAGCCCAACCCTAACCCTAACCCTAACGCCAGCACCTAAACCAACTTTAGCCCTAATCTTAACCACAATGCTAACCCTAACGTAAATGCCAGGGTCCTGGGGGTCTCTAGAAAGGTCAGAGGGTCTTTAGAATGGTCCTGAGGCTGTCTAGAATTCTCTGGGGGCAATTTGAAGAGTCCTGGGGTTCTCTAGAAGTGTCTGGGGGCCTTTAGATTGTCCTGGGGGTCTCTGGAATGGCCCGGGGCCCTTTAGAATTGACCTGGGTGTCTCTAGAAAGGTCTCAGGGCCTTTAGAAGGGCTCTGGGGCGCTCTAGCAGGTTCTTGGCATCTTTAGAAGGGTCCTGAAAGCCTCTAGATTGCTCTGGGGGCAGTTTGAAGAGTCCCGGGGTGCTGTAGAAGGGTCGTAGGGCATTTGGATGGTCCTGGGGATTCTTTGGAATGGCCTGTGGGCCTGTCAAAGGGTCCTGGGTGTCTCTAGAAGGGTGTGGGGGGCTTTAGACTGGTTCTGGATGGCTCTAGAAGGGTCTTGGCATTTTTAGAAGGGTCCTGGCTGTGTCTAGAATGGTCTGGGGGCCTTTAGAAGAGTCCTGTGGGCTCGAGAATTGTCTGGGGACCCGAACCCTAGCCCCAATACCTAACCCTAACCCGAAACCTAAACATAACCCGAATCTTAAGCCTTACCCCAACACTTACTCTAAGACCAAGCCCTAAAAATAACCATAACCCTTAGCCTTCCTTAAACCCTAACACAAGCCCAACCCTAACCCTAACCCTAACTCTAGCACCTAAATGCAAGGGTCGTGGGGGTCTCTAGAAAGGTCAGGTGGTCTTTAGAATGGTCCTGAGGCTGTCTAGAATTCTCTGGTGGCAATTTGAAGAGTCCTGGGTTTCTCTAGAAGGCTCTGGGGGCCTTTAGATGGTCCTGGGTGTCTCTGGAATTGCCCGGGGCCCTTTAGAATGGACCTGGGTGTCTCTAGAAGGGTCTGGGGGCCTTTAGAAGGGCTTTGTGGCAATCTGGAAAGGTCTTGGCATCTTTAGAAGGGTCCTGAGGGTCTCTAGAATGCTCTGGGTGCAGTTTGAAGAGTCCCGGGGTGTTCTAAGAGGGTCGTAGGGCCTTTGGATGGTCCTGGGGTTCTCTGGAATGGCCTGTGGGCGTTTCAAAAGGTCCTGGGTGTGTCTAGAAGAGTGTGTAGGGCTTTAGAATGGTTCTGGAGGGCTCTAGAAGGGTCTTGGCATCTTTAGAAGGGTCCTGGCTCTGTCTAGAATGGTCTGGGGGCCTTCAGAAGAGTCCCGTAAGCTCGAGAAGGGTCTGGGGACTCTAACCCTAGCCCCAATACCTATATCCTAACCCGAAAACTAAACTTAACCCTAAACTTAAGCCTAACCGTAACAGTTATTCTAAGACCTATCTGTAAACATAACCATAACCCTTAGCCTTCCCAAAACCCTAACACAAGCCCAATCCTAACCCTAACCCTAACCCTAACCCTAACCCTAACCCTAACCCTAACCCTAGCACCTAAACCAACCCTAGCCCTAATCTTAACCACAAAGCTAATCCTACCGGAAATGCAAGGGTCGTGGGAGTCTCTAGAAAGGTCAGGGGGTCTTTAGAATGGTCCTGAGGCTGTCTAGAATTCTCTGGGGGCAATTTGAAGAGTCCTGGGTTTCTCTAGAAGGCTCTGGGGGCCTTTAGATGGTCCTGGGGGTGTCTGGAATGGCCCGGGGCCCTTTACAATGGACCTGGTGGTCTCCAGAAGGTTGGGGGCCTTTAGAAGGGCTCTGGGGCAATCTGGAAGGGTCTTGGCATCTTTAGAATGGTCCTGAGGGTCTCTAGAATGCTCTGGGTGCAGTTTGAAGAGTCCCGGGGTGCTCTATAAGGGTCGTAGGGCCTTTGGATGGTCCTGGGGTTCTCTGGAATGGCCTGTGGGCCTTTCAAAAGGTCCTAGGTTTCTCTAGAAGGGTGTGGAGGGCTTTAGAATGGTTCTGGAGGGCTCTAGAAGGGTCTTGGCATCTTTAGAAGGGTCCTGGCTGTGTCTAGAATGGTGTGGGGGCCTTTAGAAGAGTCCTGTGGGCTCGAGAAGGGTCTTGGGACTCTAACCCTAGCCCAAATACCTAACCATAAACCGAAACTTAAACTTAACCCTAATCTTAAACCTAACCCTGACACTAACCCTAATACCCAGTCGTAAACATAACCATAACCCTTAGCCTTCCCAAAACCCTAACACAACCCTAACCCTAACACTAACCCTAACCCTCAATCTAACCCTAGCACCTTAACCAACCCTAGTCCTAATCTTAACCCCAAAGCTAACCCTAACGTAAATGCCAGGGTCCTGGAGGTCTTTAGAATAGTCAGGAGGTCTTTAGAATGGTCCTGAGGCTGTCTAGAATACTCTGGGAGCAATTTGAAGAGTCCTGGGGTTCTCTAGACGGCTCTGGTAGTATTTAGATAGTCCTGGGGTTCTCTGAAATGGCCTGGGGAGCTTTACAATGGACCTGGGTGTCTCTAGAAGGGTCTGGGGGCATTTAAAAGGGCTCTAGGGTGCTCTAGAAGGGTTTTGGAATCTTTAGAAGGGTCCTGAGGGTCTCTAGAATGCTCTGGGGGCAGTTTTAAAAGTCCCAGTTGCTCTAGAAGGGTTGTGGGGCATTTGGATGGTCCTGGGGTTCTCTGGAATGACCTGTAGGCCTTTCAAGCGGTCCTGGGTGTCTCTAGAAGGGTGTGGGGGTCTTTAGAATGGTTCTGGAGGGCTCTAGAAGGGTCTTGGCATCTTTAGAAGGGTCCTGTCTGTGTCTAGAATGGTCTGGGGGCATTTAGAAGAGTCCTGTGGGCTCGAGAAGGGTCTGGGGACCCTAACCCTAACTTGAATAACTAACTCTATCCCGAAACCTAATCTTAACCCAAATATTAAGTCTAACCCTAACACTAACTCTAACACACAGCCCTAAACATAACCATAACCCTTAGCCTTCCCAAAACCCTAACACAAGCCCAACCCTAACCCTAACCTTAACGCCAGCACCTAAACCAACTTTAGCCCTAATCTTAACCACAATGCTAAACCTAACGTAAATGCCAGGGTCCTGGGGGTCTCTAGAAAGGTCAAGGGTCGTGGGAGTCTCTAGAATAGTCAGGAGGTCTTTAGAATGGTCCTGAGGCTGTCTAGAATTCTCTGGGTGCAATTTGAAGAGCCCTGGGGTTCTCTAGAAGTGTCTGGGGGCCTTTAGATTGTCCTGGGGGTCTCTGGAATGGCCCGGGGCCCTTTAGAATTGACCTGGGTGTCTCTAGAAAGGTCTCAGGGCCTTTAGAAGGGCTCTGGGGCGCTCTAGCAGGTTCTTGGCATCTTTAGAAGGGTCCTGAAAGTCTCTAGAGTGCTCTGGGGGCAGTTTGAAGAGTCCCGGGGTGCTGTAGAATTGTCGTAGGGCATTTGGATGGTCCTGGGGATTCTTTGGAATGGCCTGTGGGCCTTTCAAAGGGTCCTGGGTGTCTCTAGAAGGGTGTGGGGGGTTTTAGACTGGTTCTGGATGGCTCTAGAAGGGTCTTGGCATTTTTAGAAGGGTCCTGGCTGTGTCTAGAATGGTCTGGGGGCCTTTAGAAGAGTCCTGTGTGCTCAAGAATTGTCTGGGGACCCGAACCCTAGCCCCAATACCTAACCCTAACCCGAAACCTAAACATAACCCAAATCTTAAGCCTTACCCCAACACTTACTCTAAGACCAAGCCCTAAAAATAACCATAACCCTTAGCCTTCCCAAAACCCTAACACAAGCCCAACCCTAACCCTAACCCTAACCCTAAACCTAGCACCTAAACAAACCCTAGCCCTAATCTTAACCACAAAGCTAACCCTAACGTAAATGCCAGGGTCCTGGGGGTCTCTAGAATGGTCAGGGGGTCTTTAGAATGTTCCTGAGGCTGTTTAGAATTCTCTGGGTGCAATTTGAAGAGTCCTGGGGTTCTCTTGAAGGCTCTGGGGGCCTTTAGATGGTCCTGATGGTCTCTGGAATTGCCCGGGGCCCTTTAGAATGGACCTGGGTGTCTCTAGAAGGGTCTGGGGGCCTTTAGAAGGGCTCTGTGGCGCTCTGGCAGGGTCTTGGCTTCTTTAGAAGGGTCCTGAGTGTCTCTTGAATGCTCTGTGGATAGTTTGAAGAGTTCCGGGATGCTCTATAAGGGTCGTGGGGCATTTGGAAGGTCCTGGGGTCTCTGGATTAGCCTCTGAGCCTTTAAAGTGTTCGTGGGTGTCTCTAGAAGAGTGTGGGGGGCTTTAGAATGGTTCTGGAGGGATCTCGAAGTGTCTTGGCATCTTTAGCAGGGTCCTGACTGTGTCTAGAATGGTGTGGGGGCCTTTAGAAGAGTCCTGTGGACTCGAGAAGGTTCAGGGGACCCTAACCCTAGCCCCAATACCTAACCCTAACCCGAAACCTAAACTTAACCTTAATCTTAAGCCTAACCGTAACACTAACACTAACACCCAGCCCTAAACATAACCATAACCCTTAGCCTTCCCAAACCGCTAACACAAGCCCAACCACAACCCTAACCCTAACCCTAACCCTAACCATAAACCTAGCACCTAAACCAACCCTAGTCCTAATCTTAAGCACAAAGCTAACCCTAACGTAAATGCCAGGGTCCTGGGGGTCTCTAGAAAGGTCAGGGGGTCTTTATAATGGACCTGTGGCTGTCTAAAATTCTCTGGGTGCAATTTGAAGAGTCCTGGGGTTCTCTAGAAGGCTCTGGGGGCCTTTAGATGGTCCTGGGGTTCTCTGGAATGGCCCGGAGCTTTTAAGAATGGACCTGGGTGTCTCTAGAAGTGTGTGGGGGCCTTTAGAAGGGCTCTGGGGCGCTCTAGAAGAGTCTTGGCATCTTTAGAAGGGTCCTGAGGGTCTCTAGAATACTTTGGGTGCAGTTTGAAGAGTCCCGGGGTGCTCTAGAAAGGTCGTGGGGCCTTTCTATGTTCCTGGGGTTCTATAGAATGGCCTGTGGGCCTTTCAAAAGGTCCTCGGTGTCTCTGGAATGGTGTGGGGGGCGTAATACAGGCTCTGGAGGGCTCTAGAAGGGTCTTGGCATCTTTAGAAGGGTCCTGTCTGTGTCTAGAATGGTCTGGGGGCCTTTAGAAGAGTCCTGTGGGCTCGAGAAGGTTCTGGGGACCCTAACCCTAGCCCCAATACCTAACCCTAACCCGAAACCTAAATTTAACCCTAATCTTAAGCCAAACCCTAACACTAACTCTAACACCCAACCCTAAACATAACCATAACCCTTAGCCTTCCACAAACCCTAACACAAGCCCAACCCTAACCCTAACCCTAACCCTAATCCTAGAACCTAAAACAACCCTAGCCCTAATCTTAACCACAAAGCTAACCCTAAAGTAAATGTCAGGGTCCTGGAGGTCTCTAGAATGGTCAGGAGGTCTTTAGAATTGTCCTGAGGCTGTCTAAAATTCTCTGGGGGCAATTTGAAGAGTCCTGGGGTTCTCTAGAAGGCTCTGGGGGTCTTTAGATGGTCCTGGTGGTGTCTGGAATGGCCTGGGGAGCTTTACAATGGACCTGGGTGTCTCTAGAAGGGTCTGGGGGCCTTTAGAAGGGCTCTAGGTTGCTCGAGAAGGGTTTTGGAATCTTTAGAAGGGTCCTGACGGTCTCTAGGGTGCTCTGGGGGCAGTTTGAAAAGTCCCAGTTGCTCTAGAAAGGTTGTGGGGCATTTGGATGGTCCAGGGATTCTCTGGAATGGCCTGTGGACCTTTCAAAGGGTCCTGTGTGTGTCTAGAATGGTGTGGGGGTCTTTAGAATGGTTCTGGAGGGCTCTAGAAGGGTCTTGGCATCTTTAGAAAGGTCCTGACTGTGTCTAGAATGGTCTGGGGGCCTTTAGAAGAGTCCTGTGGGCTCGAGAAGGGTCTGGGACCCTAACCCTAGCCCCAATACCTAACCCTAACCCGAAACATAAACTTAACCCTAATCTTAAGCCTAACCGTAACACTAAATCTAACACCCAGCCCTAAACATAACCATAACACTTAGTCTCCCAAAACCCTAACACAAGCCCAACCCTAACCCTAAGCCTAACCCTAGCAGCTAAACCAACCCTAGCCCTAATCTTAACAACAAAGCTAACCCTAACGTAAATGCCAGGGTCCTGGGGGTCTCTAGAATGGTCAGGGGGTCTTTAGAATGTTCCTGAGGCTGTCTAGAACTCTCTGGGTGCAATTTGAAGAGTCCTGGGGTTCTCTTGAAGGCTCTGGGGGCCTTTAGATGGTCCTGGGATTTTCTGGAATGGCCTGTGAGCCTTTCAATAGGTCCTGGGTGTCTCTAGAAGGGTGTGGGGGGCTTTAGAATGGTTCTGGAGGGCTCTAGAAGGGTCTTGGCATCTTTAGAAGGGTCCTGGCTGTGTCTAGAATGGTCTGGGGGCCTTTAGAAGAGTCCTGTGTGCTCGAGAAGGGTCTGGGGACCCTAACCCTAACTTGAATAACTAACCCTAACCCGAAAACTAAACTTAACCCTAATATTAAGTCTAACACTAACACTAAATCTAACACACAGCCCTAAACATAACCATAACTCTTAGCCTTCCCAAAACCCTAACACAAGCCCAACCCTAACCCTAAATCTAACGCCAGCACCTAAACCAACTTTAGCCCTAATCTTAACCACAAAGCTAACCCTAACGTAAATACCAGGGTTGTGGGTGTCTCTAGAAATGTCAGAGGGTCTTTAGAATGGTCCTGAGGCTATCTAGAATTCTCTGGGGGCAATTTCAAGAGTCCTGGGGTTCTCTAGAAGTGTCTGGGGGCCTTTAGATTGTCCTGGGGGTCTCTGGAATGGTCCGGGGCCCTTTAGAATTGACCTGGGTGTCTCTAGAAAGGTCTCAGGGCCTTTAGAAGGGCTCTGTTGCGCTCTAGCAAGATCTTGGCATCTTTAGAAGGGTAATGAAGGTCTCTAGAGTGCTCTGGGGGCAGTTTGAAGAGTCCCGGGGTGTTGTAGAAGGGTCGTAGGGCATTTGGATGGTCCTGGGGATTCTTTGGAATGGCCTGTGGGCCTTTCAAAGGGTCCTGGGTGTCTCTAGAAGGGTGTGGGGGGCTTTAGACTGGTTCTGGAGGGCTCTAGAAGGGTCTTGGCATTTTTAGAAGGGTCCTGGCTGTGTCTAGAATGGTCTGGGGGCCTTTAGAAGAGTCCTGTGGGTTCAAGAATTGTCTGGGGACCCGAACCCTAGCCCCAATACCTAACCAAAACCCGAAACCTAAACATAACAGCAATCTTAAGTCTTACCCCAACACTTACTCTAAGACCAAGCCCTAAAAATAACCATAACCCTTAGCCTTCCCAAAACCCTAACACAAGCCCAACCCTAACCCTAACCCTAACCCTAAACCTAGCACCTAAACCAACCCTAGCCCTAATCTTAACCACAAAGCTAACCCTAACGTAAATGCCAGGGTCCTGGGGGTCTCTAGAATGGTCAGGGGGTCTTTAGAATGTTCCTGAGGCTGTTTAGAATTCTCTGGGTGCAATTTGAAGTGTCCTGGGGTTCTCTTGAAGGCTCTGGGGGCCTTTAGATGGTCCTGATGGTCTCTGAAATTGCCCGGGGCCCTTTAGAATGGACCTGGGTGTCTCTAGAAGGGTCTGGGGGCCTTTAGAAGGGCTCTGTGGCGCTCTGGCAGGGTCTTGGCATCTTTAGAAGTGTCCTGAGGGTCTCTAGAATGCTCTGTGGATAGTTTGAAGAGTTCCAGGATGCTCTATAAGGGTCGTGGGGCATTTGGAAGGTCCTGGGGTCTCTGGATTAGCCTCTGAGCCTTTAAAGTGTTCGTGGGTGTATCTAGAAGAGTGTGGGGGGCTTTAGAATGGTTCTGGAGGGCTCTCGAAGTGTCTTGGCATCTTTAGCAGGGTCCTGACTGTGTCTAGAATGGTGTGGGGGCCTTTAGAAGAGTCCTGTGGGCTCGAGAAGGGTCTGGAGACCCTAACCCTAGCCCCAATACCTAACCCTAACCCGAAACCTAAACTTAACCTTAATCTTAAGCCTAACCGTAACACTAACACTAACACCCAGCCCTAAACATAACCATAACCCTTAGCCTTCCCAAACCGCTAACACAAGCCCAACCACAACCCTAAACCTAACCCTAACCATAAACCTAGCACCTAAACCAACCCTAGTCCTAATGTTAAGCACAAAGCTAACCCTAACGTAAATGCCAGGGTCCTGGGGGTCTCTAGAAAGGTCAGGGGGTCTTTATAATGGACCTGTGGCTGTCTAAAATTCTCTGGGTGCAATTTGAAGAGTCCTGGGGTTCTCTAGAAGGCTCTGGGGGCCTTTAGTTGATCCTGGGGTTCTCTGGAATGGCCCGGAGCTTTTAAGAATGGACCTGGGTGTCTCTAGAAGGGTGTGGGGGCCTTTAGAAGGGCTCTGGGGCGCTCTAGAAGAGTCTTGGCATCTTTAGAAGGGTCCTGAGGGTCTCTAGAATACTTTGGGTGCAGTTTGAAGAGTCCCGGGGTGCTCTAGAAAGGTCGTGGGGCCTTTCTATGTTCCTGGGGTTCTATAGAATGGCCTGTGGGCCTTTCAAAAGGTCCTCGGTGTCTCTGGAATGGTGTGGGGGGCGTAATACAGGCTCTGGAGGGCTCTAGAAGGGTCTTGGCATCTTTAGAAGGGTCCTGTCTGTGTCTAGAATGGTCTGGGGGCCTTTAGAAGAGTCCTGTGGGCTCGAGAAGGTTCTGGGGACCCTAACCCTAGCCCCAATACCTAACCCTAACCTGAAACGTAAACTTAACCCTAATCTTAAGCCCTACCCCAACGCTTATTCTAAGACCAAGCCCTAAAATTAACCATAACCCTTAGCCTTCCCAAAACCCTAACACAAGCCCAACCCTAACCCTAACCCTAACCCTAGCACCTAAACCAACCCTAGCCCTAATCTTAACCACAAAGCTAACCCTAATGTAAATGCCAGGGTCCTGGGCGTCTCTAGAACGGTCAGGGGGTCTTTAGAATGTTCCTGAGGCTGTTTAGAATTCTCTGGGTGCAATTTGAAGAGTCTTGGGGTTCTCTTGAAGGCTCTGGGGGCCTTTAGATGGTCCTGATGGTCTCTGGAATTGCCCGGGGCCCTTTAGAATGGACCTGGGTGTCTCTAGAAGGGTGTGGGGGCCTTTAGAAGGGCTCTGTGGCGCTCTGGCAGGGTCTTGGCATCTTTAGAAGGGTCCTGAGGGTCTCTAGAATGCTCTGTGGATAGTTTGAAGAGTCCCGGGATGCTCTATAAGGGTCGTGGGGCATTTGGAAGGTCCTGGGGTCTCTGTATTGGCCTCTGGGCCATTAAAGTGTTCCTGGGTGTCTCTAGAATGGTGTGGGGGGCTTTAGAATGGTTCTGGAGGGCTCTAGAAGCGTCTTGGCATCTTTACAAGGGTCCTGGCTGTGTCTAGAATGGTGTGGGGGCCTTTAGAAGAGTCCTGTGGGCTCGAGAAGGGTCTGGGGACACTAACCCTAACTTGAATAACTAACCCTAACCCGAAAACTAAACTTAACCCTAATATTAAGTCTAACCCTAACACTAACTCTAACACAGAGCCCTAAACATAACCATAACTCTTAGCCTTCCCAAAACCCTAACACACGCCCAACCCTAACCATAACCCTAACGCCAGCACCTAAACCAAATTTAGCCCTAATCTTAACCACAAAGCTAACCGTAAAGTAAATACCAGGGTGGTGGGTGTCTCTAGAAAGGTCAGAGGATCTTTAGAATGGTCCTGAGGCTATCTAGAATTCTCTGGGGGCAATTTGAAGAGTCCTGGGTTTCTCTAGAAGTGTCTGGGGGCCTTTAGATTGTCCTGGAGTTCTCTGGAATGGCCCGGGCCCCTTTAGAATTGACCTGGGTGTCTCTAGAAAGGTCTCAGGGCCTTTAGAAGGGCTCTGGGGCACTCTGGCAGGGTCTTGGCATCTTTAGAAGGGTCCTGAAGGTCTCTAGAGTGCTCTAGGGGCAGATTGAAGAGTCCAGGGGTACTGTAGAAGGGTCGTAGGACCTTTGGATGGTCCTGGGGTTCTTTGGAATGGCCTGTGGGCCTTTCAAAGGGTCCTGGGTGTCTCTAGAAGGGTGCGGGGGGCTTTAGAATGGTTCTGGAGGGCTCTAGAAGGGTCTTGGCTGTTTTAGAAGGGTCCTGTCTGTGTCTAGAATGGTCTGGGGGCCTTTAGAAGAGTCCTGTGGGCTCGAGAATGGTCTGGGGACCCGAACCCTAGCCCCAATACCTAACCCTAACCAGAAACCTAAACATAACCCCAATCTTAGGCCTTACCCCAACACTTATTCTAAGACCAAGCCCTAAAAATAACCATAACACTTAGCCTTCAAAAAACCCTAACACAAGCCCAACCCTAACCCTAACCCTAATCCTAGCACCTAAACCAACCCTAGCCCTAATCTTAACCACAAAGCTAACCCTAACGTAAATGCCAGGGTCCTGGGGGTCTCTAGAACGGTCAGGGGGTCTTTGGAAAGTTCCTGAGGCTGTCTAGATTTCTCTGGGGGCAATTTGAAGAGTCCTGTGGTTCTCTTGAAGGCTCTGGGGGCATTTGATGGTCCTGGGGGTCTCTGGAATTGCCCGGGGCCCTTTAGAATGGACCTGGGTGTCTCTAGAAGGGTCTGGGGGCCTATAGAAGGGCTCTCGGGCGCTCTGGTAGGGTCTTGGCATCTTTAGAAGGGTCCTGAGGGTCTCTAGAATGCTCTGTTTATACTTTGAAGAGTCCCGGGGTGCTGTAGAAGGGTCGTGGGGCATTTGGAAGGTCCTGGGGTCTCTGTATTGGAATCTGGGCCATTAAAGTGTTCCTGGGTGTCTCTAGAATGGCGTGGGGGGCTTTAGAATGGTTCTGGAGGGCTCTTGAAGCGTCTTGGCATCTTTACAAGGGTCCTGGCTGTGTCTAGAATGGTCTGGGGGCATTTAGAAGAGTCCTGTGGGATCGAGAAGGGTCTGGGGACCCTAACCCTAGCCCTAATACCTAACCTTAACCCGAAACCTAAACTTAACCCTAATCTTAAGCCTAATCCTAACACTAACTCTAACACACAGCCCTAAACATAACCATAACCCTTAGCCTTCCCAAAACACTAAGAAAATCCCAACCCTAACCCTAAACCTAACCCTAGCACCTAAACCAACCCTAGCCCTAATCTTAACCACAAAGCTAACCCTAACGTAAATGCCAGGGTCCTGGGGGTCTCTAGAAAGGTCAGGGGGACTTTAGAATGGTCCTGAGGCTGTCTAGAATTCTCTGGGTCCAATTTGAAGCCTCCTGGGCTTTTTTAGAATGCTCTGGGAGTATTTAGATGGTCCTGGAGGTCTCTGGAATGGCTCGGGGCCCTTTACAATGGACCTGGGTGTCTCTAGAAGGGTGTGGGGGCCTTTAGAAGGTCTCTGGAGCACTCTAGAAGGGTCTTGGCATCTCTAGAAGGGTCCTGAGGGTCTCTAGAATGCTCTGTGGATAGTTTGAAGAGTCCCGGTGTGCTCTAGAATGGTCGTAGGTTTTTTGGATGGTCCTGGGGTTCTCTGGAATGGCCTGTGGGCCTTTCAGAAGGTCCTGGGTGTCTCTAGAAGGGTGTGAGTAGCTTTAGAATGGTTCTGGAGGGCTCTAGAATGGTCTTGGCATCTTTAGAAGGGTCCTGGCTGTGTCTAGAATGATCTGGGGGCCTTTAGAAGAGTCCTGTGGGTTTGAGAAGGGTCTGGGGACCCTCAACCTGGCCCCAATACCTAACCCTAACCCGAAACCTAAACTTAACCCTAATCTTAGACCTAACTCTAACACTTACTCTAAGACCAAGCCCTATACATAACCATAACCCTTAGCCTTCCCAAAACCCTAACACAAGCGAACCCTAACCGTAACCCTAACCCTAACCCTAACCCTAACCCTAGAACCTAAACCAACCCTAGCCCTAATCTTAACCACAATGTTAACCGTAACATAAATTCCAGGGTCCTGGGGGTCTCTAGAAAGGTCAGGGGGTCTTTAGAATGGTCGTGAGTCTGTCAAGAATTCTCTGGGGGCAATTTGAAGAGTCCTGGGTTTCTCTAGAAGGCTCTGGGGGACTTTAGATGGTCCTGGGGGTCTCTGGAACGGCCCGGGTCCCTTAACAATGGACCTTGGTGTCTCTGGAATGGTCTGGGGACCTTTAGAAGCGTTCTTGGGCGGTCTGGCAGGGTCTTGGCATCTTCAGAACGGTCCTGAGTGTATCTAGAATGCTCTGGGGGCAATTTGAAGAGTCCCAGGGTGCTCTAGAAGGGTCGTGGGTCCTTTGGATGGTCCTGGGGTTCTCTGGAATGGCTTGTGGGCCTTTCAAAGGGTCCTGGGTGTCTCTAGAAGGGTGTGGGGGGCTATAGAATGGTTCTGGAGGGCTCTAGAAGGGTCTTGGCATCTTTAGAAGGGTCCTGGCTGTGTCTAGAATGGTGTGGGGGCCTTTAGAAGAGTCCTGTGGGCTCCAGAATGGTCTGGGGACCGTAAACATAGCCCCAATAACTAACCCTAACCCGAAACCTAAACTTAACCCTAATCTTAAGCCTAATCCTAACACTAACTCTAACACCCAACCCTAAACATAACCATAACCCTTAACCTTCCCAAAACCCTAACACAAGCCCAACCCTAACCCTAACCCTAACCCTAACCCTAACCCTAACCCTAACCCTAACCCTAGAACCTAACCCTAACCCTAGAACCTAAACCAACCCTAGCCGTAATCTTAACCACAAAGCAAACCCTAACGTAAATTCCAGGGTCCTGGACGTCTCTAGAATGGTCAGGAGGTATTTAGAATGGTCCTGAGGCTGTCTAAAATTCTCTGGGTGCAATTTTCAGAGTCCTGGGTTTCTCTAGAAGGCTCTGGGGGTCTTTAGATGGTACTGGGGGTCTCTGGAATTGCCTGGGGATATTTACAATGGTCCCTGGGTGTCTCTAGAAGGGTCTGGGGGCCATTAGAGGGGTTCTAGGGTGCTCTAGAAGGGTTTTGGAATCTTTAGAAGGGTCCTGACGGTCTTTGGAATGCTCTGGGGGCAGTTTGAAAAGTCCCAGTTGCTATAGAAGGGTTGTGGGGCATTTGGATGGTCCTGTGGTTCTCTGCAATGGCCTGTGGGCCTTTCAAACGGTCCTGGGTGTCTCTAGAAGGGTGTGGGGGTCTTTAGAATGGTTCTGGAGGGCTCTAGAAGGGTCTTGGCATTTTTAGAAGGGTCCTGGCTGTGTCTAGAATGGTCTGGGGGCCTTTAGAGGAGTCCTGTGTGCTCGAGAATGGTATGGGGACCAGAACCCTAGCCCCAATACCTAACCATAACCCGAAACCTAAACATAACCCTAATCTTAAGCCTTACCCCAACACTTACTCTAAGACCAAGCCCTAAAAATAACCATAACCCTTAGCCTTCCCAAAACCCTAACACAAGCCCAACCCTAACCCTAACCCTAACCCTAACCCTAACCCTAACCCTAACCCTAACCCTAACCCTAGAACCTAACCCTAACCCTAGAACCTAAACCAACCCTAGCCGTAATCTTAACCACAAAGCAAACCCTAACGTAAATTCCAGGGTCCTGGACGTCTCTAGAATGGTCAGGAGGTATTTAGAATGGTCCTGAGGCTGTCTAAAATTCTCTGGGTGCAATTTTCAGAGTCCTGGGTTTCTCTAGAAGGCTCTGGGGGTCTTTAGATGGTACTGGGGGTCTCTGGAATTGCCTGGGGATATTTACAATGGTCCCTGGGTGTCTCTAGAAGGGTCTGGGGGCCATTAGAGGGGTTCTAGGGTGCTCTAGAAGGGTTTTGGAATCTTTAGAAGGGTCCTGACGGTCTTTGGAATGCTCTGGGGGCAGTTTGAAAAGTCCCAGTTGCTATAGAAGGGTTGTGGGGCATTTGGATGGTCCTGGGGTTCTCTGGAATGGCCTGTGGGCCTTTCAAACGGTCCTGGGTGTCTCTAGAAGGGTGTGGGGGTCTTTAGAATGGTTCTGGAGGGCTCTAGAAGGGTCTTGGCATTTTTAGAAGGGTCCTGGCTGTGTCTAGAATGGTCTGGGGGCCTTTAGAGGAGTCCTGTGTGCTCGAGAATGGTATGGGGACCAGAACCCTAGCCCCAATACCTAACCATAACCCGAAACCTAAACATAACCCTAATCTTAAGCCTTACCCCAACACTTACTCTAAGACCAAGCCCTAAAAATAACCATAACCCTTAGCCTTCCCAAAACCCTAACACAAGCCTAACCCTAACCCTAACCCTAACCCTAACCCTAACCCTAACCCTAACCCTAACCCCAGCACCTAAACCAACCCTAGCCCTAATCTTAACCACAAAGCTAACCCTAACGTAAATGCCAGGGTCCTGGGGGTCTCTAGGACGGTCAGGGGGTCTTTAGAATGTTCCTGAGGCTGTCTAGAATTCTCTGGGTGCAATTTGAAGAGTCCTGGGGTTCTCTTGAAGGCTCTGGGGGCCTTTAGATTGTCCTGATGGTCTCTGGAATTGCCCGGGGCCCTTTAGAATGGACCTGGGTGTCTCTAGAAGGGTCGGGGGGCCTTTAGAAGGGCTCTGGGGCGCTCTAGCAGGGTCTTGGCATCTTTAGAAGGGTCCTGAGGGTCTCTTGAATGCTCTGTGGATAGTCTGAAGAGTCCCGGGGTGCTGTAGAAGGGTCGTGGGGCATTTGGAAGGTCCTGGGGTCTCTGTATTGGCCTCTGGGCCATTAAAGTGTTCCTGGGTGTCTCTAGAATGGTGTGGGGGGCTTTAGAATGGTTCTGGAGGGCTCGAGAAGTGTCTTGGCATCTTTACAAGGGTCCTGGCTGTGTCTAGAATGGTAGGGGGCCTTTAGAAGAGTCCTGTGGGCTCGAGTAGGGTCTGAAGACCCTAACCCTAGCCCCAATACCTAACCTTAACCCGAAACCTAAACTTAACCCTAATCTTAAGCCTAACCCTAACACAAACTCTAAAACCCAGCCCTAAACATAACCATAACCCTTAGCCTTCAAAAAACCCTAACACAAGCCCAACCCTAACCCTAACCCTAACCCTAACCCTAACCCTAGCACCTAAACCAACCCTAGCCCTAATCTTAACCACAAAGCTAACCCTAACATAAATTCCAGGGTCCTGGAGGTCTTTAGAATGGTCAGGAGGTCTTTAGAATGGTCCTGAGGCTGTCTAGAATTCTGTGGGGGCAATTTGAAGAGTCCTGGGGTTTTCTAGAAGGCTCTGGGGGTCTTTAGATAGTCCTGGGGGTCTCTGGAATGGCCTGGGGAGCTTTACAATGGACCTGGGTGCCTCTAGAAGGGTCTGGGGGCCTTTAGAAGGGCTCTAGGGTGCTCTAGAATGGTTTTGGAATCTTTAGAAGGGTCCTGAGTGTCTCTAGAATGCTCTGGGGGCAGTTTGAAAATTCCCAGTTGCTCTAGAAGGGTTGTGGGGCATTTGGATGGTCCTGGGGTTCTCTGGAATAGCCTGTGGGCCTTTCAAACGGTCCTGGGTGTCTCTAGAAGGGTGTGGGGGGCTTTAGAATGGTTCTGGAGGGCTCTAGAAGGGTCTTGGCATCTTTAGAAGGGTCCTGGCTGTGTCTAGAATGGTAGGGGGCCTTTAGAAGAGTCCTGTGGGCTCGAGAATGGTTTGGGGACCCTAACCCTAGCCCCACTACCTAACCCTAACCCGAAACCTAAACTTAACCCTAATCTTAAGCCTAACCCTAACATTAACTCTAACACCCAGTCCTAAACATAACCATAACCCTTAGCCTTCCCAAAACACTAACACAAGCCCAACCCTAACCCTAACCCTAACCCTAGTACCTAAACCAACCCTAGCCCTAATCTTAACCACAAAGCTAACCCTATTGTAAATGCAAGTGTCGTGGGGGTCTCTAGAAAGGTCAGGGGGTCTTTAGAATGGTCCTGAGGCTGTCTAGAATTCTCTGGGGGCAATTTGAAGAGTCCTGGGGTTCTCTAGAATGGTCTGGGGGCTTTTAGATGGTCCTGGGGTTCTCTGGAATGGCCTGTGGGCCTTTCAAAAACTCCTGGGTGTCTCTAGAAGGGTGTGGGGGGCTTTAGAATGGTTCTGGAGGGCTCTAGAAGGGTCTTGGCATCTTTAGAAGGGTCCTGGCTGTGTCTAGAATAGTCTGGGGGCCTTTAGAAGAGTCCTGTGGGCTCGAGAAGGGTCTGGGGACCCTAACCCTAACTTGAATAATTAACCCTAACCTGAAACCTAAACTTAACCCTAATATTAAATCTAACCCTAACACTAACTCTAACACACAGCCCTAAACATAACCATAAACCTTAGCCTTCCCAAAACCCTAACACAAGCCCAACCCTAACCCTAACCCTAACCCTAGCACCTAAACCAACTTTAGCCCTAATCTTAAGCACAAACCTAACCCTAACGTAAATGCCAGGGTCCTGGGGGTCTCTAGAAAGGTCAGAGTGTCTTTAGAATGGACCTGAGGCTATCTAGAATTCTCTGGGGTAATTTGAAGAGTCCTGGGGTTCTCTATAAGACTCTGGGGACCTTTAGATTGTCCTGGGGGTCTCTGGAATGGCCCGGGGCCCTTTACAATGGACCTGGGTGTCTCTAGAAAGGTCTCAGGGCCTTTAGAAGGGCTCTGGGGCGCTCTAGCAGGGTCTTGGCATCTTTAGAAGGGTCCTGAAGGTCTCTAGAGTGCTCTGGGGGTAGTGTGAAAAGTCCCGGGGAGTTATAGAAGGGTCGTGGGCCCTTTGGATGGTCCTCGGGTTTTCTGGAATTGCCTGTGGGCCTTTCAAAGGGTCCTGGATGTCTCTAGAAGGGTGTGGGGGGCTTTAGAATGGTTCTGGAGGGCTCTAGAAGGGTCTTGGCATCTTTAGAAGGGTCCTGTCTGTGTCTAGAATGGTCTGGGGGACTTTAGAAGAGTCCCGTAAGTTCAAGAAGGGTCTGGGGACTCTAACCCTAGCCCCAATACCTAATCCTAACCCGAAACCTAAACTTAACCTTAATCTTAAGCCTAACCATAACAGTTATTCTAAGACCTATCTCTAAACATAACCATAACCCTTAGCCTTCCCAAAACCCTAACACAAGCCCAACCCTAACCCTAACCCTAACCCTAACCCTAACCCTAACCCTAGCACCTAAACCAACCCTAGCCCTAATCTTAACCACAAAGCTAACCCTAACGTAAATGCCAGGGTCCTGGGGGTCTCTAGAAAGCTCAGGGGGTCTTTAGAATGGTCCTGAGGCTGTCTAGAATTCTCTGGGTGCAATTTGAAGACTCCTGGGCTTTTTTAGAATGCTCTGGGGGCATTTAGATTCTCCTGGAGGTCTCTGGAATGGCCCGGGGCCCTTTACAATGGTCCTGGGTGTCTCTAGAAGGGTCTGGGGGCCTTTAGAAGGTCTCTGGGGCACGCTAGAAGGGTCTTGGCATCTCTAGAAGGGTCCTGAGTGTCTCTAGAATGCTCTGTGGATAGTTTGAAGAGTCCCGGGGTGCTCTAGAAGGGTCGTAGTTTTTTAGGATGGTCCTGGGGTTCTCTGGAATGGCCTGTGGGCCTTTCAAAGGGTCCTGGGTGTCTCTAGAAGGGTGTGAGGAGCTTTAGAAAGGTTCTGGAGGGCTCGAGAAGTGTCTTGGCATCTTTACAAGGGTCCTGGCTGTGTCTAGAATGGTCTGGGGGCCTTTAGAAGAGTCCTGTGGGCTCGAGTAGGGTCTGAAGACCCTAACCCTAGCCCCAATACCTAACCTTAACCCGAAACCTAAACTTAACCCTAATCTTAAGCCTAATCCTAACACTAACTCTAACACCCAGCCCTAAACATAACCATAACCCTTAGCCTTCCCAAAACCCTAACACAAGCCCAACCCTAACCCTAACCCTAACCCTAACCCTAACCCTAGCACCTAAACCAACCCTAGCCCTAATCTTAACCACAAAGCTAACCCTAACGTAAATGCCAGGGTCCTGGGGGTCTCTAGAAAGCTCAGGGGGTCTTTAGAATGGTCCTGAGGCTGTCTAGAATTCTCTGGGTGCAATTTGAAGACTCCTGGGCTTTTTTAGAATGCTCTGGGGGCATTTAGATTCTCCTGGAGGTCTCTGGAATGGCCCGGGGCCCTTTACAATGGTCCTGGGTGTCTCTAGAAGGGTCTGGGGGCCTTTAGAAGGGCTCTGGGGCACTCTAGAAGGGTCTTGGCATCTCTAGAAGGGTCCTGAGTGTCTCTAGAATGCTCTGTGGATAGTTTGAAGAGTCCCGGGGTGCTCTAGAAGGGTCGTAGTTTTTTAGGATGGTCCTGGGGTTCTCTGGAATGGCCTGTGGGCCTTTCAAAGGGTCCTGGGTGTCTCTAGAAGGGTGTGAGGAGCTTTAGAAAGGTTCTGGAGGGCTCTAGAATGGTCTTGGCATCTTTATAAGGGTCCTGGCTGTGTCTAGAATGATCTGGGGGCCTTTAGAAGAGTCCTGTGGGCACGAGAAGGGTCTGGGGACCCTCAACCTAGCCCCAATACCTAATCTTAACCCGAAACCTAAACTTAACCCTAATCTTAGGCCTAACTCTTACACTTACTCTAAGACCAAGCCCTATACATAACCATAAACCTTAGCCTTCCCAAAACCCTTACACAAGCGTAACCCTAACCCTAACCCTAACCCTAACCCTAACCCTAACCCTAACCCTAACCTTAGAACCTAAACCAACCGTAGCCCTAATCTTAACCACAAAGCTAACCCTAACGTAAATGCCTGGGTCCTGGGGGTCTCTAGAACGGTCAGGGGGTCTTTAGAATGGTCGTGAGGCTGTCTAGAATTCTCTGGGTGCAATTTGAAGAGTCCTGGGTTTCTCTAGAAGGCTCTGGGGGCCTTTAGATGGTCCTGGGGGTCTCTGGTATGGCCCGGGTCCCTTTACAATGGACCTTGGTGTCTCTGGAATGGTCTGGGGACCTTTAGAAGCGTTCTGGGGCGCTCTGGCAGAGTCTTGGCATCTTTAGAACGGTCCTGAGTGTATCTAGAATGCTCTGGGGGCAATTTGAAGAGTCCCAGGGTGCACTAGAAGGGTCGTGGGGCCTTTGGATGGTCCCAGGGTTCTCTGGAACGGCTTGTGGGCCTTTCAAAGGGTCCAGGGTGTATCTAGAAGGGGGGGGGGGCTATAGAATGGTTCTGGAGGGCTCTAGAAGGGTCTTGGCATCTTTAGAAGGGTCCTGGCTGTGTCTAGAATGGTGTGGGGGCCTTTAGAAGAGTCCTGTGGGTTCGAGAAGGTTCAGGGGACCCTAACCCTAACCCGAACACCTAAACCTATACCGAAACCTAAACTTAACCATTATCTTAAGCCTAACCCTAACAGTTATACTAAGACCAAGCCCTAAACATAACCATAACACTTAGCTTTCCCAAAACCCTAACACAAGCCCAACCCTAACCTTAACCCTAACCCTAACACTAACCCTAGCACCTAAACCAACTTTAGCCCTAATCTTAACCACAAAGCTAACCCTAACGTAAATGCCAGGGTCCTGGGGGTCTCTAGAAAGGTCAGGGAGTCTTTAGAATGGCCCTGAGGCTGTCTGGAATACTCTGGGTGCAATTTGAAGAGTCCTGGGGTTCTCTAGAAGGCTCTGGGAGCCTTTAGATGGTCCTTGGGTTCTCTGGAATGGCCCCGATCTTTTTAGAATGGACCTGGGTGTCTCTAGAAGGGTCTGGGGGCGTTTAGAAGGGCTCTGGGGCGCTCTAGCAGGTTCTTGGCATCTTTAGAAGGGTCCAGAGGGTCTCTAGAATACTTTGGGGGCAGTTTGAAGAGTCCCGGGTTGCTCTAGAAAGGTCGTGGTGCCTTTCTATGTTCCTGGGGTTCTATAGAATGGCCTGTGGGCCTTTCAAAAGGTCCTGGGTGTCACTAGAAGGGTGTGGGGGGCGTAATACAGGCTCTTGAGGGCTCTAGAAGGGTCTTGGCATCTTTAGAAGGGTCCTGGCTGTGTCTAGAATGGTCTGCGGGCCTTTAGAAGAGTCCTGTGGGCTCGAGAAGGGTCTGGGGACCTTAATCCTAGCCCCAATACCTAACCCTAACCCGAAACCTAAACTTAACCCTAATCTTAAGCCTAACCCTAACACAAACTCTAAAACCCAGCCCTAAACATAACCATAACCCTTAGCCTTCAAAAAACCCTAACACAAGCCCAACCCTAACCCTAACACTAACCCTAACCCTAGCACCTAAACCAACCCTAGCCCTAATCTTAACCACAAAGCTAACCCTAACGTAAATGCCAGGGTCCTGGGGGTCTCTAGAAAGGTCAGGGAGTCTTTAGAATGGCCCTGAGGCTGTCTGGAATACTCTGGGTGCAATTTGAAGAGTCCTGGGGTTCTCTAGAAGGCTCTGGGAGCCTTTAGATGGTCCTTGGGTTCTCTGGAATGGCCCCGATCTTTTTAGAATGGACCTGGGTGTCTCTAGAAGGGTCTGGGGGCGTTTAGAAGGGCTCTGGGGCGCTCTAGCAGGTTCTTGGCATCTTTAGAAGGGTCCAGAGGGTCTCTAGAATACTTTGGGGGCAGTTTGAAGAGTCCCGGGTTGCTCTAGAAAGGTCGTGGTGCCTTTCTATGTTCCTGGGGTTCTATAGAATGGCCTGTGGGCCTTTCAAAAGGTCCTGGGTGTCACTAGAAGGGTGTGGGGGGCGTAATACAGGCTCTTGAGGGCTCTAGAAGGGTCTTGGCATCTTTAGAAGGGTCCTGGCTGTGTCTAGAATGGTCTGCGGGCCTTTAGAAGAGTCCTGTGGGCTCGAGAAGGGTCTGGGGACCTTAATCCTAGCCCCAATACCTAACCCTAACCCGAAACCTAAACTTAACCCTAATCTTAAGCCTAACCCTAACACAAACTCTAAAACCCAGCCCTAAACATAACCATAACCCTTAGCCTTCAAAAAACCCTAACACAAGCCCAACCCTAACCCTAACCCTAACCCTAACCCTAGCACCTAAACCAACCCTAGCCCTAATCTTAACCACAAAGCTAACCCTAACATAAATTCCAGGGTCCTGGAGGTCTTTAGAATGGTCAGGAGGTCTTTAGAATGGTCCTGAGGCTGTCTAGAATTCTGTGGGGGCAATTTGAAGAGTCCTGGGGTTTTCTAGAAGGCTCTGGGGGTCTTTAGATAGTCCTGGGGGTCTCTGGAATGGCCTGGGGAGCTTTACAATGGACCTGGGTGCCTCTAGAAGGGTCTGGGGGCCTTTAGAAGGGCTCTAGGGTGCTCTAGAATGGTTTTGGAATCTTTAGAAGGGTCCTGAGTGTCTCTAGAATGCTCTGGGGGCAGTTTGAAAATTCCCAGTTGCTCTAGAAGGGTTGTGGGGCATTTGGATGGTCCTGGGGTTCTCTGGAATAGCCTGTGGGCCTTTCAAACGGTCCTGGGTGTCTCTAGAAGGGTGTGGGGGGCTTTAGAATGGTTCTGGAGGGCTCTAGAAGGGTCTTGGCATCTTTAGAAGGGTCCTGGCTGTGTCTAGAATGGTAGGGGGCCTTTAGAAGAGTCCTGTGGGCTCGAGAATGGTTTGGGGACCCTAACCCTAGCCCCACTACCTAACCCTAACCCGAAACCTAAACTTAACCCTAATCTTAAGCCTAACCCTAACATTAACTCTAACACCCAGTCCTAAACATAACCATAACCCTTAGCCTTCCCAAAACACTAACACAAGCCCAACCCTAACCCTAACCCTAACCCTAGTACCTAAACCAACCCTAGCCCTAATCTTAACCACAAAGCTAACCCTATTGTAAATGCAAGTGTCGTGGGGGTCTCTAGAAAGGTCAGGGGGTCTTTAGAATGGTCCTGAGGCTGTCTAGAATTCTCTGGGTGCAATTTGAAGAGTCCTGGGGTTCTCTAGAATGGTCTGGGGGCTTTTAGATGGTCCTGGGGTTCTCTGGAATGGCCTGTGGGCCTTTCAAAAACTCCTGGGTGTCTCTAGAAGGGTGTGGGGGGCTTTAGAATGGTTCTGGAGGGCTCTAGAAGGGTCTTGGCATCTTTAGAAGGGTCCTGGCTGTGTCTAGAATAGTCTGGGGGCCTTTAGAAGAGTCCTGTGGGCTCGAGAAGGGTCTGGGGACCCTAACCCTAACTTGAATAATTAACCCTAACCTGAAACCTAAACTTAACCCTAATATTAAATCTAACCCTAACACTAACTCTAACACACAGCCCTAAACATAACCATAAACCTTAGCCTTCCCAAAACCCTAACACAAGCCCAACCCTAACCCTAACCCTAACCCTAGCACCTAAACCAACTTTAGCCCTAATCTTAAGCACAAACCTAACCCTAACGTAAATGCCAGGGTCCTGGGGGTCTCTAGAAAGGTCAGAGTGTCTTTAGAATGGACCTGAGGCTATCTAGAATTCTCTGGGGTAATTTGAAGAGTCCTGGGGTTCTCTATAAGACTCTGGGGACCTTTAGATTGTCCTGGGGGTCTCTGGAATGGCCCGGGGCCCTTTACAATGGACCTGGGTGTCTCTAGAAAGGTCTCAGGGCCTTTAGAAGGGCTCTGGGGCGCTCTAGCAGGGTCTTGGCATCTTTAGAAGGGTCCTGAAGGTCTCTAGAGTGCTCTGGGGGCAGTGTGAAAAGTCCCGGGGAGTTATAGAAGGGTCGTGGGCCCTTTGGATGGTCCTCGGGTTTTCTGGAATTGCCTGTGGGCCTTTCAAAGGGTCCTGGATGTCTCTAGAAGGGTGTGGAGGGCTTTAGAATGGTTCTGGAGGGCTCTAGAAGGGTCTTGGCATCTTTAGAAGGGTCCTGTCTGTGTCTAGAATGGTCTGGGGGACTTTAGAAGAGTCCCGTAAGTTCAAGAAGGGTCTGGGGACTCTAACCCTAGCCCCAATACCTAATCCTAACCCGAAACCTAAACTTAACCTTAATCTTAAGCCTAACCATAACAGTTATTCTAAGACCTATCTCTAAACATAACCATAACCCTTAACCTTCCCAAAACCCTAACACAGGCCCAACCCTAACCCTAACCCTAACCCTAACCCTAACCCTAACCCTAACCCTAGCACCTAAACCAAACCTAGCCCTAATCTTAACCACAAAGCTAACCCTAACGTAAATGCCAGGGTCCTGGGGGTCTCTAGAACGGTCAGGGGGTCTTTAGAATGGTCCTTAGGCTGTCTAGAATTCTCTGGGGTCAATTTGAAGAGTCCTGGGGTTCTCTAGAAGGCTCTGGGGGCCTTTAGATGGTCCTGAGGTTCTCTGGAATTGCCCGGGGCCCTTTAGAATGGACCTGGGTGTCTCTAGAAGGGTGTGGGGGCCTTTAGAAGGGCTCTGGGGCTCTCTAGAAGGGTCTTGGAATCTTTAGAAGGGTCCTGAAGGTCTCTAGAATGCTCTGGGGGCAGTTTTAAGAATCCCGGGGTTCTCTAGAAGGGTCGTGGTGCATTTGGATGGTCCTGGAATCTCTGTATTGGCCTCTTGGCCTTTAAAAAGGTCCTGGGTGTCTCCAGAAGGGTGTGGGGGACTTTAGAATGGTTCTGGAGGGCTCTAGAAGGGTCTTGGCATCTTTACAGGGTTCCTGACTGTGTCTAGAATGGTGTGGGGGCCTTTAGAAGAGTCCTGTGGTCTCGAGAAGGGTCTGGGGACCCTAACCCTAGCCCGAATACCAAACCCTACATTGAAACCTAAACTTAACCCTAATCTTAAGCCTAACCCTAACTCTAAATCTAACACCCAGTCCTAAACATAACCATAACCCCTAGCCTTCCCAAAACCCTAACACAAGCCCAATCCTAACCCTAACCCTAACCCTAGCACCTAAACCAACCCTAGCCCTAATATTATCCACAAAGCTAACCGTAACATAAATGCCTGGGTCCTGAGGGTCTCTAGAATGCTCTGGGGGCAATTTTAAGAGTCCCAGGGTTCTCTAGAAGGGTCGTGGGGCCTTTGGATGGTCCTGGGGTTCTCTTAAATGGCCTGTGGGCCTTTCAAAGGGTCTTGGGTGTCTCTAGAAGAGTGTAGGGGGCTTTAGAATGGTTCTGGAGGG
Organism: Coccyzus lansbergi; assembly: GCA_033558105.1. Lineage (NCBI taxonomy): Eukaryota > Metazoa > Chordata > Aves > Cuculiformes > Coccyzidae > Coccyzus > Coccyzus lansbergi. The sequence goes on along the minus strand of JAUMJK010000745.1, from coordinate 84,439 downwards.
CTCGAGAATAGTCTTGGCATCTTTAGAAAAGTCCTGGCTGTGTCTAGAATGGTCTGGGGGCCTTTAGGAGAGTCCTGTGGGCTCGAGAAGGGTCTGGGGACCCGAACCCTAGCCCCAATACCTAACCTTAACCCTAAACCTAAACTTAACCCTAATCTTAAACCTAACCGTAACACTAACTCTAACACCCAGCCCTAAACATAACCATAACCCTTAGCCTTCCAAAAACCCTAAGACAAACGCAACACTAACCCTAACCCTAATACTAACCCTAGCACCTAAACCAACCCTAGCCCTAATCTTAACCACAAAGCTAACCCTAACATAAATGCCAGGGTCCTTAGGGTCTCTAGAAAGGTCAGGGGGTCTTTAGAATGGTCCTGAGGCTATCTAGAATTCTCTGGGTTCAATTTGAAGAGTCCTGGGTTTCTCTAGAAGGCTCTGGGGGCCTTTAGATGGTCCTGGAGGTCTCTGGAATGGCCCGGGGCCCTTTACAATGGACCTGGGTGTCTCTAGAAGGGTCTGGGGGCCTTTAGAAGGGCTCTGGGGCAATCTGGAATGGTCTTGGCATCTTTAGAAGGGTCCTGAGGGTCTCTAGAATGCTCTGGGGGCAGTTTGAAGAGTCCCGGGGTGCTCTAGAAGGTTCGTAGGTTTTTTGGATGGTCCTGGGGTTCTCTGGAATGGCCTGTGGGCTTTTCAAAAGGTCCTGGGTGTCTCTAGAACGGTTTGGGGAGCTTTAGAATGGTTCTGGAGGGCTCTAGAAGGGTCTTGGCATCTTTAGAAGGGTCCTGGCTGTGTCTAGAATGGTGTGAGGTCCTTTAGAAGAGTCCTGTGGGCTCGAGAAGGGTCTGGGGACCCTAAACCTAGCCCCAATACCTAATCCTAACACGAAACGTAAACTTAACCCTAAGCTTAAGCCTAACCCTAACAATTACTCTAAGACCAATCCCTAAACATAACCATAACCCTTAGCCTTCCCAAAACCCTAACACAAGCCTAACCCTAACCCTAACTCTAACCCTAGCACCTAAACCAACCCTAGCCCTAATCTTAACGACAAAGTTAACCCTAACATAAATTCCAGGGTCCTGGGCGTCTCTAGAAATGTCAGCGGGTATTTAGACTGGTCCTGAGGCTGTCTTAAATTCTCTGGGGGCAATTTGAAGAGTCTTTGGGTTCTCTAGAAGGCCCTGGGGGCCATTAGATTGTCCTGGAGGTCTCTGGAATGGCCCAGGGCCCTTTAGAATGGACCTGGGTGTCTCTAGAAGGGTGTGGGGGGCTTTAGACTGGTTCTGGATGGCTCTAGAAGGGTCTTGGCATCTTTAGAAGGGTCCTGGCTGTGTCTAGAATGGTGTGGAGGCCTTTAGAAGAGTCCTGTGGGCTCTAGAATTGTATGGGGACCCTAATCCTAGAATGAAAGCTAAAATTACAGGTAATCTTAAGTATAACCCTAACACTAACTCTAACACCCAGCCCTAAACATAACCATAACCCTTAGCCTTCCCAAAACCCAAACAACAAGCCCAACCCTACCCCTAACCCTAGCACCTAAACTAAACCTAGTCCTAATCTTAACCACAAAGCTAACCCTAACGTAAATGCCAGGGTCCTGGGTTCCTCTAGAAAGGTCAGGGGGTCTTTAGAATGGTCCTGAGGCTGTCTAGAATTCTCTGGGAGCAATTTGAAGAGCCCTGGGGTTCTCTAGAAGGCTCTGGGGTCCTTTAGATTGTCCTGGTTTTCCCTGGAACGGCCCGGGGCCCCTTAGAATGGACCTGGGTGTCTCTAGAAGGGTCTGGGTGCCTTTATAAGGGCTCTGGGGCGCTAAAGCAGGGTTTTGGCATCTTTAGAAGGGTCCTGAGGGTCTGTAGAATGCTCTGAGGGCAGTTTGAAGAGTCCCAGGGTGCTCTAGAAGAGTCGTGGCGCCTTTGGATGGTCCTGGGGTTCTCTGGAATGGCCTGTGGGCCTTTCAAAGGGTCCTGGGTGTCTCTAGAAGGGTGTGGGGGGCCTTAGAATAATTCTGGAGGTCTCTAGAAGTGTCCTGGCATCTTTAGAAGGGTCTTGGTTTTGTCTAGAAAGGTCTGGGGGCCTTTAGAAGAGTCCTGTGGGCTCGAGAATGGTCTGGGTACCCTAACGCTAACCCCAATACCTAACCCTAAACCGGAACCTAAACTTAACCCTAATCTTAAGCCTAAGTCTAACCCTAACACTAAACCTAACACCCAGCCCTAAACATAACCATAACCCTTAGCCTTCCCAAAACCCTAGCACAAGCCCAACACTAACACTAACCCTAACCCTAGCTCGTAAACCAACCCTAGCCCTAATCTTAACCACAAAGCTAACCCTAATGTAAATGTCAGGGTCCTGGGGTTCTCTAGAAGGCTCTGCTTGCCTTTAGATGGTCCTGGGGTTCTCTGGAATGGCCCGGGGCCCTTTAGAATGGACCTGGGTGTCTCTAGAACGGTCTGGGGGCCTTTAGGAGGGTTCTGGGGTGCTCTAAAAGGGTCTTGGCATGTTTAGAAGGGTCCTGAGGGTCTCTAGAATGCTCTGGGTGCAGTTTGAAGAGTCCCGGGGTGCTCTAGAAGGGTTGTGGGGCCTTTGGATGGTCCTGGGGTTCTCTGGAATGGCCTGTGGGCCTTTCAAAGGTTCCCGGGTGTCTCTAGAAGGGGGTGGGGGGCTTTAGAATGGTTCTGGAGGACTCTAGAAGGGTCTTGGCATCTTTAGAAGGGTCCTGGCTGTGTCTAGAATGATCTGGGGGCCTTTAGAAGAATCCTGCAGGCTCCAGAAGGGTCTAGGGACCCTAACCCTAGCCCGAATACCTAACCCTAACCCGAAACCTAAACTTAACACTAATTTTAAGCCTAACCCTAACACCCAGCCCTAAACATAACCATAACCCTTAGCCTTCCAGATACCTGTGGGCTCTAGAACGGTCTGGGGTCCCTAAACCTAACCCTAGCCCGAATATTAACCCTAACCCTAAACCTTATCAAAACCCTAACACATGCCCAACCCTAACCCTAACCATAACCCTAACCCAAGTACCTAAACCAACCCTAGCCCTAACCTTAACCATAAAGCTAACCCTAACATAAATGCCAGGGTCCTGGGGGTCTCTAGAAAGGTCAGAGGGTCTTTAGAATGGTCCTGAGGGTCTCTAGAATTTCTGGGGGAATTTCGAAGAGTCCCGGGGTTCTTGGGAATGACCTGTGGGCATTTCAAAAGGCCCTGGGTGTGTCTAGAAGGGTCTGGTGGCCTTTCGAAGAGTCCTGTGGGCTCTAGAAGAGTCTGGGGACCCGAACCCTAACCCAAATACCTAACCCTAAACCTAAACCTAAACTTAACCCTAATCTTAAGCCTAACCCGAACACTAACTCTAACTAACACCCCGCCCTAAACATAACCATAACCCTTAGCCTTCCCAAAACCCTAACACAAGCCCAACCCAGACCCTTACCCTAATGTTATCACCTATACCAACCCTAGCCCTAATCTTAACCACAAAGCTAACCCTAACGTAAATGCCAGGGTCCTGGGGGTCTCTAGAAAGGTCAGGGGGTCTTTAGAATGGTCCTGAGGCTGTCTAGAATTCTCTGGGGGCAATTAGAAGAGTCCTGGGTTTCTCTAGAAGGCTCTGGGGGCCTTTAGATGGTCCTGGAGGTCTCTGGAATGGCCCGGGGCCCTTTAGAATGTACCTGGGTGTTTCAAGATGGGTCTGGGCGCCTTTATAATGGCTCTGGGGTGCTCTGGAATGGTTGTGGCACCTTTAGAAGGGTCCTGAGGGTCTCTAGAATGCTCTGGGGGCAGTTTGAAGAGTCCCGGGGTGCTCTGGAAAGGTCGTGGGGCCTTTGGGTGGTCCTGTGCAATTTTCCTGTGCAATATCCGGGCAATATCCCCGCAATATATCTGCGCATTATCCACGCATAATCCACGAAATATCCCCACGCAATATCCGTGCAATATTCCTGCTCAAAGTCCTTTCTTTGCCTTGCCTTGCCTTGCCTAGCCTAGCCTTGCCTAGGCTAGTCCTGGGGTTCTCTGGAGTGGACTGCAGACCTTTCAAAGGGTCCTGGGTGTCTCAATAAGTGTCTGGGGTGCTTTAGAATGGTTCTGGAGGCTCTAGAAGGGTCTTGGCATATTTAGAAGGGTCCTGGGTGTGTGTAGAATTGTCTGGGGGACTTTAGAAGATTCCTGTGGGCTCTAGAAGGGTCTGGGGACCCTTACCCTAGCCCAAAAACCTAACCTTAACCCTAAACCTAAACTTAACCCTAATCTTAAGCCTAACCCTAACACTAACTCTAACACAAATCCCTATACATAACTATAACCCTTACCCTTCCCAAAACCCTAACACAATCCCAACCATAACCCTAACCCCAGCACCTAAACAAACCCTAACCCTAATCTTAACCACAAAGCTAACCCTAACGTAAATGCCAGGGTCCTGGGGGTCTCTAGAAATGTCACGGGGTCTTTTGAATTGTCCTGAGGGTGTCAAGACATATCTGGGGGCATTTTGAAGAGTCCTGGTGTTCTCTAGAAGGGTCTGGGTGCCTTTAGATGGTCCTGGGGGGCTCTGGAAAGGCCCAGGGTCCTTTAGAATAGACCTGGGTATCTCTAGAAGGGTCTGGGGGCCTTTAGAAGGGCTCTGGGTGGCGCTAAAAGGGTCCTTTCATCTTTAGAAGGGTCCTGGGTGTGTCTAGAATGGTCTGGGGGCCTTTAGAAGAGACCTGTGGGCTCGAGAAGGGTCTGGAGAACCTAACCTTAACCCTAGCCCGAATATTAACCCTAACCCTAAACCTAAACTTAACACTAATCTTAAGACTACCCCTAAGACTAACTCTAACACAAACCCCTAAACATAACCATAACCCTTACCCTTACAAAAACCCTAACACAACCCCAACCCTTATCCTTACCCTAACCCTAGCAAGTAAACAAACCCTAGCCCTAATCTTAACCACAAAGCTAACCCTAACATAAATGCCAGGGTCCTGGGGGTGTCTAGAAAGGTCAGGTGGTCTTTAGAATTGTCCTAAGGGTCTCTAGAATTCTCTGGGGGCATTTTGAAGAGTCCTGGGATTCTCTAGAAGGGTCTAGGTGCCTTATTGATGGTCCTGGTGGGTCTCTGGAATGGCCCGGGTTCCTTTAGAATGGACCTGGGTGTCTCTAGAAGGGCTTGGGGGCCTTTAGAAGGGTCTTGGCATGTTTAGAGGGGTCCTGGGTGTGTCTAGAAAGGTCTGGGGACCTTTAGAAGAGTCCTGTGGCCTGGCCTTGCTCTTCCTTCCCCTGCCCTGCCCTGCCTTGCCTTGCCTTGCCTTACCTTGCCTTGCCCTTCCTTGCCTTGCCTTCGCATTATCCCCGTGCAATATCCACGCAATATCCCTGCATAATCCGCGCAATATCCCCACGCAATATCCAAACAATATTCCCGTGCAATATCTCAGTGCAATATCTGAGCATAATCTGCGCACTATTCCCGCAAATAATCCGCACAATATCCGTGCGATATTCCTGCGTATAATCCACGCAATATCCACTGAAAATCCACGCAATATACAGCGCATTATCCGTGCAATATACCACACAATATCCTCGCATAATCTTCACAATATCCGCGCAGTATCCACACAATATCCCTGCGTAATATCTGCGCGTTATGTGCGCAATATCCACCATAATCCACGCAATATTCCCGCGCAATATCCGCGCATAGTCCGATCATATTCTGAGCATAATCCTAGCAATTTTGGCGTAATATCCCCGCGCAATCTCCCCGCATAATCCGAGCAAATTCCGCGCAATATCCCCGCCCAATATACCCGCAATATCCCCACGCAATATCCGCGCAATATCCTTGTGCTATATCCGCGCATTGTCCCCAGCAGTATCCGCGCTATATCCCCGCGCATTTTCTGCGTAATATCCCCGTTCAGTACTCGTGCATAATCCACGCAGTTTCCGAGCAATATTTCACGCATTATCGGCTCAATATACAGCGCAATATCTATGTATAATCTGCACAATATCCGCACAATATCAGCGCCATATACACGCATATTCCGAGCATTATTGTTGCAATATCCCCGGGCAATATCCGCGCATTATCCCCGCATAATCCTAGCATAATATGCGCAATATCCCCGGATATTCCACACAATATCCCCCCTCAATATCCCCGCGCAATATCCGATCTATATTCCTGCGAAATATCCCCGCACAATATCCACGCAATATCCGCGCATAATCCACACAATATACCATGCATTATCCGTGCGTAATCTGCACAATATCCACGCAATATCCCCACGCAATATCCTTGCAGATAATCCGAGCATCATTTGAGCATAATCAGGGCAATATCCGTGCAGTTTCTGCGCAATTTCCCCACGCAATATTCCTGCTCAAAATCCTTGCCTTGCCTTGCCTTGCCTAGCCTTGCCTAGCTTTGCCTAGCCTAGTTCTGGGGTTCTCTGGAATGGCCTGTAGGCCTTTCAAAGGGTCCTGGGTGTCTCTAGAAGGGTGTTGGGGGGCTGTAGAATGGTTCTGGAGAGCTCTATAAGGATCTTGGTTTCTTTAGAAGGGTCCTGAGTGTGTCTAGAATGATCTGGGGGCCTTTAGAAGATACCTGTGGGCTCTAGAACGGTCTGGGGTCCCTAAACCTAACCCTAGCCCGAATATTAACCCTAACCCTAAACCTTATCAAAACCCTAACACATGCCCAACCCTAACCCTAACCATAACCCTAACCCAAGTACCTAAACCAACCCTAGCCCTAACCTTAACCATAAAGCTAACCCTAACATAAATGCCAGGGTCCTGGGGGTCTCTAGAAAGGTCAGAGGGTCTTTAGAATGGTCCTGAGGGTCTCTAGAATTTCTGGGGGAATTTCGAAGAGTCCCGGGGTTCTTGGGAATGACCTGTGGGCATTTCAAAAGGCCCTGGGTGTGTCTAGAAGGGTCTGGTGGCCTTTCGAAGAGTCCTGTGGGCTCTAGAAGAGTCTGGGGACCCGAACCCTAACCCAAATACCTAACCCTAAACCTAAACCTAAACTTAACCCTAATCTTAAGCCTAACCCGAACACTAACTCTAACACAAACCCCTAAACATAAACATTACCCTTACCCTTACAAAAACCCTAAGACAACCACAACCCTAACCCTAACCCTAGCAGCTAAACAAACCGTAGCCCTAATCTTAACCACAAACTAACCCTAACGTAAATGCCAGGGTCCTGGGGGTCTCTAGAAAGGTCAGAGGGTCTTTAGAATGCTCCGGAGGGTCTCTAGAATTCTCTGGGGGCATTTTGAAGAGTCCTGGGATTCTCTAGAAGAGTCTGGATGCCTTATTGATGGTCCTGGGGGGTCTCTGGAATGGACCGGGTTCCTTTAGAAGGGACCTGGGTGTCTCTAGAAGTGTCTGGGGGCCTTTAGAAGGATCTTGGCATATTTAGAGGGGTCCTGTGTGTGTCTAGAATGGTCTGAGACCTTTAGAAGAGTCCTGTGACCTGACCTTTCTCTGCCTTGCCCTGCCCTGCCCTGCCCTGCCTTGTCCTGCGTTGCCCTGCCTTGCCTTGCCTTCGCATTATCCCCGTGCAATATCCACGCAATATCCCTGCATAATCTGAGCAATATCCCCGTGCAATATCCGAACAATATTCCCGTGCAATATCCCCGCGCAGTATCTGCGCATTATCTGCTCATTATTCCTGCGCATAATCCACACAATATCCACGCATAATCCACGCAGTATACCGTGAATTATCCGTGCATTGTCCGCACAATATACTGTGCAATATCCGCATATAATCTGCACAGTATCCGCGTAATATCCCCGTGCAATATTCGTGCGGATAATCTGCGCATAATCTTCACATTATCGCCGCGCAATATCCCTGCACACTGTTCACGCAGTATCTCCGCATAATCTGCGCGATATCCCCGCGCAATATCTGCACATAATCCGCGCATAATCTGCGCATTATTCCCGAGCATAATCCGCACAATATCCGCCAGATATTCCCGCGTGTAATATTCGCAATAACGGCTTCTAATCCGCGCAATATACCACGCATTATCTGCGCATTATCCGCGCAATATACCACGCAATATCCGAGCATAATCTACACAATATCCGTGCAATTTCCCCGAGCAATATCTAGGCAATATCCGCGCAATATATCCGGGCAATATATCCGTGCATTATCTGCGCAATATCCGCGGAATATTTCCGTGCAAAATCTGCGCAATATCCGCGCATAATCCGCTGTATATCCCCGAACATTATCCCCACATAATCCTAGCATAATATGCGCAATATCCCCAGATATTCCACGCAATATTCCCGTGCAATATCCGCGCATAATCCCCGCACATAATCCCCGCGCAATATCCACGAGGATCATCCGTGCATTATCTGCGCATTATCACCGCGTAATATCCCCGCTCAATATCCCCGTATAATCCGCGCTATATAACCGCCCAATATGCGCGCATCATCCACGCAATATCTGCGTACAATCTGCTCAATATACGAGCGCATAATCCACACAATATCCACTCGATATTCCCACGAATATTCTGCGCAATACCAGCGCATAATCCGCTCAATATACCGTGCATTATCCGTGCGTAATCTGCACAATATCTACAAAATATCCCCGTGCAATATCCGTGTGGATAATCCGCGCATTATGCTAGCACAATCCGTGCAATATCCACGCAGCTTCCGTGCAATTTCCCCGTGCAATATCCGGGTAATATCCGTGCAATATATACACACAATATATCCGCACATTATCGATGAAAAATCTGCGAAATATCACCGGCAATATTCCTGCTCAAAATCCTTGCCTTGCCTTGACTAGCCTTGCCTAGCTTTGCCTAGACTTGGCTAGCGTAGTACTGGGGTTCTCTGGATTGGCCTGTAGGCTTTTCAAAGGGTTTTGGGTGTCTCTAGAAGGGTCTGGGGGGGCTTTAGAATGGTTCTGGAGGGCTCTAGAAGGGTCTTGGCATCTTTAGAAGGGTCCTGGTATGTCTAGAATGGTCTGGGGGCCTTTAGAAGAGTCCTGCGGACTCTAGAAGGGTCTGGGGACACTAACCCTAGCCCGAAAACCTAATCCTAACCCTAAACCTAAAGTTAACCCTAATCTTAAGCCTAACGTGAACACTAAGTCTAACACAAACCCCTAAACATAACCATAACCCTTAGCCTTCCCAAAACCCTAACACAAGCCCAACCCTAACCCTAACCCTGACCCTAGCACCTAAACAAACCCTAGCCCTAATCTTAACCACAATGCTAATCCTAACAAAAATTCCAGGGTCCTGGGGGTCTCTAGAAAGGTCAGGGGGGTTTTTAGAATTGTCCTGAGGGTCTCAAGAATGCTCTGGGGTCAATTTGAAGAGTAATGGAATTTTCTAGAAGGGTCTGGGGGCCTTTAGATGATCCTGGGGGTCTCTGGAATGGCCCGGGGTCCTTTAGAATGGACCTGGGTGTCTCTAGAGGGCTCTAGGGGCCTTTAGAAGGGCTCTGGGAGAGCTAGAAGGGTTCTGACATCTTTAGAAGGGTCTTGGCTGTGTCTAGAACGGTCTGGGGTCCTTTAGAAGAGTCCTGTGGGCTCTAGAAGGGTCTGGGGACCCTAACCGTAGCAGAAAAATCAAACCTTAACACTAAACCTAAACTTCACCCTAATCTTAAGCCTTAAACGTACCACTAACTCTAACACAAAGCCCTAAACATAAACATAACCCTTACCCTTAAAAAAACCCCAACACAACCCCAACACAAACCCTAACATTTGCAACTAAACGAACCCTAGCCCTAATCTTAACCACAAAGCTAAACCTAATGTAAATGCCAGGGTCCTTGGGGGGTCTCTAGAAAGGTCAGGGGGTCTTTAGAATAGTCCTGAGGGTCTCTAGAATTCTCTGCTGGCAATTTGAAGAGTCCTGGGGTTCTCTAGAAGGGTCTGAGGGAAGTTAGACGGTCCTGGGGGTCTCTGGAATGGCCCAGGCTCCTTCAGAATGGACCTGGGTTTCTCTAGAAGGGTCTGGGGGCCTTTAGAAGGACTCAGGGGGCTCTAGAATGGTCTTTGAATCTTTAGAAAGGGTCCTGAGGGTCTCTAGAATGCTCTGGGGGCAGTTTGAAGAGTCCCGGGGTGCTCTAGAAGCGTCTGGGTGTCTTTGGATGGTCGTGGGGAATGGTGTCTCTGGAATGGTCTGTGGGCCTTTCAAAAGGATCTGGGTGTATCTAGAAGGGTCTGGGGGTATTTAGAATGGTTCTGGAGGGCTCTAGAAGGGTCTTGGCATCCTTAGAAGCGTCCTGGCTGTGTCTAGAATGGTCTGGGGGCCTTTAGAAGAGTCCTGGGGGTCTCTGGAAAGGCCCAGGGTCCTTTAGAATGGAACTGGCTATGTCTAGAAGGGACTGGGATGGCTTTAGAATGGTTCTGGAGGGTTCTAGGAGGGTCTTGGCATCTTTAGAAGGGTCCTGGGTGTTTCTAGAATGGTCTGGGGGCCTTTAGAAGAGTCCTGTGGGCTCTAGAAGATTCTGGGGACCCTAACCCTGACCCTAGTCCGAATACCTAACCCTAACCCTAAACCTAAACTTAACCCTAATCTTAAGTCTAACTCTAAAACTAACTCTAACACAAACCTCTAAAAATAATAATAACCCTTAGTCTTCCCACAACCCTAACACAATCCAAACCGTAACCCTAACCCAGGAAGCTAAACAAACCCTAGCCCTAATCTTAACCACAAAACTAACCCTAACGTAAATGCCAGGGTCCGGGGGGTCTCTAGAAAGGTCACGGGGTTTTTTGAATTGTCCTGAAGGTGTCTATACATCTCTGGGTTCAATTTGAAGAGTCCTGGTGTTCTCTAGAAGGGTCTGGGGGCCTTTAGATGGTCCTGGGAGTCTCTGGAAAGACCCAGAGTCCTTTAAAATGGACCTCGGTGTGTCTAGAAGAGTCTAGGGGCCTTTAGAAGGGCTCTGGGGGGTTCTAGAAGGGTCCTTGCATCTTTAGAAGGGTCCTGGGTGTGTCTAGAATAGTCTGGGGGCCTTTACAACAGACCTGTAGGCTCTAGAACGGTCTGGCGTCCCTAAACCTAACCCTAGCCCGAAAATTAACCCTAACCCAAAACCTAAATGCAACACCAATCTTAAGTCTAACCCTAAAACTAACTCTAACACAAACCCCTCAAAATAACCATTACCCTTACCCTTAGCAAAAACCTAACACAACCCCAACGCTAACCCTAACCCTAACCCTAGAACCTAAACCAACCCTAGCCGTAATCTTAACCATAAAGCTAACCCTAAAATAAATGCCAGGGTCCTGGGGGTCTCTAGAAAGCTCAGGGGGTCTTTAGAATGCACCTGAGGGTCTCTAGAATTCTCTGGGGGCATTTTGAAGAGTCCCGGAGTTCTCTAGAAACGTCTGGGGACATTGAGATGGTCCAGGGATTGTTGGGAATGACCTGTGGGCCTTCCAAAAGGTCCTGGGTGTGTCTAGAAGGTTACAGTGGCCTTTAGAAGAGTCCTGTGGGCCCTAGAAGGGTCTGGGGACCCTAACCCTTGCCCCAATACCTAACCCTAACCCGAAACCTAAACTTAACCCTAATCTTAAGCCTAACCCTAACACTAACCCTAACACCCAGCCCTAAACATAACCATAACTCTTAGCCTTCCCAAAAGCCTATCACAAGCCCAACCCTAACCCTAACCCTAACCCTAGCACCTAAACCAACCCTAGCCCTAATCTTAACCACAAAGCTAACCCTAACGTAAATGCCAGGGTCCTGGGGGTCTCTAGAAAGGTCAGGGGGTCTTTAGAATGGTCCTGAGGCTGTCTAGAATTCTCTGGGGGCAATTTGAAGAGTCCTGGGATTTTCTAGAAGGCTCTGGGGGCCTTTAGATGGTCCTGCGGTTCTCTGGAATGGCCCGGGGCCCTTTAGAATGGACCTGGGTGTCTCTAGAAGGGTCTGGGGACCTTTAGAAGGGCTCTGGGGAGCTCTAGCAGGGTCTTGGCATGTTTAGAAGGGTCCTGAGGGTCTCTAGAATGCTCTGGGGGCAGTTTGAAGAGTCCCGGGGTGCTCTGGAAGGGTCCTGGGGCCTTTGTATTTTCCTGGGGTTCTCTGGAATGGCCCCTGGGCCTTTCAAAGGGTCCTGGGTGTCTCTAGAAGGGTGTTGGGGGCTTTAGAATTGTTCTGGAGGGCTCTAGAAGGGTCTTGGCATCTTTACAGGGTCCTGGCTGTGTCTTGAATGGTGTGGGGGCCTTTAGAAGAGTCCTGTGGGCTCGAGAAGGGTCTGGGGACCCTAAACCTAACCTGAATACCTAACCCTAACCCGAAACCTAAACTTAACCCTAATCTTAAGCCTAACCCTAACACTAACTCTAACACCCATCCCTAAACATAACCATAACCCTTAGCCTTCCCAAAACCCTAAGACAAGCCCAACCCTAACCCTAACCCTAACCCTAGCACCTAAACCAACCTTAGCCCTAATCTTAACCACAAAACTAACCCTCATGTGAATGCAGGGTCCTGGGGGTCTCTAGAAATGTGAGGGGGTCTTTAGAATGGTCCTTAGGCTGTCTAGAATTCTCTCGGGGCATTTTGAAGAGTCCTGTGTTTCTCTAGAAGGGTCTGGGTTCCTTATTGATGGTCCGTGCGGGTCACTGGATTGGACCGGGTTCCATTAGAAGGGGCCTGGTTGTCTCTAGAAGGGCGTGGAGGCCTTTAGAAAGGTTCTGGCATCTTTAAAGGGGTCCTGCGTATGTCTAGAATGGTCTGCGAGCCTTTAGAAGAGTCCTGTGGCCTGGCCTTGCCCTGCCTTGCCCTGCCCTGCCCTGCCTTGCCCTGCCTTGCCTTCCATTATCCCCGCGCAATATCCACGCAATATCCCTGCATAATCCGCGCAATATGCCCGCGCAATATCCGAACAATAGTCCCGTGCAATATCCCCGCGCAACATCGATGCAGATAATCCGCACATAATCCACGCATTATCCCCGTGCAGTATCCCTACGCAATACCCATGCAATATCCCCGCATAATCTGCTCAATATCCCCGTGCAATATCCGCTCATAATCCGCACAATATCCACGCATAATCTGCGCATTATTCCCTCGCATAATCCTCACAATATCTGCTCGATATTCCCGCACAAAATCCGCACAATATACGCGTGCAATATCCGCGCATAATCCGAGCATAATCAGCCCATAGTCCGCTAAATATCCCCGCGCAATATTTGCACATTATCCCACGCACAATCCACGCAATATCCCCGCTTCATCTACCGCGCAATACCCGCGCAATATTTCGTGCATTATCCACGCATATACCCGTGCAATAGCTGCGCACTATCCCGCACAATATCCGCGCAATATCCCAGAGCAATATCCGTGCATAATCCGAGCATACTCCTAGCAAAATATGGGCAGTATACCCGCAAAATCCGTGCAATATCCGCGAAATATCCTCACTATATCCCCGCGCAATATCTGTGTGGATAATCCGCGTAATATCCGCGCATAATACGTGCATTATCCCCGTGCAATATCTCCGAGCAATCTCCACGCAATATCCTAGCGCAATATCCGCGCGAAATATCCCTGCGCAATATCCGCGCATAATCCATGCAATATCCACACTTAATCTGCGCATTATTCCCGTGCATAATCCGCACAATATCCACGTGATATTCCCGCATATAATCCACGCAATACCCGCTCATAATCCGCGCAATATACCTCGAATTATCCGCGCATTATCCGTGCATAATCTGCACAATATCCGAGCAATATCCTAACGCAATATCTGTGCGGATAATACGCGCATTATGCGAGCATAATCCGTGCAATATCCGTGCAGTTTCCGCGCAATTTTACAGCTCAATATCCGGGCAATATTCCTGCTCAAAATCCTTGCCTTGCCTTGCCTTACCTAGCCTTGTCTAGCCTTGCCTAGCCTAGTCCTGGGGTTCTCTGGAATGGTCTGTAGGCCTTTCAAAGGGTCCTGGGTGTCTCTAGAAGGGTCTGGGGGGGGGGGTTTTTAGAATGGTTCTAGTGGCTCTAGAAGGGTCTTGGCATCTTTAGAAGGGTCCTGGGTGTGTCTAGAATGGTCTGCGGGCCTTTAAAGAATCCTGTGGGTTCTAGAAGGGTCTGGGGACACTAACCACAGCCCGAAAACCTAACCTTAACCCTAAACCTAAACGTAACCCTAATCTTAAGCCTAACCCTAACACTAACTCTAACACAAACCCCTAAATATAACCATAACGAATGCCCTTACCAAAACCCTAACACAAGCCCAACCCTAACCCTAACCCTAACCCTAGCACCTAAACCAACCCTAGCCCTAATCTTAACCACAAAGCTAACCCTAACATAAATGCCAGGGTCCAGGGGGTCCCTAGAATGGTCAGGGGCTCTTTAGAATAGTCCTGAGTTTCTCTAGAATGCTCTGGGGGCATTTTGAAGAGTAATGGTGTTTTCTAGAAGGCTCTGGGGCCTTTAGATGGTCCTGGGGGTCTCTGGAATGGCCCGAGGCCCTTTAGAATGGACCTGGGAGTCTCTAGAAGGGTCTGGGGGCCTTTAGAAAGGCTCTGGGGGGTGCTAGAAGCGTCTTGACATCTTTAGAAGGGTCCTGGGTGTGTCTAGAATGGTCTGGGGGCCTTTAGAAGAGACCTATGGGCTCTAGAAGGGTCTGGGGACCCTAAACCTAACCCTAGCCTGAATACCTAACCCTAACCCTAACCCTAAACTTAACCCTAATCTTAAGCCTAACCATAACACTAACTCTAACACAAGCCCCTAAACATAACCATAACCCTTACCGTTACCAAAACCCTAACACAACCCCAACTCTAACCTTAACCCTAAACCTTGCAACTAAACTAACCCTAGCCCTAATCTTAACAACAAAGTGAGCCATAGCGTAAATGCCAGGGTTCGGATGGTCTCTAGAAACGTCAGGGTGTGTTTTGAATTGTCCTGAGTGTATCTAGAATTCTCTGGGGGCATTTTGAAGAGTCTAAAGGTATTCTAAAGTGTCTTAGGTATTCTAAAAGTGTCTGGGACTTTTTGGATGGTCCTGGGAATCTCTAGAATGGCACGGGGTCCTTTAGAATGGACCTGGGTGTCTCTAGCAGCTTCTCTGCTCGAGATAATTCTTTGTACACTCTCTTTGACTTTGTTGGCTTATGCCTTTAACCTTGTACTCTGTCCTTAGTACTCTATATTTGACTTTGTTGGCTGGGGCCTTAAACCTTGTGCTCTGTCCTTAGTATGTTTACTCTGTACTTGACTTTGTTGGCTTGCACCTTAAACCTTGTACTCTGTCCTTATTACCCTCTATTTTATTATGTTGGCTTGCGCCTTAAACCTTGTACTCTGACCTTAGTATTTTGTACTCTGTATTTGAGTTTGCTGGCTTGCGCCTTCAACCTTGAACTCTGTACTTTGTGTTTTGTACTCTGTATTTTACTTTGTTGGCTTGCGTCTTAAACCTTGTAATCTGTCCTTACTACTCTGTATTTGACTTTGTTGGCTTGTGCCTTGAACCTTGTACTCTGACCTTAGTACACTGTGTTTGACTTGGTAGGAGCTCTGTTAATGCTGCTTCGTAGGTTGCAGTGAAAGCGTTTGTAGAGATAAAACTAATGAAAGCCAAAATCTGATGATAACATCTTCTCTGCTCGAGATAATCACTTTTCCTTAAATGTATTATTAGGCAGAGATAGAACACATTTCAAGACACTCTAATAAAATGCTAGCTAAAACTGCATTGCAGGTTGCAGTGAAAGCGCTTGCAGAGATAAAGCTAATGAAAGCCACAATCTGATGATAGCAGCTTCTCTGCTCGAGATAATCACTTTTCCTTAAATGCATTAATAAGCGCAGATAGAGCACATACCAAGAGAACATAGTAAGGAGCTCTGTTAATGCTGCTTTGTAGGTTACAGTGAAAGCACTTGTAGAGAAAAGGGAAACGAGAGACACAATCTGATGAGAGTAGCTTCTCTGCTAGAGATTAACCCTTTTCCTTAAATGCCTTAGAAGACGCAGATAGAGCACATATCAAGAGAACATAGTAAGGAGCTCTGTTAATGCTGTTTTGTAGGTTGCAGTGAAAGCGTTGCAGAGAAAAGGGTAACGAGAGCCACAATCTGACGATAGTAGCTTCTCTGCTCGAGAAAACCACTTTTCCTTAAATGCATTAGTAAGCTCAGGTAAAAAAACATATCAAGAGAAAATAGTAAGGAGCTCTATTAATGCTGCTTTGTAGGTTGCAGTCAACGCGCTTGTAGAGTTAAAGCTAATTAAAACCACAATCTGATGATAGCAGCTTCTCTGCTCGAGATAATCACTTTTCCTTAAATGCATTAATAGGCTCAGATAGGAGACATATCAAGAGAACATAGTAAGGAGCTCTATTAATTCTGCTTCCTAGGTTGCAGTGAAAGCGCTTGTATAGATAAAGCTGATGAAAGCCAATATCTGATGATAGCAGCTTCTCTGCTCGAGATAATCACTTTTCCTTAAATGCATTAAAAGGCGCAGATAGAATACATTTCAGGACACTCTACATAAAGCTGCTTTGTAGGTTGCAGTGAAAGCGCTTGCAGAGATAAAGCTAAAAAAAGCCACAATCTGATGATAGTAGCTTCTCTGCTAGAGATAATCACTTTTCTTTAAATGCATTAATAGGCGCAGATAGAGCACATATAAAGAGAAAATAGTAAGGAGATCTGTTAATGCTGCTTTGTTTGTGTCAGTGAAAGCATTTCAGAGAAAAGGGTAACTACAACCAAAATCTGATGATAGCACCTTCTCTCCTCCTGATAATCACTTTTCCTTAAATGCATTAATAGGGGCAGATAGAACACATATAAAGAAAACATAGTAAGGGGCTCTGTTAATGCTGCTTTGTAGATTGCAGTGAAAGCGCTTGTAGAGAAAAGGGAAAAGAGAGACACAATCTGATGAGAGTAGCTTCTCTGCTAGAGATTAACCCTTTTCCTTAAATGCCTTAGAAAGCGCCGATAGAACACATACCAAGAGAACATAGTAAGGAGCTCTGTTAATGCTGTTTTGCAGGTTGCAGAGAAAGCATTGCAGAGAAAAGGGTAACGAGAGCCACAATCTGATGATAGCAGCTTCTCTGCTCGAGAAAACCACTTTTCCTTAAATGCATTAGTAAGCGCAGATAAAAAATATATCAAGAGAACATAGTAAGGAGCTCTATTAATGCTGCTTTGTAAGTTGCAGTCAAAGCGCTTGTAGAGATAAAGCTAATAAAAGCCACAATCTGATGATAGCAGCTTCTCTGCTCGAGATAATCACTTTTCCTTAAATGCACTAATAGGTGCAGATAGAAGACATATTAGAGAACATAGTAAGGAGCTCTATTAATTCTGCTTCCTAGGTTGCAGTTAAAGCTCTTGCAGACATAAAGCTAATGAAAGCTACAATCTGATGATAGCAGCTTCTCTGCTCTAGATAATCACTTTTCCTTAAATGCATTAATAGGCGCAGATAGAATACATTTCAGGACACTGTAATAAAATGCTAGCTAAAGCTGCTTGTAGGTTGCAGTGAAAGCGCTTGCAGAGATAAAGCTAATGAAAGCAACAATCTGATGATAGCAGCTTCTCTGCTCGAAGATAATCACTTTCCCTTAAATGCATTAGTAAGCGCAGAGAGATCACATATCATTAGAACATAGTAAGGACCTCTGTTAATTCTGCTTCATAGATTGCAGTGAAAGTGCTTGCAGAGATAAGCGTAACGAGAGCCACCATCTGATGATAGGAGATTCTCTGCTCGAGATAATCACTTTTCCTTAAATGCTTTAGTAAACTCTGTTAGAACACATTTCAGGACACTCTAATAAAACACTAGCTAAAGCTGCATTGTAGGTTGCAGTGAAACCACCTGCAGAGATAAATCTAATGAAAGCCACAATCTGATGATAGCAGATAATCTGTTCGAGATAATCACTTTTTCCTTAAATCCATTAGTAAGCTCAGATAGATCACATATCAAGAGAACATAGTAAGGAACTCTGTTAATTCTGCTTCGTAGGTTGCAGTGAAAGCACTTGCAGAGATAAGCGTAACGAGAGCAACAATCTGATGATAGCAGCTTCTCTGCTCGAGATAATGACTTTTCCTTAAATGCATTAATAGGCACAGACAGAACACATATCAAGAGAACATAGTAAGGAGCTCTGTTAATGCTGTTTTGTAGGTTGCAGAGAAAGCGCTTGTAGAGAAAAGGGAAACGAGAAACAAAATCTGATGATAGCAGCTTCTCTCCTCGAGATAATCTTTTTTCCTTAAATGCATTACTAGGCGCAGATAGGAGACATATCAAGAGAACATAGTAAGGAGCTCTGTTAATGCTGCTTCCTAGGATGCAGTGAAAGCGCTTGTAGAGATAAAGCTAATGAAAGCCAAAATCTGATGATAGGAGCTTCTCGACTCGAGATAATCACTTTTCCTTAAATGCCTTAGTAGGCGTAGATAGAACAAATATAAAGAGAACATATTAAGAAGCTCCGTTAATGCTGCTTTGTAGGTTGCAGTGAAAGCGCTTGTACAGATGAAGCTAATGAAAGGCACAACCTGATGTCTCTAGAAGGCTCTTGAGACCCTAACCCTAAATCTAAACTTAACCCTAATCTTAAGCTTGACCCCAACACCAGCACTAACACAAACCTCTAAACATAACCATAACCGCTACCCTTACCAAAAGCCTAACACAAACCCAACACTAACCCTAGCACCTAAAAGAACCTGAGCCCTTATCTTAACAACAAATCTTATCCTAACATAAATGCAAGGGTTCTGGCGGTCTCTAGAAAGGTCAGGGGGTCTATAGAATGCAACTGAGGTTCTGTAGAATGCTCTGCGGGCATTTTGAAGAGTCCTGGGTTTCTACAGAAGGCTCTTGGGGCCTTTGGATGGTCCTGAGGTTCTCTGCAATGGCCTGTGGGCCTTTCAAAGGGTCCTGGGAGTCTCTAGAAGGGTGTGGGGGGCTTTAGAATGGTTCTGGAGGCTCTAGAAGGGTCTTGACATCTTTAGAAGGGTTCTGGGTGTGTCTAGAATGGTCTGGGGGCCTTTAGAAGAGTCCCGCGGGATCTAAAAGGGTCTGGGAACCCTAACCCTAGCCCGAAAACCTAACCTTAACCCTAAACCTAATCTTAAGCCTAACCCTAACACTAAATCTAACACAAACCCCTAAAAATAACCATAACTCTTACCGTTATCAAAACCCTAACACAACCCCAACCCTAACACTAGCACCTAAACCAAACATAACCCTAACCTTAAACATAAAGCTAACCCTAACATAAATGCCAGGGTCCTGGGGGTCTCTAGAAAGGTCAGGGGGTCTTTAGCATGCTCCTGAGGGTCTCTATAATATCTGGGGGCAGTTTGAAGAGTCTCGGAGTTGGCTAGAAAGGTCTGGGGGCATTAAGATGGTCCTGGGGTCCTCGGGAATGGCCTGTGGGCCTTTCAAAAGGTCCTGGGTGTGTCTAGAATAGTCTGGTGGCCTTTAGAAGAGTCCTGTGGGCTCTAGAAGGGTCTGGGGACCCTAACCCTAACCCTAGCCCGAATACGTAACCCTAATCTTAAGCCTAACCGTAACACTAACTCTAGCACAAACCCCTAAACATAACCATAACCCTTACCCTTACCAAAACCCTAACACAAACCCTAACCCTAGCACCTAAACCAACCCTACCCTAATCTTAACCACAAAGCTAACCCTAACATAAATTCCAGGGTCCTGGGGGTCTCTTGAAAGTTCAGGGGGTCTTTAGAATGGTCCTGAGGCTGTCTAGAATTCTCTGGGGGAATTTGAAGAGTCCTGGGGTTCTCTAGAAGGCTCTGGGGGCCTTTAGATGGTCCTTGGGGTCTCTGGAATGGCCCGGGATCATTTAGAATGGACTTGGGTGTCTCTAGAAGGGTCTGGGGGCCTTTAGAAAGAACTTTGGGGCGCTCCAGAAGGGTCTTGGCATGTTTAGAAGGGTCCTGAGGGTCTCTAGTATCCTCTGGGGGCAGTTTGAAGAGTCTTGGGGTGTTCTAGAATGGTCTGGGGGCCTTTGGATGGTCTTGGGGTTCCCTGGAATGGCCTGTGGGCCATTTAAAGAGTCCTGGGTATCTCTAGAAGGGTGGGGGGCGGGGGCTTTAGAATGGTTCTGGAGGTCTCTAGAAGGGTCTTGGCATCTTTAGCAGGGTCCTGGCTGTGTCTAGAATGGTCTGAGGGCCTTTAGAAGAGTCCTGTGGGCTCGAGAAGGGTCTGGGGACTCTAACCCTAACCCTAGCCCGAATACCGAACCCTAACCCAAAACCTAAACTTAACCCTAATCTTAAGCCTAACCCTAACACTAACTCTAACACCCAGCCCTAAACATAACCATAACCCTTACCCTTACCAAAATCCTAACACAACCTCAACACTAACCCTAACCCTAACTGTAGCACCTAAACCAACCCTACCCTAATCTTAACCACAAATCTTACAAGAACATATATTCCAGGGTCTTGCCGGTCTCTAGAAAGGTCAGAGGGTCTTTAGAATGGTCCGGAGGGTCTGTATAATTCTCTGGGGGCATTTTGAACTGTCCTGGGGTTCTGTAGAAGGGTCGGGGGGGCTTTGGATAGTCCTGAGGTTCTCTGGAATGGCCCGGGGCCCTTTAGAATGGACCTGGGAGTCTCTAGAAGGGTCTAGATTGCTTTAGAATGGTTCTAGAGGGCTCTTTAAGGGACGTGGCACCTTTATAAGGGTCCTGGGTGTGTCTAGAATGGTCTGGGGGCCTTTGGAAGAGTCCTGTGGGCTCGAGAAGGGTTTGGGCCCCTAACCCTAGCCCCAATACCTAACCCTAACCCGAAACCTAAACTTAACCCTAATCTTAAGCCTAACCATAACACTAACTCTAACACAAACCCCTAAACTTAACCCTTACCCTTACACTTACCAAAACCCTAACACAACCTTAACCTTAACCCTAACCCTAGCACCTAAACCAACCCTAACCCTAATCTTAACCACAAAGCTAACCCTAACGTAAATGCCAGGGTTCTGGTGGTCTCTAGACAGGTGAGGGGGTCGTTAGAATTGTCCTGAGTTTGTTTAGAATTCTTTCGGGGCATTTGGAAGAGTCCTGGGGTTCTCTAGAAGGCTCTGGGGGCCTTTAGATGGTCCTGGTGGTCTCTGGAATGGCCCGGGGCCCTTTAGAATGGACCTGGGTGTCTCTAGAAGGGTCTGTGGGCCTTTAGAACGGCTCTGGGGCGCTCTAGCAGGGTCTTGGCATCTTTAGAATGGTCCTGAGGGTCTCTAGAATGCTCTGGGGGCAGTTTGAAGAGTCCCGGGGTGCTGTAGAAGGGTCGTGGGTTCTTTGGATGGTCCTGGGGTTCTCTGGAATGGTCTGTGGGCCTTTCAAAGGGTCCTGTGTGCTCTAGAAGTATCTGGGAACCCTAACCCTGACCCTTACCCAAATACCTAACCCTAACCCTAAACCTAACCTTAACCCTAATCTTAAGCCTAACCCTAACGCTAAATCTAACACAAACCCCTAAACATAACCATAACCCTTACCCTTACCAAAACCCTAACACAACCCCAACCTTAACCCTAAGCCTAACCGTAGCAACTAAACAAACCATAGCCCTAATCTTAACCACAAAGTTAACCCTAGCATAAATTCCAGGGCCCTGGGGGTCTCTAGAAAGGTCGGGGGGTCTTTTTAATGCTCCTGAGGGTCTCTAGAATTCTCTGGGGTCATTTTGAAAAGTCCTGGGATTCTCTAGAAGGGTCTGGGTGCCTTATTGGTGGTCCTCAGGCGGTCTCTGGAATGGACCGGGTTCATTTAGAAGGGGCCTGGGGGTCTCTGGAAGTGTCGGGGGGCTTTTAGAAGGGTCTTTGCATTTTTAGAGGGGTCCTTGGTGTGTCTAGAATGGTCTGGGGACCTTTAGAAAAGTCCTGTGGCCTGGCCTTGCCCTGCATTGTCCTGCCTTGACTTGCCCTGCCTTGCCTTTCCTTGCCTTGCCTTTTGCATTATCCCCATGCAATATCCACGCAATATCCCTGCATAATCCGCTCAATATGCCTGCGCAATAACCGAACAATATTCCCGTGCAATATTCCAGTGCAATATCAGCGCATAATCTGCAGAATATCCGCGCAATATCCCCTTGCGCAATATCCATGCGGATAATCCTCTCATAGTCAGCGCAGTATCCCCGCGCAGTATCCTTGCGCAATACCCACGCAATATCCTCGCATAATCTGCGCAATATCCCCGCGCAATATCCGCACATAATCCGCACAATATCCCTCAATAATCTGCGCATTATTTCCGCGCATTATCCACTCAATATACCGCACAATATCCGCGCATAATCTGCACAATATCCACGCAATATCCCCGCGCAATATCCGTGCGGATAATCCGTGCAATATCCTCGCATAATCTGCACAATATCTGCACAATTTCCCCGCGCAATATCCGGGCAATATCCGCGCAATATATCCGCGCATAATCCGCAAAATATCCCCATGCAATATTGGCGCAATATCTCAGAATGTCCGCGGAATATCCTCGTGCAATATCCGCACAATATCCTCAGAATATCCTAGCGCAATATCCGCGCAATATCTGCGCATAATCTCTGCAATAACCGCGCATAATTTGTGCAGAATCCGTGCAATATCCCCGAAGAACATCCGCGTAATATCCGCTCATAATCGGAGCATAACCCGCGCAATATCTGCGCAATATCAGCGCATAATCCGAGCAATATCCGAGAATAATCCCTCGCAATATTTCGCGCATTTTCCGCGCAATATGCCAGACAATACCCGCAAAATATTTCGTGCATTATCCCCGCAACATACCGAGCATTATCCTTGCATAATCTGTACAATATCCGCCCAATATCCCCACCAAATCCACGCATATTCCGTGCAGTATCAGCGCAATATCCCCGCGCAATATCCGCGCATAATCCGACCATAATCCTAGCAAAATATGCGCAATATACCTGCATAATCCGCGCAATATCTGCGAAATATCCACGCAATATCCTTGCGCAATATACGCGCATATCTCCTCGCAATATCTGTGAGGATAATCCCCCCAATATCCGCGTATAATATGCACACTATCCCCATGCAATATCTCCACAATATCCCAGCGCAATATCTCCGCAATATCCCAGCGCAATGTCCGCGAATAATTCGCGCATAATCTAAGCATTATTCCTGGGAATAATCCGCACAATATTAGCGAGATATTCCCGCGTATGATCCGCGAAATATTCGCTCATAATCCGCGCAATATACTGTGCATTATCCACGCAGTATCAGCGCAATACACCGCGCAATATCCACGCATAATCTGCACAATATCTGAGCAATATCCCTGTGCAATATCCGTGCGGATAATACACGCAATATCCGTGCATAATCCGCGCAATATCCTCGCAGTTTCCACGCAATATCCCCACGCAATATCCGTGCATTATCTTGCGCAATATCCACGCAATATCCCCACGCAATATCCGTGCATAATCCGAGCATAATACTAGCATAATATGCTCAATATCACCGCATAATATACGCCATATCCGTGCATAATCCGTGAAATACCCCCGCGCAATATCTAGAAGTGCCTGGGGACAGTAACCCTAGCCCGAATACCTTACCCTAATCCTAAACCTAAACTTAACCCTAATCTTAAGCCTAAACCTAACACTAACTCTAACACAAACCCCTAAACATAACCATAACCCTTAGCCTTCCCAAAACCCTAACACAACCCGAACCTTAACCCTAACCCTAACCCTAGCACCTAAACCAACCCTAGCCCTAATCTTATCCACAAACCTAACCCTAACATAAAAGCCAGGGTCCTGGGGGTCTCCAGAACCGTCAGGGGGTCTTTAGAATGGTCGTGAGAGTCTCTAAAATTATCTGTTGGCAATTTGAAGAGCAATGGTATTCTCTAGAAGGGCCTGGGGGCCCTTAGATGGTCCTGGGGGTCTCTGGAATGCCCCGGGGTCTTTAGAATGGACCTGGGTGTCTCTACAAGGGTCTGGGGCTTTAGAAGGGCTCTGGGGTGCTCTAGAAGGGTCTTGGCATCTTTAGAACGATCCTGAGGGTCTCTAGAATGTTCTGGGCACAGTTTGAAGATCCCAGGGTGCTCTAGAAGGGTCTGAGGGGCTTTAGAATGGTTCTGGAGGGCTCTAGAAGGGTCTTGGCATCTTTAGAAGGGTCCTGGCTGTGTCTAGAATGGCCTGCTGGCCTTCAGAAGAGTCCTATGGTCTCTAGAAGTGTCTGGGGACCGTAACCCTACCTGAATACCTAACCCTAAACCTAAACCTAAACTTTACCCTAATCTTAAGCCTGACACTAACACTAACTCTAACACCCAGCCCGAAACATAGCCATAACCCTTACCCTTACAAAAACCCTAACACAACCCGAACCCTAACCCTAACCCTAGCACCTAAACCAACCCCTACCCTAATCTTAACCACAATGCTAACCCTAACATAAATGCCAGGGTCCTGGGGGTCTCTAGAAAGTTGAGGGGGTCTTTAGAATGGTCCTGAGGGTGACTAGAATTCTCTGGGGGAATTTTGAAAAGACCTGGGGTTCTCTGGAATGGTCCAGAGTCCTTTAGAATGGACCTGGGTGTCTCTAGAAGGGTCTCTGGGCCGTTATAAGGGTCTTTGCATCTTTAGAAGGGTCCTGAGGGTCTCTTGAATGCTCTGGGGGCAGTTTGAAGAGTCCTGGGGTGCTCTAGAATGGTCTGGGGGCCTTTGGATGGTTCTGGGGGTCTCTGGAATGCCCCGGGGTCTTTAGAATGGACCTGGGTGTCTCTAGAAGGGTCTGGGAGCCTTTAGAAGAGTCCTGCAGGCTCTAGAAGTGTCTGGGGACCCTAACCCTAACCCTAGCCCGAATACCTAACCCTAAACCGAAACCTAAACTCAACCCTAATCTTAAGTCTGACCCTAAAACTAACTCTAACACCCAACCCTAAACATAACCATAACACTTAGCCTTCCCAAAACCCTAACACAACCCTACCCTTAACCCTAACCCTATCATCTAAACAACCCCTAGCCCTAATCTTAACCACAAAGCTAACCGTAACGTAAATGCCAGGGTTCTGGTGGTCTCTAGAAAGGTCAGGGGGTCTTTAGAATTGTCCTGAGTGTGTCTAGGTTACCTTGGGGGCATTTTGAAGAGACCTGGGGTATTCTAGAAGAGTTTTGGGGTCTTTAGATGGTCCTGGAGGTCTCTAGAATGGCCCGGGGTCCTTTAGAATGGACCTGGGTGTCCCTAGAAAGATCTGGGGGCTTTTAGAAAGGCACTAGAGAGCTCTAGAAGAGTCTTTGCATCTTTAGAAGGGTCCTGAGTGTCTCTAGAATGCTCAGGGGGCAGTTTGAAGAGTCCTGGAGCTATCTAGAAAGTTCTGGGAGGATTTAGATGGTCCTGGGGTTCTCTGGAATTGCCTGTGAGCCTTTCAAAAGGTCCTGGGTGTCTCTAGACGGGTCTGGGGGGCTTTGGAATGGTTCTGGAGGGCTCTAGCAGGGTCTTGGCATCTTTAGAAGGGTCCTGACTGTGTCTAGAATGGTCTGGGGGCCTTTAGAAGAGTCCTGTGGGCTCTAGAACAGTCTGGGCACCCTAAGCCTAACCCTAGCCCAAATACCTAACCCTAACCCTAATCCTAAACTTAACCCTAATCTTAAGCCTAACCCTAACGCTAAATCTAACACAAACCCCTAAACATAACCATAACCCTTACCCTTACCAAAACCCTAACACAACCCCAACCTTAACCCTAAGCCTAACCGTAGCAACTAAACAAACCGTAGCCCTAATCTTAACCACAAAGTTAACCGTAACATAAATTCCAGGGTCCTGGGGGTCTCTAGAAAGGTCGGGGGGTCTTTTTAATGCTCCTGAGGGTCTCTAGAATTCTCTGGGGGCATTTTGAAGAGTCCTGGGATTCTTTAGAAGGGTCTGGGTGCCTTATTGATGGTCCTGGGGTGTCTCTGGAATGGACCGGGTTCCATTAGAATGGACCTGGGTGTCTCTAGAAGGGCCTGGGGGCCTTTAGAAGGGTCTTGGCATCTTTAGAGGGGTCCTGGGTGTGTCTAGAATGGTCTGGGGGCCTTTAGAAGAGTCCTGTGGCCTAGCCTTTCCCTGCCTTGCCTTGCCTTGCATTTGCATTATCCCAGTGCAATATCAACGCAATATCCCTGCATAATCCGAGCAATATCTCTGCGCAATATCCGAACAATATTTCCGCTCAATATCCCCGCGCAATATCCGTGCGGATAATCGGCGCATTATCACTGCGCAATATCCTTGCGCAATACCCACGCAATATCCCAGCATAATCTGCGCAATATCCCCCGCGCAGTATCCGCACATAATCTGCGCAATATCCGTGCATAATCTGCCCATTATTCCCGCGCATAATCCGCATAATACCCGCTCTATATTCCCTCGTAAAATCCGCGCAATAACCACACATAATACACGCAATACACGGTGCATTATCCTGGCAATATCCACGCAGTACATCTGCACATTATCCGTGCGTAATCCGCTAAATATCCCCCGCAATATCGGCGCAATATCCTCGCAATATCTGCGGAATATCCCAGCGCAATATCCGCGCATAATCCCCACAATATCCATGCATAATCAGCACAATATTCCCGAACAATATCTGCGTATAATCAGAGCTTTATCTGCGCAATATCCGCAATTAATCCGCGCAATATCCCTGAACAATATCCGAGCATTATCTGCATAATATCCGCGCAATATTCCCGTGCAAAATCCGCGCAATATCCGTGCGCAATATCCCAGCATAATCCGTACAATATCCCCGCATAATCCGCGCAATATCCCCGTGCAATATCCGCGCATAATCCGAGAATACCCCACGCAATATCCCCGCATATTTCGCGCAATATCCGCTCAATATCCCCGCCATATCCTCGCATATTCTGCGCATTATCCGCGCAATATCCCCTCGCAATATCCGGGCATAATCCGAGCAATATCCCAGCCCTAAACATAACCATAACCCTTAAGCTTCCCAAAACCCTAACACAAGCCAAACCCTAACCCTAACCCTAACCCTTGCAGCTAAACCAACCCTAGCCCTAATCTTAACCACAAAGCTAACCCTAACATAAATGCCAGGGTCCTGGGGGTCTCTAGAAAGGTCAGGGGGTCTTTAGAATGCTCCCGAGGGTCTCTAGAATTCTCTGGGGGCATTTTGAAGAGTCCTGGGATTCTTTAGAAGGGTCTGGGTGCCTTATTGATGGTCCTGGGAGGGTCTCTGGAATGGACCGGGTTCCATTAGAATGGACCTGGGTGTCTCTAGAAGGGCCTGGGGGCCTTTAGAAGGGTCTTGGCATGTTTAGAGGGGTCCTGGATGTGTCTAGAATGGTCTGGGGACCTTTTGAAGAGTCCTGTGGCCTGGCCTTACCCTGCCTTGCCCTGCCTTGCCCTATCTTGCCGTGCCTTGCCCTGCCTTGCCTTGCCTTCGCATTATCCCCGCGTAATATCCACACAATATCCCTGCATAATCCGCGCAATATCCGAGCATAATCAGTGCAATATCCGTGTGCAATATCCGTGCGGATAATCCGCGCATTATCACTGCGCAATACCCTTGTGCAATACCCACGCAATATCCCCGCATAATCTGCGCAGTATCCCCGCGCAATATCCTCACATAATCCGCGCAATATCCGAGCATAATCTGTGCATTATTCCTGCACATAATCTGCACAATATCCGCGCGATATCCCCGCGCAATATCCGTGTGGATAATCCGTGCAATATCCGAACATAATCTGCACAATATCCGCTTGTAATCCGCTAAATATCCCCTGCAATATCGGCACAATATCCTCGCAATATCCGCGGAATATTCCCGCACAATACCTGCGCATAATCCCCACAATATCCACGCATAATACACACAATATTCGAGAACAATATCCGTGCATAATCAGCGCAATATCCCTGAACAATATTCGTGCATTACCTGCGCAATATCGCCGTGCAATATCGGCGCAAAATCCTAGGATAATCCTAGCATAATATACGCAATATCCCCGCATAATCCGTGCAATATCCCCGCTCAATATCCGCGCATAATCTCCACATTATTCCGGCACATAATCCGCACAATATCCGCGAGGTATTCCCGCGAATGATCAGCGCAATATCCGCTCATAATCTGCGCAATATACCGGGCATTATCCGTGCAGTATCCACTCAATATACCATGCAACATCTGCGCATAATCTCACAATATCCACGCAATATCCCCGAGCAATAATCCGCACATTATCCGCACATTATCCGCGCATAATCCACGCAATATCCCTGTGTAATGTCTGCGCAATATCCCCACACAATGTCCACTCATAATCCCCGCATTATCTGCGCAATATTGGCGCATAATCCGCGCAGTATTCCAGTTCAAAATAGGCGGAAAATCCACGCAATATCCCCGTGCAATATCCGCGCAATATCCGCGCTACATCTGCGCTATATCCCCGTGCAATACCCGTGCATAATCCGAGCAGTTTACGCGCAATATCCGTGCAATATTTCGCGCATTATCAGCGCAATAAACAGTGCAATTTCCTTGCATAGTCTGCACAATATCCGCGCAATATCCGCGCCATATCAACCAATATTCCCAGCATTATGCACGCAATATCCCCGCGCAATATCCGTGCAATAGTGCCGCGCAATATCCGTGCATTATCTTGCGCAATATCCGCGCAATATCCACACATAATCCACGCAATATCCGCGCAATATCCCAGTTCAATATCCGAACTATATTCCCGCGCAATATCCCCACGAAATATCCCGGAGCAATATCCGCGCATAATCCACGCAACATCCACGCATAATCTGCGCATTATTCCCTCGCATAATCCTCACAATATCCGTGCGATATTCCCGCGAATAGTCCACGCAATATACCACGCATCATCCGCGCATTATCCGTGCACACTCTGCACAATATCAGCGCAATATCCCCGCGCAATATCAGTGTGGATAATCCATGCATTATGAGAGCATAATCCGTGCAATATCCGTGCAGTTCCTGCGCAATTTCCCCGTGCAATATCCGGGCAATATACGCGCAATATATCCGCGCATTATCCGCACATAATCCGTGAAATATCCCCCCGCAATATGCGCGCAATGTTCCTGCTCAAAATGCTTGCCTTGCCTTGCCTTGCCTTGCCTAGGCTTGCCTAGCCTTGCCTAGACTTGCCTAGCCTCGCCTAGCATATTCCTGGGGTTCTCTGGAATGGCCTGTAGGTCTTTCAAAGGGTCCTGGGTGTCTCTAGAAGGGTCTGGGGGGGCTTTAGAATGTTTCTGGAGGACTCTAGAAGGGTCTTGGCATTTTAGAAGGGTCCTGGGTGTGTCTAGAATGGTCTGGGGGCCTTTAGAAGAGTCCTGTGGGCTCTAGAAGGGTCTGGGGACACTAATCCTAGCCCAAAAACCTAACCTTAACACTAAGCCTACACTTAACCCTAATCTTAAGCCTAAACCTAACACTAACTCAAACACAAACCCCTAAACATAATCATAACCCTTGCCCTTACCAAAACCCAAACACAACCCCAATCCTAACGCTAACCCTATCACCTAAATCAACCCTAGCCCTAATCTTATCCACAAAGCTAACCCTAACATAAATTCCAGGGTACTGGGGGTCTCTAGAAAGGTCAGAGGGTCTTTAGAATGGTCCTGAGGGTCTCTAGAATTCTCTGGGGGCATTTTGAAGAGTCCTGGGATTCACTAGAAGGGTCTGGGTGTCTTATTGATGGTCCTGGGGGGTCTCTGGAATGGACCGGGTTCCATTAGAATGTACCTGGGTGTCTCTAGAAGGGTCTGGGGGCCTTTAGAAGGGTTTTGGAATCTTTAGAGGGGTCCTGGGTGTGTCTAGAATGGTCTGGGGGCCTTTAGAAAAGTCCTGTGGCCTGACCTTGCCCTGCATTGCCCTGCCCTGCCTTGCCCTGCCTTGCCTTCGCATTATCCCAGCGTAATATCAACGCAATATCCCTGCATAATCCACGCAATATTCCCGCTCAATGTCCGAACAATATTCCCGTGCAATATCCGAGCATAATGTGCACAATATCCGCGCAATATCCCCACGTAATATCCGTGTGGATAATCCGCGCATAATGCGTGCATTATCCCCGCACAGTATCCCTGCACAATACCCACGCAGATTATGCACGGATAATGCACGGATTATCGGCACTGATATTGAGCGGGGATATTGCTCGGATATTGTGCAGATAATACGCGGATATTGTGCGGTATATTGCGCAGATAATGCGAGGATATGTGCGGTATATTGCACGGATTATGAGTGGATATTTCGCGGATTATTCGTGGGAATATTGCGTGGATATTGTGCGGATTATACGCGGCCTCCAAACCCTTCTAGAGACACCCAGGTCCATTCTAAAGAAACCCGGGCTATTCCAGAGACCCCCTGGAACATCTAAAGACCACCTGACCTTTCTAGATACCCCCGGGGCCATGGCATTTATGTTAGGGTTAGCTTTGTGGTTAAAATTAGGGCTAGAGTTGGTTTAGGTTCATGGGTTAGGGTTGGTGTAGTGTTAGGGTTTTTGTAAGGGTTATGGTTATATTTACGGGTTTGTGTTAGAATTAGTGTGAAGGTTAGGGTTAAGCTTAGGGTTAAGTTTAGATTTAGGGCTAGGGTTAGGTATTAGGGCTAAGGTTAGGATTACCGTTGGGTTAGGGTAAGGGAAGTGTTAGGGTTAAGTTTAAGATTAGGTGCTAGTTTTAACGTTAGTGTTAGTTTTAGGTTTAGGGTGAAGCTTAGGGTTTATTTTAGGTTTAGGGTTAGGTATTCTGGTTAGGGTTAGGGTTAGGGTCCCCAGACCCTTCTAGAGCCCACAGGACTCTTCTAAATGCCACAGACCATACTAGACACACCTAGTACCATTCTAAAGATACCAAGACCCTTCTAGAGCCCTCCAGAACCATTCTAAAGTTCCCCCAGACCCTTCTAGAGACACTCAGGACCCTTTGAAAGGCCCACAGGCCATTCCAGAGTACCCCAGGACCGTCCAAAGGCACCCAGACCTTTCTAGAGATCCCCAGAACTCTTTAAACTGCACCCAGAGCATTCTAGAGACCCTCAGGACACTTCTGAAAAAGCAAAGACCCATCTAGAGCCCCCCAGAGCCCTTCTAAAACCCCCTAGACCCATCTAGTGACACCCAGGTCCATTCTAAAGGACCCCGGGACATTCCAGTGAACCCCAGGACAATCTAATGGCCCCCAGACCCTCCTAGAGAACCCCAGGAGTCTTCAAAATGCCCCCAGAGAATTCTAGAGACCCTCAGGACCATTCTAAAGACCCCCTAACCTTTCTAGAGACCCCCAGGACCCTGGCACTTACGTTAGGGTTAGATTTGTGGTTACGATTATGGCTAGGGTTTGTTTAGGTGCTATTGTTAGGGTTAGGGTTAGGGATAGGGATGGGGTTGTGTTAGGGTTTTGGTAAGAGTAAGGCTTATTGTTATGTTTAGGGGTATGTGTTAGAGTTAGTGTTAGGGTTAGGCTTAAGATTAGGGTTAAGTTTAGGTTTAAAGTTAGGTATTCGGGCTAGGGTTAGGGTTAGGGTCCCCAGACCCTTCTAGAGCCCACAGGACTCTTCTAAAGGCCCCCAGACCATTCTAGGCACACCCAGGACCCTTCTAAAGATGAAAAGACCCATCTAGAGCCCTCCAGAACCATTTTAAAGCCCTCCAGACCCTTCTAAGGACACTCAGGACCCTTTTAAATGCCCACAGGGCGTTCCAGAGAACCCCAGGATCATCCAAAGGCCTCCAGACCCATCTAGAGCACCCCAGGACTCTTCAAACTGCCCCCAGACCGTTCTAGACGCACCCAGGACCCTTCTAAAGATGCCAAGACCATTCTAGAGCCCTCCAGAGCCCTTTTAATGGCCCCCAGACCCTTGTAGAGAAACCCAGGTCCATTCTAAATGACCCTGGGCCATTCTAGAGACCTTCCCAGGACCATCATTAAGGCCCCCAGAGCCTTCTAGAGAACCCCAGGACTCTTCAAATTGCCCCCAGAACATACTAGAGACCCTCAGGACCATTCTAAAGCCCCCCTGAAATTTCTAGAGACCCCCAGGACCCTGGAATTTATGTTAGGGTTAGCTTTCTGGTTAAGATTAGGGCTAGGGTTTGTTTAGGTGCTAGGGTTAGGGTTGGGGTTAGGGTTGGGGTTGTGTTAGTGTTTTGGTAAGGGTAAGGGTTACGGTTATGTTTAGGGGTTTGGGTTAGAGTTAGTGTTAGGGTTGGGCTTAAGATTAGGGTTAAGGTTAGGTTTAGGTTTAGGGTTAGGTATTCGAGTTAGGGTTAGGGTTAGGTTCCTGTAAGAGTCGGTCAAAGGATCGATTTCTGTCTCAACATTTCTCCTCATTTTTAGGCCTCTTTAGGCCTCTGAACTTGACTGTATAAAACAGAAACACAGCTTTCACAAAACCGGTCTCAGAAACTCAACCAGAACTGGTACAGAAGGAATGCTTTGTACCTAACTACCTGTACTGGCTCCCTTATCTTGACAATGTTTTGTACCTGTGTTCAAGCCTCCTTGCTCCTGACCATTGTGAAAGATCCATGAAGCAAGGAGGAAAAGACAGGAAGGTTAATGACCACAGGCCCACAGCCAGCAGAGCATGAGCACAAGGTGATGATGATTACTGGCCTTTATCGGGAGACGCCAGATCAACCACCGTCACCAGAAGGAGTGCGTGCGCAAGGGGAGGAGACTCACAGACACTCCTCTCTTGGCATGTGGGGTCTGCTAGGTGGAGACTACCACATTCCCATGGGAAAGGCAGGTTACAGGTGCATAGACTGGCATAAAAGACAGCTCCACAACAGCTGAAATGAGAGAGGTAACAAGAAGATCAAGACAGAAGGCCTCCTCCACCGTGGGACCACCTCCAAGAAAGACCGAAACAACGGAACACCTTTCTGCACCGGGACTCCCAGAGACTCTGGACACCTGTGGACCCGTGGCGGTAGCTATGAACCTCATCTCCTTCTCTCTCCTTCATATCTCTTTCCTTGCTCTCTCTCTCTTTTTCTATCATAAGTCGTTTTATGGACATTATTAATAAAGTGCCTGCCGAGATCGAAATTTGACTCCCCTGACACACACACTCTCTCTCTCTCTCTCTCTCTCTCTCTCTCTCTTTGAGTTATTATTTTGCAAATCTGAAATCAGAAATGAAACGAACCATCACGAGTCCGCTTACGAGCAGACCGTGACAGGTCCCCAGACCCTTCTAGAGCCCACAGGACTCTTCTAAAGGGCCCCAGACCC
Organism: Coccyzus lansbergi; assembly: GCA_033558105.1. Taxonomy (NCBI): domain Eukaryota; kingdom Metazoa; phylum Chordata; class Aves; order Cuculiformes; family Coccyzidae; genus Coccyzus; species Coccyzus lansbergi. The sequence goes on along the minus strand of JAUMJK010000745.1, from coordinate 50,966 downwards.
TTCTAGGGACACTCAGGACCCTTTTAAAGGCCCACAGGACATTCCAGAGAACCCCAGGATCATCCAGAGGCCTCCAGACCCATCTAGAGCACCCCAGGACTCTTCAAATTGCCCCCTGAGCATTCTAGAGACCCTCAGGACCCTTCTAAAGATGCAAAGACAGTTCTAGAATCCCCCAGAGTCCTTCTAAAATCCCCCAGACCCTTCAAGAGACACCCAGGTTTATTCTAAAGAACCCCAGGCCATTCCAGAGACCCCCAGGACCATCTATAGGCCCCCAGACCCTTCTAGAGAACCCCAGGACTCTTCTAGAGACCCCCAGGACCCTTTTGAAGTTACCTAGACCCTTTTAGAGACCACCAGGACCCTTCTAAATTCCCCAAGACCCTCCTAGAGACCCCTAGGACCCTTATAAATGCCCCCAGTACATTCTAGAGAAACCAAGGACCCTTTTTAATTGCCCCAGACCATTCTAGAGACACACAGGACCTTTCTAAACTCCCCTGGACCCTTCTAAATGTCCCCAAGGACCCTTCTAAATGTCCCCAAACCCTTCTAGAGATTACCAGGACCCTTCTAAAGGCCCCCAGACCCTTCTAGGTTGCCCCAGGACCCTTCTCAAGATCCCCAGACCTTTCTAGAGAACCCCAGGACCCATCTAAAGTCCCCTGGATCCTTCTTGAAAGCCCAAGGACCCTTCTAAATATCCCCAGGCTTTCTAGGGACCCCCAGGACACTTAAAAAAGACCCCAGACCCTTCTAAAGACACCCAGGACCCTTATAAATGCCCCCAGAGCGTTATAGAGAACACCAGGACCCTTCAAAAGGCCCACAGACCCTTCTAGATAGCCCAAAGACCCTTCTAAATTCCCCTAAGATGCTTCCAGAGCCCCTTGGGACCATTCTCAAGGCACTATGACCCTTCTAGAGAACCCAAGGACCCTTCTAAATCCCCCCAGACCCTTCTAGAGGCGCCCTCGACTCTTATAAATGCCCTTACAGCTTTTTAGAGCCCCCCAGGACCCATCTAAAGGCCCCCAGACCCTTCTAGAAACCCCCAGGACCATTCTATAGCCCCCCATATCACTTTAGAGACCCTCAAGGCCCTTGTAAAGGCCCCCAGACCCTTTTAGATAGCCCCAGGACCCTTCCAAAGGCCCCCAAAACCCTTCTAGAGACCCCCAGGGCTTTTCTTAAGCCTCCAAACCCTTCTAGAGACCATAAGGACAGTTCTAAAGGCCCCCAGACCCTCCTAGGGAACCCCACTACCCTTCTAAAGCCCCACAGACCGTTTTACAGAACCCCAAGTCCCTTATAGAGGTCCTAGACCATTCTAGAGACACCCAGGACCAATCTAAAGGCCTCCAGACCCCATTATAGATTACCAGACCCCTTCTCAAGGCCCCCAGAACCATCTAGAGACCCCAGGGACCTTCTAAAGGCCCTCAGATTATTCTAGAGAACACCAGGGCCCTTCAAAAGGCCCTGAGACCCTTCCAGAGCCCATCAGGACCTTTCTAAAGGTACCCAGACCCATCTAGAGAACCCCAGGACCCTTCCAAAGCCCCCAGACCATTCTAGAGATCATCAGAACTATTCTAAATGCCCTGAGACACTTCTAAATGCCCCCAGACCCTCTTATAGACCCCCAGGACCCTTCTCAGACCATTCTAGAGTTACTCAGGCCCATCTAAAGGCCCCCAGACCCTACTAGATACCCCTAGGACCCTTCTCAAGGACCCCAGGACCCTTGTAAATATTCCCAGACACTTCTACAGCCCCTCCGAGCCCATCTACATGCCCCCACACCCTTTTACAGACACCCAGGACCCTTCTAAAGCCTCCAGACCCTTCTAGAGGAACCCAGGACTATTCTAAATCCCCCCCAGAACCTTCTAGACATTCCCAAGAACATTAGAAAGGCCCCCAAACCCTAATAGAGACCTCCAGCATCAATCTAATGGAACCCAGAAACATCTAGATACCCTCAGTACTCTTCTCAAGGCCCTCAGACCCTCCTACAAACCCCCAGGACCATTCTATAGGCCCCCAGACCCTTCTAGAGAACCCCAGGAGCATTCAAAAATTCCCCAAATCTTCCTAGATACCCCCAGGACCCTCCAAAGGCCCCCAGACCTATTTATAAAACTCCAGGGCCATTCTAAGGGGCCCCAGAACGTTTTAGAGACCCCCAGGACCCTTCTACATGCCCCCAGACCCTTCTAGAGAACCCTAGGACCATTTTGAAGGTACCTAGACCCTCCTAGAGACCCCCAGGACCCTTATAAATGCCCCCAGAACATTCTAGAGAAACCAAGGACCCTTTTTAATTGCCCCAGACCATTCTAGAGACACCCAGGACCTTTCTAGAGACACCCAGGACCTTTCTAAAGGCCCCCAGACCCTTCCAGAGCCCCTCAGGTCCCCAAACCCTTCTAGAGATGACCAGGACCCTTCTAAAGGCCCCCAGACCCTTCTAGGTTGCCCCAGGACCCTTCTCAAGATCCCCAGACCCTTCTAGAGAACCCCAGGACCCTTCTGAAGTCCCCTGGATCCTTCTTGAAAGCCCAAGGACCCTTCTAAATATCCCCAGACCTTCTAGGGACCCCCAGGACACCTAAAAAGGACCCCAGACCCTTCTAAAGACACCCAGGACCCTTATAAATGCCCCCAGAGTGTTATAGAGAACACCAGGACCCTTCAAAAGGCCCGCAGACCCTTCTAGATATCCCAAACACCCTTCTAAAGTCCCCCAAGATGCTTCCAGAGCCCCTCGGGACAATTCTAAAGGCACCTAGACCCTTCTAGAGAACCCAAGGATCCTTCTAAATATCCCCAGGCCCATATAGAGCCCTTCAGAGCCCATCTAAAGGCCCCCATACCTTTCTAGAGACCCCTAGGTTCCTTCTAAATGCCCCCGGACCTTTTTAGAGACCCCCAGGAGCCTTCTAAAATGCCCCCAGGTCCTTCTAGAGGCACCCACGACTCTTATAAATGCCCTTACAGCTTTTTAGAGCCCCCCAGGACCCATCTAAAGGCCCCCAGACCCTTCTAGAAACCCCCAGGACCATTCTATAGCCCCCCATATCATTTTAGAGACCCTCAGGGCCCTTGTAAAGGCCCCCAGACCAATTTAGATAGCCCCAGGACCCTTCTAAAGGCCCCCAAAATCCTTCTAGAGATCTCCAGGACCCATCTAAAGGCCCCCGGACCCTTGTAGATTGCCCTAGGACAAGTCTAAAGACCCCCAGACCCTTCTAGATCCTCCAAGGGCATTTATCAATGCTTCCAGATCCTTCTAGAGACCCTCAGGGCCCTTGTAAAGGCCCCCAGACCCTTTTAGATAGCCCCAGGACCCTTATAAAGGCCCCCAAATCCCTTCTAGAGACCCCCAGGGCTTTTCTAAAGCCTTCAAACCTTTCTAGAGGCCATAAGGACAGTTCTAAAGGCCCCCAGACCCTTCTAGAGATCATCAGAACTATTCTAAATGCCCCGAGACACATCTAAATGCCCCCAGACCCTCTTATAGACCCCCAGGACCCTTCTCAGACCATTCTAGAGTTACTCAGAGCCCATCTAAAGGCCCCCAGACCCTACTAGATACCCCTAGGACCCTTCTCAAGGACCCCAGGACCCTTGTAAATATTCCCAGACACGTCTACAGTCCCTCCGAGCCCATCTACATGCCCCCACACCCTTTTACAGACACCCAGGACCCTTCTAAAGCCTAAAGACCCTTTTATAGACCACCAGAGCCCTTCTAAAGCCCAACCTGACTCTTCTAGAGACACCCAGGACCCTTCTAAATGGCCCCAAACCCTTCTAGAGACACCCATGACAATTCTATAGGCTCCCAGACAATTTTTGAGAAGCCCAGGACCCTTCTAAAGGCACCCAGACTCTTCTAGAGGAACCCAGGACTATTCTAAATCCCCCCACAACCTTCTAGACATTCCCAGGACCATTCGAAAGGTCCCCAGACCCTTCTAGAGACCTCCAGGACCCTGGTAAAGCCAACAAGACACTTCTAGAGACACCCAGGACGCATCTAAAGGCACCAAGAGCCTCCTAGAAGCTCCCAAGACACTTAAAAATGACCCCAGACCCTTCTAGAGATCCCCACCAACATTCCAAAGGCCACCAGAGCCTTTTACAGACCCTCAGAGCCCTTCTAAAGGAACCCAGACCCATCTAGATATCCCCAGGATCAATCTAAAGGACCACAGAAACTTCTAGATACCCTCAGTACTCCTCTCAGGGCCCTCAGACCCTCCTACAAACCCCCAGGACCCTTCTAAAGCCCCCTAGACCCTTCTAGAGAGTCCCAAGACGTATCTAAAGCCCCCGAGACCCATCTAAATATCCCCAGGTTCATATAGAGCCCCTCAGAACCTATTAAAAGGCCCCCAGACTCTTCTAGAGCCCACCAGGACCCATATAAAGGCCACCAGACCCTTCTAGAAACCCCCAGGACCATTCTATACCCCCCATGTTGTTTTAGAGACCCTCAGGGCATTTCTAACGGCCCACAGACCATTTTAGATAGTTAGTGTAAGGGTTAGGCTTAAGATTAGGGTTAACTTTAGGTTTACAGTTAGGTATTGGGGCTAGGGTTAGGGTCCCCAGACCCTTCTAGAGCCCACAGGATTCTTCTAAAGACCCCCAGACCCTTCTAGAGACACCCAGGACCCTTTGATAGGCCCACAGGCCATTCCAGAGAACCCCACGACCATCGAAATGCACCCAGACCGTTTTAGACCACCCCGGGACTCTTCAAACTGCCCCCTGAGCATTCAAGAGACCCTCAGGACCCTTCTAAAGATGCAAAGACCCTTCTAGAGTCCCCCAGACTCCTTCTAAAGGCACCCAGAACCTTCTAGAGACACCCAGGTCCACTCTAAGGGACCCCGGGACATTCCAGAGAACCCCAGAACCATCTAAAGGCACCTAGGCCCTTCTTGAGAACCCCAGGTCTCTTGCAAATGCCCCCAGAGAATTCTAGAGACCCTCAGGACCATTCTAAAGACCCCCTGACCTTTCTAGAGACCCCCAGTACCCTGGCATTTCTGTTAGGGTTAGCTTTATGGTTAAGGTTAGGGCTAGGGTTGATTTAAGTGCTAATGTTAGGGTTAGGGTTAGGGTTGGGCTTGTGTTAGGGTTTTGGTAAGGGTTATGGTTATGGTTATGTTTAGGAGTTTCTGTTAGAGTTAGTGTTAGGGTTAAGCTTAAGATTAGGGTTAGGTTTAGGGTTAAGGTTAGATTTTTGGGCTTGGGTTAGGGTCCCCAGACCATTCTAGAGCCCACAGGACTTTTCTGAAGGCCCCCAGACCAGTCTAGACACACCCAGGATATTTCTAAAGATGTCAAGACCCTTCTAGTGCCCCCGAGACCCCTTCTAAAGGCCCCCAGACCCGTCTAGAGACACCCCGGTCCATTCTAAAGGACCCTGGGAAATTCTAGAGACCCCCAGGACCATCTAAAGGTCCCCAGATCCTTCTAGAATACCCCAGGACAAATCAAATGCCCCCAGAGAATTCTAGACACACTCGAGACAATTCTAAAGACCCCCTGACCTTTCTAGAGACCATCAGAACCCTGACATTTACGTTAGGGTTAGCTTTGTTGTTAAGATTATGGCTAGGGTTGGTTTCGTTGCAAGCGTTAGGGTTTGTGTTGTCTTAGGGTTTTGCTAAGGGTAAGGCTTATGGTTATGTTAGGGGTTTGTGTTAGAGTTAGTGTTATGGTTAGGTTTAAGATTAGGGTCCCCAGACCCTTCTCGAGCCCACAGGACTCTTCTAAAGGCCCCCAGATCATTCTACACATACCCAGGACCCTTCTAAAGATGCCAAGACCCTTCTAGAGCCCTCCAGAACCATTCTAAAGGCCCCCAGATCCTTCTAGAGACACCCAGGACCCTTTGAAAGACCCACAGGCCATTCCAGAGAACCCCTCGAGCATCCAAAGGTCCCCAGACCTTTCTAGAGCACCCCAGGACTCTTCGAACTGCCCCCAGAGCATTCTAGAGACCCTCAGGACACTTCTAAAGACGCAAAGACCCTTCTAGAGTCCCCCAGAGCCCTTCTAAAAGCCCCCAGACCTTTCTAGAGACACCCAGGTCCATTCTAAAGAACCCCGGGCCATTTGAGAGACACCCAGGACCATCTAAAGGCCCCCAGAGCCTTCTAGAGAACCCCAGGACTCTTCAAAATGCCCCCAGAGAATTCTAGACAGCCTCAGGACCATTCTAAAGACCCCCATACCTTTCTAGAGACCCCCAGGACCCTGGCATTCCTGTTAGGGTTAGTTTTGTGGTTAAGATTAGGGTTAGGGTTGGTTTAGGTGCTACGGTTAGGGTTAGGGTTGGGGTTGTGTTATGGTTTTTGTAAGGGTAAGGGTTATGTTTATGTTTAGGGGTTTGTGTTAGAGTTAGTGTTAGGGTTAGTCTTAAGGTTAGGGTTAGGTTTAGGTTTAGGGTTAAGGTTAGTTTTTCGGACTAGGGTTAGGGTCCCCAGACCCTTCTAGAGCCAACAGGACTCTTCTAAAAGCCCCCAGACCATTCTAGACACACCCAGGACCCTTTGAAAGGCCTACAGTCAATTTCAGAGAACCCCAGGGCTAGGCTATGCAACGCTAGGCAAGGCAAGGCAAGGCAAGGATTTTGAGCAGGAATATTGTGTGGATATTGCGTGGGGAAATTGCGCGGAAACTGCCCGGATTATGCACGGATAATGCGTGGATTATCCACACTAATATTGCACGGATATTGTGCAGATTATGCGCAGAGAATGCGCGGGTATTGCGCCGTATATTGCACGGATTATGCGTGGATATTTCGCCAATTATACGCGGGAATATCGCGTGGATATTGTGCGGATTATGCGCGGATATTGCGCGGTTTACGCGCGGATGTTGCGCAGGGATATTTTGCTGGGATATTGCGCGGGAATATTGTTCGGATATTGGACGGGGATATTGCGCGGATTATGCGGGGATATTGCGTGGATATTGCAGAGGGATAAAGCTCGGATATTGCGGGGATAATGCAAGGATTATCCTCGGAGATATTGCACGGGGATTATGAGCGGATTATGCACATATATTGCACAGATAATGTGCGGATTATCCTCGCGGTTATTGCGGGAGGGTTCTGCGTGGATATTGCTCGGGAATATTGCGTGGATATTGCGGGGATTATGTGGGGATTATGCGGGGATATTGTGTATATTATGCTAGTATTTTGCTCGGATTATGCGTGGATATTGCGCGGGGATATTGCGCGTATATTGCGCGGGGATATTGCACGGATAATGCGTGGAATATGCGTGGATATGCCGTGGATATTGCGCGGATGTTGCGCAGATTATGCATGGATATTGCGCGGAAACTGCGCGGATTATGCACGGGGATAATGCGTGGGGATATTGCGCCGGGATATTGCGCGGATATATTGAGCGGTGATATTGCGTGGATTATGCGCCGATATTGCGCAGATAATGCGCGGGGATTTTGAGCAGGAATATTGCGCGGATATTGCGCGGGGATATTTCGCGGATTATGCATGGATTATCCGAATGGATACTGCACGGGGATATTTTGTGGATATTGTGCAGATTATGCGCGGATATTGCGCGGATAATGCACGGATAATGCACGGATTATCCTCGCAGATATAGCGCGGGGATGTTGCGTGGATATTGCGCGGGGACATTGCGCGGATATTACCCGGATTATGCGGGGATATTGAGCATATTATGCTAGGATTATGCTCGGATTATGCGCGGATATTGTGCGGGGATATTGCGCGGATATTGCCCGGATATTTCACGGGGAAATTGCGTGGAAACTGCGAGGATAATGTGAGGATTATGCGCAGATAATGCGCAGATTATCCACACAGATATTGCGTGGATACTGTGCGGATTATGCGAGGATATTGCGCGACACATTGCACGGATAATGCGCGGAATATTGTGTGGATTAGGCGTGGATATTGCACAGATTATACGCGGGAACATCACGTGGATATTATGCGGATTATGCGTGGGAATAATGTGCAGATTATGCGCGGATATTCCGCGGATTATGCGCAGATATTACTCGGGGATATTGCACGGGAATATTGTTTGGATATTGCGCAGGGATATTGCGCGGATTATGTGGGGATATTGTGTGGATATTGTGCGGGTATAATGAGCGGATTAGGCAAGGTAAGGCAAGGCAAGCCCACAGGACTCTTCTAAAGGCCCCCAGACCATTCTAGACACACTCAGGACCCTCTAAAGATGACAAGACCCTTCTAGAGCCCCCCACAGCCCTTCTAAAGGCCCCAAGGCGCTTCAAGAGACACCCAGGTCCTTCTAAAGGAACCAAGTCCAATCCAGAAACCCCAGGACCATCGAAAGGCCCCCAGAGCCTTCTAGACAAACCCAGGACTCTTCAAATAGCCCCCAGAGAATTCTAGAGACCCTCAGGAGCATTCTAAACACCCCCTGACCTTTCTAGAGACACCCAGGAACCTGGCATTTACATTAGGGTTAGCTATGTGGTTAAGATTAGGGCTAGGGTTTGTTTATCTGCTAGGGTTAGGGTTAGGGTTAGGGTTAGGGTTAGGGTTAGGGTTAGGGTTTGGGTTAGGGTTTTGGTAAGGGTAAGGGTTATGGTTATGTTTAGGGCTGGGTGTTAGAGTTAGTGTTAGTTTATAAGATTAGGGTTAAGTTTAGGTTTCGGGTTAGGGTTAGGTATTCGGGCTAGGGTTAGGGTCTCCAGACCCTTCTAGGGCCCACAGGATTCTTCTAAAGAAAAGCAGACCATTCTAGATACACCCAGGACCCTTCTAAAGATGCTAGACCATTCTAGAGCACTCTAGAACCATTCTAAAGCCCCACACACCCTTCTAGAGACACCCAGGACCCTTTGAAAGGCCCACAGGCCATTCCAGAGAACCCCAGCGGTATCCAAAGGTCCCCAGACCTTTCTAGAGCACCCCAGGACTCTTGAAACTGCCCCCTGAGCATTCTAGAGACCCTCAGGACCCTTCTAAAGATGAAAAGACCCTTACAGAGTCCCCCAGAGCCCTTCTAAAGGCCCCCAGAACCTTCTAGAGACACTCAGATCCATTCTAAAGGACCACGGGTCATTCCAGAAACCCCCAGGACAATCTAAAGGCCCCCAGACACTTGTAGAGAATCCCATTACTCTTCAAATTGCCACCAGAGCATTTTAGAGACACTCAGGACCATTCTAAAGACCCCCTCACCGTTCGAGAGACCCCAAGGACCCTGGCATATATGTTAGGATTAGCTTTGAGGTTTAGATTAGGGCTAGGGTTGGTTTATGTGCTAAGGTCAGGGTTAGGGTTAGGGTTAGGGTTGGGGTTTAGTTAGGGTTTTGATAAGGATAAGGGTTATGGTTATGTTTAGGGGTTTGTGTTAGAGTTAGTGTTAGGGTTAGGCTTAAGATTAGGGTTACTTTTAGGTTTAGGGTTAGGGTTAGGTATTCAGGCTAGGGTTAGGGTTACGTGTTGGGGCTAGGGTCAGGGTTAGGGTTCGCAGATCCTTCTAGAGTCCATAGGACTCTTCTAAAGGCCCCCATACAATTCTAAACATACCTAGGACCCTTCTAAAGATGCCAAGACCCTTCTAGAGCCCACCAGAACCATTCTAAAGCCCCCCAGATCCTTCTAGAGACACCCAGGACCCTTTGAAAGGCCCACAGACCATTCCAGAGAACCCCACGAGCATCCAAAGGTCCCCAGACCTTTCTAGTGCACCCCAGGACTCTCCAAACTGCCCCCAGAGCATTCTAGAGACCCTCAGGACCCTTCTAAAGATGAAAAGACCCTTATAGAGTCCCCCAGAGCTCTTCTAAAGGCCCCCAGAACCTTCTAGAGACACTCAGATCCATTCTAAAGGACCCCAGACAACTCCAGAGACCCCCAGGACCATCTAAAGGCCCCCAGACCCTTCTAGACAACCCCAGGACTCTTCAAAATGCCCCCAGGCAATTCTAGAGCCCTTCAGGACCATTCTAAAGACCCCCTGACGTTTCTAGAGACTCCCACGACCCTGGCATTTACATTAGGGTTAGTTTTGTGGTTAAGATTAGGGCTAAGGTTTGTTTACGTGCTAGGGTTAGGGTTAGGGTTAGGGATACGGTTGGGATTGTGTTAGGGTTTTGGTAAGGGTAAGGGTTATGCTTATGTTTAGGGGTTTGTGTTAGAGTTAGTGTTAGGGTTAGGCTTAAGATTAGGGTTAAGTTTAGGGTTAGGGTTAGTTATTCAGGTTAGGGTTAGGGTCAGGGTCCCCAGACAATTCTAGAGCCCACAGGACTCTTCTAAAGGCCCCCAGACCATTCTAGACACACCCAGGACCCTTCTAAAGATGCCAAGACCCCTCAAGAGCCCTCCAGAACCATTCTAAAGCCCCCTAGACCCTTCTAGGGACACTCAGGACCCTTTTAAAGGCCCACAGGACATTCCAGAGAAACCCACGACCATCAAAAGGCCCCCAGACCAATCTAGATAAACCCAGGACTCTTCAAACTGCCCCCAGAGCATTATAGTGACCTTCAGGACTCTTCTAATGAAGCAAAGGCCATTCTAGAGCACCCAGAGACCTTCTAAAGGCCCCCAGACCCTTCTAGAGACCACAAGACTCTTCTAAGGGCCCCCAGAACATACTAGACACACCCAGGACCCTTCAACAGATGCTGAGAGCCTTCAAGAGCCGCCAAGAGGCCTTCTAAACGCCCCCCAGACCCTTCTAGAGACACCCAGGTCAATTCCAAAGGATCCCGGGCCATTCCAGAGACCTCAAGGACTATCTAAAGGACCCCAGACCCTTCTAGAGAAGCCCAGGACTCTTCAAAATGCCCCCGGAGCATTCTAGAGACTCTCAGGACCCTTCTAAAGATGCAAAGATCCATCTAGAGCCCCCCAGAGCCCTTCTAAAGGCCCCCAAACCCTTCTAATGACACCCAGGTCCATTCTAAAGGACCCCAGGCAACTCCAGAGACACCCAGGACTATCTAAATGCCCCCAGACCCTCCTAGAGAACCCCAGGACTCTTCAAAATGCCCCTGGAGCATAGTAGAGACCCTCAGGACCATTGTAAAGACCCCCTGAAATTTCTAGAGACCCCCAGGACCCTGGAATTTATGTTAGCGTTAGCTTTGTGGTTAGGATTAGGGCTAGAGTTTGTTTAGGTGCTAGGGTTAGGGTTAGGGTTGGGGTTGTGTTAGGGTTTTGGTAAGGGTAAGGGTTATGGTTATGTTTAGGGGTTTGGGTTAGAGTTAGTGTTAGGGCTAGGCTTTAGATTAAGGTTAAGTTTAGGTTTAGGGTTAGGGTTAGGTATTCGGGCTAGGGTTAGGGTTAGGGTCCCCATACCCTTCTCAAACCCACAGGACTCTTCTAAAGGCCCCCAGACCATTCTAGACACACGCAGGACCCTTCTAAAGATGCAAAGACCCATCTAGAGCCCTCCAGAAACCTTCTAAAGCCCCCCAGACCCTTCTAGAGACACCCAGGTCCATTCTAAAGGACCCCGGACCATTCCAGAGACACCCAGGACCATCTAAATGCCCCCAGACCCTTCCAGAAAAAACCGGGACTCTTCAAAATGCCCCCAGAGAATTCTAGACAGCCTCAGGACCACTCTAAAGACCCCCTGACCTTTCTAGAGACCCCCAGGACCCTGGCATTTACGTTAGGGTTGTCTTTCTGGTTAAGATTAGGGTTAGGGTTTGTTTAGGTGCTACGGTGAGGGTTAGGGTTAGGGTTCCAGTTGTGTTATGGTTTTGGTAAGGGTAAGGGTTATGGTTATGTTTAGGGCTTGGTGTTAGTGTTAGTGTTAGGGTTTAGCTTAAGATTAGGGTTAAGTTTAGGTTTAGGGTTAGGGTTAGGTATTCTGGCTAGGGTTAGGGTTAGGGTCCCCATACCCTTCTCAAACCCACAGGACTCTTCTAAAGGCCCCCAGACCATTCTAGACACACCCAGGACCCTTCTAAAGATACAAAGACCCATCTGGAGCCCTCCAGAAACCTTCTAAAGCCCCCCAGACCCTTTTAGAGACACCCAGGACCATTCTAAAGGACCCCGGACCATTCCAGAGACACCCAGGACCATCTAAATGCCCCCAGACCCTTCCAGAAAAACCCAGGACTCTTCAAAATGTCCCCAGAGAATTCTAGACAGCCTCAGGACCACTCTAAAAACCCCCTGACCTTTCTAGAGACCCCCAGGGCCCTGGCATTTATGTTACGGTTAACTTTGTGGTTGAGATTAGGGCTATGGTTTGTTTAGGTGCTACGGTGAGGGTTAGGGTTAGAGTTGGGGTTGTGTTATGGTTTTGGTTAGGGTAAGGGTTATGGTTATGTTTAGGGGTTTGTGTTAGAGTTAGTGTTAGGGTTAGGCTTAAGATTAGGGTTAACTTTAGGTTTAGGTTTAGGGTTAGGTATTGGGGCTAGGGTTAGGGTTAGGGTCCCCACACCCTTCTAGAGACCGCAGAACTTGTCTAAAGGCCCCCAGACCCATCTTGAAACACCCAGGTCCATTCTAAAGGACCCTGGTCCATTCCAGAGACCCCCAGGACCATCTAAAGTCCCCCAGACCCTTCCAGAGAAACCCAGGACTCTTTAAACTGTCCCCAGAGCATTCAAGAGACCCTCAGGACCCTTCTAAAGATGCAAGAACCCTTCTAGAGCACCCCAGAGCCCTTCTAAAGCCCCCAAGACCATTCTAGCGACAGCCAGGTCCATTCTAAAGGACCCTGGGCCATTCCAGGGACCCCCAGGTCCATCTAAAGGCCCCCAGACCCTTCTAGAGAATACCAGGTCTATTCAAAATGCCCCCAGAGCATTCTAGAGACCCTCAGGACCATTCTAAAGACCCCCTGATTTTTGTAGAGACCACCAGGGCCCTGGCATTTATGTTAGGGTCATCTTTGTGGTTAAGATTATGGCTAGGGTTTGTTTAGGTGCTAGGGTTAGGGTTAGGGTTAGGGTTGGGGTTGTGTTAGGGTTTTGGTAAGGGTAAGGTTTATGGTTATGTTTAGGGGTTTGGGTTAGAGTTAGTGTTAGGGTTAGGCTTAAGATTAGGGTTAAGTTTAGGGTTACGTTTTGGTTTAGGGTTTAGGGTTAGGGTTACCGTTGCTTTAGGGTTAGGGCAAGTGTTAGGGTTACGTTTAGGATTAGGTTTTAGTGTTAGGTTTAGGATTAGGGTGAAGCTTAGTTTTAAGGTTAGTTTTAGGGTTAGGTTTAGGTATTCAGGCTAGGGTTAGGTTTAGGTATTCGGGCTAGGGTTAGGTTTAGGGTCCCCAGATCCTTCTAGAGACCACAGGACTCTTCTAAAGGCCCGCAGACCATTCTAGACATACCCAGGACCCTTCTAAAGATGCTAAGACTCTTCTAGAGCCCTCCAGAACCATTCTAAAGCATACCAGACCCTTCTAGTGGCACCCAGGACCGTTTTAAAGGCCCACAGGCCATTCCAGAGAACCCCAGGACCATCCAAAGGCCCCCAGACCCTTCTAGAGAACCCTAGGACTTTTCAAACTGCCCCCAGAGCATTCTAGAGACCCTCAGGACCCTTCTAAAGATGCAAAGACCCTTCTAGAGCCCCACAGAGCCGTTCTAAATGTCTCCAGAGAGTCTTGGAACATTTAGAAGGGTCCTGGTGTCTGTAGAACTGTCTAAGGGAAATTAGAAGGGTCCTGATTGGTCTCTAGAATGGTCTGGGGGCCTTGAGAAGTGTCCTGGGGTTCTCTAGAAGGTTCAGGGGAATTTAGATGGAGCCTGGATTTATCTAGAATGCTCTTGAGGTGCTTCTTAGGGTCCTGCTGGGATGTAGAAGTGTCTGGTGTGCTTTAGAATGGTCCTGGGGTTCCCTAGGAGGGTCTTGGGCTCTTTAGAAGTGTCCTGAAGGGAGCTATGTGGGTCTGGGCTGTCTTTTGAATGCCTCTGGGGGTTTTTAGAAGGGTTTGAGGACAATTAGATGTGTCCTGGGAGTCTCTAGAAGGGTCTGCGGGCCTTCAGAAGTGTCCTGGGGTTCTCTGGAAGGGTCTCTGGAAACTTTAAAGGGTCTGGGGGCACTTAGAAGTGTTTGGCAGCCTTTAGATAGGTCTTTAGGAGTTTCTAGAAGGATCTGGGTCATTTACAAGGGTCCTGGGGTAATCTACTAGGATCTGGGGTACTTTAGAAGGCTTGTGCGGGTCTCTAGGAGGGTCTGGAGGCATTTATAAGGGTTGTGTGGGTTTCTAGAAGGGTCTGGGGGCCTTTAGCATTTTCTGGATGGATCTAGAAAGGTTTGGGGGCCTTTAGAAGGGATATGAGCATCTCTAGAAGCCATTTTGAAGGCCTCAGAAGCCATTTTGGAACTCCTTGACTCCATTTTGAAGGCCCCACAAGCCATTTTGAGGCCCCTGGAAGCCTTTTTGAGGCCCCTGGAAGCCTGTTTGAAGCCCCTGGAGACAATTTTTATTCCCCTGGAAGCCATTTTGAGGTTCTCAACTCCATTTTGAGTCTCCCAGAAGCCATTTTGAGGCCCCTGGAAGCCATTTTGGAACTTCCTGACTCCATTTCGAGTCCTTTGGAAGCCATTTTGAGGCCCCTGGAGGCCATTTTGAAGCCCCTGGAAGCCATTTTGAAGACCCCAGAAGCCATTTTGAAGCCCCAGAAGCCAATCTGAGGCCCCTGGGAGCCATTTTGGAGCTCCTGGTCTCCATTTTGAGTTCCTGGAAGCCATTTTGAGTCTCTTGGAAACCATTTTGGAGCTTCTCAAAGCCATTTTGAGTCCCTGGGAAGCCATTTTGAAGCCCCTGGAAGCCATTTTAAGGACCCCGGAAGCCATTTTGGAGCCTCTCGACTCCATTTTGAGTTCTTTTGAAGCCCTTTTGAAAGTCCCGTAAGGCATTATGAAGTCCCAGGAAGCCATTTTTGAACTTCTCGAGTACATTTTGATGCCCCTGGAAGCCATTTTGAGACCCCTGGAGGCCATTTTGGAGCCTCTTGACTCCATTTTGAGTCCCTTGGAAGCCATTTTGGAGCTTCCTGACGCCATTTTGAGTCCCTGGAAGCCATTTTGGAGCTCCTGGACTCCATTTTGAGACCCCAGGAAGCCATTTTGAAGGCCCCGGAAGCCATTTTGAGACCCCGGGAAGCCATTTTGGGTCTCCCAGAAGCCATTTTGAAGCCCCTGGAAGCCATTTTAAAAGCTCTTGACACCATTTTCAGTCACTTGGAAGCCATTTTGAGTCTCCTGGAAGCCATTTTGAAGCCCCTTGTCTCCATTTTGAGTCCCTTGGAATCCATTTTGAAGCCCCTGGAGGCCATTTTGAGTCTCCTGGAAACCATTTTAAGGCCCCTGGAGGCCATTTTGAAGCCCTTGGAAGCTATTTTGAGACCCCTGGAGGCCATTTTGGAGCTGCTTGACTCCATTTTGACGCCCCCAGAAGCCATATTGAGGCCCCCGGAAGCCATTTTGAAGCCCCTGGAGGCCATTTTATAGCTTCTTGACTCCATTTTGAAGCCCCTGGAAGCCATTTTGAAGACCCCAGAAGCAATTTTGAGGTCCCTGGAGGCCATTTTGGAGCTTCCCAATGCCGTTTTGAAGCCCCTGGAAGCCATTTTGAGGGCCCTGGAGGCCATTTTGAAGGCCCTGGAGACCATTTTGATTCCCCTGGAAGCCATTTTGGAGGTTCTCAACTCCATTTTTAGACTCCCAGAAGCCATTTTGAGGCCCTTGGAAGCCATTTTGGAGCTTCCTGACTCCATTTCGAGTCCTTTGGAAACCATTTTGAAGCCCCCAGAAGCCATTTTGAAGACCCCAGAAGCCATTTTGAGGCCTGTGGAAGCCATTTTGGAGCTCCTGGTCTCCATTTTGAGTCCCTGGAAGCCATTTTGAGTCCCTGGGAAACCATTTTGAAGCCCCTGGAAGCCATTTTAAGGCCCCTGAAGGCCATTTTGGAGCCTCTAGACTCCATTTTGAGTCCTTTTGAAGCCCTTTTGAAGCTCCTGGAAGCCCTTTGGAAGCCCCCGGAAGCCATTTTGGAGCTTCTCGACTCTATTTTGCGACCCCTGGAGGCCATTTTGGAGCCTTTTGACTCCATTTTGAGTCCCTTGGAAGCCATTTTGGAGCTTCCCGACGCCATTTTGAGTCCCCGGAAGCAATTTTGGAGCTCCTGGACTCCATTTTGAGCTCCCAGGAAGCCATTTTGGGTCTCCCAGAAGAAATTTTGAGGCCCCTGGAAGCCATTTTGGAAGCTCTCGAGACCATTTTGAGGCCCCTGGAAGCAATTTTGAGTCCCCTAGAAGCCATTTTGAAGCCCCTTGGCTCCATTTGAAGCCCCTTGGAAGCCATTTTGAAGCCCCTGGAGGCCATTTTGAGTCTCCAGGGAACCATTTTAAGACCCCTGGAAGCCATTTTGAAGCCCTTGGAAGACATTTTGAGACCCCTGGAGGTCAAATCTAAAGGCCCCCAGACCCTTCTAGAGACCCCCAGGACCCTTTGGAAGGCAACTAGACCCATTTTAGAGACCACCAGGAGCCTTCTAAAGGCCCCAAGAGCCTCCTAGAGACCCCCCAGGACCCTTATAAATGCCCCCAGAACATTCTAGAGACACCCAGGACCTTTCTAAAGACCCCTGGACCCTTCAAGAGACCCCAAGGACCCTTTTTAAATACACCCAGATCCTTCCAGAGCCCCTCAGGACCATTCTAAAGGCCCCTAGACCCTTCTAGAGTTACTCAGAGCCAATCTAAGGGCCATGAGACCACACGAGAGACTCCCAGGACCATTCTGAAGGACCCCAGACCCTTCTAGAGACACCCAGGATCCTTATAAATGCTCCCAGATCATTATAGAGAATCCCAGGACCCTTCTAAAGGCCCCAAGACAATTCTAGAGACATCCAGGACCATTTTAATGTCCCCCAGACCCATCTAGAGACCCCCAGGACCCTTCTCAAGGCCACCAGACCTCCCTAGAGATACCCAGCACCCATTTAAAGGAAACCAGACCCTTCTAGAGACCCTCCGGACCATTCAAAAAGCCCCCAGACACTTCTAGATACCTCAAGGACCATTGTCAAAGCCCTGAAACCCTTCTGGAGACTCTCAGAACTATTCTAAATATCCCCAGACTCTTCTACAGACACTCAGAGCCCCTCTAAAGGCATCCAGAGCCTTCTGGATACCCCCAGGGCCCTTATAAAGGGTCCCAAGACCCTTCTAGAGTGCCCCAGGACCATTCTAAATATCTCCAGGACCATCTAGAGAAGATAAAAGCCCATCTAAAGGCACCAAGACCCTTCTAGAGAACCCCAGAACCATTCTATAGGCCCCAAGATACACCCTAATAGATACACCCAGGACCCTTCTAAATACCCCCAGGCCCTTCTAGAGACACCTAGGACACTTCAAAAGGACCCCAGACCCTTCTAGAGTTACTTAGAGCCCACCTAAGGACACCGAGACACTTCTAGATACAACCAGGACCCCTCTGAAGTAACCCAGACGCCTCTAGAGAACTCCAGGACCCTTGTAAATATCTGTAGAACCTTGTAGAGACCCCAAGGACTCTTAAAAAGATCACAGAACCTCCTAGAAAAACCCAGGCAAGGAAAGGAAAGGCAAGGAAAAAGGATAGGCAAGTCAAGGCAAGGCAAAGCAAGGCAAGGCAAAAGGCAAGGCAAGGCAAAAGGCAAGGAAAGTGAAGGCAAGGCAAAAGGCAAGGCAAAAGGCAAGGCAAGGCAAAAGACAAGGCAAGGCAAAAGGCAAAGCAAGGCAAGGCAAAAGGCAATTCAAGGCAAAAGGCGAGGCAAAAGGGAAGGCAAGTCAAGGCAAGGCAAGGAAAAAGGATAGGCAAGTCAAGGAAAGGTAAGGCAAGGCAAAAGGCAAGGCAAGGCAAAAGCCAAGGCAAAGGGCAAGGCAAGGCAAAAGGCAAGGCAAGGCAAGGAAAAAGGCAATTCAAGACAAAAGGCGAGGCAAAAGGGAAGGCAAAAGCCAAGGCAAGGCAAAAGGCAAGGAAAGGTAAAACGCAAGGCAAGGCAAGGCAAAAGGCAAGGCAAGGCAAGGCAAAAGGCAAGGTAAGGCAAGGCAAATGGCAAGGCAAGGCAAGGCAAGGCAAGGCAAAAGGCAAGGCAAGGCAAGGCAAATGGCAAGGCAAGGCAAGGCAAAAGGCAAAGCAAGGCAAGGCAAGGCAATGCAAAATGCAAGGCAAAGCAAGGAAAAGGGCAAGGCAAGGCAGAAGGCAAAGCAAGGCAAGGCAAGGCAAGGAAAAGGGCAAGGTAAGGCAAAAGGCAAGGCAAGGCAAAAGGAAAGGTAAAAGGCAAGGCAAAAGGAAAGGCAAGGCAAGGAAAGGCAAAAGGCAAGGCAAGGCAAAAGGTAAGGCAAAAGGCAAGGCAAGGCGAAAGGCAAGGCAAAAGGCAAGGCAAGGCAAAAGGCAAGGCAAGGCAAGGCAAAAAGCAAGGTAAGGCAAGGCAAAGCAAAAGCCAAGGCAAGGAAAGGCAACACAAGGCAAAAGGCAAGGCAAGGCAAAAGGCAAGGCAAGGAAAAAAGGCAAGGCAAAGGGTAAGGCAAGCAAAAGGCAAAGCAAGCAAAAGGCAAGGCAAAAGGCAAGGCAAAAGGCAAGGCAAGGCAAAATACAAGGCAAGGCAAGGCAAAAGGCAATTCAAGGCAAAAGGCAAGGCAAAAGGGAAGGATAGGCAAAGCAAAAAGGAAGGCAAAAGGCAAGGCAAAAGGCAAGGAAAGGCATAAGGCAAGGCAAAAGGCAAGGCAAAAGGCAAGGCAAGGCAAAAGGCAAGGCAAGGCAAAAGGCAACGCAAAAGGCAAGGCAAGGAAAGACAAAAGGCCAGGCAAGGTAAGACAAAAGGCAAGGCAAAAGGAAAGGCAAGGTAAAAGGCAAGGAAAGGCAAGGAAAGACAAGGCAAAAGGCAAGGCAAGACAAGGCAAGGTAAAGCAAGGCAAAAGGCAAGGCAAGGCAAAAGGCAAGGCAAGGCAAAAGGAAAGGCAAAAGGTAAGGCAATGCAAGGCAAGGCAAAAGGAAAGGAAAAGCAAGGAAAAGGGAAAGGCAAGGCAAAAGGCAAAGCAAGGCAAGGTAAGGCAAAAGGTAAGGCAAGGTAAGGTAAGGCAAAAGGCAAGGCAAGGCAAAAGGCAAGGCAAAAGGTAAGGCAACGCAAGGCAATGCAAAAGGCAAGGCAAGGCAAGGAAAAGGGCAAGGCAAGGCAAAAGGCAAAGCAAGGCAAGGCAAGGTAAGGCAAAAGGCAAGGCGAGGCAAAAGGAAGGCAAAAGGCAAAGCAAGGCAAGGCAAGGTAAGGCAAAAGGCAAGGCGAGGCAAAAGGAAAGGTAAAAGGCAAGGCAAAAGGAAACGTAAAAGGCAAGGCAAAAGGCAAGGCAAAAGGTAAGGCAAAAGGCAAGGCAAGGCAAAAGGGAAGGCAAGGAAAAAGGTAAGGCAAGGCAAAGGGCAAGGCAAGGCAAGGCAAAACGCAAGGCAAGGCAAAAGGCAAGGCAAGGCAAAAGGCAAGGCAAGGCAAAAGGCAAGGCAAGGCAAGGCAAAAGGCAAGGCAAAACGCAAGGCAAGGCAAAAGGCAAGGAATCGTAAGGTAAGGCAAGGCAAGGTAAAAGGTAAGGCAAGGCAAAAGGTGAGACAAGGCAAAAGGTGAGACAAGGCAAAAGGTGAGGCAAGGCAAAAGGCAAGGCAAGGCAAAAGGCAATGCAAAACACAAGGCAAGGCAAGGCAAAAGGCAAGGCAAGGCAAAAGGCAAGGCAAGGCAAAAGGAAAGGCAAAAGGCAAGGCAAAAGGAAAGGCAAGGCAAGGCAAGGCAAAAGGCAAGGCAAGGCAAAAGGTAAGGCAATGGAAGGCAATGCAAAAGGCAAGGCAAGGCAAGGAAAAGGGCAAGGCAAGGCAAAAGGCAAAGCAAGGCAAGGCAAGGTAAGGTAAAAGGCAAGGCAAGGCAAAAGGAAAGGTAAAAGGCAAGGCAAAAGGAAGGGCAAGGCAAGGAAAGGCAAAAGTCAAGGCAAGGCAAAAGGAAAGGCAAGGCAAGGCAAAAGGCAAGGCAAAACACAAGGCAAGGCAAGGCAAAAGGCAAGGAATTGTAAGGTAAGGTAAGGCAAGGTAAAAGGTAAGGCAAGGCAAAAGGCAAGGCAAGGCAAGGCAAAAGGCAAGGCAAAACACAAGGCAAGGCAAGGCAAAAGGCAAGGAATTGTAAGGTAAGGTAAGGCAAGGTAAAAGGTAAGGCAAGGCAAAAGGCAAGGCAAGGCAAGGCAAAAGGTGAGACAAGGCAAAAGGTGAGGCAAGGCAAAATACAAGGCAAGGCAAAAGGCAATGCAAAACACAAGGCAAGGCAAGGCAAAAGGCAAGGCAAAGGGTAAGGCAAGCAAAAGGCAAGGCAAAAGGCAAGGTAAAAGGCAAGGCAAGGCAAAATACAAGGCAAGGCAAGGCAAAAGGCAATTCAAGGCGAAAGGCAATGCAAAAGGGAAGGCTAGGCCAAGCAAAAAGGAAGGCAAAAGGCAAGGCAAAAGGCAAGGAAAGGCATAAGGCAAGGCAAAAGGTAAGGCAAGGCAAGGCGAAAGGCAAGGCAAAAGGCAAGGCAAGGCAAGACAAAAGGCAAGGCAAGGTAAGACAAAAGGCAAGGCAAAAGGAAAGGCAAGGTAAAAGGCAAGGCAAAAGGCAAGGCAAAAGGCAAGGCAAGGCAAGGCAAGGAAAGGAAAGGAAAGGCAAACGGCAAGGCAAGACAAGGCAAGGCAAAGCAAGGCAAAAGGCAAGGCAAGTCAAAAGGCAAGGCAAGAAAAGGTAAGGCAAGGCAAGGCAAAAGGCAAGGCAAGTCAAAAGGCGAGGCAAGAAAAGGTAAGGCAAGGCAAGGCAAAAGGAAAGGTAAGGCAAAAGGAAAGGCAAAAGGTAAGGCAATGCAAGGCAAGGCAAAGCAAGGCAAAAGGCAATTCAAGGCAAGGCAATGAAAGGCAAAAGGCAATTCAAGGCAAAAGGCAAGGCAAAGGGAAAGGCAAGGCAAAAGGCAAGGCAAAAGGCAAGGCAAAGGGAAAGGCAAGGCAAAAGGCAAGGCAAAGGGCAAGGCAAGGCAAAAGGCAAGGCAAAAGGCAAGGCAAAAGGCAGGGCAAAAGGCAAGGCAAGGTAAAATGCAAGGCAAGGCGAGGAATAAGGCGAGGCAAGGCAAAAGGCAAGGCAAGGCAATAGGCAAGGCAAGGCAAAAGGCAAGGCAAGTTAAGGTAAGGCAAATGGCAAGGCAAGGTAAGGCAACGCAAAAGGAAAGGCAAAAGGCAAGGCAAGGCAAAAGGCAAGACAAAAAGCAAGGCAAGGCAAAAGGCAAGGCACGGCAAGGCAAAAGGCAAGGCAAGGCAAAAGGCAAAGCAAGGCAAGGCAAGGCAAGGCAAGGCAAAAGGCAAGGTAAAGGGCAAGGCAAGGCAAACGGCAAGGCAAAAGGCAAGGCAAAAAGGAAGGCAAAAGGCAAGGCAAAAGGCAAGGCAAGGCAAAAGGCAATTCAAGGCAAAAGGCAAGGCAAAAGGGAAGGCAAGGCAAGGCAAAAAGGAAGGCAAAAGGCAAGGCAAAATGCAAGGCAAGGCAAAATGCAAGGCAAAAGGAAAGGCAAGGCAAAGTGAGGCAAAAGGAAAGGCAAGGCAAAAGGCAAGGAAAGGCAAAGGGCAAGGCAAGGCAAAGGGCAAGGCAAGGCAAAAGTTAAGGTAAGGCAAAAGGCAAGCAAGGCAAAAGGCAAGGCAAGGCAAGGTAAAGCAAAGCAAAAGGCAAGGCAAGGCAACACAACACAAAATGTAAGGCAAGGCAAGGCAAGGCGAAAGGCAAGGCAAGGCAAGGCAAAAGGAAAGGCAATGCCAGTCAAAAAGCAAGGCAAGGCAAGTCAAGGCAAAAGGTAAGACAAGGCAAAAGGAAAGGCAAGGCAAAAGGCAAGGCAAAGGGTAAGGCAAGGCAAAAGCCAAGGCAAAAGCCAAGGCAAAAGGCAAGGCAAGGCAAAATACAAGGCAAGGCAAGGCAAGGCAAAAGGCAATTCAAGGCAAAAGGCAAGGCAAAAGGGAAGGCTAGGCAAAGTAAAAAGGAAAGCAAAAGGCAAGGCAAAAGGCAAGGAAAGGCAAAAGGCAAGGCAAAGGGTAAGGCAAGGCAAAAGCCAAGGCAAAAGGCAAGGCAAAAGGCAAGGTAAAAGGCAAGGCAAGGCAAAATACAAGGCAAGGCAAGGCAAGGCAAGGCAAAAGGCAATTCAAGGCAAAAGGCAGGGCAAAAGGCAATTCAAGGCAAAAGGCAAGGCAAAAGGGAAGGCTAGGCAAAGTAAAAAGGAAAGCAAAAGGCAAGGCAAAAGGCAAGGAAAGGCAAAAGGCAAGGCAAAAGGCAAGGAAAGGCATAAGGCAAGGCAAAAGGCAAGGCAAAAGGCAAGGCAAAAGGCAAGGCAAGGCAAAGAAAGCCAAAGGGAAGGCAAGGCAAAAGGCAACGCAAAAGGCAAGGCAAAAGGCAAGGCAAAATACGGCAAGGCAAGGCAAGGCAAGGTAAAAGGTAAGGCAAGGCAAAAGGAAATGCAAAAGGTAAGGCAAGGCAAGGCAAGGCAAAAGGCAAGGCAAAAGTTAAAGCAATGCAAGGCAAGGTAAAAGGCAAGGCAAAGCAAGGCAAGGCAAGGTAAAAGGAAAGGCAAAGCAAGGCAAGGCAGGCAAGGCAAAAGGCAAAGCAAGGCAAGGAAAGGTAAGGCAAAAGGCAAGGCAAGGCAAAAGGCAAGGCAAGGCAAAAGGCAAGGCAAGGCAAAAGGCAAGGCAAGGTAAAATGCAAGGCAAGGCGATGAAAAAGGCGAGGCAAGGCAAAAGGCAAGGCAAGGCAAAAGGAAAGGCAAGGCAAGGCAAAAGGCAAGGCAAAAGGCAAGGCAATGCAAGGAAAAAGGCAATTCAAGGCAAAAGGCAATTCAAGGCAAAAGGCAAGGCAAAAGAGAAGGCAAGGCAAGGCAAAAAGGAAGGCAAAAGGAAAGGTAAAAGGCACGGCAAGGCAAAAGGCAAGGCAAGGTAAGGCAAAAGGCAAGGCAAAGGGCAAGGCAAAGCAAGGCAAACGGCAAGGCAAAAGGCAAGGCAAAAGGCAAGGCAAGTCAGAAGATAAGGCAATGCAAGGCAAAAGGCAATTCAAGGCAAAAGGCAAGGCAAAAGGCAAGGCAAAAGGGAAGGCAAGGCAAGGCAAAAAGGAAGGCAAAAGGCAAGGCAAAAGGCAAGGCAAGGCAAAAGGCAAGGTAAAAGGCAAGGCAAGACAAAAGGCAAGGCAAAAGGCAAGGCAAAAGAAAAGGCAAAAGGCATGGCAAGGCAAAAGTCATGGCAAGGCAAAAGGCATGGCAAGGCAAGGCAAGGCAAGGCAAGGCAAAAGGCAAGTCAAGGCAAGGCTAGGCAAAAGGTAAGGAAAGGCAAAAGGCAAAGCAAAAGGCAAGGCAAGGCATGGCAAAAGGCAAGGCAAAGGGCAAGGCATTGCAAAAGGGAAGGGAAAGCAAGGCAAAAGGCAGGACAAGTCAAAAGTCAAGGCAAGGCAAGACAAGGCAAAAGGCAAGGCAATGCAAAAGGTAAGGCAATGCAAGGCAAGGCAAAAGGTAAGGCAAGGCAAGGAAAAGGGCAAGGCAAGGCAAAAGTCAAGGCAAGCCAAAAGGTAAGGCAAGGCAAGGCAAAAGGCAAGGCAAAGCAAGGCAAAAGGCAAGGCAAAGGGTAAGGCAATGCAAGGCAAGGCAAAAGGCAAGGCAAAAGGCAAGGCAAGGTAAGGCAAGGCAGACAAGGGAACAGGCAAAGCAAGGCAAGGCAAGGCAAAAGGCAAGGCAAGGCAAGGAAAAGGGCAAGGCAAGGCAAAAGGCAAAGCAAGGCAAGGCAAGGCAAGGCAAGGCAAAAGGCAAGGCAAGGCAAGGAAAAGGGCAAGGCAAGGCAAAAGGCAAAGTAAGGCAAGGCTAGGCAAGGTAAGGCAAAAGGCAAGGCAAAGCAAAAGGCAAGGGAAAAGGAAAGGCAAGGCAAGGTAAGGTAAAGGCAAGGCAAAAGTTAAGGTAAGGCAAAAGGCAAGACAAAAGGAAAGGCAAGGTAAGGCAAAAAGCAAGGCAAGGCAAGGCAACGCATCACAAAATGTAAGGCAAGGCAAGGTAAGGCAAAAGGCAAGGCAAGGCAAGGCAAGGCAAAAGGAAAGGCAAAGTAAGGCAAAAAGCAAGGCAAGGCAAGGCAATGCAACACAAAATGTAAGGCAAGGCAAGGCAAGGCAAAAGGCAAGGCAAGGCAAGGCAAGGCAAAAGGAAAGGCAATGCCAGTCAAAAATCAAGGCAAGGCAAGGCAAAAAGCAAGGCAAGGCAAAAGGCAAGGCAAAAGGCAAGGAAAGGCATAAGGCAAGGCAAAAAGCAAGGCAAAAGGCAAGGTAAAAGGCAATGCAAGGCAAAAGGCAAGGCAAGGCAAAGAAAGGCAAAAGGCAAGGCAAGGCAAAGAAAGGCAAAAGGCAAGGAAAGTCAAAAGGTAAGGCAAGAAACGACAAGTCAAGGCAAGGCAAGGCAAAAGGAAATGCAAAAGGTAAGGCAAGGCAAAGCAAGGTAAAAGGCAAGGCAAAAGGCAAGGCAATGCAAGGAAAAAGGCAAGTCAAGGCAAAAGGCAATTCAAGGCAAAAGGCAAGGCAAAAGAGAAGGCAAGGCAAGGCAAAAAGGAAGGCAAAAGGCAAGGCAAAAGGCAAGGCAAGGCAAAAGGCAAGGCAAAGCAAAAGGCAAGGCAAAAGGCAAGTCAAAAGGCAAGGCAAAAGGCATGGCAAGGCAAGAGTCAGGGAAAGGCAAAAGGCAAGGCTAAGGCCAAGGCAAGGCAAAAGGCAAGGAAAAAGGCAAGGAAAAAGGCAATTCAAGGCAAAAGATATGGCAAGGCAAGGCAAAAGGCAATTCAAGGCAAAAGGCAAGGCAAAAGGGAAGGCAAGGCAAGGCAAAAAGTAAGGCAAAAGGCAAGGCAAAAGGCAAGTCAAAGCAAGGCAAAAGGCAAGACAAGTCAAAAGACAATGCAAGGCAAGGCAAGGCAATGCAAGGCAAGGCAAAAGGCAAGGACAGGCAAGGAAAAGGGCAAGGCAAGGCAAAAGGCAAGGCAAGGCAAAAGGCAAGGCAAGCCAAAAGGTAAGGCAAGTCAAGGCAAAAGGCAAGGCAAGGCAAGGCAAAAGGCAAGGTAAAGGGTAAGGCAATGCAAGGCAAGGCAAAAGGCAAGGCAAGGAAATGAAAAGGGTAAGGCAAGGCAATAGGCAAGGCAAGCCAAAAGGTAGGGCAAGGCAAGGCAAAAGGCTAGGCAAGGCAAGGAAAACGGCAAGGCAAATGGTAAGGCAATGCTAGGCAAGGCAAAAGGAAAGGCAAGGCAAGGTAAGGTAGGCAAGGCAAAAGGCAAAGCAAGCCAAAAGGCAAGGCAAGGCTAAAGGCAAGGCAAGGCTAAAGGCAAGGCAAGGTTAGGCAAAAGGCAAGGCAAAGCAAAAGGCAAGGCAAGGCAAAAGGCAAGGCAAGGTAAAAGGCAAGGCAAGGAAAGGCGAAAGGCGAGGCAAGGCAAAAGGCAAGGCAAGGCAGGCAAGGCAAAATGCAAAGCAAGGCAAAAGGCAAGGCAAGGCAAAAGGCAAGGCAAGTCAACGCAAAAGGCAAGGCAAGGCAAGGCAAGGCAAGGCAAAAGGCAAGGCAATGCAAGGCAAAAAGCAAGGCAAGGCAAGACAAAAGTCAAGGCAAGGTGAGGCAAGGCAAAAGGCAAGGCAAGGCAAGGCAAAAGGCAAGGCAAAAAGCAAGGCAATGCAAGGCAAATGATAAGGCACGGCAAAGCAAAAGGCAAGGCAAGGCGAAAGGCAAGGCAAGGCAAAAGGTAAGGCAAGGCAAAAGGTAAGGCAAGGCAAAAGGAAAGGCAAGGCAAGGCAAGGCAAGGAAAAAAGGCAAGGCAAAAGGCAAGGCAAAAGGCAAGGCAAGGAAAAAGGCAAGGCAAAAGGAAAGGCAAAAGATAAGGCAAGGCAAGGCAAAAGGCAATTCAAGGCAAAAGGAAATTCAAGGCAAAAGGAAATTCAAGGCAAAAGGCAAGGCAAAAGGCAAGGCAAACAAAGGCAAAAGGCAAGACAAATCAAAAGACAATGCAAGCCAAGGAAAGGCAAGGCAAAAGGTAAGGCAATGCAATGCAAGGCAAAAGGCAAGGCAAAGCAAGGAAAATGGCAAGACAAGTCAAAAGGTAAGGCAAGCCAAGGCAAGGCAAAAGGCACGGCAAATGGTAAGGCAATGCAAGGCAAGGCAAAAGGCAAGGCAAGGCAATGAAAAGGGCAAGGCAAAGCAATAGGCAAGGCAAGCCAAAAGGTAGGGCAAGGCAAGGCAAAAGGCAAGGCAAGGAAAACGGCCATGCAAACGGCAAGGCAATGCAGGGCAAGGCAAAAGGAAAGACAAGGCAAGGCAAGGCAGGCAAGGTAGGCAAGGCAAAAGGCAAAGCAAGGCAAGGCAAGGCAAGGCAAAAGGCAAGGCAAGGCTAAAGGCAAGGCAAGTCAAAAGGCAAGGCAAGGTAAGGCAAGGCAAAAGACAAGGCAAGGCAAAAGGCAAGGCAAGGCAAGGCAAAAGGCGAGGCAAGTCAAAAGGCAAGGGAAGGCAACGCAAAAGGCAAGGCAAAGGGCAAGGCAAGGCAAAAGGCAAGGAAAAAGGCAAGGCAAAAGGCAAGGCAAAAAGCAAGTCAAAAGGCAAGGCAAGGCAAAAGACAAGGAAAAAAGCAAGGCAATGCAAGGCAAAAGACAAGGCACGGCAAGGGAAAAGGCAAGGAAAGGCAAGGTAAAAGGCAAGGCAAAGCAAAAGGAAAGGCAAAGGGCAAGGCAAGGCAAAAGGCAAGGAAAAAGGCAAGGCAAAAGGCAAGGCAAGGCAAAAGATAAGGCAAGGAAAGGCAAAAGGCAAGGCAAAAGGCAAGGCAAGCCAAAATGTAAATGTTAGGGAAGGCAAGGCAAGGCAAAAAGGAAGGCAAAAGGCAAGGTAAAAGGCAAGGCAAAGCAAGGCAAAAGGCAAGACAAGTCAAAAGACAATACAAGGCAAGGCAAAAGGCAAGACAATGCAAAAGGCAAGGCAATGTAAAAGGCAAGGCAAAAGGTAAGGCAAGGCAAGGCAAGGCAAAAGGCAAGGCAAGGCAAGGGGCAAGGGAAGACAAAAGGCAAGACAAGCCAAAAGGTAAGGCAAGGCAAGGCAAACAGCAAGGTAAAGAGTAACGCAATGCAAGGCAAGGCAAAAGGAAAGGCAAGGCAAGGAAAGGCAGGCAAGGCAAAAGGCAAAGCAAGGCAAGACAAGGCAAGGCAAAAGGCAAGGCAAGGCTAAAGGCAAGGCAAAAGGCGAGGCAAGGCAAAAGGCGAGGCAAGGCAAGGCAACGCAAAAGGCAAGGCAAGGCAAGGTAAAAGGCAAGGCAAGGCAATGCAAGGCAAAAAGCAAGGCAAGGCAAGACAAAATGCAAGGCAGGGTGAGGCAAGGCAAAAAGCAAGGAAAGGTAAGGCAAGGCAAGGCAAGGCAAAAGCAAGGCAAGGCAAAAAGCAAAGGGCAAGGCAAGGAAAGGCAAGGCAAAAGGCAAGGCAAGGAAAGGCAAGGCAAAAGACAAGGAAAGGCAAAAGGCAAGGCAAGGCAAAAGATAAGGCAAGGCAAGGCAAAAGGCAAATCAAGGCAAAAGGCAATACAACGCAAAAGGCAAGGCAAAAGGGAAGGCAAGGCAAGGCAAAGCAAGGCAAAAGGCAAGACAAGTCAAAAGACAATGCAAGGCAAGGCAAGGCAAGGCAAAAGGTAAGGCAAAGGGTAAAGCAATGCAAGGCAAGGCAAAAGGCAAGTCAAGGCAATGAAAAGGGCAAGGCAAGGCAATAGGCAAGGCAAGCCAAAAGGTAGGGCAAGGCAAGGCAAAAGGCAAGGTAAGGCAAGGCAAACGGCAAGTCAAAGGGTAAGGCAGTGCAAGGCAAGGCAAAAGGAAAGGAAAGGC
Organism: Coccyzus lansbergi; assembly: GCA_033558105.1. Classification (NCBI taxonomy): domain Eukaryota; kingdom Metazoa; phylum Chordata; class Aves; order Cuculiformes; family Coccyzidae; genus Coccyzus; species Coccyzus lansbergi. Next base: position 23,054 of record JAUMJK010000745.1, on the reverse strand, counting down.
AAGGCAAGGCAGGCAAGGCAAAAGGCAAAGTAAGGCAAGGCAAGGCAAGGCAAAAGGCAAGGCAAGGCTAAAGGCAAGGCAAAAGGCAAGGCAAGGCAAGGCTAAAGGCAAGGAAAGGCAAGGCAAAAGGCAAGGCAAGGCAAAAGGCAAGGCAAGGCAAAGCAACGCAAAAGGCAAGGCAAGGTAACGTAAAAGGCAAGGCAAGGCAAAAAGCAAGGCAAGGCAACGCAAAAGGCAAGGCAAGGCAAGGCAAGGTAACGTAAAAGGCAAGGCAAGGCAAGGCAAAAGGCAAGGCAAGGTGAGGTAAGGGAAAAAGCAAGGCAAGGCAAGGCAAGGTAAGGCAAGGCAAAAGGCAAGGCAAGGCAAAAGGCAAGGAAAATGGCAAGGCAAGGAAAAAGGCAAGGCAAAAGGCAAGTCAAAAGACAAGGAAAGGCAAACGACAAGGAAAGGCAAGGCAAAAGGCAAGGAAAGGCAAAAGGAAAGGCAAAAGGGAAGTCAAGGCAAGGCAAAAAGGAAGGCAAAAGGCAAGGCAAAAGGCAAGGAAAGGCAAAAGGCAAGGCAAAAGGCAAGGCAAGCCAAAATGTAAGGCAAGGCAAGGCAAAAGGCAAGGCAAGGCAAGTCAAAAGGCAAGGCAAAAGGCATGGCAAGAGGCAAGGCAAAAGGCAAGGCAAGTCAAAAGGCAAGGCAAAAGGTAAGGCAATGCAAAGCAAGGAAAAAGGCAAGGGAAGGCAATGAAAAGGGTAAGGCAATGCAAAAGGCAAGGCAAGACAAAAGCTAGAGCAAGGCAAGGCAAAAGGCAAGGCAAGGCAATGCAAACGGCAAGGCAAAGGGTAAGGTAATGCAAGGCAAGTCAAAAGGCAAGGCAGGCAAGGGAAAAGGCAAAGCAAGGCAAGCAAAGGCAAGGCTAAATGCAAGGCAAGGCAAGGCAAAAGGCAAGGCAAGGTAAGGCAAGGCAAGGCAAGGCAAGGAAAGGCAAGGCAAGGAAAGGGGCAAGGCAAGGCAAGGGGCAAGGCAAGGGCCAAGGGGCAAAGCAAGGTAAGGAAAGTAAAGGGGAAAGTCAAGGCAAGGCATGGCAAGACAAGGCAAGGGGAAAGGCAAGGCAAGGGCCAAGGGGCAAAGCAAGGTAAGGAAAGTAAAGGGGAAAGTCAAGGCAAGGCATAGCAAGACAAGGCAAGGGGAAAGGCAAGGCAAGGCAAGGCAAGGGGCAAGGCAAGGCAAGGGGCAAGGCAAGGGGTAAGGGGCAAGGGGCAAGGGGCAAGGGGCAAGGCAAGGAAATGGGCAAGGTGAGGGGCAAGGTAAGGCAAGGCAAGGGGCAAGGCAAGGAAAGGCTAGGGGCAAGAAAAGGGGCAAGGCAAGGGGCAAGGCAAGGCAATGGGCAAGACAAGTCAAGGGGCAAGGCAAGAGGCAAGGGGCAAGGCAAGTGGCAAGGCAAGTCAAGGGGCAAGGCAAGGGGCAAGGGGCAAGGCAAGGGGCAAGGTGTAACGCAAGGCAAGGGGCAAGGCAAGGGGCAAGACAAGGCAAGGTAAGGCAAAGGGCAAGGCAAGGGGCAAGGCAAGGCACTGGGCAAGGCAAGGGACAAGGCAAGGGACAAGGCAAGGCAAGGCATGGCAAGGGGCAAGGCAAGGCAAGGCAAGGGGCTAGGTAAGGCAAGGCAAGGCAAGAGGCAAGGCAATGGGCAAGGCAAGGCAAGGGCAAGGCAAGGGAAAAGGCAAGGGGCAAGGCAAGGCAAGGCACGGCAAGGGGCAAGGTAAGGCAAGGCAAGGGGCTAGGCAAGGCTAGTCAAGGCGGGGCAAGGCAAGGGGCAAGGCAAGGCAAGGGGCAAGGCAAAGGGCAAAGCAAGGGGAAAGGCAAGGCAAGGGGTAAGGCAAGGGGCAAGGGGCAAGGCAAGGCAATGCAAGGCAAGAGGCATGGCAAGAGGCAAGGCAAAAGGCAAGGAAAGGCAAAAGGCAAGGCAAGCCAAAAGGCAAGGCAAGGTAAGGCAAGGCAAAAGACAAGGCAAGGCAAAAGGCAAGGCAAGGCAAGGCAAAAGGCGAGGCAAGTCAAAAGGCAAGGGAAGGCAACGCAAAAGGCAAGGCAAAGGGCAAGGCAAGGCAAAAGGCAAGGAAAAAGGCAAGGCAAAAGGCAAGGCAAAAAGCAAGTCAAAAGGCAAGGCAAGGCAAAAGACAAGGAAAAAAGCAAGGCAATGCAAGGCAAAAGACAAGGCACGGCAAGGGAAAAGGCAAGGAAAGGCAAGGTAAAAGGCAAGGCAAAGCAAAAGGAAAGGCAAAGGGCAAGGCAAGGCAAAAGGCAAGGAAAAAGGCAAGGCAAAAGGCAAGGCAAGGCAAAAGATAAGGCAAGGCAAGGCAAAAGGCAATTCAAGGCAAAAGGAAAGGCAAAAGGGAAGGCAAGGCAAGGCAAAAAGGAAGGCAAAAGGCAAGGTAAAAGGCAAGGCAAAGCAAGGCAAAAGGCAAGACAAGTCAAAAGACAATACAAGGCAAGGCAAAAGGCAAGACAATGCAAAAGGCAAGGCAATGTAAAAGGCAAGGCAAAAGGTAAGGCAAGGCAAGGCAAGGCAAAAGGCAAGGCAAGGCAAGGGGCAAGGGAAGACAAAAGGCAAGACAAGCCAAAAGGTAAGGCAAGGCAAGGCAAAAGGCAAGGCAAGGCAAGGCAAACAGCAAGGTAAAGAGTAACGCAATGCAAGGCAAGGCAAAAGGAAAGGCAAGGCAAGGAAAGGCAGGCAAGGCAAAAGGCAAAGCAAGGCAAGACAAGGCAAGGCAAAAGGCAAGGCAAGGCTAAAGGCAAGGCAAAAGGCGAGGCAAGGCAAAAGGCGAGGCAAGGCAAGGCAACGCAAAAGGCAAGGCAAGGCAAGGTAAAAGGCAAGGCAAGGCAATGCAAGGCAAAAAGCAAGGCAAGGCAAGACAAAATGCAAGGCAGGGTGAGGCAAGGCAAAAAGCAAGGAAAGGTAAGGCAAGGCAAGGCAAGGCAAAAGCAAGGCAAGGCAAAAAGCAAAGGGCAAGGCAAGGAAAGGCAAGGCAAAAGGCAAGGCAAGGAAAGGCAAGGCAAAAGACAAGGAAAGGCAAAAGGCAAGGCAAGGCAAAAGATAAGGCAAGGCAAGGCAAAAGGCAAATCAAGGCAAAAGGCAATACAACGCAAAAGGCAAGGCAAAAGGGAAGGCAAGGCAAGGCAAAGCAAGGCAAAAGGCAAGACAAGTCAAAAGACAATGCAAGGCAAGGCAAGGCAAGGCAAAAGGTAAGGCAAAGGGTAAAGCAATGCAAGGCAAGGCAAAAGGCAAGTCAAGGCAATGAAAAGGGCAAGGCAAGGCAATAGGCAAGGCAAGCCAAAAGGTAGGGCAAGGCAAGGCAAAAGGCAAGGTAAGGCAAGGCAAACGGCAAGTCAAAGGGTAAGGCAGTGCAAGGCAAGGCAAAAGGAAAGGAAAGGCAAGGCAAGGCAGGCAAGGCAAAAGGCAAAGTAAGGCAAGGCAAGGCAAGGCAAAAGGCAAGGCAAGGCTAAAGGCAAGGCAAAAGGCAAGGCAAGGCAAGGCTAAAGGCAAGGAAAGGCAAGGCAAAAGGCAAGGCAAGGCAAAAGGCAAGGCAAGGCAAAGCAACGCAAAAGGCAAGGCAAGGTAACGTAAAAGGCAAGGCAAGGCAAAAAGCAAGGCAAGGCAACGCAAAAGGCAAGGCAAGGCAAGGCAAGGTAACGTAAAAGGCAAGGCAAGGCAAGGCAAAAGGCAAGGCAAGGTGAGGTAAGGGAAAAAGCAAGGCAAGGCAAGGCAAGGTAAGGCAAGGCAAAAGGCAAGGCAAGGCAAAAGGCAAGGAAAATGGCAAGGCAAGGAAAAAGGCAAGGCAAAAGGCAAGTCAAAAGACAAGGAAAGGCAAACGACAAGGAAAGGCAAGGCAAAAGGCAAGGAAAGGCAAAAGGAAAGGCAAAAGGGAAGTCAAGGCAAGGCAAAAAGGAAGGCAAAAGGCAAGGCAAAAGGCAAGGAAAGGCAAAAGGCAAGGCAAAAGGCAAGGCAAGCCAAAATGTAAGGCAAGGCAAGGCAAAAAGGAAGGCAAAAGGCAAGGTAAAAGGCAAGGCAAAGCAAGGCAAAAGGCAAGACAAGTCAAAAGACAATACAAGGCAAGGCAAAAGGCAAGACAATGCAAAAGGCAAGGCAATGTAAAAGGCAAGGCAAAAGGTAAGGCAAGGCAAGGCAAGGCAAAAGGCAAGGCAAGGCAAGGGGCAAGGGAAGACAAAAGGCAAGACAAGCCAAAAGGTAAGGCAAGGCAAGGCAAAAGGCAAGGCAAGGCAAGGCAAACAGCAAGGTAAAGAGTAACGCAATGCAAGGCAAGGCAAAAGGAAAGGCAAGGCAAGGAAAGGCAGGCAAGGCAAAAGGCAAAGCAAGGCAAGACAAGGCAAGGCAAAAGGCAAGGCAAGGCTAAAGGCAAGGCAAAAGGCGAGGCAAGGCAAAAGGCGAGGCAAGGCAAGGCAACGCAAAAGGCAAGGCAAGGCAAGGTAAAAGGCAAGGCAAGGCAATGCAAGGCAAAAAGCAAGGCAAGGCAAGACAAAATGCAAGGCAGGGTGAGGCAAGGCAAAAAGCAAGGAAAGGTAAGGCAAGGCAAGGCAAGGCAAAAGCAAGGCAAGGCAAAAAGCAAAGGGCAAGGCAAGGAAAGGCAAGGCAAAAGGCAAGGCAAGGAAAGGCAAGGCAAAAGACAAGGAAAGGCAAAAGGCAAGGCAAGGCAAAAGATAAGGCAAGGCAAGGCAAAAGGCAAATCAAGGCAAAAGGCAATACAACGCAAAAGGCAAGGCAAAAGGGAAGGCAAGGCAAGGCAAAGCAAGGCAAAAGGCAAGACAAGTCAAAAGACAATGCAAGGCAAGGCAAGGCAAGGCAAAAGGTAAGGCAAAGGGTAAAGCAATGCAAGGCAAGGCAAAAGGCAAGTCAAGGCAATGAAAAGGGCAAGGCAAGGCAATAGGCAAGGCAAGCCAAAAGGTAGGGCAAGGCAAGGCAAAAGGCAAGGTAAGGCAAGGCAAACGGCAAGTCAAAGGGTAAGGCAGTGCAAGGCAAGGCAAAAGGAAAGGAAAGGCAAGGCAAGGCAGGCAAGGCAAAAGGCAAAGTAAGGCAAGGCAAGGCAAGGCAAAAGGCAAGGCAAGGCTAAAGGCAAGGCAAAAGGCAAGGCAAGGCAAGGCTAAAGGCAAGGAAAGGCAAGGCAAAAGGCAAGGCAAGGCAAAAGGCAAGGCAAGGCAAAGCAACGCAAAAGGCAAGGCAAGGTAACGTAAAAGGCAAGGCAAGGCAAAAAGCAAGGCAAGGCAACGCAAAAGGCAAGGCAAGGCAAGGCAAGGTAACGTAAAAGGCAAGGCAAGGCAAGGCAAAAGGCAAGGCAAGGTGAGGTAAGGGAAAAAGCAAGGCAAGGCAAGGCAAGGTAAGGCAAGGCAAAAGGCAAGGCAAGGCAAAAGGCAAGGAAAATGGCAAGGCAAGGAAAAAGGCAAGGCAAAAGGCAAGTCAAAAGACAAGGAAAGGCAAACGACAAGGAAAGGCAAGGCAAAAGGCAAGGAAAGGCAAAAGGAAAGGCAAAAGGGAAGTCAAGGCAAGGCAAAAAGGAAGGCAAAAGGCAAGGCAAAAGGCAAGGAAAGGCAAAAGGCAAGGCAAAAGGCAAGGCAAGCCAAAATGTAAGGCAAGGCAAGGCAAAAAGGAAGGCAAAAGGCAAGGTAAAAGGCAAGGCAAAGCAAGGCAAAAGGCAAGACAAGTCAAAAGACAATACAAGGCAAGGCAAAAGGCAAGACAATGCAAAAGGCAAGGCAATGTAAAAGGCAAGGCAAAAGGTAAGGCAAGGCAAGGCAAGGCAAAAGGCAAGGCAAGGCAAGGGGCAAGGGAAGACAAAAGGCAAGACAAGCCAAAAGGTAAGGCAAGGCAAGGCAAAAGGCAAGGCAAGGCAAGGCAAACAGCAAGGTAAAGAGTAACGCAATGCAAGGCAAGGCAAAAGGAAAGGCAAGGCAAGGAAAGGCAGGCAAGGCAAAAGGCAAAGCAAGGCAAGACAAGGCAAGGCAAAAGGCAAGGCAAGGCTAAAGGCAAGGCAAAAGGCGAGGCAAGGCAAAAGGCGAGGCAAGGCAAGGCAACGCAAAAGGCAAGGCAAGGCAAGGTAAAAGGCAAGGCAAGGCAATGCAAGGCAAAAAGCAAGGCAAGGCAAGACAAAATGCAAGGCAGGGTGAGGCAAGGCAAAAAGCAAGGAAAGGTAAGGCAAGGCAAGGCAAGGCAAAAGCAAGGCAAGGCAAAAAGCAAAGGGCAAGGCAAGGAAAGGCAAGGCAAAAGGCAAGGCAAGGAAAGGCAAGGCAAAAGACAAGGAAAGGCAAAAGGCAAGGCAAGGCAAAAGATAAGGCAAGGCAAGGCAAAAGGCAAATCAAGGCAAAAGGCAATACAACGCAAAAGGCAAGGCAAAAGGGAAGGCAAGGCAAGGCAAAGCAAGGCAAAAGGCAAGACAAGTCAAAAGACAATGCAAGGCAAGGCAAGGCAAGGCAAAAGGTAAGGCAAAGGGTAAAGCAATGCAAGGCAAGGCAAAAGGCAAGTCAAGGCAATGAAAAGGGCAAGGCAAGGCAATAGGCAAGGCAAGCCAAAAGGTAGGGCAAGGCAAGGCAAAAGGCAAGGTAAGGCAAGGCAAACGGCAAGTCAAAGGGTAAGGCAGTGCAAGGCAAGGCAAAAGGAAAGGAAAGGCAAGGCAAGGCAGGCAAGGCAAAAGGCAAAGTAAGGCAAGGCAAGGCAAGGCAAAAGGCAAGGCAAGGCTAAAGGCAAGGCAAAAGGCAAGGCAAGGCAAGGCTAAAGGCAAGGAAAGGCAAGGCAAAAGGCAAGGCAAGGCAAAAGGCAAGGCAAGGCAAAGCAACGCAAAAGGCAAGGCAAGGTAACGTAAAAGGCAAGGCAAGGCAAAAAGCAAGGCAAGGCAACGCAAAAGGCAAGGCAAGGCAAGGCAAGGTAACGTAAAAGGCAAGGCAAGGCAAGGCAAAAGGCAAGGCAAGGTGAGGTAAGGGAAAAAGCAAGGCAAGGCAAGGCAAGGTAAGGCAAGGCAAAAGGCAAGGCAAGGCAAAAGGCAAGGAAAATGGCAAGGCAAGGAAAAAGGCAAGGCAAAAGGCAAGTCAAAAGACAAGGAAAGGCAAACGACAAGGAAAGGCAAGGCAAAAGGCAAGGAAAGGCAAAAGGAAAGGCAAAAGGGAAGTCAAGGCAAGGCAAAAAGGAAGGCAAAAGGCAAGGCAAAAGGCAAGGAAAGGCAAAAGGCAAGGCAAAAGGCAAGGCAAGCCAAAATGTAAGGCAAGGCAAGGCAAAAAGGAAGGCAAAAGGCAAGGTAAAAGGCAAGGCAAAGCAAGGCAAAAGGCAAGACAAGTCAAAAGACAATACAAGGCAAGGCAAAAGGCAAGACAATGCAAAAGGCAAGGCAATGTAAAAGGCAAGGCAAAAGGTAAGGCAAGGCAAGGCAAGGCAAAAGGCAAGGCAAGGCAAGGGGCAAGGGAAGACAAAAGGCAAGACAAGCCAAAAGGTAAGGCAAGGCAAGGCAAAAGGCAAGGCAAGGCAAGGCAAACAGCAAGGTAAAGAGTAACGCAATGCAAGGCAAGGCAAAAGGAAAGGCAAGGCAAGGAAAGGCAGGCAAGGCAAAAGGCAAAGCAAGGCAAGACAAGGCAAGGCAAAAGGCAAGGCAAGGCTAAAGGCAAGGCAAAAGGCGAGGCAAGGCAAAAGGCGAGGCAAGGCAAGGCAACGCAAAAGGCAAGGCAAGGCAAGGTAAAAGGCAAGGCAAGGCAATGCAAGGCAAAAAGCAAGGCAAGGCAAGACAAAATGCAAGGCAGGGTGAGGCAAGGCAAAAAGCAAGGAAAGGTAAGGCAAGGCAAGGCAAGGCAAAAGCAAGGCAAGGCAAAAAGCAAAGGGCAAGGCAAGGAAAGGCAAGGCAAAAGGCAAGGCAAGGAAAGGCAAGGCAAAAGACAAGGAAAGGCAAAAGGCAAGGCAAGGCAAAAGATAAGGCAAGGCAAGGCAAAAGGCAAATCAAGGCAAAAGGCAATACAACGCAAAAGGCAAGGCAAAAGGGAAGGCAAGGCAAGGCAAAGCAAGGCAAAAGGCAAGACAAGTCAAAAGACAATGCAAGGCAAGGCAAGGCAAGGCAAAAGGTAAGGCAAAGGGTAAAGCAATGCAAGGCAAGGCAAAAGGCAAGTCAAGGCAATGAAAAGGGCAAGGCAAGGCAATAGGCAAGGCAAGCCAAAAGGTAGGGCAAGGCAAGGCAAAAGGCAAGGTAAGGCAAGGCAAACGGCAAGTCAAAGGGTAAGGCAGTGCAAGGCAAGGCAAAAGGAAAGGAAAGGCAAGGCAAGGCAGGCAAGGCAAAAGGCAAAGTAAGGCAAGGCAAGGCAAGGCAAAAGGCAAGGCAAGGCTAAAGGCAAGGCAAAAGGCAAGGCAAGGCAAGGCTAAAGGCAAGGAAAGGCAAGGCAAAAGGCAAGGCAAGGCAAAAGGCAAGGCAAGGCAAAGCAACGCAAAAGGCAAGGCAAGGTAACGTAAAAGGCAAGGCAAGGCAAAAAGCAAGGCAAGGCAACGCAAAAGGCAAGGCAAGGCAAGGCAAGGTAACGTAAAAGGCAAGGCAAGGCAAGGCAAAAGGCAAGGCAAGGTGAGGTAAGGGAAAAAGCAAGGCAAGGCAAGGCAAGGTAAGGCAAGGCAAAAGGCAAGGCAAGGCAAAAGGCAAGGAAAATGGCAAGGCAAGGAAAAAGGCAAGGCAAAAGGCAAGTCAAAAGACAAGGAAAGGCAAACGACAAGGAAAGGCAAGGCAAAAGGCAAGGAAAGGCAAAAGGAAAGGCAAAAGGGAAGTCAAGGCAAGGCAAAAAGGAAGGCAAAAGGCAAGGCAAAAGGCAAGGAAAGGCAAAAGGCAAGGCAAAAGGCAAGGCAAGCCAAAATGTAAGGCAAGGCAAGGCAAAAGGCAAGGCAAGGCAAGTCAAAAGGCAAGGCAAAAGGCATGGCAAGAGGCAAGGCAAAAGGCAAGGCAAGTCAAAAGGCAAGGCAAAAGGTAAGGCAATGCAAAGCAAGGAAAAAGGCAAGGGAAGGCAATGAAAAGGGTAAGGCAATGCAAAAGGCAAGGCAAGACAAAAGCTAGAGCAAGGCAAGGCAAAAGGCAAGGCAAGGCAATGCAAACGGCAAGGCAAAGGGTAAGGTAATGCAAGGCAAGTCAAAAGGCAAGGCAGGCAAGGGAAAAGGCAAAGCAAGGCAAGCAAAGGCAAGGCTAAATGCAAGGCAAGGCAAGGCAAAAGGCAAGGCAAGGTAAGGCAAGGCAAGGCAAGGCAAGGAAAGGCAAGGCAAGGAAAGGGGCAAGGCAAGGCAAGGGGCAAGGCAAGGGCCAAGGGGCAAAGCAAGGTAAGGAAAGTAAAGGGGAAAGTCAAGGCAAGGCATGGCAAGACAAGGCAAGGGGAAAGGCAAGGCAAGGGCCAAGGGGCAAAGCAAGGTAAGGAAAGTAAAGGGGAAAGTCAAGGCAAGGCATAGCAAGACAAGGCAAGGGGAAAGGCAAGGCAAGGCAAGGCAAGGGGCAAGGCAAGGCAAGGGGCAAGGCAAGGGGTAAGGGGCAAGGGGCAAGGGGCAAGGGGCAAGGCAAGGAAATGGGCAAGGTGAGGGGCAAGGTAAGGCAAGGCAAGGGGCAAGGCAAGGAAAGGCTAGGGGCAAGAAAAGGGGCAAGGCAAGGGGCAAGGCAAGGCAATGGGCAAGACAAGTCAAGGGGCAAGGCAAGAGGCAAGGGGCAAGGCAAGTGGCAAGGCAAGTCAAGGGGCAAGGCAAGGGGCAAGGGGCAAGGCAAGGGGCAAGGTGTAACGCAAGGCAAGGGGCAAGGCAAGGGGCAAGACAAGGCAAGGTAAGGCAAAGGGCAAGGCAAGGGGCAAGGCAAGGCACTGGGCAAGGCAAGGGACAAGGCAAGGGACAAGGCAAGGCAAGGCATGGCAAGGGGCAAGGCAAGGCAAGGCAAGGGGCTAGGTAAGGCAAGGCAAGGCAAGAGGCAAGGCAATGGGCAAGGCAAGGCAAGGGCAAGGCAAGGGAAAAGGCAAGGGGCAAGGCAAGGCAAGGCACGGCAAGGGGCAAGGTAAGGCAAGGCAAGGGGCTAGGCAAGGCTAGTCAAGGCGGGGCAAGGCAAGGGGCAAGGCAAGGCAAGGGGCAAGGCAAAGGGCAAAGCAAGGGGAAAGGCAAGGCAAGGGGTAAGGCAAGGGGCAAGGGGCAAGGCAAGGCAATGCAAGGCAAGAGGCATGGCAAGAGGCAAGGCAAAAGGCAAGGAAAGGCAAAAGGCAAGGCAAGCCAAAAGGCAAGGCAAAAGGTAAGGCAATGCAAAGCAAGGAAAAAGGCAAGGGAAGGCAATGAAAAGGGTAAGGCAATGCAAAAGGCAAGGCAAGCCAAAAGGTAGGGCAAGGCAAGGCAAGGCAAGGCAAGGGGCAAGGCAAGGGGCAAGGCAAGGCAAGGCAAGGTAAGGGAAGGGGAAAGGCAAGGGGCAAGGAAAGGTAAGGCAAGCCAAGGGGCAAGGCAAGGAAAGGTAAGGCAAGGCAAGGGGCAAGGCAAGGCAAGGGGCAAGACAAGGCAAGGGGCAAGGCAAGGGGCAAAGCAAGGCAAAGGGGCAAGGGGCAAGGCATGGTAAGGGGCAAGGCAAGGGGCTAGGCAATGGGCAAGGCAAGAGGCAAGGCAGGGCAAGGGGCAAGGCAAGGGGCAAGGCAAGGCAAGGCAAGGCAAGGCAAGGGACAAGGCAAGGGGCAAGGAAAGGCAAGGGTCAAGGCAAGGTTCAAGGCAAGGCAAGGCAAGGCAAGGGGCAAGGCAAGGCAAGGGGCAAGACAAGGGGCAAGGCAAGGGTCAAAGCAAGGCAATGGGTAAGGCAAGGGGCAAGGCAAGGTGCAAGACAAGAGGCAAGGTAAGGGACAAGGCAAGGGGCAAGGCAAGGCAAGGCAAGGGGCAAGGCAAGGGGCAAGGCAAGGCAAGGCTGAAGGCAAGGGGCAAGGCAAGGGGCAAGGCAAAGTAAGTCAAGGCAAGGGGAAAGGCAAGGCAAGGGGCAAGTCAAGGCAAGAGGCAAGGCAAGGAGCAAGGGGCAAGGCAAGGCAAGGCAAGGGGCAAGGCAAGGGGCAAGGCAAGGGGCAATGCAAGGCAAGGCTCAAGGCAAGGGGCAAGGCAAGGGGCAAGGCAAAGTAAGTCAAGGCAAGGGGCAAGGCAAGGCAAGGGGCAAGTCAAGGCAAGAGGCAAGGCAAGGGGCAAGGGGCAAGGCAAGGCAAGGGGCAAGGCAAGGGGCAAGACAAGGGGCAAGGCAAGGCGGGGCAAGGCAAGGCAAGGGGCAAGGCAAGGCAAGGGGCATGGAAAGGCAAGGGGCAAGGGGCAAGGCAAGGCAAGGGGCAAGGCAAGGGTCAAGGCAAGGCAACGGGCAAGGCAAGGGGCAAGGCAAGGTGCAAGGCAAGGGGCAAGGCAAGGCAAGGGTCAAGGCAAAGCAAGGGTCAAGGCAAGGCAAGGCGCAAGGCAAGGCAAGGTGCAAGTCAAGGCAAGGGGCGAAGCAAGGGGCAAGGCAAGGCAAGGCAAGGGGCAAGGCAAGGGGCAAGGCAAGGCAAGGCAAGGGGAAAGGCAAGGCGCAAGGCAAGGCAAGGGGCAAAGCAAGGGGCAAGGCAAGGCAAGGCAAGGCAAGGGGCAAGGCAATGGGCATGGAAAGGGGCAAGGGTCAAGGCAAGTCAAGGGGGAAGGCAAGTCAAGGGGGAAGGCAAGGGGCAAGGTAAGGGGCAAGGTTAGCGCCAAGGCTAGGGGCAAGGCATGGGGCAAGCTAGGGGCAAGGCTAGGGGCAAGGCAATGCAAGGGGCAAAGCAACGGGCAAGATAAGGCAAGGCAAGGGGCAAGGCAAGGGGCAAGGCAAGGCAAAGCGCAAGGCAAGGCGCAAGGCAAGGGGCAAGGTAAGGGGCAAGGCAAGGGGCAAGGCAATGGGCAAGGCAAGGCAAGAGGCAAGGGGAAAGGCAAGGGGCAAGGCAAGGGGCAAATCAAGGCAAGGGGAAAGGCAAGGCAAGGGAAAAGGCAAGGCGCAAGGCAAAGCAAGGCAAGAGGCAAGGAAAGGCAAGGCAAGGCAAGGCAAGGAAAGGAAAGGGGCAAGGCAAGAGGAAAGGCAAGGGAAGAGGCAAGGCAAGGCAAAACAAAGAAAGGCAAGGGGCAAGGCAAGGAGCAATGCAAAGGACAAGGCAAGGGGGAAGGCAACGCAAGGGGCAAGGCAAGGTGGGGCAAGGGTCAAGACAAGGCGGGCTAAGGTAAGGAAAGGGGCAAGGCAAGGCAAGGCAAGGGGCAAGGCAAGGCAAGGTAAGGCAAGGCAAGAGCAAAGGCAAGGCAAGGCAATGCAAGGCGAGGGGCAAGGCAAGGGGCAAGGCAAGGGGCAAGGGGCAAGGGGCAAGGCAAGGCAAGGGGCAAGGCAAGGCAAGGGGCCTTGCAAGAGGCAAGGCAAGGCCAGGCAACGCAAGGGTCAAGACAAGGTGGGGCAAGGCAAGGGTCAGGGCCAGGGGCAAGGCAAGGCAAGGGGCAAGGCAAAGCAAGGGGCCTTGCAAGGGGCAAGGCAAGGCGGGGCAAGGCATGGGACAAGGCAAGGGGCAAGGCAAAGGGCAAGGCAAGGCAAGGGGGGCAAGGCAAGGGGGGGCACGTCATGAGGGGGCAAGGAAAGGGGCAAGGCAAGGCAAGGGGCAAGGCGAGGCGCAAGGCAAGGCAAGGGGCAAGGCAAGGGGCAAGGCAAGGGGCAAGGCAGGGCAAGGCAAGGGGCAAGGCAGGGCAAGGCAAGGCGCAAGGCAAGGGGTAAGGCAAGGGGCAAGGCAAGGGGCAAGGCAAGGCAAGGGGCAAGGCAAGGGGCAAGGCGAGGCGCAAGGCAAGGCAAGGGGCAAGGCAAGGGGCAAGGCAAGGGGCAAGGCAGGGCAAGGCAAGGCGCAAGGCAAGGGGTAAGGCAAGGGGCAAGGCAAGGGGCAAGGCAAGGCAAGGGGCAAGGCAAGGGGCAAGGCAAGGGGCAAGGCACGGCAAGGCAAGGGTCAAGGCAAGGCAAGAGTCAAGGCAAGTAAATGGTCAAGGCAAGGCAAGGGGCAAGGCAAGGCAAGGCAAGGGGCAAGGCAAGGCAAAGGTCAAGGCAAGGGGCAAGGCAAGGCAAGGCAAGTGGCAAGGCAAAGCAAGGCAAGGGGCAAGGCAAAGGGCAAGGCAAGGCATGGGGCAAGGCATGGCAGGGCAAGGGGCAAGGCGGGGCAAGGCAAGGCAAGTGGCAAGGCAAAGCAAGGCAAGGGGCAAGGCAAAGGGCAAGGCAAGGCATGGGGCAAGGCATGGCAGGGCAAGGGGCAAGGCGGGGCAAGGCAAGGCGGTGCAAGGCAAGGCAAGGGGCAAGGCAAGGGGCATGGAAAGGCAAGGGGCAAGGGGCAAGGCAAGGCAAGTGGGAAGGCAAGGGTCAAGGCAAGGCAACGGGTAAGGCAAGGGGCAAGGCAAGGTGCAAGACAAGAGGCAAGGTAAGGGACAAGGCAAGGGGCAAGGCAAGGCATGGCAAGGGGCAAGGCAAGGGGCAAGGCAAGGCAAGGCTGAAGGCAAGGGGCAAGGCAAAGTAAGTCAAGGCAAGGGGAAAGGCAAGGCAAGGGGCAAGGCAAGGGGCAAAGCAAGGGGCAAGGCAAGGCAAGGCAAGGCAAGGGGCAAGGCAAGGGGCAATGCAAGGCAAGGCTCAAGGCAAGGGGCAAGGCAAGGGGCAAGGCAATGTAAGTCAAGGCAAGGGGCAAGGCAAGGCAAGGGGCAAGTCAAGGCAAGAGGCAAGGCAAGGGGCAAGGGGCAAGGCAAGGCAAGGCAAGGGGCAAGGCAAGGGGCAAGACAAGGGGCAAGGCAAGGCGGGGCAAGGCAAGGCAAGGGGCAAGGCAAGGCAAGGGGCATGGAAAGGCAAGGGGCAAGGGGCAAGGCAAGGCAAGGGGCAAGGCAAGGCAACGGGCAAGGCAAGGGGCAAGGCAAGGGGCAAGGCAAGGGGCAAGGCAAGGCAAGGGTCAAGGCAAAGCAAGGGTCAAGGCAAGGCAAGGCGCAAGGCAAGGCAAGGTGCAAGTCAAGGCAAGGGGCAAAGCAAGGGGCAAGGCAAGGCAAGGCAAGGGGCAAGGCAAGGGGCAAGGCAAGGCAAGGCAAGGGGAAAGGCAAGGCGCAAGGCAAGGCAAGGGGCAAAGCAAGGGGCAAGGCAAGGCAAGGCAAGGGGCAAGGCAATGGGCATGGAAAGGGGCAAGGGTCAAGGCAAGTCAAGGGGGAAGGCAAGTCAAGGGGCAAGGCAAGGGGCAAGGTAAGGGGCAAGGCTAGCGCCAAGGCTAGGGGCAAGGCATGGGGCAAGCTAGGGGCAAGGCTAGGGGCAAGGCAATGCAAGGGGCAAAGCAACGGGCAAGGTAAGGCAAGGCAAGGGGCAAGGCAAGGGGCAAGGCAAGGGGCAAGGCAAGGCAAAGCGCAAGGCAAGGCGCAAGGCAAGGGACAAGGTAAGGGGCAAGGCAAGGGGCAAGGCAATGGGCAAGGCAAGGCAAGAGGCAAGGGGAAAGGCAAGGGGCAAGGCAAGGGGCAAATGAAGGCAAGGGGAAAGGCAAGGCAAGGGGAAAGGCAAGGGGAAAGGCAAGGCAAGGGGAAAGGCAAGGCGCAAGGCAAAGCAAGGCAAGAGGCAAGGAAAGACAAGGCAAGGCAAGGCAAGGAAAGGAAAGGGGCAAGGCAAGAGGAAAGGCAAGGGAAGAGGCAAGGGAAGGCAAAACAAAGAAAGGCAAGGGGCAAGGCAAGGAGCAATGCAAAGGACAAGGCAAGGGGGAAGGCAAGGCAAGGGGCAAGGCAAGGTGGGGCAAGGGTCAAGACAAGGCGGGCTAAGGTAAGGAAAGGGGCACGGCAAGTCAAGGGGCAAGGCAAGGGGTAAGGCAAGGGGCAAGGCAAGGGGCAAGGCAAGGCAAGGTGCAAGGCAAGGCAAGGCAAGGGGCAAGGTAAGGCACGGGGCAAAGCAAGGCAAGGAAAGGGTCAAGGTAAGGAAAGGGGCAAGGCAAGTCATGGGGCAAGGAAAGGCAAGGGGCAAGGTAAGGGGCACGGGAATGGACAAGGCCAGGTGCAAGGCTAGGCAAGGCAAGGTAAGGCAAGGCAATGCAAGGCAAAGGCCAAGACAAGGAAAGGAAAGGGGCAAGGCAAGGGGCAAGGCAAGGTGCAAGGGGCAAGGCAAGGCAAGGGGCAAGGCAAGGCAAGGAGTAAGGCAAGGTAAGGCAAGTGGCAAGGCAAGGGGCAAGGCAAGGCAAGGCAAGGGGCAAGGCAAGGCAAGACAAGGCAAGGGGCAAGGCAAGGCAAGGGGCAAGGCAAATCAAGGGGCAAGGGGCAAGGCAAGGGGGAAGGGAAGGGGCAAGGGGCAAGGCAAGGGGCAAGGCAAGGCGGGGCAAGGCAAGGCAAGGGGTATGGCAAGGCAAGGGGCAAGGTGCAAGGCAAGGCAAGGGGCAAGGCAAGGGGCAAGGCGCAAGGCAAGGCAAGGGGCAATGCAAGGGGCAAGGCAAGGCAAGGCAAGCGACAAGGCAATGAAAGGGGCAAGGGGCAAGGCAAGGAGCAAGGCAAGGCAAGGGGCAAGGTAAGGGGCAAGGCAAGACAAGAAGCAAGGTTAGGCAAGTCACAAGGCAAGGTGCAAGACAAGGCTAGGCAAAGGGCAAGGCGCGGCAAGGGGCAAGGCGCGGCAAGGAGCAAGGCAAGGGTCAAGGCGCGGCAAAAGTCAAGGCAAGGGGCAAGGCAAGGGGCAAGGCAAGGGGCAAATTAAGGGGCAAGGCAAGGGGCAAGGCAATGAAAGGGGCAAGGGGCAAGGCAAGGAGCAAGGCAAGGCAAGGGGCAAGGCAAGGGGCAAGGCAAGGGGCAAGGCAAGGGGCAAGGCAAGACAAGACGCAAGGTTACGCAAGTCGCAAGGCAAGGCGCAAGTCAAGGCGCGGCAAGGGGCAAGGCAAGGGTCAAGGCGAGGCAAGGGGCAGGGCAAGCGGCAAGGGGCAAGGCAAGGGGCAAGGGGCAAGGCAAGGGACAAGGGGCAAGGCATGGGGCAAGGCAAGGCAGGGCAAGGCAAGGCGGGACAAGGCAAGAGGCAAGGCAAGTGGCAAGGACAGGCGGGGCAAGGCAAGGGGGGTCAAGGCAAGGCAAGGCGCAAGGCGAGGCAAGGGGCATGAAAAGGCAAGGAGCAAGAGGCAAGGCAATGCAAGGGGCAAGGCAAGGGGCAAGGCAAGGCAAGGGGCAAGGCAAGAGGCAAGGCAAGGGGCAAGGCAAGGCATGGTGCAAGGCAAGGCATGGCAAGGGGCAAGGCAAGGGGCAAGGCAAGGCAAGGGACAAGGCAAGGGGCAAGGCAAGGGGCAAGGCAAATTCAGTCAAGGCAAGGGGCAAGGCAAGGCAAGGGGCAAGTCAAGGCAAGATGCAAGGCAAGGGGCAAGGGGCAAGGCAAGGGGCAAGGCAAGGGGCAAGGCAAGGCAAGGGTCAAGGCAAAGCAAGTGTCAAGGCAAGGCAAGGCGCAACGCAAGGCAAGGGGCAAGGCAAGGGGCAAGGCAAGGCAAGGGGCATGGAAAGGCAAGGGTCAAGGGGCAAGGCAAGGAAAGGGCCAAGGCAAGGCGCAAGGCAAGGGGCAAAGGAAGGGGCAAGGCAAGGCAAGGCTAGGGGCAAGGCAAGGGGCAAGGCTGGGGGCAAGGCTAGGGGCAAGGCAATGCAAGGGGCAAGGCAAGGGGTAAGGCAAGGGGCAAGGAAAGGGGCAAGGGGCAAGGCAAGTCAAGGGGCAAGGCAAGTCAAGGGGCAAGTCAAGGGGCAAGGCAAGGCGCAAGGCAAGGCGCAACGCACAAGGCAAGGCAAGGGGCAAGGCAAGGGGCAAGGGGCAAGGCAACGGGCAAGACAAGGGGCAAGGCAGGGCAAGGCAAGGGGCCAGGGGAAAGGCAAGGGGCAAGGCAAGGGGTAAGGCAAGGGGCAAGGGGCAAGGAAAGGGGCAAGGCAAGGCAAGGCGCAAAGCAAGGCGCAAGGCAAGGCAAGGCATGGAAAGGCGCAAGTGAAGGCGCAAGGCAAGGGGCAAGGCATGGGGCAAGGTAAGGGGCAAGTCAAGGGGCAAGGCAATGGGCAAGGCAAGGCAAGAGGCAAGGGGCAAGGCAAGGGGCAAGGCAAGGGGCAAATCAAGGCAAGGGGAAAGGCAAGGTAAGGGGAAAGGCAAGGCGCAAGGCAAGGCAAGGCAAGAGGCAAGGAAAGGCAAGGCAAGGCAAGGCAAGAGGCAAGGAAAGGCAAGGCAAGGCAAGGCAAGGCAAGGAAAGGAAAGGGGCAAGGCAAGAGGTAAGGCAAGGGAAGAGGCAAGGCAAGGCAAGGCAAGGCAAGGGGCAAGGCAATGCAAGGCAAGGGGCAAGGCATGGCAAGACAAAACAAGGGGAAGGCCAGGCAAGGGGCAAGGCAAGGCATGGGGCAAGGCAAGGCATGGGGCAAGGCAAGGGGCAAGGCAAGGGGCAAGGCAATGCAAGGTAATGTAAGGCAAGGGGCAAGTCAATGCAAAGTAATGTAAGGCAAAGGGTAAAACAAAGAAAGGCAAGGGGCAAGGCAAGGGGCAAGGCAATGCAAGGCGAGGGGCAAGGCAAGGGGCAAGGCAAGGGGCAAGGGGCAAGGGGCAAGGCAAGGCAAGGGGCAAGGTAAGGTTGGGCAAGGGGCAAGGCAAGGCAAGGCAAGGGGCAAGGCAATGCAAGGCAATGCAAGGGGCAAGGCAAGGCAAGAGGCAGGACGGGGCAAGGCAAGATTCAAGCAAGGTTCAAGGCAAGGGGCAAGGCAAGAGGCAAGGCAAGGGGCAAGGCAAGGGGCAAGGTATTTGGCAATGCAAGGCAAGGGGCAAGGCAAGGGGCAAGGCAAGGGGCAAGGCAAGGGGCAAGGCAATGAAAGGGGCAAGTAAAGGGAAGAGGCAAGCTAAGGCGTGGCACAGCAAGGCGGGGCAAGGCAAGGGGCAAGTGAAAAGGCAAGGCAAGGCAAGGGGCAAGGCAAGGGGCAAGGCAATGAAATGGGAAAGGCAAGGCAAGAGGCAAGCTAAGGCGGGGCAAGGCATGGCGGGGCAAGGGGCGATGCAGGGCAAGTGGCAAGGCAACGGGCAAGGCAAGGGGCAAGGCAAGGGGCCTTGCAAGGCGCAAGGCAAGGCCAGGCAAGGCAAGGGGCAAGACAAGGTGGGGCACGGCAAGGGTCAGGGCCAGGGGCAAGGCAAGGCAAGGGGCAAGGCAAAGCAAGGGGCTTTGCAAGGGGCAAGTCAAGGCGGGGTAAGGCATGGGTCAAGGCAAGGGGCAAGGCAAGGGGCAAGGCAAGGCAAGGGGGGCAAGGCAAGGGGGGGCACGTCATGGGGCGGCAAGGAAACGGGCAAGGCAAGGGGTAAGGCAAGGGGCAAGGCAAGGTGCAAGGCAAGGGGCTAGGCAAGTCAAGGGGCAAGGCAAGGGGCAAGGCAAGGGGCAAGGCAAGGGCCGAGGCAAGGGGTAAGGCAAGGGGTAAGGTAAGGGGCAAGGGAAGGGGCAAGGCAAGGGGCAAGGCAAGGCAAGGGGCAAGGCAAGGCAAGGCAAGGGGCAAAGCAAGGCAAGGCAAGGGTCAAGGCAAGGAAAGGGGCAAGGGAAGTCATGGGGAAGGCAAGGCAAGGGGCAAGGCAAGGGCCAAGGCAAGGGCCAAGGCCAGGTGCAAGGCAAGGCAAGGCAAGGCAATGCAAGGTAAAGGGTAAGAAAAGGAAAGGCAAGGGGCAAGGCAAGGGGCAAGGCAAGGGGCAAGGGGCAAGGCAAGGCAAGGGGCAAGGCAAAGCAAGGTGGGGCAAGGCAAGGCAAGGGGCAAGGCAAGGCAAGGGGTAAGGCAAGGCAAGGCAAGGCGCAAGGCAAGGGGCAAGGCAAGGCAAGGCAAGGGGCAAGGCAAGGCAAGGCATGGCCAGGAGCAAGTCAAGGCAAGGGGCAAGGCAAGGCAAGGCAAAGCAAGGGGAGAGGCAAGGCGGGGCAAGGCAAGGCAAGGGGCAAGGCAAGGGGCAAGGCAAGGGGCAAGACTATGGCCAAGGCTAGGGGCAAGGCAAGGGGCAAGGCTAGGGGCAAGGCTAGGGGCAAAGCAATGCAAGGGGCAAAGCAAAGGTCAAGGTAAGGCAAGGCAAGGGGCAAGGCAAGGGGCAAGGCAAGGCAAGGGGCAAGGCAAGGTGCAAGGCAAGGGGCAAGGAAAGGGGCAAGGGGCAAGGCAATACAAGGGGCAAAGAAAAGGGAAAGGTAAGGCAAGGCAAGGGGCAAGGCAAGGTGTAAGGCAAGGGGCAAGGAAAGGGACAAGGGGCATGGCAAGTCAAGGGGCAAGGCAAGGCAAGGGGCAAGACAAGGCGCAAGGCAAGGCGCAAGGCACAAGGCAAGGCAAGGGGCAAGGGGCAAGGCAACGGGCAAGACAAGGGGCAAGGCAACGGGCAAGACAAGAGGCAAGGCAGGGCAAGGCAAGGGGCCAGGGGCAGGGCAAGGCAAGGGGCAAGGCAACGGGCAAGGCAAGGGGCAAGGTAATGGGCAAGACAAGGCACATGGCAAGGCAAGGCAAGGGGCAAGGGGCAGGGCAAGGCAAGGGGTAAGGCAAGGGGCAAGGCAAGGGGCAAGGTGCAAGGCAAGGCGCAAGGAAAGGGGCAAAGCAAGGGGCAAGGCAAGGCAATAGGCAATGCAAGGCAATGCAAGGGGCAAGGCAAGGCAAGAGGCAAGGAAAGGCGGGGAAAGGCAAGGTAATGCAAGGCAAGGGGCAAGGCAAGGGGCAAGGCAAGGGGCAAGGCAAGTCAAGGTTCAAGGAAAGGGGCAAGGCAAGGGGCAAGGCAAAGCAAGTCAAGGCAAGGGGCAAGTCAAGGCAAGGGGCAAGTCAAGGCAAGAGGCAAGGCAATGGGCAAGGGGCAAGGCAAGGCAAGGCAAGGCAAGGGGTAAGGCAAGGGGCAAGGCAAGGGGCAAGGCAAGGCGGGGAAAGGCAAGGCAAGGGGCAAGGCAAGGGGCATGGAAAGGCAAGGGGCAAGGGGCAAGGCAAGGCAAGGGGCAACGTAAGGTTCAAGGCAAGGCAAGGGGCAAGGCAAGGGGCAAGGCAAGGGGCAAGGCAACGCAAGGCGGGGCAAGGCAAGGCGGGGCAAGGCAAGGGGCAGGGCAAGGCAAGGAGCAAGGCAAGGGGCAAGGCAAGGGTCAAGGCACGGCAAGGGTCAAGGCAAGGCAAGGTGCAAGGCAAGTCAAGGCGCAAGGCAAGTCAAAGGGGAAAAGCAAGGGGCAAGGCTAGGCAAGGCAAGGGGCAAGGCAAGGCGCAAGGCAAGGCAAGGGGCAAAGCAAGGGGCAAGGCAAGGCAAGACAAGGGGCAAGGCAATGGGCAAGGAAAGGGGCAAGGGTCAAGGCAAGTCAAGGGGGAAGGCAAGTCAGGGGGCAAGGCAAGGGGCAAGGCTAGGGGCAAGACTAGGGCCAAGGCTAGGGGCAAGGCAAGGGGCAAGGCTAGGGGTAAGGCTAGGGGCAAGGCAATGCAAGGGGCAAAGCAAAGGGCAAGGTAAGGCAAGGCAAGGTGCAAGGCAAGGGGCAAGGAAAGGGACAAGGGGCAAGGCAAGTCAAGGGACAAGGCAAGGCAAGGGGCAAGACAAGGCGCAAGGCACAAGGCAAGGCAAGGGGCAAGGGGCAAGGCAACGGGCAAGACAAGGGGCAAGGCAACGGGCAAGACAAGGGGCAAGGCAGGGCAAGGCAAGTGGTCAGGGGCAAGGCAAGGGGCAAGGCAAGGGGCAATGCAAGTGGCAAGGCAAGGGGCAAGGCAAGGCAAGAGGCAATAGGTAAGGCAAGGGGCAATGCAAGGGGCAAGGCAAGGGGAGAGGCAAGGGGCTAGGCAAGGGGCAAGGCAAGAGGCAAGGCAAGGGGCAAGGCAAGGGGCAAGGGGCAAGGGGCAAATCAAGGCAAGGGGAAAGGCAAGGCAAGGGGAAAGTCAAGGCGCAAGGCAAGGCAAGGCAAGAGGCAAGGAAAGGCAAGGTATGGCAAGGCAAGGCAAGGCAAGGCAAGGCGAGGCAAGGCGAGGCAAGGCGAGGCAAGGCGAGGCAAGGCAAGGCAAGGCAAGGCAAGGCAAGGCAAGGCAAGGCAAGGCAAGGAAAGGCAAGGCAAGGCAAGGCAAGGCAAGGCAAGGCAAGGCAAGGCAAGGCAAGGCAAGGAAAGGCAAGGCAAGGAAAGGAAAGGCAAGGAAAGGAAAGGCAAGGAAAGGAAAGGCAAGGAAAGGAAAGCAAGAAAGGAAAGGCAAGGAAAGGAAAGGCAAGGAAAGCAAGGAAAGGAAAGGCAAGGAAAGGCAAGGAAAGGAAAGGCAAGGAAGGAAAGGAAAGGAAAGGCAAGGAAGGAAAGGAAAGGAAAGGCAAGGAAAGGAAAGGAAAGGAAAGGAAAGGAAAGGAAAGGAAAGGAAAGGAAAGGAAAGGAAAGGAAAGGAAAGGAAAGAAAGGAAAGGAAAGGAAAGGAAAGGAAAGGAAAGAAAGGAAAGGAAAGGAAAGGAAAGGAAAGGAAAGGAAAGAAGGAAAGGAAAGGAAAGGAAAGGAAAGGAAAGGAAAGGAAAGGAAAGGAAGGAAAGGGGCAAGGCAAGAGGCAAGGCAAGGGAAGAGGCAAGGCAAGGCAAGCAGGGCAAGGCAAGGGACAAGGCAATGCAAGGCAAGGGGGAAGGCAAAGGCAAGACAAAACAAGGGGCAAGGCCAGGCAAGGGGCAAGGCAGAGGCATGGGGCAAGCAAGGCATGGGGCAAGGCAAGGGGCAAGGCAAGGGGCAAGGCAATGCAAGGCAATGCAAGGCAAAGGGCAAAACAAGGAAAGGTAAGGTGCAAGGCAAGGAGCAATGTAAAGGACAAAGCAAGGGGGAAGGCAAGGCAAGGGGCGCGGCAAGGCAAGGCGAGGGGCAAGGCAAGGGGCAAGGGGCAAGGGGCAAGGGGCAAGGGGCAAGGCAAGGCAAGGGGCAAGGCAAGGTGGGCAAGGGGCAAGGCAAGGCGGGCGAAGGTAAGGCAAGGGGCAAGGCAAGGCTAGGCAAGGAACAAGGCAAGGGGCAAGGCAAGTGGCAAGGCAAGGGGCATGAAAAGGCAAGGACAAGAGGCAAGGCAATGCAAGGGGCAAGGCAAGGGGCAAGGCAAGGGGCAAGGCAAGGCATGGCGAAAGGCAAGGCATGGCAAGGTGCAAGGCAAGGGGCAAGGCAAGGGGCAAGGTAAGTCAAGGTTCAAGGCAAGGGGCAAGTCAAGGCAAGGGGCAAGTCAAGGCAAGAGGCAAGGCAAGGGGCAAGGGGCAAGGCAAGGCAAGGCAAGGCAAGGGGCAAGGCAAGGGCAAGACAAGGTGCAAGGCAAGGCGGGCAAGGCAATTCAAGGGGCAAGGCAAGGCAAGGGGCATGGAAAGGCAAGGGGCAAGGGGCAAGGCAAGGCAAGGGGCAAGGCAAGGGTCAAGGAAACGCAAGGCGGGTCAAGGCAAGGCGGGGCAAGGCAAGGGTCAAGGCAAGGCAAGGAGCAAGGCAAGGGGCAAGGCAAGGGGCAAGGCAAGGCAAGGGTCAAGGCAAAGCAAGGGTCAAGGCAAGGCAAGCCGCAAGGCAAGGCAAGGGGCAAAGCAAGGGGCAAGGCAAGGCAAGGCAAGGGGCAAGGCAAGGGGCAAGGAAAGGGGCAAGGGTCAAGGCAAGTCAAGGGGGAAGGCAAGTCAGGGGGCAAGGCAAGGGGCAAGGCTAGGGGCAAGACTAGGGCCAAGGCTAGGGGCAAGGCAAGGGGCAAGGCTAGGGGTAAGGCTAGGGGCAAGGCAATGCAAGGGGCAAAGCAAAGTGCAAGGTAAGGCAAGGCAAGGTGCAAGGCAAGGGGCAAGGAAAGGGACAAGGGGCAAGGCAAGTCAAGGACAAGGCAAGGCAAGGGGCAAGACAAGGCGCAAGGCACAAGGCAAGGCAAGGGGCAAGGGCAAGGCAACGGGCAAGACAAGGGGCAAGGCAGGGCAAGGCAAGTGGTCAGGGCAAGGCAAGGGGCAAGGCAAGGGCAATGCAAGTGGCAAGGCAAGGGGCAAGGCAAGGCAAAGCGCAATGCAAGGGGCAAGGCAAGGGGCAAGGAAAGGCAAGAGGCAATAGGTAAGGCAAGGGGCAAGGCAAGGGTTAAGGCAAGGGGCAAGGCAAGGCGCAAGGCAAGGCAATGCAAGGGGCAAGGCAAGGAAGGGG